>CM066035.1:769547160-770147160 GCA_033557465.1 Ichthyophis bannanicus | reverse complement strand
GCCAGTGTTTGCCAATGCATTGAATGACAAACTATATTCCCCAAAGTGTCTGAAATGCATTACTCTGTAGCGGCAGTGCCTGTCCCCTAGTCCCCCCATATTGTGATGGTGTTAACAACCATGAACCATTCCACGACATTCAGTACTGTATAGACCCCTATCATATCTCCCCCAGCCATCTTAGCAACAGGTTGAGGAAGCCTAACCTTTATAAGCTCTTCACATAGGGGAATCCTTCCATCCGCAGCACCATTTTTTATGTCCATCATGATCACACAGTGACAGTGATCAAACACAGACATGCTGTTGGTGCAGAACAGTGATGTGCCTCATGAGGCAGTCCAAGGGACATGGCACCCTTGGCAGAGATGTCAGCATCCCCCCCTCCCCCAGCACCACTGAACCCAGCTGTAGAGGAAGAGGCCAATAGCGCCTGCTGCTATAGCACTCCAGGTAGCTGGAAAATGAAGGTGGCTGGGAAAATACCATAGCAGTAGCTGCCATTCTCAACCTGAGACATGTCGGTGGCAGGAGGTGATGGGGCCCTTGCATGGGCAGCTAGTGGGGGGGGGGGGGCTGCATGGCCATCCATTTGTGCCCCTGCCCCCCCATCTGGTTCTTGTGCCTAAGGCACCCGCCAAACCCACATGTTTAACATGCTGGAGCTCTGACTACCACCACTGACAGGGTGTGGGCATGTCTGCATGGTGAGGTGTTGGTGGTGGCATGGGAAGTGGCACCAGACTGCAGCAAACAGAAGTCTTGTCCTGGTTGTGTGGCCATGCACATTGTAGCATGTGCCAAAGACCAGCCAAAGGGAAGCATGTCAGCAATAGGAGCTATTATCTCCATAATGCAGCACTGTGGTGCAACACACATGGTTGGTATATACAGGGTGGCCCAAAAAAAGTGAGAACATCTCATAGCATATGAGTTATTTAAAAATTCAAAAAGACAGATGGAAACAATTGACACATTAAAAAAACAAAGATGGTGACCGAGAATTGTCAAAATAAAGACATTATATAGCTAAAAAAGGTAAATAAGTAAACTAAGCTTTTAATTTATGAGATGTTCTCACTTTTTTACAGCAGTCAATACTGAATGCTGCATTGGACGTGGTCTGCATGTACCACAAGATATAAAAGGTTTGCATCCTCTAATAAGACCCCCTGAAGAAGGCTTTTGAGCCAAAAAGCGTAGGGGTTAATAAAGGGGTTTACCTGATTTGAACATTCGCCGGTCTCCTTTGTGTCTGCTTTTTTGGTTTCCTCACTTTTTTGGGGCCACCCTGTATATATGTGTGGAGGATCACAGGTTCAGGTCCCTGCTGGGGTTTCTGTATTGCATCTTCCTGTGGACAAGGTTTAGCTGACAGTGTAAGTACAGCTCTAGCATGTGCAACCCCCAATGAGGCGGCCAGCAAGGGTGGAAACACCCACCAGTAGTACTGACAGGCTCCACTATCTACAGATGGTTGGAGGCTAATAGCACACAGTTAAAATATGTGGTGAGGCCAAGGCATGGTAATAGTGCCTGCAAACAGAGCACACATTACACAGGTACACTACCAAAAAACTGCCTCCAGTTTTGCAACTGATTCCTATAGATTTTGGGGTGCTGAATCCAGGAAAAATAGCCAAAATGTTCCATCACGTCACGTTTTCTTGCAAAATTAGATTTCTTACCCATATAAGGAATGTTCACATAATTTCTTTTTAGCCGACTGCAGTTTATTTTCTTGGCCCAAAATAGAGGTTGTAATGGTTAACTAACTAGAAACACTCCCTCATGATATTTTAGAGTGTTTTGTATTCATTTTATACATTAACAGGACAATTGTGAGGCGGGGGGCTAAATCCAGTACTCGCGCTGGCGCATGTTCTTTCCTGTTCGCCTCGCCTCGTTCGCTCACTCAAACACGGTGGTTGCGACATGAACGTTCCTGTCAAATTTCAGTTTCTTGCAAGTTCATTATTACCTTTTGTTTGCTCAGTCGTAATCCAGCTTTATTCCGAAGTGGTTCACTACAGTTGTAGTTTGCAGTGCTGTGTATTTGTGATGGCTCACAGAGCCAGAGGTTGCGTTAACTCTCCGGACAGTTTTTGTTTTATTTGTGGGGAATATACCGTGAAAAAGCGGCAGAGGAACATTTCTGCATTTATTAAAAAAGTATATTTCGCCTATTTCGGTTTGAAGTTAGGCAATCAAGACAAACCGTGGGCTCCTCACAAAGTGTGCAAGACATGTGAGGAAGATCTACGCTTATGGATGAAAGGTAAAAAACAAGCATTTCGTTTCGGAATACCTATGATGTGGCGTGAACAAAGAGACCACAGCAGTGACTGCTATTTTTGCTCTTGCATTGTGAAGGGATACAACTTAAAAAATAAGAACGTAATAAGTTACCCCAACCTTCCCTCAGCAATTAGGCCTATGCCTCATAGCAACGAAGTACCTGTGCCTGAACCACCAAAATCTTTGGATCATATTTGTGTGGACGGTTCTGATCATGATGAGACTCATCAGATGGCTTTTCCCGATGAGTCCAGTACTTCCGAGTTTGAAACTGAACCAGATCCGAAACCTGAACTTTTCTCTCAAGCTGAATTGAATGATTTAGTCCGGGATTTAGGACTCCCAAAAGATGCTGCCCAACTGCTAGGTTCTCGGCTTAAACAGAAAAATCTATTGTCACCAGGAACAACTTTTTATTGGTACCGCAACCGCGAGACACAATTTTTGAAGTATTTCAGCAAAGAGGAAGATTTGGTATTTTGCAACGATATATATGGAGTGATGGAAAAGCTTAAACTCAAGTATGATCCTGCTGAATGGCGGCTGTTCATTGATTCGTCAAAAGACAGCATAAAAGGTGTTCTTCTTCATAATGGCAACACATTCGCTTCAGTTCCTATTGCTCACTCTGTTATTCTCCAAGAAAAATACGAGAATTTGGCCCTGATTCTTCAGAAGATTCGTTATGATGAGCATAAGTGGTGATTTGTGGAGACTTTAAAATTCTATCCATGCTATTAGGGCAGCAATCCGGTTTCACCAAATATCCCTGCTTCCTTTGCTTGTGGGATAGCCGGGCCCGCGACCTACACTGGGGGAAAAAAGACTGGCCAGTTCGGGAGTATTTGAGACCCGGTGAGAAAAATGTTCTTCATGAGAGCTTGGTACCTCGTGATAAAATTCTATTACCACCTCTCCACATTAAGTTGGGTCTCATTAAGCAATTCATCAAGTCCCTTCCAAAAGATGGTGAGTGCTTTCGGTACCTTTGCTCAAAGTTCCCCCGACTTTCTGAAGCAAAGCTAAAGGAAGGAGTGTTTGTTGGCCCTGATATAAGGAAAACTCATTTCAGATGGAGCATTCGCTGAAACGATATCTGAGAAGGAAAAAGAAGCCTGGGATTCCTTCAAGGATGTTGTTCTCAAATTCTTGGGGAACAGGCGGGATGAGAACTATAAGGATATTGTTGCCAGGATGCTCAATGCCTTCAAAGAACAAGGCTGTAACATGAGTCTGAAAGTCCATTTCTTGCACTCCCATGTGAACTACTTTCCCGAAAACTTGGGGGCGTACAGTGAAGAACAAGGTGAAAGGTTTCACCAGGACATCAAGGACGCAGAGAGAAGATACCAAGGAAGATGGAACACCACTATGATGGCTGATTTCTGCTGGTTGCTGCTGCGGGAAACCCCAGATGAAAAATACGCCAAGCAGCGCACCAAGAGAAGCATTCGGGGGAAGAAGAAACGGGCCCACCAGGAGATTGATTGACCCAAGAATGACTTTAAAAATCTAAACTGTGTTGACAAATATCGTGTTTTTACTAAACTTTGAAATAAAAATTTGCTAGTTATTACCACAGTGTCGGATCTCATTTATTAGAATTTTATTTTCACACCATCGGGTGTTTGTCTTCATGTATTGCAATGGTGCGGTTTGCGTTTTCTATTCTTACATACATACCTGTACAACATTTTTTGCACATTTCTTTGCTTTGCTTTGTGTCTAACCTCGCTCTTATATGCTCAATGTTTGTGCACATGTATGTGGCTGTTTTAAGTGCAGACAATTTTGCTACCATCACAGTGTGTTTTGTTGACATTACTCTATTCTTATTTGCTGCCTTGTTACAATTTTCTTTATTCTTATTTGAATAACTACTAAACAATTAGTATAAAGAATTCATCCAAAAAACCTTTATCTCGATCGCACTCAATCTGAAACGTTCACCTCAAACTGCTAACCCAATGTAGCAAAACATCTGTACGTGATGGAGCAAATTGGTTACCAGATTTGGATTCAGCGCACCAAAAAACGTAAAAATCAATCGAAACATTAGAGGCAGTTTAAAAAAAAATTTTTTAGTGTACCTGTGTTATTAATCCTTGAGCTGACATTGAAACAGGAGTGTCAAGCAGGAATGCCAACCATTTCCACTTCTGTACAATGCACCAATGAGAGTGTGCATGTGTACAGTATGTTTCCCTTTGTCCTGTGGCTTTCTGCACTTCACTTTGGCTCCCATTGTCCGAGTTTTTCCCAGCCTGTTTGGAAAATGTGAATAAGGTGAGGCAAGGATTGTGGGTTTCGCCTGAAAAAGTGCAGATTGGCCTGGGTGTGTCTTTCACAATGGTAGGGTCACTGGCTGAGACACCATTGTGGCCATCTGCCACATGCATTGACTGGGTGGCCACTGTATGTCATGCTGAGATGGCACTCTCATTATGACCAAAAAGTGACCATGACACGGCTATGCAACCACATAGAGCTTTTATAATGTCTTGCTCCAGTGATGTGGATGCATTCTCTGTTTGAGGATGCTAATTACTGAGCAAACAGCTGGGTGTCAGTGCTGAGTATCCCAAGGCAGTGTGCTTGTGGTTGCACTACATGCATACTGACCAGCAGACCAACCACAGTTGTTTTTTACTTCACTAACATAGCCCAGTGAAAAGTAGCAAAGGCAATCTTACTGCCCATGCTGTAGTCAATTGTTAGTCCTTACTGGTGAGTGCAGCAGTGGCTCATGGCATACTCACTGGGGTCCTGGCAGGACAGTAGCAGTACCCCTGCAGCAGTGGCTGTCCATGGCAGCACTATATTGATTCTAGCCACTAACCTGTTGGTGTCCAACATGGGTAGAATACAGGGCCAAGCTGTTGCTGTCACAGTCGCCTACAGCATGCAGGAAACAAGAAGAAAAAGCATAACACGTGGCAGCCAATACCTGCTATACACTAGTAGTGATGTGGACTTACAGCACAATCAGCAAAGACCATCTCTAACAGTGCAGGCTCAGTGGAACAGGTGTGGGGCACCCCTCCTCACCCTCAGGGTGACAGCTGAAATCGCTTTGTAGCACGGCTTGCTGTTATGTGCATGTAGCACATGCAGCCAGTGCATCTTATTGAGCTGATATGCTGGATCAATGCATTCTCCATTGGTTCTTCAGCAGCAGGTAGTTATTTTGCATGTGCAGTGCCTCATGGGTAGTGGAGGGCACAACCTATACTGGCACAGACAGCATTTTACCGGCCTTATTGCCCATTTTGAATACTCACGACAGAAACCTGCCTCTTAATACTCACAACAGAAGTGGAGGAGTGGCCTAGTGGTTGGGGCAAGGTACTTCAGGCCGGAAGGTCGGGGGTTCAAATCCCACTAGAGGACAGCAACCTTGGGCTGGAAGGACTGGGGTTTCTAGTCCCACAGGTGCTCCTTGTGGTCCCGGGCAAGCCACTTAACCCTCCATAGCCCATGTTCCCTGTAAAATAGTTATCTCCAAGTTTATAATGCCCTGTTCAATGTAATTTCAGTTTGTTCAATGTAAACTGCACTGATGCAGAATAGTGCGGTATATAAGAGAATGTAAATAAAACTGCCTTTTAATACTCACGACAGAAAACTGCCTCTTAATACTCACGACAGAACACTGCCCACTCCAATGCTTTTTCATATCTGTTCGAAGGGCAGCAGGCTTCACTGTAGAGACATACCTGCTGTTACAGGTAATCCGAGTCACGGCACAATTGTTGTGCCCTATCTCGGGGCAGGCCCTCTTTTACCTAGATTCTTATGCTTACCTGGCCCTTCTAACAGGAAGGAAAAAACAAGACACACAGAAAACCAATTATATTAGATTCTAGAGCTCTAGAGGAAGGCCGTCAGGGGGACAAAACCAGGATTCCTCCTCTGACCACCTTCGAAAATCTCCTGCTAGAGATCTGCCTTATATTAAGAGGTTTTGGCTGACATAGTTAAATTTTAATTAACATCGGATGATAATCATGTTACTAAATTACAGGTTTGGAATAAAATCTGCTTACAGGATCATTTTTCTGCTGATGCTTTGCAAAAGTCATATAAAAGCGGAAGGTACATGGCCATGATCATAATCACAAAGCGACAACAGGGGTTGCTACAATTCTTTCATTAAACAAAAGTTGATTAGTTACACTTATAATTTCTTTCTAAATTCTGATGATTTCTCAAGCTTTTATTTGATTTCCAGTTATATGTTGACCTAAGGTCTCTGATTCTCGGAAAGTTCATGCAATAATGCTGACATTAGTTGTTATCTAAAATTTGACCCGTCATTTACCACAAGAAGGGTGGAGGGACTGTCTGTAACACAGAAAGTCCCCAAAATTTGCAGAAGACAACCTTTGGTAATAGTAGCTGTGTACACAATTTGTTAGTTAATCTCTTTTGCAATAACTGTCAGCAGTCTTGCAGGGACAGAAGCTTCTATCTAAAATGTATGTCTTACAGTTCAGCCTTGCATTACAATAAGCATATATTTCTTCCTGATTAGAGGTATATGGCTATAGCCACCTTAACAGCCCTGTATCTTTGTCACTATCTGTGCCTTCATTACTGTCTGTATCTATATCAAGAGTACCATAAACAGGGTCATCACTATCCATATCAAAATCAAGATTGCCATAGACAGGATGATTTATAGTAGTGTAAGTTACCTTATTAAACAATGGCTCATCAGTCTCTGCTATAGTCTCTAACTTTGTTCGGGGGCCTTGGCCAGCCCCTCCTTTCCCACAGTTTTTTCAGAGATCTACAGGTTCTATACATCTGTGTAGAGCTGTGTGGAGGTGTAGCTTATCATTTGGTACAATGTCTCCATGGTCAAAGGTCCAGAGTTCGATTTCTGTTTGCTCATTTTGTGCCTGGGTGTTCTGGCCTCCTCGCACAGTCCTGGCTCTGCTGTGACCTGCAGACAATCATTCTTCTACATTTCTATGCATTATGGCCACACATTGGGTAGCCCAACATGGCATTCCCCATCATGGACATCTGTGAGCATGGCTTTAATGGCTTTGCAACGGCGCATTGCAGTGGGTCAGTGATGTATACTGTGGTGAACAGCGCCCTCCTGAGCCTATGGAAACGGATGAAAATCCTGAGGTTCAGCAGGATTTATGCCTATTTGAGAAACCAAGGAAGAAAGAGAGACTCTATTCCACAGAGCTGAGCATGGAGACCAGCCCAGGGGAGGAGTCCTGCAGTCCTGATTGGGCACACCCTGCCCTTGGAAGGGGCGTGTCCAGGAGAGAACGTGGTTTTAAACCAGAGCATGGCTTCGCTAGTCAGAATGAGAAGGGGATTAGGAATGAGGAGAAGGAGAGGAGAAAGAAGGAGAAGAGGAAGAATGATTGGAAGTCCAGAAAACAGTATGCTGATACTTGGGAACCTGGCATTGGAAAGAAACCTGCAAAGTTCCATTCAGAGGCAGTGAGTAGAAGTCCCAAGGAGAGAGGACCTAGCCCTGAATTAGACAACCGTTGGAAGGCACAGCCCTGGGAAAGGAAGCCTTCAAGGCAGGCTCAAGAAAGAAAACAATCATTCTGTGAAGTGCCGTTTGAGCCAGAGAGCAACAAACATTCTAACAGCTGGAGAACGTTGGAGCCATCTGAAGTCAGAACGGCATGGCAACAAGTAAGTGAATGGCTACAAAGTTTCCAGGCTGAACGTAAAGCTAACTCTCCTGTGTGTGAAACATTAGCAAAAGAGACTAGCAGTTACTCTGATACAATTAATCTAAGAGAGGAGAAAATAAACAGCCTTAAGCCAGAGGGAAGTTGTATAGCTGATAGCAATTCCCTACCTCCCAAACAGCAGGCTGAATTGCTCCTACAGAGTTTTAAGCAGTTTTTAGAGTTGCAAGCTAGAAGACAGCCAGTGTTACCAGAAGCCAGTAATTCTATACAGCTTGAAGAGATAACACAAGATAATACAGACTTACCAGATTGTGAGAGCATGGATTGCACGGTCTGCTGTGTAGAGATGCCAAGCTGAAGGAAACTGCTTTTTACCGTATGTGAATTGAATGCTACGGAGCTGTTGTATTGCCTTGCTGAGAAAGCTCTAATTATGTGCACCTGATTTTCCCCAGCACTGTGAAGGTAACAGTGGCTGAAAGAGGCTGCAGTGAATCTAACTGACCTCTTGGGGCAAAGTGAGTAATTTGCTTAGAAGTGAAAAGAAGCAGTTATACTTTAAGTTGCCTTTATCCTAAGTTTCCTGTTAGCATTTGAAGCACCTATTTTGTTTGCATTTATTTGCCATGTGATGGAACAATATCCTTTACTATAATAAAAATACTGGAAACCCCATAACTACAACTCATTATTTCGGAGCGAGAGGAGCAGGAACTACAATACCCAGCATTCCCTGGATACAGGTTACTCTCCTTCCTCACGAAGCATCAGACCGCCGCTCCTGTCTTTAGCCCCAAGGCCGGGCAGGAGCGCTGCAATACGCAGCAGATGTCTGAGTCAACTGGTATGGATGCATTTTCTGTTTTACCATCATTGTGACTCCCAGCTTTACATAGAGAGGATATATCTCGTACATTTAGGCACATGACACTTTTTGTATAGCCATCCCCTGCACTGTTCTGCCATCATTACTTATCCCACATGGGGCAAATGGGTTCAAATTTGTCCCTTTCAATCATGCCACTCTGTTGGGTGTATTGTCTTACAGTTACACAGGATGAGGCACCAGTCCCACCTGCACAAATTGTGTTTCATGTACCCCATGGCACTGCTACTTTTGGTTCACACAAACGAAATGTTTTGGTCTATATGATCCCATTCATCCATCCAACACACACATTGCAACTCTCTGCTTGGAAAATCCATGGCACAGCCCTGCACCCACCATTTGACCATCAGGGAGATTCATAGTGTGCCTGCTTACTGGCAGTAATCTGTACCACCATGGCCATCAGGGGTCATTTGCAGCAGTTAGCCATATCATGCATACTTCTCTTGTGACTGCTCCACATAAGCACTCATGGACAATCTTCCCTTTGCTGCCCACATCAGGAACATGTTGCCTTCACCCAGACACTGTCCTGAGGTATGGCATACAGGTTGGGAATGGTGATATCTCCTTGGGAGTTTTTATAATGATATTTTAATCAGTTTGTCAGCTATTTATAATACCCTGGATAATTTAAGGTTCATTATTCTTTGATCCCATCGTAACCATACACATGTGGCTTTTCACATGGTTATGTAGATACAACGGAGCAGTGAAAGGTTAAGCGCCCCCATCCACAACAATGTATTCTATCAGATGATGATATGCTTCTTACGGGTATAGCAGAGGTTTGAATTATTTTTTATTGTAGAAAGTTTTCTGCAGTTACATTTTTGTATCCTCTTGGACTTGATGACTCATGGTGTTGTTTTAGTCTCTTGATTTATATGATTGGTATATCTAAGTCATAAATGAAAACATCAGGGTAATCTCTATAATAGAAATCACCATACACATTTATGCTGTTTTTATGAGATTCGCTTATATTTTTCTGGTTGTGCTTGTATATCACAATGTGTACTATAGCGCAGTGCGTTCAGCACTCAAAGTTTGGTTTGCTGTTTTATTTCATCATGGTTAAGACAAGCGCCCCTTTATCCTATTATGGTGTGGAAATGTGGATGAGATCATGAGTGTTTTCTTTCTTTATTAACAGCAATGGTATGAGTGGCGTCAAACAGTGTGATGGTTTTCCACTGGTCTTGTTGATTAAAGGTTTGAGCTATATGTCGAATAGTTTTCTTGGCAGTTAGAGCGCCTCTGCATTTTCAAAGTAGCGACGTACCATATTATATTGTCAACGAGTGAGAAGATATTCTCCCCTTTAGGTATGCGGTTTCTTATACACATAGGATGGGTATTTGTGGGAGTGTCTTAATATGGTGGACACAAAATATGTCATCCATTTTTGAAACAGGATTTCTGCATCAATATTTATTTATTTATTTATATCCCTTTCCTCTGATTTTGTAGGTATAGGTAGTCACTAAAACTTTGATTTTTATTTATTTTATGCCTTTATGATTTTATTCTTTTATCGATGATTTGTTTCATATTGATTATTTATTGTTGCAAAGGTTTTTTATTATTTCTATTATTCTGTTTTTAGTGGTATATCTGAGCCACAAGATATCAAAAGGTATTTGTCTTCCTCATCCCCTTGTTTGCATTTTACTTTTCTCTTATCTCTTATATATTTTAGATACAAGTATTTTTATGAATGTGTATTTTATTTTTGTTTCTAATTGCAATGAGTTGCTATTTTTGGTAAGGACTGCTTTTATAATTTTTTATTTTTATTTTTTCATGCTTATGTATATGATCTAACTTTACCCCCTTTTTTAAAAAAAAATTGTGCATATGATATATTTATGTATCATTATATATGTATAGGAGCACTCTATTTTCTTTTTTATGATTTTAAAATTTTTTTGTATTATGATTAAAAGTTATCATAGTATGTATGTCTCAGGATAGACCGATATATTTCTGTATATGTTTTAATGCTTACTTTCTGTTATATATATTTTTGAGGTTTGCATCCATTACCATCAAAGACCCCTTGAAGAAGGCTTTTTACCTGAAATGCGTTGGGGCTAATAAAAGGTTTTGCCAAATTTTGATATTCGCCAGTCTCCTTTGTACCTGCTTTTTTTGGTGTTTTTTTCTGGTGTATGGCATGCCACACACTGACGGTACATCTGGATACATGTCCAAATCTCACAGATACTATAATGTAGCTTACAACACGTTATGTTCTTTCAGGAGCATCTAGGACTGCATGCCTGTCACAACGTCCCCCGCTGCTGCATCCCCTCCGCTGACTCCGCTGCAGCCACCACCCACCCATGACACAGCCAACACCCACATTGACCATCATCACTAGGCAGCCACCTATCTCGCCTAGTCAACAGGATAGGCCTGCTGTATAGTCAAACATGCTCATCACACATACTGCCACATTGCCAGGAATCAGGTGAGTCAACTCCATCAGCTACCAATTGTGTTTGCATCCATACCTTCTCCAATGGTTTCCCTGCCCCGCTTTCAGCATTTCAGTGGCTTTCCTGTGTTAAGGTGCATATCAAACACCTTCCCACAGCATGTGCTGTTACCGAACATTAAGTATCCTCTACCACCCCTTAACGTCGGACCGCCTCTAACACGCCCAGCACACTTATCGCACGGTAACCCCTTATCGTTGCCATTAACAAACAGAAAAGACTGCTCCCTTACCGCCATTTAGTAAACATACTCCTTAGTCTGTAAGGATTAGTATGTTATGATGGTCTATGCATGTATGTTAGTTGGTATGAGGATGTAGTTGGTGGTATGAGCAAGTGATTAGAAGGTACTGCATGAAGTGAGATATAATATTAATAGTGATAAAAGGATTTTTGATAGACAGTAAACTGATGAGAGTGGTCTAATAATGTGATGTGATGTGTTGGTTTAATGAATATGGAAAGGGAGATGAGATTCTATGATTGATTTTGCAGTGTTAATGTTTTTGGACAGCTAATGTTTTTTTTCTATCTGCATGGGTTTGTACTGTAGTGTGAATGGATTTTCTGAGTCAATGGACTGGAATGTATTGTACACTGAAGTAAGAACCTTAGAAGTAGACAGTACAGATAACTAGTCTTGCAGAGTTTTGTATGTTTACAGTAACTCTGTAGGGAGCAATATTGTCAGTTATCTGGCAAGAAGGCCTTGAATGCAATTTTTTTTAGGGAGTTTTTTTTAAACAAAAAATAGTTACAGTTAAATTACAGCCTGAATGTTGCAAATTCTTTCTTTTTTTTCCACTTGGCAGTAGAGTTGCAAATGCAATGTGTGCCTTCGAGTCGATACATAAATCTGCATGATCGTAATTTTATTATGTTTTAAGATTATTTTACAGGGATCCTGGATTTGACAAGTGTGATAGCGGGGGGAGGAAGAAAGAAAAATAACCATTTCTTTATTTGTGTACAGTAAATAAGTTTAATCCACGATGTGAACGTTTTGTTTTCTAGGTTAGGAATCTGAGTGTATCCTGGTTAAGAAAATGTGTCTGCTGTTTTCATTCTATGTGTCAAGAGATTAAAGTAACATTGTCCTGGTCTGTTATAAGCCACCTACAAGAGTCTATTGGATCTTAAATTCTTATGTGGTGTGTTTCAGTTTTGTTAAGCATAATTCTTGGAATTTTATGTAATGGCCCATGATGTATCTGTTTCCTTTTGTTTTGTGTCCTGATGTCCTTCCTTTGTGAGCAGAGATGTCTATGTTAATCAGACAAAGTTGAAAGTAATGTGAGTCAAACCATTACCTGAGATAAGAGAGCATATCTAAGAATTTTTGGTGAACAATTGAAATGAGTTTAGTTTGTTTGACAGAATCTGTAGTTATGTTTTGATGGTTGTTACCCCTTAAATAATAAGATTAACACTACCTTGTAAATTGTGCACTGTCTTTTAGGCCACATGCTAACTTTAATTTGATAGTGTAACATTGTACACAGGGCGGAGCGCCCCAGTCGCTTGTTTCACTGGCTGTCCAATCGAACACTCCACTCTGGGTTTCTAATCCAGTCCAGGGTTTTGTAAGAGTCCCCTTCAAGCAGCCTTCTTAACCCAGCAACTGTCAGGAGCGTATTCCAGTTGTGGGAGTCCCCACTGGAGGCCAACACTCAGAACATTGTGCTTATCTTAGCAACAGTGCCATTTTGAGCCTTTATTTCGAAAGTCAAAAAACAAAAGTAAGCATCCAAATGCAGTTCCATAGAAACACGCAAAATCCTTTTTGTATCTCCCTTGGAAGTCCTCAGGTAGGAAGCATTTGCCCCACCTCCCCCCAATAAATAAACTGTCTTTCTCACATTAACAGCAACCCTCATTCCCTTCTTTCAGGTTTTATGTTACTTGCCTGAGCCTCCCTATGGGCTGCTCTGTTAACTGCTTCAAGAGCAACGTACATCCATAGGTTCAGAAGAGTCCTGTTCCGCAAATTCCTCAGCTTCCATTGGCTCTTCCTGGTCTGCTCCTCCTTCCCCCTCAGTCTGAAGCCCAGGGACATTTTCATAGATAGGAACCTGCAACCCCTCCCCCTTCCAACCTACTTTTATTTCTAGAGAATATTGCCTGGTAAGTCAGGGATACTGGGCTTGATCTAAAACCTGCAGTGTCCTGGCGGACCGGCTCCGTCCCTTCCAGGCTGGTGTCATAGCTTGAGCCTTCCTCCCTTCTGGAGACCATGCTGGGTTTCTGTCCGACATGCAGGCTCTAGGCTTTTCTTATGGCTGCAAAGGTCCCTGCATTATCCCACAGGGATTCTCTCCTCCGGGTTTTACGTGGCAGATCATCACAATAGATAAAAAGAAAAATTAAGGAATGTAGATGCAAAATAGAAGTATGTTGCAAGCTAATTATTTGTAATAATTTAATGCTAGCAGTAGATGCATTGTAATTAATTAACATTAGATTAGATAAGATAATTCTGTTCAGTAATTCTATATTGCTATTAGCAGTGGTGCTTGTTTGCAATTGTGAGGAATCAGAGGAATGTTGTATTGATGAGCTGTCGTTTTGCAAATTATATATTGTATACACTCAATCCTATGGGCCAAAGACAACTACTATGAATGTCACGAAGTAGGCAATGCTACTGAAAGCTGGATAGAAGCAAAGATTAGCAATACCAGCACTCCTACAGAAAGATATATATGCAGCCATGAAGCTAGATAGTCACTGAAACTGTCCAAGATGTGCATAGCGCAGCCTAGAGTGAAAAAGAGAATGCTGCTGGAGAACTTGCAGTTGTGACCAGTGTTATAATGTGAATGTGGGTATAAACGTCTGAACTACTGAAAGATCTTTGAAGTACAGTTGGCCACTGTCAGCATATTGTGCTTGCAAGAATAATTGGTAAAGCCTTACTATCTATACATATTCTTATTGAGACATAGCAAGGGCAAACAGTGCCACATAGTTTTGGTTAATTTGCAGGATGCTGGTAATCCTTTTTCTATATTGTCAAATGGAGCATAAGTATAAAGTATAAAGAAGTGGAGGAGTGGCCTAGTGGTTGGGGCAAGGTACTTCAGGCCAGAAGTTTGGGGGTTCAAATCCCACTAGAGGACAGCAACCTTGGGCCGGAAGGACTGGGGTTTCTAGTCCCACAGGTGCTCCTTGTGGTCTTGGGCAAGCCACTTAACCCTCCATAGCCCATGTACCCTGTAAAAATAGTTATCTCCAAGTTATAATGCCCTGTTCAGTGTAATTTCAGTTTGTTCAATGTAAACTGCACTGATGCAGAATAGTGCAGTATATAAGAGAATGTAAATAAATAAAGACTTCTTGCAACCAGCAAGATGAAGTTCACCTGTGAACCAGATGTTGTGTCTAGGACTCTGAAGCAAGTGAAGAAAGGCATAATCTACTATGGCAAAAGATTTATTTTGGACTTGGATATGTTGAGCTATCATTCATTTGTATACAATCCACAAACCCCTGGGGAATTTAGATAGCAATCCCAATCAAATCAAGGAGTAGGGGATTACTGATGTAAGTCTCCCTAGGGCTTCACGGAGGTGAACATTGAGTGGTTTTTTAAGCTCATTAAAATGATTAAAACGGACTAGATTTGCTGCAAGAGGGAGGATCTCTGGTGGCAAATAGTCCAACAAAAATTAAGAATTAAGAGGGTGATGGTATTTCTACTGAGGATATTAGGGGATTTATCTTTGATTGGGATTTCTATCATTCATTTGTAGTCATTCTGTCCAGAATATGAGGGGACTGTTGAAAGTAGCTTGAAGTGGGATAACAGGGCCCTCTGAAAGGTTTAATATGGAGAATGCTTGGAATTTTGCTGATAGTCTGAAGCTAGCAGCCTGGAGAGAGATGTGTTATAAAAGCCAGGAGCCTGGAGAGAGAGGTGTTATAAAAGTCAAGGTTGTACTTTGGGATGACAGTGTTCTCCAAGGACAAGCAGGATGAGTCAGCCACACCTGGTGACGTCATCCGACGGCGCCGAGACGGAAGTACTCTCCATAGCTCAGAAGGGCTTTTCGCCCTTCTGAGCATGGGCCAACTGGCCCTGCCCCCCGGCCCGCCCCTAGCTAGCCAGTTTCAGTTCTTCCGCCTTGCCAGCAAGACGGTTCTCTACTCTCCAACTGAAAATTTGCACTTTAGAAGCTATTAAAGCAACAAGAACAATAAGTCTCACCTTGCTTTAGGTATGTATACAAACTGCAGTAATGCTTGTTTCTGTTCCAGCATTCTTATTCTCTCTAGCATCTTCAAAGAGCTGCCCCTCGTAGAGCTGCGAACAGGAGATCAGATCAGCAGCGGCTCAATTGTGAATTCCAGATACCTCTACAGCAGCTGTCGTCGCTCCGGATATGCCTCGGGGCCTCCATCCTCAGCCGCAGGCCCCCAGTTGCCGATACAGCTCACGCGATTCAGGACTCCTGATGGTCGGGCCTCCTTGGCCGCAGACTTCATCGAGCAGGCGGATGCTGCAGATCGAGGCTTTGAGTCCCAGATTGGGGAGCCGCTACACAGAGGCCCAGCGCTCAGGACTGGCCCTTTCCGAGAGGCTCGGCAGCCCAGGACGTGCCTACGGGCCTCCGTCCCCGGCCAGCTGCAGCTCGGCGTGCCTTTCCCCTACCCGGCCCGTCTCACGTGGAGACATGGAGGCGGCCATCTTTCTCGGACTATGCGGCCCTGCAAGTCGCTGCCCCCTCTGCTGAGGCTCAACTCCATCAGCCGTTTGATCTGTGCGACGCCATTTTTTTCTCTGTTCCCGGGCAACTTTGCTCCTCCGAGCCTCCTCTTCAAGATCGAATCGCCTGCCTCCTTGGCTGTAGCCACACCTACGGATGGCGCCGCTAACAGCCAGCCCCGGTGTCCGCGCTGACAATGGCTCCGTGCCAACATGGGAACCACCCCCAAAGCGCCATTGCCTGGACCAGCCCAGACCCATGGCGCCATTGGCTGGAAAAGCCCAGCCCCATGGCGCCATTGGCTGGAGCAGCCCAGCCCCACGGCGCCATTGGCTGGAGCAGCCCCACAGCGCCATTGGCTGGAACAGCCCCTCTGCGCTATTGGCTGGAACCGCGCCAATGCATGTCACCACAGCAGTCAACATCCCTGCACTGATATTGCAGGGATGGGGGGGAACAACTACGAGAGACTGAAAACAGCAGTGTAGCACAATGTTAAGACACTGCCTGATGGTGCAGGGGCCATGGGTTCAATCCCCCACTGTGCCCAATTAATAAGGCTGTTAAACTCTCCGCCCAGCATCGATCCCTCACCAGCGCTTATCCCCCCCAGTAGCCAAGCAAAAGGTTGAGCTCACCGCTGTCCCTGTCTGGCCTTATCAAGAACACTCATTGGAAATGCCTGCGCTACCCAGCCCTTGCTACTCCACGGGCAAGCAGAGATTTAGGGACAAAATATGCCGGGGAGGAGATGCAGTGCGCTGTATGGTGCGGCCCTCCTCGCACGGCTCCAGGACCGGCCTGCCTCCAGTGTTTTTTATGGCCCCGCGCCTTCCCAATAGCCAGGTGACCTCCGCTCGGAGTTCAGCTTTCCAGTATTGAGAGTTCACGCTGGACTCTCGCGATCGTGCTCGTGTTCCAAGGGTCCGCTCTGGCGGCACCAGCCCTCCTCCCGAAATGTTAGTTGGTGTGCTCTATGCTGAGTTCCCCCAGCATGGAAGTATAAGTCTGATCCCAATAAGAAGTCAAACTTCGCATCCACGTGCTTCGGCAGACCCAGAGCAGGTGGGAGGGCCTGGCTGAGCTGATGCTGCTACACTACACCCTACTGTAACAGTTCCTTGTCCCACCTCTGTGGTTGGGTGCTCGACAGGGCGCTGGTGGTGCTCTGCCCAGCCTCTCTCCAGATACCCATGCGGAGGAGCCAAAGCCCAGCAGTCACTGACCGCTTAGTTCCATATGATAACCTGAGTGTTACCAGACTCTTGCGGCTCTTGCACGTAAGTCCTATGCTTCTCTCTTTCCTCCCCAGTATTGTGACCAGCGTGTTTCTCCAATGGTCACAGTGTGGTGCAGTACACACAGACAGTGTGTTTCGGAGCAGAAGATCACAGGTTCAAGTCCCTGCTGTGGCTCCCGCCAACCCAGTCACCATATGCTTAGCTACCTGTATGTAAGAGGAAATAAGAAGCTGCGAGAACGGAAATTGCTCACCCATTCAAATACTGAGGTGAAAAGCCTGCTAAGTGGGATCGCCTGCCTTCTTCCTGTAATTTTCCGGTCAGAGAGATCCATTGCGTAGGAAATCACATTAATGAGCGAGTTCCCTCTCCTTTTCCGCCTTCATCCCAAAGTCATCTTAAAGCGGGTTAGGACATCATCTCTTGGTGTTGTATTGGTAGATCTCTTCCTTGGTGCGTGTTGCTCACTTGCAGCTTGCCCTGGTCATTGACCTCAGCAACCTTTGTCCTCTGTTAGCAGTAAGTCCAGAGGCTGTCCTGATGTTCATTCGGGCATCCCGAAAAGCAAGTTTCCACTGGAGATCTGAGTTGTACTGCCAGCTCGTTCTGCCCTCCACCCAGATCGGTTTGTACATGGATACCGCCTAACCAGAGTGGCAACTGTTACTTGTCCTTTGCAACGAACCCACATTCCACTCAATCCTCGGTTTCAATTCAAAAACTCATCTAGGCAGACCTGCTCCCCCAACCTACATTGACTGCCGAACCAGGAGTCATGAGCTTGCGTCCCCATTCGGTTACTAGTAACGCCGTCTGAGGTATCACTCTTAGAACGATCCTGAGGAGCAGCAGCAGCAGCAAATACACTTACCGGAAATCCTGCGGGAAGTGGCAAGGGGGCAGTGCCAGAGGGCTTGCAGGCCCCCTCCTGAGTTCGCTACCGCTCCTACTCGAGAATGGATTACCACTTGTCCCCTGCCTAATGTAATCACAGACAGTGGCGGGTGTCTTCGTCTTCCCCTTCTGGATCACTGGTAATGGCCAGCACAGCAAAGCACAACAAGCGACAGGACGCACTATGCTTGTCCTAGAAACTACCCAAGGCCTCATTTCCGGCCAACCCAAAACTTGGAATTCGTAAAGGACAGCTGGACACCATCAAGGTCAAGGTTTCTCATATGGGACAGATCCCTGCATCTCCAGGCGCTTGCAGAGTGCTCTGCCGCCCAGCATCTGCCCAGCACATGCTCTTTCTACTGGGACACATGGCATCAATGTTGCACATCACCCCGACGTCTTCCTATGTGGGTAGTCCAGTGACGCTCTGCTCTCAGTGGTCCCAGACCATAGGGTCCCTGCTAGACAGGGTGATTGTCACCAGTCCCCTAGTCTACAAAAACAACAACAGCACTCAGCTTGCATCATAGGGGATCCGCGCAACGGGTGCCTCCACATTGGTGGGGAGGGGCCCATTGTGGTGACCTCTGCACTCAGGACAGTTGGGTGCCAGCGAAGAATGTCCAGCGAATTTAGCTCCTAGAGCCACAGGCTAGGGTTCAAGTCCTCCGGGTTGCTTGCCGCCACCTGCTTCCCTTGCAGAAGGGAATCCTGCACTACACAGGCCCACCAACAAATTCTGTCACCCTGAACGTAAGAGTCCTACGGCACCAAACTCAGGTCACTATGGCCCTTAGTGCAAGGTGACAGAGTCCTGCGACACCAAACCCCGTTCTGTGGGCAGGAGTGCTAGGTGGTGAAGTCGAGGCCGGCCATGGGATCACCATTGCAGAAAAGACCTCATACTCAATACCTGACTACAGGTCCGATTGTGGATGCGAGCACACAGCCAGAGTACAGCTGACTCGGCACTCTAGGGCCACGCACAGACATAGTCAGCAAGGCAGCCATAGTCTCACTCCTTCACAGAAGAGGAACACTCCCCTCTTCTCTATAAGAAGGACTCAAAACCCATCCATCCAGGCAGGCGCACAACTCGTCTGCAAGAGTGGAGGAGTAGCCTAGGAGTTAAGAGACAAAGGTCCTATTCCCACTATACCCTTGGGGACTTTGACATCTCACATAACCCTCCTTTATTAACCTGCAGATAGGAACTCACAACCCTCAGATCTCCTCCCCCATCGGTGGGCTGACCACAAGCGCCCTGCCCACCTTGCGGAGTGCAGGAAGGGCAACTGTTCAAACAGTCAGAGCCAGGCTACCTGCACCAGCGTGTTTTGTTTTCTTGTTTTTCCCTAACTTATGGCCCTAGGACCCCCGTCTTGCCCCTGAATGGGAGGACTGAGCCTGGCTGAGTTAGGTAGTTGTGATGGCGGCCGGAGTTATGCACCTCCGGATAAGGACAATAAGCTCCTTGATGATGTTGCGAAGTGGGCTATCAAGGGGCCATGCTGAATGCCAGGTTTGCAGCACACCAGTCTTACCATCCGCCATCGCCGCTCTACCCGTTCGTCAGCTCTTCTGGGACAACCTCACAAGGATGTGGCAGACACCAGCATCCAACCACTCCTGCCCATGCAAATTGGACTCTAGGTATGTCGTTAAACCCATGCCTGGATTTGACAAGCAACTACTACCAGTCAGTGTGTTCAAGAGCGGAAGGCCACAAATTCAAGTCCCAGCTGTGGCTCCTGCCACCAATCCATTATTGTTGAATCTCCCCTTTGGTCTCTCTCCGGCGAGACTTACACAAGCCTCTGGAACCGGACAGGGCGGTCGCGCTTACGCAAGCCTCTGGAGCTCTTGCCCAGGATCAGTAAGGGGACCCAACTCGTCTAATAAACCTGGCCAACCGGTCATGGCATCCACCACCGCTAGACATTCCGCATACTCCACCATAGGACGGAATCCTCCACCATAGGATGGAACAGCCATGGGCACATGCAGAGGCTCAAACCATACCAAGGGCAGCAGAGGAACATAGCTGTGCCAAAGGATCCATCGACAGCCTGTCAAGGATGCACCGACAACCTGTGTCCCATACCTTGGGCAGGGACACCTACAAAAGCGGCATACCACATGGATGAACGCAGACACTCCTGACCAAGTCATGAACTTAGTCATGTCTCATGCCCGGGGCAGTGTCAATACTCTAATTGAATCACTCTGACAGTACTGAACTCTGGTAGTACTGTAGGGATTGCTGCTGGTCACTGCCATAGCTGCATCAAGGCGTCAGTCTCGCGCCACTCCGGCCGCGCTTCCAGCGTTGATACCGTGGTTATCCCCGCTTGCAGTGGTTAACCCAACATTCGGAGGCCCCCTCTGCTGCTGCATCTCTGCCGTTAGACCTCTCGGTAGCTGCCCTTGAGACCATAGACCCTCACAACCAAGTGGGACTGCACGTCCACACGCTCACCACGCTCATTATTGTTACAAGCTCACTTCTAAGGGGTGCACACCCATTAGCACTACACACTGCACGTTTTGGTGTGCGTGCACATTGCAGGTTGGCACATGGCACGCTGACGTCGCCGCCAGGTATCCAGGGCACATCTTCAAACATCCAGCCCTGATATCGGGTCTTCAGAACCTGATCTCGGCCTCCCCCTTTCCACCGCATCGCATTAAAGCTTGGGAGGCACCAGGTGTGGCTGACTCATCCTGCTTGTCCTTGGAGAAAACGGAGTTACTTACCTGTAACAGGAGTTCTCCGAGGACAACAGGATAAGTCAGCCACACATACCCACCCTCCTCCCCTGGAAAAGGTCTCGGCCTCTATCCAGTGCCCGCCTCCTAGCGGCTAAGGCTCAGCTAGTGATGAACTGGCTAGCTAGGGGCGGGCCGGGGGGCAGGGCCAGTTGGCCCATGCTCAGAAGGGCGAAAAGCCCTTCTGAGCTATGGAGAGTACTTCTGTCTCGGCGCCGTCGGATGACGTCACCAGGTGTGGCTGACTTATCCTGCTGTCCTCAGAGAACTCCTGTTACAGGTAAGTAACTCCGTTTTTTTAGAATACTGGAGCTGAAAATGTCTGTTCTCTGATCCATAACTTATAGATAAACAAAGCTTGACATAGACATGAATTTGTACCATGTAACAGTTTTTTCCCTAATAAAAGGAGGTGCAATGGCCTAGATTAAGAAGGGGATTCATGGGAACCTGCACTAGTGTGCACACCTGTGAATTCCTCACTTAAACTTAAGTTGTATTGTTTTATATAACTCTCTGTGTATGAGTATTTCTTAATTTGTAGTTGAATTTAGAGAAATGAAGTCCAAGGACCGAGGATAAATTTTGCTACCCGGTCAGAAGTAGGCCACAGGCTAAAAAAATCCATTTATATCCTTTTTAAGATATGGTGATCAGAATTGCATACAATATTCAAGGTGCAGTTGCACCACAAAACAATACAGCGGCATTATAATATCCTTGATTTTATTCGCCATTCCTTTCCTTATGATTCCTATCATTCTATTTTCTTTTTTGGCCACCACTGCACACTAGGTGAAAGATTTTAACGTATTATCCACAATGATGGCTAAATCTATTTCCTGGGTGGTGGTTTCTAATGTGGAATCTTGCAGCGTGTAACCATAGTTTGGGTTGTTCACTTGTCCATATTAGATTTCATCTGCCATTTGAAAGTCCAGTCTTCCAATTTATCAAGGTCCTCTTGCAATTCTTCATGATCCTCTTGTATTTTAACAACTTTGAATAATTTAGTATCATCTGCAAATTTGATCATCTCACTAATTATTCCCAATACCAGGTCATTTATGAATATGTTAAAAAGCAGCGGACCCAGCACAGATCCCTGGGGTACACCACTGTTCATCTTTCTCCATTGAGAAAATTGGCCATTTAGCCCTGCTCTCTGCTTTCTATCTTTTAACCAGTTCCTGATCCACAATAGTACATGGCCTCCTATCCCATGACTTTTAAATTTTGCCAAGAGTTTCTCATGAGGGACCTTGTCAAAGGCTTTCTGAAAATCCAGATACACTATGGGCTATGTTTACTAAATCGCGTTAGTGCAGTTCGCGGTAGGAGCCGCGGTAGTGAAAGAAACCCCAAATAAGGACATGGGCGGTACATCGTTACCACTACCGCGCGTTAGCAAAATTAACGAGCGCTACCGGGCGCCGTGCCACGTTACTGCGCGTCAATCATAAGAAGACGTACAGACACAAAGCACTGAAACAGAGCTGTAGCACAATGGTTACGGTACTGACCGCTGTTACAGGCAGCATGGGTTCGAGCCCCCAGTGTGCCTAACACAGAAGGCTATCTCAGGCATCATCCTGTACATTACAGAAGGAAAGAGGAGGCATGCTTTTCGTTACGCTGAGTATTGGTGTCAGAAAAACACCCTCGGAATGTGCCTAGCCACGTACGTTGGTATGTGCGTAGCGACGCGCGTACATTCGTGCGTGGGTACGTGTTTGCTTACGTGCGTGGGTACGTGTGTTTTTACCAGTGTGGGCATCTTATATTACAGACTTTGTAGGGCATCCTGCACCTATGCAGTATGCTAACAGATGTACGTGTGATGGCCTATGGCTTATCAGAGCCTGTGAGCAGGTGCTGGTGTTTCACAGGGTTGGATTGGGCCAGTCACACCCATGATGCACTGCACATGCAAAGCAGCTGTCCACAGATACACACCATGGGGAATGCACCCCAACAGCACCTCGGCCTGGTAGGGGGTACCGACTGTGTGTTGTACTGGCACAGAGCAGCTACACACACCGTCACATTGTGCGGGTACTGTGCTCACCCTGAGGGTGCAGTGAGGCGCCCAGCACTAGGTCCACAGCACCGGCCATGGCGCAGGTCCAAAGCAGTGTTACTGTGTGAGATAGGTAGTTTCTGCAGGAACACCTTGGACATCTCTGTCTGTTTCAGTCAGGTACAGCCCCCATGCACCACCACCACACCCCTCCCCCAGGGCTGAGGGAGGCAAACAGGGTCTCCTATCAAAAGATCCACAGTCCACCATGCTGCAACGGTGGCAGTAGAGGGGAACATGAACCCCAGTCCTGCTGGGGAACAGACACCCCACAGGGCAGTCAATGCAGCTCTGTACACAGCCATAACACAATAGCAGACAGACATTAGGCCTGGATATGGTATGCTGCACCCCACCACTATCTGATATTCCCCTGGTGCAAGCCATCAGCCACTGCACCCTGCAAGCCACTCCATCACAACACCTACCAGCTGCAAACAGTCTGCTAGTGCCCAGTGGAAATGCCTGCACCCAGAACTGGGATGTCAGCATACACAGCAGGCAAATACATCAGTGACTGGGCCCCAGAAGGAAACCCATATGTATCACATGAGAGAAATACTAGATAGCACTATGGGAGTGCCTAGCCATGCTGTGGTCACTGCACAGTCAGGGTGAGAGTGATCTCTCAGCAGGATATACTGAGGTCACCCTGTCTGTGTAGTTGGTGGCCGGGCACTACAATGTGCCTGTCACTGCCCTATGCCCTGTGCAGATGCACCCTGGCCAGGCCACCCTGTCCGGCCTATACCCATGGTACCTTGCTCCTCATTATGCACATTGGCAGCCCAATACTGGCAACAGTGCTGGCAGTGTGGGCTGTTGAAGGTGTTTGCAGCCACCACACACTGGATAGACAGACAGCCACCCCCACACCTATGCCAGCATTGTGCTACTATAGAGGTGGTCAGCAGCCATACCACCACACCAGTCCTGGGCATAGTACAGGCATGGATATGGTACGCAAGAGTGTTGGGGGGTCACTCCCCAGGGTTGTGAACACTGTCAGAGACCAGACCTGCAGCACACACCGCAGACATCAGAATGATTGTTATGGTGGAGCTCAATGAGCAAAATGTGCTTAACGTAGGAATTGATATCTGCCAGTTATCAGAGGAAACGTTTGATAGCTGTGTACCATATACCCAGGTGTAGGGTGGCATTGCTAAGGTATGCAACTGCTGGTATTGGGAGATACAGGCAGGGCCCAATGTCTTGCCTCTCCAGCTGGCATTGGCCAATGGGGCCTGTGGGTGGGTGTGTGGCCCTGTTGGCTGCTGCTTTACGGCAGAGCTCCCCAACTCCAGTCCTGGTGTTCCACACACTGTTCGGGTTTTCATGCTGTCTCTCATAGATATGCATGAGCTACATCTGCATACCATGGGGGTGGTGCATAGCTATGCAGCACAGGCATCTTTATTAGAGGCAGCATGACACCGGAATGTTGTGGGGCCCTCCAGGACTGCATTTGCAGGACTCTGCTATAGGTAATGTGCCTGTTTCTGGTGTCTGTGTTTGGTGTGGTAAAATATAGGCCATGCGTATGTTCTCTGCACTACAGGAGTGTCTTTACTATCACTGTTTAGTGGTGGGTAAAACTATGGGGACTGGGTTGGCAGGAGCCCCAACTGGGATTTGAACCTGTGACCCTCTGGTTGTACAGGCACTGGCTGTGTCTGTTGCATCACACTGTGGCCACAGAGACTGTGCAGTCCCTGGAGTTAGTTAAACCGGCCTGACGAGTCAGAAACCCTGCTCTGCAACAGGTTTACTGTGGCCTCATTTACCTTGTATGCAGACAAAGGTGCACATAAACCACAGAAATGACCTCACAAAAGGGGCACACACCCATAACCAAGCTGGGCAACAATGATATCATTGGGACACATTACACCACACACCCAGGACAGCTCCTTTACAATGTAATGCTCTTTGCAAGGGTCTGCGGAGCGTAGACCCTTCCACACATCATTTCCTTTTAGTTTGGTGCTTTCCAGGGAGTGTTGTTCCTTGTTGCCCATTGCTATCACTGTTGCCCAGCTGAATTCTGCTTTCTAAAATGTTTCTTGTGGTCATTTTTAACGTTTTATGTGCTATTTTGTTCTGTGCACATGTATCACACTGCTCACGTTTTGTGGGTTTCCCCGGTTTTCTGTACATTGCTGACGGAAATGGTTTCTCTTCCCTTTAATATGCCTTTAACGACAGGTTTTCATTTGCGTTGAAGGTGAGCTCTGACACTCCGCGCGTTAGTATGAGGGGAGCCTCTCTCCGCCCACTCTCCGCCCATTGACCCCTTCTCTCCGCCCACTCTCCACCTTCTGCGCTGTTTTAACGCGCCGCGGAGCTTTACAATCGTTAACTACGGTTACCGCGCGTAGTATGACGTTAACGGTCGTTAGCGCGTCGGTACGCGCGTTATACGGCACTTACGGTCGTTAACGTCATACTACGCGCGTTATTCACGTTTAGTAAACATAGCCCTATATCAATTGGCTCACCTTTGTCTATCTGTTTATTCACAGTTTCAAAAAAAATATAAGACAAGACTTTCCTTGGCTAAATCCATGTTGGCTTTCTCCCACTGATCTTTCCTGCAGTCTATGTATAGATTTTAGGCATAGGATCTATGATGGTATGTCGTATGGATCAAATTATGTATGGAAATTGTCCATTTTTTAAAAACAGACTTATGTGGTCAGCATCGGTATCTGCCATGTAAACCTGACCTAGTTTCATTAAAATACAGCATTGAGTCCTCTAATAATGCCATCCGCAAGGGGGGCACAACTTGAATATCATAAGCTAAGTCCTATGAATTGCTCGAAATAAAGCAGGTCTTTTACTAAAGGATACCAGCTATTGATGTGTGTTCTAGCATGTGCTAAAGGTGCAGAGCAGAACTAGGACATTTCACTATAGAGCCCAACATTCAAGAAAAAAAAATCTGATTCCATTGTCATCTCATTAAAAGTCTATCCAGGCAGATTGTGAACTAACACAAAACCCTACAAAAGTCACTGAAGACTTAAAATGCAAGTCTACCATATCACATTGACACCAGCTTCTAAAATCAACACAATAAGGAGCCTACTCTGAAAAGAAAAGCAGCATAAATACTGCAGTGGGCCTTAGAACATCCTTACACCTATTTGGAAAACTGAACAAACCAGCTTACTGCAGATCCTACATAGAAACAGCATGCTAACAGAACTCTTGGTCTCAGTCACATGGGCAAAACACAGACCCTCACCAAGTACAGAATAAATTTATAACAAATTCAAAATAGAAATATGTAGACAAAATTAATTTGAAACACTAACAGGCTAGGCTCTGTATGCAGTGCAACACAAGAAACAGAGGAGGCGGATGATCCAAACAGGAACTGGTTTGGATTGATCCTGCCATTGCCAGAACTGAGTGGGTGGCAGCATGGCATTTGTTTACATTGCTGATGTCGTTCGCACAGGCCGCTGATGGCCACCTCAGGGCAGCAACTCCCTGGTGGCCCAGCAGCCCGATCCACCCACCTGCCAGGGGTTTGATGGCATTGGGGGCTTCCTGTGATGCTGCGGTCCCCCGATGCCATCAAACCACTGGCGGGTTGGAGAGATTCCCACCAGTGCAATGCTGGCATTAGGACGCCATTGTCGGTCCCAGTTCGGCAAACATGGCTGTATCAGGAACCGGTTCGCATGAACTGGTCCAAACTAGCCAAATCCTACCAGTGACTTTACCTCACCTTTACTGAGTAGTCGTATGAGATGCACAGGCCTCTCTGATCCCACATGCAGGCAGTGCAGCCTTTCCCTACAGTCTTCCCCCTCCATCAATGTCAGTACCTCTTGCTCAGAGGCAGCCATGCCTGCATTTGGGATCAGAGAGAACTGTGCTTCATGCTACTGTTCAGCAAATGAAAAACAGCAGCTACTGTAGCAAAGAGGTGCACATAGTGATGGGACATTATTTGTACAGCTGTGTAGCCTGTAGAAGGCACCAAAATTCTAAACTTGTTGTGCCTTTATTACAGGCCTCAACACATTGTGTGGATTTAGGAGCCAGGCCAAAATTTTAGGAATTGGTGCTTGTGATCTCCTCGCTCTCACTCCTGCACTGTCTTTCGCACTGGTCTCATGTTTTCAAGTCTCATGAGCCAGCGCCAGTGTTCCTATACTATGCAACATCTTTAGATAGAAATACAGATACCACTAGTTATAGCCTCATATATTAATTGTCTGTATGGTGGTGTGTTTGTCTGTGCATGGGATGTGGCAGTGGATGCCTTTGTATGGCTGGGGTGCAGGACTGTGGTGCATGTTTGTGTGTGCTGCAGAGGTGTATATGTGTGTGTGTGTGTTGTGGTGCAGAGGTGAGGTCCCTGTGTGTGTGTGGTGCAGAGGTAAGGTGCCTCTATGTGTGTGTATGTGTCTGTCTCTCTGTCATGCAGAGGTGGGGTGCCTGTGTGTGTCCACGTGTCTGTTGTGTGGAGGTGGGGTGCTTGTGTGTATTCTGGGGGGAGAGGAATGCACATTTTGGCAAAACTTGCACTCTTCCCTCCCCCTCCAACCCCTCTCCTACTGGCTCCTATCCTCTGTTACCCTCCAGACTCTCCCCTCTTCCCCTAGCACTCCCATCCCCTGCCCTAAAATCCCCCATCCTCCTCTTTTTAATAGATCCACTGCCCCTTTAAATTTTCCCTGCCCTCACTTCCTCACCAACTCCCCTCTCCCCACACCCACAAAAACTTTTTTTCTTGCAGGATAAGGCTTCACTACCTCCCCCTTCTCTGTCTGCCTGTGGGATCACATCCCCTGCAAGCAGAAAAGAAGAGGATGGCCCTGATTGTGGCAAACACCTCCTTCGATCTACCTGTGGGAGATTGGATCCCCATGAGCAGAGAGAAGGGGGAGGCCACAATTGTGGCCTCAGTGCATCCTGTCTGCCCACGGGGATCTGATCTCCTGCGGCAGATCAAAAGGATCTTTGCTGCAATTGGAGCCATCCTCTTCTTTTCTGCTCATGTGGAATGGGATCTCCATGGGCAGACAGAAGAGACCTTTGTCATGATCACAGCAGTGTTGTTCTTTTCTGCCCATAGGAGATGGGATCCTTGCAGGTAGACAAGGGATCGTGGCCATCGGGGCATCTTGTTTGTGGGGGAGAATGCCCCACTTACCCCCCAGACCACACCCATGACCCGCAACACTCAGGCACCTAGCAGGGATCTCCCTGAAGGCTAGTGGGGGGAGAGGGGATTAGGAGTGATCCTTAGCAACTCTTGCTCTGTTGCCATCCAGGATCAAAATGATAGCCAAACTCCTAGTGGTAGTCATATGGAATTACGGCTAGCTGTCTTTAAACACTTTTTTAAATTTAGGGACCAACAGGACAGACATTACTGGGAATTTCTCCTGCCTTCCCTACCAATAACCACCAGGAAGGCTGTTAGTAGGTGCCCTTAGTAAGTGCAACACTGCTGCATTAACTACCGGGGAGCAGAAAGCATTTCCCCAGCACTTAATAAGGTGCTCTGTCCCTTAGCACATGCCACATTAGCGCAATACACTTAGTACCACCTATTGAGGTGGTGTTAGCTAATCCCAAGCTAATGCGGGTAGCATGCAATGTGAAGACAACACTAACTGCACTGAGCTCACCATGTTCACTCTCCACTCATAATTCGTGACTCTAATATGGGTTGCACAGTTAGCCCCAGAATATATGCTGCCGTCTACTGCCCCTTAGTAAAAGACCCCCAAAGATTCCTTCTCTGTGTGAAATAGAAAGCTCTTCAGAGTGCAATATATTTGTTCAGTCTTAGGTAGGAGCTAACAGAGCATGAATACATTAATTTCCATCAGCAATGGTGGGACATGCAAGGGCACAGAAATTATTTTGTGTCCTAATAGGAATTTGAAATGCCATCTGTGCAGCAGTGGTATGCAAGCAAAATATTTTTGTTCTGCCTAGATTTTGAGGAAGGTTTAATTTTTCCTATCTGAATTTTGATTAGTGCTCATTTGTATTGTTAGTGGATCTTGACAAATTTAGTGCATTCTAAAGTGGTTTAGGAGCATGTTTACTAAAGTGTGAGGGATTTAGCATGTGCTGTTGGCTCACAGTAATGGCTACCACCTACTAAAACAGCCACCATGCTAAAAATCCCGCACTAACTGCTTACCACAGTATGAGGCAGGAAAGGGACGGTTATGAGCAGAGAAAGAGCATGGACAGCGCTAGCAGTTAATAGACAGTACTGTAAGTTATCCTATACCAGGCAATTGGCAGCAGTTAATGAACCTCCTGTAAAAATAAAATAAAATAAACAAAATTGATGTCCTTTAGCAGCATCCCAACCCCTCTGATCGCCTTCCCAAGTATAAGTATTTATTTTTTTATTTAACAGGGGTTTTTTTACCACTTTATCATTTCAGTCAAAGTGGTTTACATTGTAACTTAAACTTGGTAATGTAGATTAAACTGGGACATTATAACTTGTTTTTTTTCTGAGGCAATGGAGGGTTAAGTGACTTGCTCAAGGCTGCAAGGAGTGCTAGTGGGAAATGAACACTGGTCTCTTGATTCACAAACCAGTGCTCTAACAATTAGGCTACTCCTCCACCAAGTAGCAGTAGGACCCCTTCATCATCTGATCTTCAAGTACCCATTATGACCTCCCACCCTTCGATCTCTCCCGAGTGCCAAGTATTGCCTCTTTCCCCCCAAGTCCCCGAAAGAGACAGCTGACTCTACCCCCACACCTTGACCCCTTGGCACTTACTGGTAGTTTCAATGGTGGTCTAGCAGCAGGGCAGAAGTGATCCCCAGAAACTCCTGCCACTTTCCATCCTGAGTTTAAAATGGTGGCTCCGACCCCTAGTGGTAGTCGGTTTAGGTAGCTCTGGTTTGAATTCCTGAAAGTGAAAAATTGGCGTTCTCAACTGTATAAGTGAGTTTGTGATGTGAGATCTGCAAGCAAAACTGTAAATCACTGCAAATTTGCTCGATATGCTAATAAAACCTTGGTGAAGACAGGAGAGTCTAAAATTGTTGCCAACAAAAAATAAAATCAGGTTGCAAGAACAATCTAAGGGGTATGTTTACTAAACCGCGCACACGTGCACGGCGCACAGTAGCGTACGCTAATGATGCACTTAAGTGTTCTTAAGTGCCCCGCACGCGTGTGCGCCACACTAACGGGCCCCCGCACACGTGCACCTCACACTAATGGGCACGCGCAAGTGTGCGGTGCACTGATGTGCGATAGAGGCGGGGAAAGGCGTACAGAGGGCGGAGGAAGGCCCCCGAGGTGCGGAGGGACGGGGTCAATGGGTGGAGAGTGGGAGGGGAGAGGCTCCCCACACAGGAGCGGGGCTGCATTTCGGCAAAAGAAAACACCGCGAGTGAAAACCTCGCGTTAGAGCCGATTTAAAGGGAAGAGAAACCATTTCCGTCAGCAATGTACAGCAAAACCGGGGAAACCTGAAAAACGTGAGCAGTGTGATACATGTGCCCAGAACAAAATAGCAAATATAAATTGAAAATGACCACAACAAATTCCAAATAAATTATAATCCAGCTGGGCAACAGTGATATTAATGGGCAACCATAAAAAATACTCCCAGGAAAGCTCCAAAAAAAAGAAATGATTTTCGGAAGGGTCTATGCTCCGTAGACTCTTTCAAAAATCACTGCATTTTAATGGAGCTTTCCTGGTAGTGTTCTTCAGGTTGCCCATTGATATCACTGTTGCCCAGCTTGGTTTTGGTTTTTTCCCCTTTTTTGGAGGTCATTTTTGAGGTTTATTTGCACCTTTGTCCCCATACAAGGTAAACGAGCCCACAGTAAAATTGTGCAGAGCAGGGTGTCTGACTCGTGCGGCAAGGTTTCCTATCTCCAGAGACTGCACTGTCTCTGTGGCCACAGTGTGGTGCAGCGGACACAGCCAGTGCCTGTAGGACCAGAAGGTCACAGGTTTAAATCCCAGCTGGGGCTACTGCCAATCCAGTCCACATATTTTTCCTACAACTAAACCATGATAGTAAGGAGAAACCTTTATTGCTGAGAACATACGCATGGTTCATACGCCTATATTTTACCACACCAAACACAGACACCATAAACAGCCGAATTACCTAGAGCAGAGTCTCCCAAATGCAGCCCTGGAGGGCCCCACACCATTCAGGACCCATGCTGCCTCTAATAAAGATGCCTGTGCTGCATATCTATGCACCACCCCCATGGTATGCTGATGTAGCTCATGCATATTTATGAGGGACAGCATGAAAACCCGAACAGTGGTTGGAACACCAGGACTGGAGTTGGGACACTCTGCCGTAAAGCAGCAGCCAACAGGGCCAGACACACCCACACCCACACACCCACAGGCCCCATTGGCCAATGCCTCCCGGAGAGGCAGGACATTGGGCCCTGCCTGTATCTCCCAATACTAGCAGTTGTATACCTTAGCAATGCCACCCTACACCTGGGTATATGGTACACAGCTATCAAACGTTGCCCATGATAACTGGCAGATATCAATTCCTATGTTAAGCACATTTTGCTCACTGATCTCTACCATAACAATCATTGTGATGTCTGCGGTGTGCGCTGCAGGTCTGGTCTCTGACAGTGTTTACCACCCTGGGGAGTGACCCCCAACAGTATTGCGTACCATATCCATGCCTGTACTGTGCCCAGGACTGGTGTGGTGGGTATGGCTGCTGGACTCCTCTATAGTAGCACAATGCTGGCATAGGTGTGGGGGTGGCTGTCTGTCTATCCAGTGTGTGGTGGCTGCAAACACCTTCCACAGCCCACCCTGCCAGCAATGTTGCCAGTATTGGGCTGCCAATGTGCATAATGAGGAGCAAGGTACCATGGGTATAGGCCGGACAGGGTGGCCTGGCCAGGGTGCATCTGCACAGGGCATAGGGCTCTGACTGGGACATTTTAGTGCCCGGCCACCACCTACACAGACAGGGTGACCTCAGTATGTCCTGCTGAGAGATCACTCTCACCCTGACTGTGCAGTGACCACAGCATGGCTAGGCACCCCCATAGTGCTATATAGTATTTCTCTCATGTGATAGATATGGGTTTCCTTTTGGGGCTCAGTCACTGAATTAGCTGTTTGCTGTGTATGCTGACATCCCAGTTCTGGGTGCATGCATCTCCACTGGGAACATGCACTGTGGATGAACTAACACACTGTTTGCAGCTGATATGTGTCTTGATGGAGCAGGGTGCAGCGGCTGATGACTTGCTGATGGAGAATATCAGGTAGTGGTGGGGTGCAGCTCACCATATCCAGGCCTAATATCTGTCTGCTATTGTGTTATGGATGTGTATAGAGCTGCATTGACTGCCCTGTGGGGTGTCTGTTCCTCAGCAGGACTGGGGTTGATGGTCCCCTCTACTGCCACTTTTGCAGGGAGGTAGAATGTGGATCTATTGGTAGGAGACCTTGTTTGCCACCCTCAGCCCTAGAGGGGGGGGGGGGTGTTGGTGGACCCAGTAAAAACGTGGAAAGCAATTGGAAGAACAACTTTATTAATATAGGATAAACAAGCCTATGGCCCATAGGCTTGTTTATCCTATATTAATAAATTTGTTCTTCCAATTGCTTTCCATGTTTTTACTGGGTCCTCTATAACACGTGGACCGTGCCCCTTGTTGGTACTTGGGGGGGTGTTGGTGGTACATAGCCCACCTAGGGATCCATAGGCGCTATACCTGACTGAAACAGACAGGGATATCCAAGATGTTTGTGCAGAAAACTACCTATCTCATACATTAACACTGCTTTGGACCTCCTTCAGCCATGGAAGGTGTTGTGGACCTGGTCCTGGGCGCCTCACCGCAACCTCAGGGTGAGCACAGTACACGCACAATGTGACGGTGTGTAGCTACTCTGTGCCAGTAAAACACACGGTCAGTACCCCCTACCAGGCCGAGGTGGTGTGTGGGTGCACATGGTCACTTCCCTCTACCAGGCCAAGGTGCTGTGGGGGTGCATTGCCCATCTTGTGTTAATCTGTGGACAGCTGATTTGCATGTGCAGTGCATCATGGGTATGGGTGGGCTAACCCTATCCTGGTGACCACAGCAGACTATCTGTGTGGTGACGTGCATGCTCTCTGCAGCCAGCCAGGGGCTTGCTAGCAGCTGTAGCCCAATGGTTACTTCACTGCCTCTGCAAGACAGAGATCATGGGTTCAAACCCACAGTGGGGTTATTTGATAGCGTTGACCAACTCATTATCTTTTTTTAATGTACATATTTTGATGCCAGCAAAAACAACCTCAGCATACTGTACCCATAAGGTGCCTCTGAGGGTGCTTTATAGGGCGCCCTATAGGGCACCTTATGGTTCCTGTCCATATAAGGTGCACTATACATTATCCTGTGACGCAACCTATAGGGTGCCCTATAGGGGACATTTTAGGGTGCTGTGGCGGACAGTGCAATTTATAATGTGCCCTATGGAGTGCCTTATAGGGTGCCTTCTACGGCACCTTCAATTACGGCACGTGAGGGCGTGTTTGCTGGCAGCAATTAATAACATAAAAATAAAGTGCTGCAGGACAAAATATGTACAATGCAAAGCTGATGCCACAGCCAGCCTTACATATTAGGCACACTGGGGAGCAAACTCATGATCGCTGTATCAGCAGTCAGTGCCTTAACAATTGTGCTGTGGTTCTGTTCCTGTAATTGCACATCAGCGCGCCGCCTTATGCCGCCCAATATTAAAAAGCCTCCTAAAACATCAGCGCGCCGCCTTATGCCGCTCATCATTTAAATGCCTCCTAAAAGATTGCCTCAGCCAGCTGTCTCCATTGGGCACTGTGGGGGATGGAACCCCTGATCCCTGCACCATTGGTAAGTGCCATAACCATTGTGCTGTGGCTCTGCTTTTCTTCCTGTACATCAGCGCACCACTTATACTGCCCAGTATTATAATGCCTCCATAAACATCAGTGCGCCGCCTTATGCCGCCCAGTATTAGTATGCCGCCAAAAACATTAGCGCGCTGCCTTATGCTGCCCAGTATTTCTGTGCCTCATAAATTAATGCCTCAGCCAGTTGTTTTCATTGGGCACTGTGGGGGATTGAATTCCTGATCTCTGCACTATTGGTCAGTGTCTTAACCACTGTGCTGTGGCTCTGCTTTTTCTTTTGCACTTCAGCGCCCCACTTATGCCTGCCGCGCAGCTATCTCATGCGCTAAGGTGCAGGGCGCACATGGGCGCCGCGTACCTTAGCGCATATGTAAATTCCGGCTTTTCTTTTTCAGGACGGAACGCCCACTCCTTATATGGCACCCGCACACTACCGGGGCCCGCACTTTACCGGGGTTTTAGTAAACATACCCCTAAGTGTGTCTCAGTTGCACTGGAGGACAGATTTAAAACTATGGTTGTCTGTGAATGAGATTAGAAAAAAAGGTTTGATGCTGATGCTCATTAAATTGCAGAAGCAGAACATAAGATTTTAACACAAGTGGCTCTATGGCTCGGTTGTATGGATGATATTCTATTTGCTTGGACGGGCTCTAAGGAGTGGTTTCTTTTCTTGATCATTGTGATGTGAATTTGAAATTCAGTTTCAAACTGAACACTGGGAAGGTATCCTTCTTAGATAGACAGTATGGATTGAACTTTATTATTTGTTTCTTTGCATTTCTTTCTTCAGAAAACATGCAGATACAAATGGTCTACTTTGGTCTGATAATTGTCTTCCGAGACAGATGAGAAGTAGGCCAGATTTTTTGCTTGCAGAAGTGTTGCTCTTCACTAACTGATTTTAAGATTAATGCTGTTTATTTATTTATTTACATTCTCTTATATACCGCGCTATTCTGCATCAGTGCGGTTTACATTGAACAAACTGAAATTACATTGAACAGGGCATTATAACTTGGAGATAACTATTTTACAGGGAACATGGGCTATGGAGGGTTAAGTGGCTTGCCCAAGACCACAAGGAGCACCTGTGGGACTAGAAACCCCAGTCGTTCCGGCCCAAGATTGCTGTCCTCTAGTGGGATTTGAACCCCCGACCTTCCGGCCTGAAGTACCTTGCCCCAACCACTAGGCCACTCCACTCCACTCCACTCCACTCCTGTTGATATGAAAATACTTTTTCTACAGAAGGGCTATCACATAAAGTAATAAATCATGCAGCAAAATGAATATCATGGAGGTAATTGTATACAGTCATTAGCACACACATGTGGCATTAATGATCTCTTATAAAATTCCTACCGATGTAAAAATACATACTTAGGCGCATATGTTGCCAGTGGGTGGAGCTCATAAGTATGCGCATTGATTATAAAATACCTTAATTTACACCCATACTTGGGAACTTTGCACATGTTAATTTACACCTGCTATAGGGCATGTATAAATATCAGCACTTAAATTTAAATGTAATCTTTGCTACTTATGCTAGTATTTTATAAAGAGAAACACAGTAGGTGCCTAGTTGTCTTCTTAAAATCGGCCCATTTAGGCTGCTTTTGCTTAGGCACCCTACTATAAAATTAGCCTCCACTCACAATCAAGATCTTATAGTAAGTATTATTCCATATTTTGGTTTGATTCAATATATATCATCTAGTATTTGACATCACCAGCATGTTTTACAGGAACATATGACTTTTCAGAAACCACACTTTTCATTGCTTCAGAAGATGATTCTCCTTTGGTGGCAAGGGATCATTTGCAGTATGAGGGATGCAGTGTGTGTGCTTTGTGTATTACTACTAATACGTTTGTTCATTCTGTATATGATATTAAATTTTTGATGTTGCAGCAAGTGACTATTGATCCCAGGGGTGGTGATTTAAATACCTTGTTATTGCAAAGAGAGCAGAAATAGATTTTTCAAATTGGATTCCGTTTAGTTTAGTTTATTCCATGTCTTGCTATACTGCCCCTCATATTACTGCTACAGAACAGTTTACAAAATTTATTTAAAGAAAAGATAAAACAAACTAAAAGCAGGCACATAAACAACATGAAAACAAAATATGCAATAATAAAGCATATATGTACATTTGCATGCTTATAAATTGAAGGGCAGCTACTGTCTGTTTTTTAAACTTTTGAAACTACTGAATGCTACTTAGACTAGTCATTTTGAAAATCTAAATAGATAGGGAAAATATGACCGAGGAGGGAGGACCCTGCCCTTTCCAGCAGCTCAGCTGTCCCAGATTTGTTCTCCAAAACTCTGGTAACCCTACCCAGATCCAGAACATCCCCAAAATAAGGTCTTTAAGCCTTATATGGGAGAGACCCAATGACCAGGCAGGAGAAGAAGAGGACCACTCCCACCCAATAACCGCTAGACACCAGGAAAACCCTTTAGTGAGTTCCAAGGAGGGGGGGGGGGGGTTGGGTGGAGATGTGACCTATGGCGTGATTTCTACTGCTACTAATCCTTTTTGGGGAGAAAATTCATCTTTGGGGGGAGCTATGTGGGTTTGGATGTTCATGGAGTGTTTCCCTTTTGCTGGGGAGGGGGGATGATTTGGGATGCAGAAACTGATTGGGGGGTAATGACTTAATGGGGGGAAGTTTTACTTCGGAGATGGAGGCTACTGTCCCTTGGCCTAGGTGCTGATCAGGAAAAGATTGGGTAATGGTGAGAGAAGGTGCTGATGGAGAGGAGGTCATCAATGGAATGTGATGACTGGATGGATAGGACCCGAGGCTGTGCTGAGGAGAGTAGGGAGCGGAGGGGGTGGGGAGGACTGGGGCATTGTGGCTGTCACAGAGGTCAAAGGAGATATTCAGCAGCACTCTTCAGATAGTGCTGCTGAATATTTTTCTCACCCGCACTTATCTGGTTAGCAGGTGCTGATAAATGGGTAGAAATGGTGCCCTCTATACATACATGTCAGCAAGTAGAGATTTGAAGGAAAAAGACCACATGGCCTATCTAGTCTGTCTTTCCATATCAACCACTACAATAATCCCCTTTTTTCCTTTAGAGATCCTCTGTGTTTGTCCCATGTTTCTTGAATTCAGATACTGTCCTCATCTCTTCCACCTACACTGGGAGATTATTCAATAGATCCACCACTCTTTCCGTAAAGAAATATTTCCACATATCACTCCTGAATCTATCCCCTTTCACCCTCATCCCATGTCCCCTTGTAGCAGAGCTTGCTTTCAATTGAAAGAGGCTCTCCTCCTATGCATTTATACCACAGAGGTATTTAAAATAGAAATTACACTTACCTGGTAATTGTCGTTCCTTGAGTGATGACAGTTTAGTGCTCCACCTCTGGGTTGTGCACCTCCTCCTGCAGCTTGGAGACTGGGCATGTCAAAGTCGTGACATCACTGGATATAGCCTGCTGGTATCTCCCATCAACCCCCAGTGTACTATTGACAAAGCAAACTCAAAGGAACAACAAATAAGTAGTTATACCATAACTTTAAACAAACTATCCATTCCTCAATCTGAGGGACCTTTTTAAACTTTACTATTTGTATCTTTTTTTTTTTTAACATTCACATCTCCTTCATTCTATCACTTTTCCTGTGCCACCCCCTCACTTAAATAAGAGAGAAGGAATACTTACTGTGATCCAGAGTCTGAAAGGATCTCTCCGCTCCTTGAAATTGATGCTCCACTCCGTCTGAAAATAAACTCTGAAGAAATCACACCCCAGGCGGGAATGAGGACTAAGCTATCGTCATTCAAGGAACGACAATTACCAGGTAAGTTTAATTTCTATTTCCTTATCGTTCCTCCAGTTTAGTCCTCCACCTCTGGGATGTATCAGAGCAGTAATTATTGGGAGGGAACTTTCCACCTGGATTGCAACACCGCCGACCCGAAACAGGCATCGATCGCTGACTGAACATCCAATCGATAGTGTTTACTGAATGTATGAAGACACAACCAAGTGTCCGCTCTGCAATCTCCACTCATGGAACCAAACTGTGCTCTGCCCAAGACAAGGCTTGCGCTCTAGTAGAGTGAGCCCTCAGCTCCACCAGCCTCTGATGCCCTTGCAAAATATATGCTGACCCCATCGCTTTTCGTACCCATCTGGACCTTGAAGCTGTAGCTGCCGCTTCCCCTTTACGGGGACCTCTAAACAGAACGAATGGGCATTCAGACTTACGAAAAGTCTCTGAGACCTTGAAAACTTGAATCAGAACCCTCTTTGTGTCCAAGCAACTCAGACTACAATCTGATAAGTTCCCCCTCGATGCTCTAAATACTGGCAACAAAACTGACTGATTCATGAGAAAAGGAGAAACTACATCTGGCAAAAATGACGGTACCAGCTGCAACGCCACCTTTTCCCCAGAAAAGGACAAAAACGGCTCTCGGTAAGATAACGTCTGTAGCTTCGAAATTGGCTGTGCCGAACAGAAGGCCACTAAAAACCCTGACTTTAAAGTTAAATCCTCGACTAGCGTGATGCAAAGGCTCAAGGGTTCCCTAGATAACACCCCTAAGATCAAATTGAGGTCCCATAGAGGCACCCTTACTCTGCGATAAAGACGTAGCCTAGACCCCGTTTGTAGAAAATGCCCCATGATGACGTGCGAGCTCAAGGCCACTCCCTGGACCTTGCCTCTATAGCAAAACAGAGATGTGAGCTGAAGCCTTAAGGAACTGACTGCTAAACCCTTATCAAAACCGTCATGCAAGAGCCTTAATACCAAAGCACGAAAAACTGGGGAAGACCTGACCTGCCGCTGAGAGCACCAATCCTCAAATATCTGCCAAACTCGCACCTACGCGAGGAAAGAGTGTCTTTCTGGCTCGAAGCAGGGTCGCAATTACCGCACCAGACTAACCTTTTATTCTTAACCTCACCCCTTTCAATGGCCAAGCCGTAAGCGAGAACCGATCCACCTGAGGCAATCAAAGCAGACCTTGAATTAGAAGACTCGTCCTATGAGCACCCATGGAAGGAAAACATAGAGAACACCGGACAAATGCCAAACTAGCCTTAGAGCATCTATCTCATCCAACATTCTTTCTCACCTTCTGCTGGAAAAACGACTCGCCTTGGCCGATTGAAACATCACCATGAGATCCATGATTGGAGGACCCCACCTATGGCCTATCTACGCAAATACTTTCAGATGATGCTGTCACTCTCCAGCATCTACACGGACTCTGCTGAGATAATCTGCCATCACATTGTCCGATCCCGCAATGTGCACCGCCAAGATTGCCTGTAGGCGAGTCTCCACCCAGGAGAACAGAGCTCCTGGTTCTACCTCCATGGCCGCGGTTCCTGCCCTGCCCTGCCAAATGAGGTAGGCCACCGTTGTGGAATTGTACAACAGGACTCATACCGCTCAACCTTTCACCGTGACCTTGACTGCTTGAAGAACCAGAAACCCCACTCGCAGTTCCAGGCGGTTGATCGAGCCCTGGATCTCCTGGTTGCTCCAAGTTCCTTGTGTGAACCCATCCCCACAGTGCGCTCCCTAAGCTATGAGGCTCGCATCTGTCAACACTGGAAGTCACTGCGGATGTTCCAGTTGCATGCCCGCCATCAGATTGCCCGGGCAAACCACCACTGAAGTGACCGCCTGACGTGCAATGGGCAAGGAAGCTGTTTGTTAAGAATGTCATTTTGGAGGGACCTGCGCCGAGGCAATGACCTTTGCTAGGGACGCATGCGTGCTCTGGCCCAAGGCACTATTTCCAGGGCTGCCGCCAGTGACTCTAGCCCTCGAGGATAGCTCCCAGCTGTCGGTGCAAATGCTTTAGGGAAACTAGACCCAACTTAACGCCCTTCGGAAGAATCAAATGTGTGCCCTGGCCCCTGGAACTCCCTCCAGGGTCAACGCCATGGTCCCTCAGACCCACCGGTAGCTTCAAGCCACCAGAGCCTGAGTCGATAGTAACTGTCCTATCCCCCCATCGGTGGACCTTAGTTCGGCGTACCGGCAGACACACTGTTCTCAATTGAGTGTGAACCGCACTCCCAAGTATTCTAGGCCCCGATACAGCATATCGGCTTATCAGATTAAACATGCAGCCGAACCTCAGAAGAAACTTTGCTACTGGCTTATATTCCAAATGCTCTCGGCCCTGAGTGTTGCCCGAAACAACCCATCGGGTATATGAGAGCGAACTAAGGTTCCTTCCTTTTGCAGGGCCGCCGCTCTCACCATCCTGCTCTTGATGGATACACGTGGAGCCCCCTACTATGCCGAGGGGAAAGGCCTGAAACTGAAAAGGGCCCCCCCCTGAATGAAGCTCAAATCCTAGAAACTTATAGAGAGCTGCTCTGAGGGAATATGTCCGTATGCCTCGGACCGAATGAGAGAAGACAAGAACGCCCCTTGCTAAACCGCCACTATGAACGATCGCCGAGTGCCGATCCACGCCGGACAACTCCTGCGACCCCGGCACCACTGCTCCTAACTGCAGAAGATGATCTAGGGACTGACGGGCCGCGACCGATCCAGCTGCCCTCTGCAGGGGAATAGCACGAATGAGCCTAGCCTTGGCCAAGCAAATTCAAGAAGCGAACCTTCTCGAATTACCTCCAACCCCCTTGGACGGATGTAATCTGGCTCCAGGCGGGAAGAAACTTGCGATGCTACCCTCCTATTGGTAGGAGTCCTTCCTGGCCCGTCCCACCTACTCGTGCCATTCAAGAAGTTGCTGAGGGGGAAAAGCGAACCCCCTGTCCTCTCAACAAATCCCTGAGATCCTTTGATCTGCCTTGTCTTGCAGTACTTTAACTGGATAGTTAGCTTTTCAGATTATTAATATTTAATCTTTAATTGTGATCGCTGCATCTATACCGGCACTCTCAATCTCCTGGTCGCTAAGCGGTATGGCCCATACAGAGCTTTTACATCTCGAAACCCTGCTTCTGGCGCATCCCAAGAGTCTTGGATTGCCTAATCTACCACCTGTTGACCCAGCCATATATCCTCCTGCTGAAACTAAAAGGGTCTTCCTGGACCGAAGCGAGGCTAAACAGCTGAAGGGGCTCTGCAATGGTCAGTCAGGAGTTCCTTCAAGCCACCTCTCCAATTTCTGTCCAAAACACGGCCAAGGACTGATCCTTAAAAGAGTTAGCCCCCCAAGAGGCCTCACCCGATTGCTGTCAACTTTTTCTGAGCCTAACTGCTGCACTGACACCCCCAGCATCAGCGGTTCCGCCAACGTACCCTGCATGCTGTTGCAGTGAGCACGACGCAGCATGGGAACATCAGCTGGCGAAAACCATGAAGGTCTGTTCCAGAACCTATAGGACCCCACGGAACCAGATGTCCCTACTTGTCCCTATAGACTAGGTACGGCCGGGACTGCCATCTGGGACTCCCCAGTCCTCTCGCAGATGCCAGAGGGTTGCAGGGGCAAAATAAAGCACACAGTGCCTTGCCTTAGAATACAGAACATATAGGCCCTAGAAAAAAGAAACCGCATTAGACATAAATGCCCAGAGTTCAGCATTCAAACACTCTACGCCATGAAGGAAGCCCCTTCAAAGGGAAAAAACTTTTCTCTCTTTCTACCCATCCTATGTAGAAATGAGCAACCAAATCCAATTAGGGAAATTAAACAAATACTCCTGTAAGGGATTAAAAGCATTAAAAGCGCTGTTTCTGGTTGCGGCCCACCTGCGCCATGAAAAACGCGTGGGAAAAATCCCACGCACCACCAGAGCAGTGTCTGACAGTTGCTGCTGAAACCCAATCATGGACCCCAACCGTTATCTCTGCCAGTGTCACGTCTAGACACTCACCGCCTCTGGTGCTCAGTCCCGGAAGAGAGCACCAATGCCCCCCCCAATGGCTAGCTGTTGCATTATGGCTGACGCCGCCGCGCCGCCCAGGCAGCTTTCAGCATCTGGGAATGTGCCTCCAGCCAGGCTAACATGAAGTCCTGAATGCATGAGGGCAGTAAATAGGCCCGCTGAGGCGCACAAGAAGTGGTTCAGCGCCCTCAGCCCCGTTCCAAAACTCTTTTAGATTTAAGCATTTGTCCGCTTTTTTTTTTTTTTTGGTAAAGGACTTTACTCAAAATGCATCAAAATAAACAGAATTAACTTAAATTAGCTGAAAACAAATGAAATTCAATTTTAAATAATACTAGTTCCCCCTGAAATTCGCTATTTAAAACGTTCGGGGAAATCAGTCAGCTGCGCTGCTTACTCGCGGCCCGGAAAAAAAGGCACAGGAACTCCAGCACCGCTCAAAACAGCAAGGCCTGACCGCGTGTGCTGCTCCCAAAGCAGGGCCAGAGGCCTCTCTGCTCAAACGCGGGCCAGCGGGACACTCCTCTTACACCACCGGGCCAAAAGAAACACTGCCGGAATAGTTACCTGCTCCTGTGGCACTGATCATATCGAAGTGTGATCAGCTACCGTGGAGAGGGCTTCCTGGCATCCGGATCACAGCCCCGAGGCCCTCTGACTGCAACGGAGCAGACTGGCCATCCACTGCCACTGCCGTACAACTCCCCTCCATCCCAACCAGGAGGGGAGAACGGCTGAATCACCTGGGCAGGTTCTGAGAGGGAAGAGAAGCTCAGACTGCAGGTTTGAATCCCCCTCCCAGCCTCACTATAGGAAAAAGATTTTTTTTTTCTTTCAACCTAAAGCAATAGCACCCAAAACAACCAGAATTAAAATGACAACAAAAAGTAAACTCTAACACTAACTACACTAAGAACTGTTCTTTATCTGCCCTTCTAGTGAGCCCAGCACCTAGGCTCACTACTTCCTTCTGCTGCATGGAGATTGGACACACTGGGGGCTGATTGGAGATACCAGCAGGCTATATCCAGTGATGTCACGACTTTGATATGCCCAGTCTCCAAGCTGCAGGAGGAGGTGCACAACCAAGAGGTGGAGGACTAAACTGGAGGAACGATAAGGAATGTCTCAATCATATCACCTCTATCCCACCTTTCCTCTAAGGTGTACATATTAAGATCCTTAAGTCTGTCCTCATATGCTTTATAATGAAGACCATTAACCATTTTAGTAGCCACCCTCTGCACTTACTCCATCCTGTGTATATCCTTTTGAAGGTGCGGTCTCCAGAATTGCACACAATACTCCAAATGAGATCGCACCAAAGACTTATATAGAGGCACCATCACCTCCTTTTTTCTGCTAGCCATTCCTCTCCCTATGCACCCAAGCATCTTTCTAGCTTTTGCTGTCACCTTTTCTACCTGTTTAGCTACTTTAAAATCATCAGATACAATCATGCCTAGGTCCCACTCTTCATTAGTGGACAACAGTACTTCACCCCCTATACTATATTGCTCCCTTGGATTGCTGCAGCCCAAATGCATGACCTTGCATTTTTTAACATTAAATCTCAGCTGCCAAATTCTAGACCATTCTTCAAGCTTAGCTAGATCCCTCCTGATGTTATCTATACCTTCCTGGGTGTCTACTCTATTGCAGATTTTGATATCATCTGCAAAGAGGCAAACCTTATCCGACAGCCCTTCTGCTATATCACGAACAAAGATGTTAAAAAGAATTGGGCTAAGGACAGATCCCTGGGGCACAGCACTGGTAACCTTCTCCTCAGAGTGAGCCCCATTTACCTGTACCCTTTGTTGCCTCCTACTCAACTGATTTCTAAACCAAGCAATAACTATATACAGTATGTATTCTAGGATGGCAATGTATGTATACCTTAGAAAATTTCCCCATTGGCATTTACACCTGCTAACTGGATTCAGACCTGTAGTTTGAAGGAGTGCTTGAGGGGAGAATTGTGCTTATCACTTCAGGGTTCAAAACCACTTTGCTGAGAGAAAGCTGTAGTTTCAGTTGATGGCTCTTTAATTGCCTGCTTTTGTATGTGCAGGCTTACAAAAAGAACATCCCTTACACATATAAGTGCTACTTACATGAACAAGTAGCAAAATTGCACTATTTATGTGTATACACTCCATAGCACTCTTATAAAATGGCTTTCCTTATTGTGTATGGCACCAAATATACATGCTTCTTTGACGGCACTATATGTATTTTATAAAAAGACTTTGGGGCATATTTACTAAAATGCAGTAGTTTATTACTTTGTTAAGCCCCAAATCTTAGCATCGGGGTAGCGCCAGACACATGCTAACAAATGGAGATGTGTCTGGAATGTCTCCATGAAGTTAATGTGGCTCTGGTCCGGTGCCACCCTGAAGCTAAGCGGTATGCTCTGATTAACACAGATTCACTTAACGCCGCCCATTGAGGTCCTTCCCATTCCCCTAGACAAATCCTAATCCCCAGTTGTGTTGTCTGTCTTGGCTAGACTGTAAACTCTACGTGTCTGTACAGTCCAACAGATAAGCACAATCCACGTGCCAAACAACAAACCCAGTCAGAGACGTGGATGCGAGGAAGGAACTATTTATTTACCACTCTTATTTCATAAAGCCAGGCCCAACACAGGCCGTGTTTCGTTTATGCCTTCATCAGGGACTTTTGGCTGTATGATTTTTCACACCACACTGTAATTACTCTGCAACTGATGTTCCCAAAAATAGAGTCAGTGTACCACACTGTTACAATTATGATACTCTTAAACCGCTATCAGCGAATTTTTCGTGCCAGAGCTAGCAGAGCATCTACTCGCCGTTTCTTTCTTTCTGCACAAACATCTAACTCCGCCCGCGGCTGCGTGGTAAGTAAAAGTCAAAGTGTTTTTTCCAGCACTAATGTAAGCAATTATAACAAAGCACCTACTAGCCGCTCCTCTCTTTCCTGCAAAAACATCTAAACAGCCGCTCCTCTCTTTCTTGCAAAAACATCTAATTAGATGTTTAGATGTTTTTGCAGGAAAGAGAGGAGCGGCTAGTAGGTGACTCTATTTTTGGGAACATCAGTTGCAGAGTAATTACAGTGTGGTGTTAAAAATCATACAGCCAAAAGCCCCTGATGAAGGCATAAACGAAACACGGCCGGTGTCGGGACTGGCTTTATGAAATAAGAGTGGTAAATAAATAGTTCCTTCCTCGCCTCCACGTCTCTAACTCTTCGTGTCTGTACAGTGCTGAATATGCCTTGTAGTGCTATACAAATGATTAGCAGTTGTAGTAGTAGTAAGTACATCCATGCTAACAGCGACATTGCTGGTTAGCATGCGCTAAGGATGCCTGCACTAATTGTAATGTGCATGCCTCACCCCTGAACTGCCCAGTCTCTGCCCCAACCTGCATTAAGTTCATGGGAATTTTACCACAGTTGCATATTTAATGCACGATAATTATAATTGCAGCATGCTTAGCTTGCGGTAAACTCGGTAAACTCCACACTAACCATCAGCACACTTTAGTAAACATGCCTCTTTGTGTCCTCAGAGCCTTTTGTTAAATATCAGCATACTTTATTATTTTTCTTTTCTTTTTAGCCCACGCCTTTCCAGTAGTAGTAGAAGGTGAGTTACATTCAGATACAGCCGGCATTTCCCTGTCCATGGAGAGCTTCCAATCTAAGTTTATACCTGAGGCAATGGAGGGTTAAGTGACTTGCCTAGTCCACATCCTGTCATCCCACCGTCACCTCTGCCCCTCTGTTGACATATGGCCATCTCCTCCCTGTGTCCCCTTCCTCTCCCATTATATATGTGCTTGAGGGTGTCTGTTCCTGTGTGAGTGTGGGCTTGTGCAAGTGTCTGTGCCTGTGAGTGCCTCTGTTTCTATGCGTGACTCTGTGGGGGCGTGATGCAAGGCTCTGTGCCTTTGTCCGCGTGTGCATGCCCCTGTGCTGGTGTCTGTGTCTCTAAGGGCATTATATCCAAATGAGTTAGTTTGTGCATACCATGAAAGCAAACCTCCTTTCTAAGCCAGAGCATGAGGAGTATGATCTCAGTGTCTCAAATTTACTGCTAATGCTCTCCATAGTACTTGCATTATTCCGAAGCAAGCTTCCTTCTGGAGTTCCTGCAACATGTATAGATAACTTGTCAAGGTGTAATTGGAATTCCTCTTCATTGAGCTTGTGACTCCCAATATGATGGAAAATATTTCTGCATCTTTCTGCCACATTTTCTTGGTCTCTGACTGCATTTCTTGTTACTTCAGGATCCTCTCCCTCTCTACATAATTCAAAACATATTCGCTTGGAACCAACACCTCTATGCCATTCTGATGTATTTCTCCTTTACCACTATGTCGGGTTTCCTTGCATCTAGCTTTTTATTCATTGTAATGGGAATGTTCAAAGTCAACAGAACTCATTCATTCTCCGAAATTCTCTTAGGGTCATGATCCCATTGTTTTTCCAGTACAGCGATGTAATACAGGCCGATGCAGAAAACCGACATTAGAGCCTTGTGCTAAAAACTGTACGCACTGTTTTCTAGCATGAGAGTACCACAAATGTTGCATACCAGTATGCCATAAGCATAACATATGCAAATGAGATATGTGTAAAATTTATTCTCTAAGGGGGTCATTCTGAATCACGAATAGCACGGATGGACATCCCAATGGTTGTGCGGGGAAGTCAGTCGAGGCGGGGAATGGGTGGCCCGGGGACACAGAGTGTTTGGGCAGTGGGCAGTTGCCGGCCCTGGACATACAGGGCCAATTCTAATGTCAGCTCTGTATGTCCAGGGCCGGCAAAATGGCCAGGGAAGTTATTCCACCTCCGAGGTGGAATAAATCCCCTGGACGTTTTTTTTGTTTGTTTTGTTTTTTTACATTCGGGGCGCAAAAGGGGCTAGGGGGGGCAGGGGACATTCCCCGCAGCCTGACCCTGGCCAGAGGCCGGATCGGGGGTCGGGCTGAGAGGAATGTACCGTTTTGGTCAGCGGCCGGCATTACGGCTTTTAAATGGAATCGCGATGCCATGGTAACATGACGCCATGGCACCACGGCTCCATTTAAATGCCCTAAGTTAGCCGGGTGCAGTCCTGCACGTGCAGGCCAGACAGAATCGCTTTCCTGGCCTGCACATGTAGGACTGTTCGCGATTATGATTCTGCAGGGCTAGATGTGCCCCGCGGGATCAGAATCGCGATCCCCTCTGTGCATCCATTCAAACCGGATGCACAGAGGGTATTTACATCCGGGACAGAATCCGGCCCTAAGTGTACCAGGGGAGGGGGGGCAGACACATGAGCAAAAAGCTTATGTGCTAGCAGCAACATATATCTGTAGTAAACTTTAAAATAATTTTCAGTGTTCGGTAATAATTGTTTACCTGCAGGGCAGTGAGGAAAGTTATGTGTTTGAATTTACTGCTCAAAACAGTGGTTTGTAAAGGGCACCTATATGTTTTGTAGGCACCATAAGGAATGGACCCCATGTGACCACAAATCTACCAACAGCCACATCATACCAGAAGACATTTCTGTTCTTCTACACACCAATCTGTTTTCTCCTATACAAGCTATAGTTTCACACACCAATGTTTTATTTTCCCATTGCACCAACATTTCCTTCTACACGTGCCCAAGTTTTATTTCACCTCTGATTAGGCATCCAGTCTTCTGTGCACACCCATGGGCAGAATAGCTAATGACTTCATTACCATGTCTATTTGAATATGTACAAGATATTATAATGTAATTTTAAGAGGCACTGTGCTACTATCTGCGTAGCCATTTGTGGGCAGGTAATGCTCACCTCAATCCCTTCTCTGCATTGTGATGCGGTGATAAATATGTGCAGATGTCAGCGCACCATTTGGCATAGTGAGCGTAACATTTTTGCATTGGCCGCTGTCATGTAGAGGATCCTTCCGAGGCTATGAAACTGGGTAAAGCTGAAGAGATTGTGTCAGAAACTGACAGTCAGGAAAAGCACATGGCCCAGGGTTGCCATGGACAACATAAACAGAGTGTGTCACAAAGGGAGGAAACACGCCCAAACTGCAAAGTAGCCCCGAGCTCAAGGATTAAGGAGAAGCACCTGGTTGGGGGAGGGGCGCAGTTAAGCCCTAAGACACAGACATATAAAAAGTACTCACCAGAAGAGAGCTGGAGAACCGGAGGGAGACCCGGAGGGAGAACCAGAGAGAGTTGGAGAGAGGGAACCAGTTGGAGAAGGAGACCAGAAGAGAGTTTCCAACTGGAGAGCTTCAGGTCCAGAGAGGGAGAGACGTCCTGGCCAGAGGACATTTGTATGACTGAGAGAAAAGAAAGGTTTAAAGGCAGGAAAACACAGCCGGTGTGTGAAGGCCTTGCTGACCCAGCTGTGCTAAGAAATCCCTCTGTGAAGAAGCCAAAAGGTAGGCTGTATAAGCCGTGTAGAAGGGAAACTGGGTTGGAAAGTTTTCCCTGTGACTGCCAAGGTTTGCTGGACTCTCCCTTAGCTAAATCCCACATATATGGTAATGTTCCACCCTGCTCTGTAGCAACCGGTGAAGAGAAGTCTCGAGGAAGAAGAGAGAGACTGCATTTTGAAGTACCGTATAATTATCCACAAGCTTGTCTGAAAGTGACTGTGAGGAAATGCAGACAGTTTGTTAATGAACAGACGTCAGATGAGCAGATGGATTGTACGCTGTCTTTATCAGATCACGTCATATCTCTGTGCTAAAACTAGCTGTTAACAAGGCTGTTAGAACAGCAGTGGAAAAAGCAAGAGTGTTTGCCTTTGTTTGAAAAGGGACTGCTGCATTTAAGTTGGTTCTGAATACTGTTTGTGAAAGCTGAAAACCAAAGAAACTGTTTTTGTTCCTGCATTGTTTTTCTTTGTACCAGAAGTATGGTCATTTTTGTCCTTAATTTCCTTTGCAATGAATCCACCTGGAAGGGGAAATAAAACCTTGTCATTTTTGCCTAACCCACTCGACTACAATTATTCCTGGCTTATAGAGTAAGAGGGACTACAACACCCAGAAGGCAGTGCAGGGTCAATTGCACTACCCTGCTCCTTAAGTTTTGGATAGCCCAGGCTGACCTACCCTACATGCCCCTGGCTCTAGGGGGGTTACTGGTGGCAAGTTGGCGTAGTTGGCAGGGTTTTTTTTGCTTGAAAAAAATAAGGACATTAAAAGAAACATCAGGAAACATCAGTTCATAAGCGGAGAAAAACTGCTATCCTGTGTGCGGAAGGACAGTCAGAGGTTTCGCTGGCAGACCGGCCAGAAGGACCAGGACACCTTTCTCAACGCCTGAGTCTACACAGTGCCAAGGTAAAAGTAGCTGGGCATGGGTGTAGGCAGATGCAGTAAGTGAGAAAGGGGAAATACTGTCCTGCTGCTGATTAGACGGGTTTAAAAAATAAAACCATAGTGACGCACTTGGTGGGCCTTTTTCTTTTTTTTTTTGTCTTTGCAGGTATCGTAGACACCAGGATGGATCCCCAGGATGTAATGCGGTGGATGTCGGTCCAATGGGAGAAACAAATGGAGCTGGCACGTTATACGCAGGAGCAGAGTGCTGCAGCAATGAAGGCGCAGCAGAAGCCGCTTATGGAGCTGCTGGAGGCTTTGCTAAAGAAGCCACAGGACATTGAAGGAACTATTCCCTTGATGGTCAACGGGGTAGGACTACAGGACTGTAGTGCACTTGCATTTGGACAGTTAACCGCTCATAATGTTGATGATTTTATAGAGGCCTTTGAGCGAATTGCGGAAGCAGTTAAATGGCCTGTAGAACAGTGGGCTGTAAGATTTGCCACGTCACTCACAGGAGAGGCTCTGGCAGCTTATAAGACAATGTCTGCTGCACTAGCATCAGATTATACTGAAGTAAAGAAAGCTGTGAAAGGCAGGCTGGGGTTAACACCAATGTATTACAAACGTATGTTTAGGGAGGCTAGGCTGAAGCCTAGGGAGACTCCCTAAGCTTTATTTCAAAGGCTGAAGGGATTGGCCTGGAAATGGCTTGCTCCAGAGAGGAGGACTCTCAAGTCGGTGGTTGATACCATAGTCCTGGAGCAATTCATGCAAGCCGTACCTCCAGAAGTTAAGGCTTTTCTTACACTCCAAAGTTGCCAGACCACTGAGGAAGCAGCCAACCTCACTGAGCGTTACTTTGAGGCTGAGATGGCTGGCACCTCAAGAGCGGGTGTTTTAAAGGTGGCTGGTACTGCTAACTTTGGGAAAGCAGAAAAGAACCTAAAGGTTAAAGTACCCCATGAAAATGTTGTTGTACCTGTATGTAAAGGAAAATGTTATAGCTGTGGCAAGGCAGGACATTTTCGCAGAGATTGTATGGAACGAACAGTCCTTGTATCTGGGGGTGAAAAGCGGATACAGGAAGGATTCCTATTGAGAGTACAAGTAGAGGGCATTGAAGCTCTGGCACTGCTTGTCTCAGGTGCTGACCAGAGCATGGTCTCGTGCAAGCTCTGGCAGGCCATTGAAGCCCGCCTGCAATCAGCACCGAGTCAAGCAGAAGGGCGAGTAAAAATATGATGTGTGCATGGGGCATCTTCATATTATCCCCTATATAGGTTGTCTGTGAAAGGGCTAGGCACAGAAAAGGAGGTGCGGGTGGCCATAGTTCCACGGCTCCCGCATGATATCATCCTAGGGAGAGATTGGCCTCCATTCTGTAAAGGGATGGTGAAGGGTCTGAATGATAAAACAGGCCTAGTATTCACCCGGTCCCAGGCCGGAACCTCAGGGGTAAGGGAGGTGTCACCGGATAGGACAGAGGAACTGCCCAAGGATAGGGAAGAGTCCCCGGAGCGTGAGGATAGATTAGAAGAGGAGGTGTCAGATACGCTTCCTATGCATGAGGATCTAATCAACACCCCGTCCAAAAAGGTTAGGAAAGAGAAGGCCGAGAGGCATCAGGAGAGGCATCGCAGGACCCAAGGGAGGGCTGAGTTAGAAGCCGGAGAAGGGTTACCCTGGGTTCGCGCAGAGCTTGTCCAAAAATTTCCTTCTTTTCCGAAGGAACAACAGGCCGACCCTGCTTTAAAGCGAGCATTTGAATATGCCCAAGAAGATAGAAATACCCTTCCCAGATTCTTCTTAGAGAAGGAGGTGCTGTATAGAGAAAGCAGTGACCCACATACAGGGGCAGTGAGAAAACAATTGGTGGTGCCAACAACATTTAAGGCCGTAGTTCTGCGGTTGGCACATGATCACCCAGTGGGCTGCCATAAAGGGATTCAAGGGACATTAGACCAAATAATGGCCCGTTTCTACTGGCCAGGGGTCTTTAAAGAGACGACGAAATACTGTGAGTCCTGTCCTACTTGTCAGCGGGTTACTGCCATGAAGCCCAAGGCTGTGCCCATGATACCCACGCCCACCATATCGATGCCGATTCGCCACATAGCGATGGACATCGTGGGACCCCTGGTTAGGACACCGAGGGGCTTTCAATACATTTTAGTGGTAATAGACCAGGCTACACATTTCCCCTGGGCAATACCATTAAGATGTACCTCAGCTAGAATAATAGCCCTTGAATTAATCAAATTGTTCTGTGAAATTGGATTTCCCCAGGAAGTACTCACAGATCAGGGGAGTAATTTTATGTCAAAGCACTTAGCTATGGTGTGGGATGCTTTTGGCATACGTCACATAAGGATGGCTGTGTATCATCCTCAGTCCAATGGACTGGTAGAGAGGATGAACCAGTCCATAAAGCAGATGTTAAGACGTGGCTTAAATGGGGAGATGTCTGAGTGGGACACTCTACTCCCATTTGTATTATATGCATGTAGGGAGCGCATACAAGCGTCCTTGGGAGCATCGCCCTATGAACTATTATTTGGCCGAGCCCCGAGGGGGATATTAGATATATTGCGTGAGCAATGGGTAGAGCCAGAAATAGAGGAGGTTGGGGTACCTCAGTTTCTTAAAGACCTGAGGAATCGCCTAAAAAGGATGTCACAAGCGTCTGTAGAGAATTTGCAGGCCAGTCAGCAGCATCAAAAACGCTATTATGACCGAGGAACAAAACCTCAACAATTGGCTATAGGGGATAGGATAATAGTCCTAGTAGCCGACCCGTTACCCAAATTTGAATCCCGGTGGAAAGGACCTTGCACGGTGGTAGAGAGGGTAGGGCCCGTCTCATATGCAGTGGAGAATGATAGGGGGCGCCACCAGGTATACCACCTAAATGTCCTGAAACCATGGCAGGAGAGGTCAGCGACAGCTAGACTAGTCAGTGTGGAGAAACACAGGAGCACCCAGTCCAAGATTACGTGCTGTATGAAAAGGTCAGCAGCCCGTAATATTTTAAGGGGGGGGGGGATCTGTCATGTAGAGGATCCTTCCGAGGCTATGAAACTGGGTAAAGCTGAAGAGATTGTGTCAGAAACTGACAGCCAGGAAAAGACCATGGCCCAGGGTTGCCATGGACAACATAAACAGAGTGTGTCACAAGGGGAGGAAACATGCCCAAACTGCAAAGTAGACCCGAGCTCAGGGATTAAGGAGAAGCACCTGGTTGTGGGAGGGGCGCAGTTAAGCCCTAAGACACAGGCATATAAAAAGTACTCACCAGAAGAGAGCTGGAGAACCGGAGGGAGACCCGGAGGGAGAACCGGAGGGAGAACCGGTGGGAGAACCAGAGAGAGTTGGAGAGAGGGAACCAGTTGGAGAAGGAGACCAGAAGAGAGTTTCCAAACGGAGAGCTTCAGGTCCAGAGAGGGAGAGACGTCCTGGCCAGAGGACATTTGTATGACTGAGAGAAAAGAAAGGTTTAAAGGCAGGAAAACACAGCCGGTGTGTGAAGGCCTTGCTGACCCAGCTGTGCTAAGAAATCCCTCTGTGAAGAAGCCAAAAGGTAGGCTGTATAAGCAGTGTAGAAGGGAAACTGGGTTGGAAAGTTTTCCCTGTGACTGCCAAGGTTTGCTGGACTCTCCCTTAGCTAAATCCCATATATATGGTAATGCTCCAACCTGCTCTGTAGCAACCGGTGAAGAGAAGTCTCGAGGAAGAAGAGAGAGACTGCATTTTGAAGTACCGTATAATTACACAGGTACACTAAAAAAATTTTTTTTTAAACTGCCTCTAATGTTTTGATTGATTTATACGTTTTTTGGTGCGCTGAATCCAAATCTGGTAACCAATTTGCTCCATCACGTACACATTTTTTGCTACATTGGGTTAGCAGTTTGAGGTGAACGTTTCAGATTGAGTGCGATCGAGATAAAAGTTTCTTGGATGAATTCTTTATACTAATTGTTTAGTAGTTATTCAAATAAGAATAAAGAAAATTGTAACAAGGCAGCACATAAGAATAGAGTAATGTCAACAAAACACACTGTGATGGTAGCAAAATTGTCTGCACTTAAAACAGCCACATACATGTGCACAAACATTGAGCATATAAGAGCGAGGTTAGACACAAAGCAAAGCAAAGAAATGTGCAAAAAATGTTGTACAGGTATGTATGTAAGAATAGAAAACGCAAACCGCACCATTGCAATACATGAAGACAAACACCCGATGGTGTGAAAATAAAATTCTAATAAATGAGATCCGACACTGTGGTAATAACTAGCAAATTTTTATTTCAAAGTTTAGTAAAAACACGATATTTGTCAACACAGTTTCGATTTTAAAGTCATTCTTGGGTCAATCAATCTCCTGGTGGGCCCGTTTCTTCTTCCCCCGAATGCTTCTCTTGGTGCGCTGCTTGGCCTATTTTTCATCTGGGGTTTCCCGCAGCAGCAGCCAGCAGAAATCAGCCATCATAGTGGTGTTCCATCTTCCTTGGTACCTTCTCTCTGCGTCCTTGATCTCCTGGTGAAACCTTTCACCTTGTTCTTCACTGTACGCCCCCAAGTTTTCGGGAAAGTAGTTCACATGGGAGTGCAAGAAATGGACTTTCAGGCTCATGTTACAGCCTTGTTCTTTGAAGGCATTGAGCATCCTGGCAACAATATCCTTATAGTTCTCATCCCGCCTGTTCCCCAAGAATTTGAGAACAACATCCTTGAAGGAATCCCAGGCTTCTTTTTCCTTCTCAGACATCGTTTCAGCGAATGCTCCATCTGAAATGAGTTTCCTTATATCAGGGCCAACAAACACTCCTTCCTTTAGCTTTGCTTCAGAAAGTCGGGGGAACTTTGAGCAAAGGTACCGAAAGCACTCACCATCTTTTGGAAGGGACTTGATGAATTGCTTAATGAGACCCAACTTAATGTGGAGAGGTGGTAATAGAATTTTATCACGAGGTACCAAGCTCTCATGAAGAACATTTTTCTCACCGGGTCTCAAATACTCCCGAATTGGCCAGTCTTTTTTCCCCCAGTCTTTTTTCCCCCAGTGTAGGTCGCGGGCCCGGCTATCCCACAAGCAAAAGAAGCAGGGATATTTGGTGAAACCGGATTGCTGCCCTAATAGCATGGATAGAATTTTAAAGTCTCCACAAATCATCCACTTATGCTCATCATAACGAATCTTCTGAAGAATCAGGGCCAAATTCTCATATTTTTCTTGGAGAATAACAGAGTGAGCAATAGGAACTGAAGCGAATGTGTTGCCATTATGAAGAAGAACACCTTTTATGCTGTCTTTTGATGAATCAATGAACAGCCGCCATTCAGCAGGATCATACTTGAGTTTAAACTATTCCATCACTCCGTATATATCGTTGCAAAATACCAAATCTTCCTCTTTGCTGAAATACTTCAAAAATTGTGTCTCGCGGTTGCGGTACCAATAAAAAGTTGTTCCTGGTGACAATAGATTTTTCTGTTTAAGCCGAGAACCTAGCAGTTGGGCAGCATCTTTTGGGAGTCCTAAATCCCGGACTAAATCATTCAATTCAGCTTGAGAGAAAAGTTCGGGTTTCGGATCTGGTTCAGTTTCAAACTCGGAAGTACTGGACTCATCGGGAAAAGCCATCTGATGAGTCTCATCATGATCAGAACCGTCCACACAAATATGATCCAAAGATTTTGGTGGTTCAGGCACAGGTACTTCGTTGCTATGAGGCATAGGCCTAATTGCTGAGGGAAGGTTGGGGTAACTTATTACGTTCTTATTTTTTAAATTGTATCCCTTCACAATGCAAGAGCAAAATTAGCAGTCACTGCTGTGGTCTCTTTGTTCACGCCACATCATAGGTATTCCAAAACGAAATGCTTGTTTTTTACCTTTCATCCATAAGCGTAGATCTTCCTCACATGTCTTGCACACTTTGTGAGGAGCCCACGGTTTGTCTTGATCGCCTAACTTCAAACCGAAATAGGCGAAATATACTTTTTTAATAAATGCAGAAATGTTCCTCTGCCGCTTTTTCACGGTATATTCCCCACAAATAAAACAAAAACTGTCCAGAGGGTTGATGCAACCTCTGGCTCTGTGAGCCATCACAAATACACAGCACTGCAAGCTACAACTGTAGTGAACCACTTCGGAATAAAGCTGGATTACGACTGAGCAAACAAAAGGTAATAATGAACTTGCAAGAAACTGAAATTTGACAGGAACGTTCATGTCGCAACCACCGTGTTTGAGCGAGCGAACGAGGCGAGGCGAACAGGAAACAACATGCGCCAGCGCGAGTACTGGATTTAGCCCCCCGCCTCCCAATTGTCCTGTTAATGTATAAAATGAATACAAAACACTCTAAAATATCATGAGGGAGTGTTTCTAGTTAGTTAACCATTACAACCTCTATTTTGGGCCAAGAAAATAAACTGCAGTCGGCTAAAAAGAAATTATGTGAACATTCCTTATATGGGTAAGAAATCTAATTTTGCAAGAAAACGTGACGTGATGGAACATTTTGGCTATTTTTCCTGGATTCAGCACCCCAAAATCTATAGGAATCAGTTGCAAAACTGGAGGCAGTTTTTTGGTAGTGTACCTGTGTTATCCACAAACTTACTTGTCTGAAAGTGACTGTGAGGAAATGCAGACAGAGTTTGTTAATGAACAGACGTCAGATGAGCAGATGGATTGTACGCTGTCTTTATCAAATCACGTCATATCTCTGTGCTAAAACTAGCTGTTAACAAGGCTGTTAGAACAGCAGTGGAAAAAACAAGAGTGTTTGCCTTTGTTTGAAAAGGGACTGCTGCATTTAAGTTGGTTCTGAATATTGTTTGTGAAAGCTGAAAACCAAAGAAGCTGTTTTTGTTCCTGCATTGTTTTTCTTTGTACCAGAAGTATGGTCATTTTGGTCCTTAATTTCCTTTGCAATGAATCCACCCGGAAGGGGAAATAAAACCTTGTCATTTTTGCCTAACCCACTCGACTACAATTATTCCTGGCTTATAGAGTAAGAGGGACTACAACACCCAGAAGGCAGTGCAGGGCCAACTGCACTACCCTGCTCCTTAAGTTTTGGATAGCCCAGGCTGACCTACCCTACATGCCCCTGGCTCTAGGGGGGGGTTACTGGTGACACCGCATAGTATTTACAAAGTTTCCAACAGATGAGGCATGCCACCTTGTTGTGCCTTTCTGTATATAGAAATTTCAGCCATCAGAACTTCACAACCAACTATTAGTGAGCATTTCCAGTGCTTTCTAACAGAATCTGCATGTTTCTTTTTTCCAGTTTTCTCTATGATCTCTTCGAACCCTCTCATCCATAATCCACTATCCTAGGCTGCAGCTATTAGTCTCTCATCCTTAGGTTTCAGTTTACCTCTTCTTAAGTACTCATGTATCCTGGCTTGATTGACAAATGGCTCTTGGAATAATGGTTTATATTTCCCACTGTATTTATGCATTTGTCCCTTGTTGTTCCTTGTTTGTTGATCTTGTTCTTTGAAGAGTTTTTGTCTCTTGTTCTGAAAATTCTGTTGCTTTCTTCCATGTATATACTGGTGGATTCTCATCCATTCCTTCTGCTTGATGGAATGCCTGTCCAAGTTTGATAATGGAGATGGATTCTGGTGTTTATTTTCATACGGCAACATTTTTCATGCGTTTGGGTCTCTTGATGCTGTAAAGAAGGCCTCAAAGTCTATGATCATCATTGTATATGTATAGAGGCACATTCTGACTTGGCTCTCCAGCCCCCTGTGCGGCTGACCAAAAGCGGGACACCCAGAGTTAGACCCGATTCTATCCCGCAGGGGCTAGATGTGCCTACAGGATCAAAATTGGTTCTACAGCCAGAATGTGCAGGCCGGGCCCCGATTTTGGTTGGTCTGCACACCCAACCGATCCCCGGCTATCTTAGTCAGGCTCCTGAATGGAGCCACAGTGTCATGGCATCCTATCACCATGGCACCATGGCTCCATTCAGGAGCTGCAAATGCCGCCGCTGCTGACTTTTAAATCACAACACAGTGCTTACACAAACTCTCTGTTGCTGTGTTGCTGTTCTCGCTCCATTTGACCTGCTACTTCTGCCCCCTCTGACACAGGCTTTCTGTTTGCATGGGGGAGCTTACAGATTCCATCAGAGCATCTGGGGATTATTTTGTCAGGCCTCTAATGGGGGATACTGATCCATTGGGGTGCACTAGCAGGATTCAAATTGTGTACTACACAGTTGCCTTTCAGTCCATATTGCTTGTACTTTCTACATGGCTGCCCGTATGTGGAGCACAAAGGTGTTCTCAGTATGTGAGGATGAAATCCCCAGGTTCCAAGGCCATTTTTGTCCCTCATGTCATGGGACCACACCTGAGTGATGTTGGCCAGTGCCTTCATTTGGGATGTATGGGGGGCTGCTTTTAAGGATTCCATTGTGAACATTTATGATTTCTGACTACCATGGTGGTGCCATCAGAGAATTATAGATACTCATCTTGCAATAGGATGGCAGGGTTTGGGGGTACCTTTCCATTTACTTCAGGGGTTCTATACCCATTCCTGGGGCACACCATACTAGTTAGGCATCCATGTTAGCCCCAGTATGATTGTATTATGGTCAGGGCCAGCCCAAGGATATCTGATGCCCTAGGCAAACCTTCAGCTGTGCACCTCTCTGTCATGGTCCCTGCTGTAATGCACCTCTTCCAACCATGCATGCTGTCCCCATTTAATTGTGGGGAATATAAATAAAGATGCCTTGCCTTGTTTGAGCAGGTTTTATAACTCATGTTTCCAACAACAGGACTAGTTAGCAGCATTAGTTGTAGAAACCCTGTTAAATGATAGTTAAAACTGCAGGGCCAATTCCTCTTCACCTCTGTCTGCTATGCAAAATATACAGGGCTGTATTCAATGTTGACACACATGGACAGCACCTAAATAGTAAGGGGAAGCAGAAGACTACACATCCCCCTTTCATCCTCTTACCTATTAAAGTGTTTTTAATCATAAAAACCTGAAAAAATGTCACAGATCCCCCCCCCCCCTCTCTTCTACATAGTCCCTGCTGTCTCAGCCAGGATGTAACACTTTCAGTTTGTTTTGTGCCATATCTACAATTCTGCCACCTTAGGTGTCTGCCTTGTTTGTTTGGTGCTATGTCTGGCCCTGATTGTGCCACCCAGCATACCATGGTGACAGTGTTTGCAAATCTCCTTTCAGCATACTCATTTTGGTTATCCTCGACACCTGGATGGCTAGTTGTGTCCCCAGGACAGGGCTGAAAGGTATTCCTCTGTTATATGAACATGCCATGTTATGCGCCAACCACTGGCATTCCTGGCCTCTCTCCTTCTAATTACTGTCTCTCTTTTGGTCCCTACTTATGGGTTCCACTGGGTGGCAGGATCTCTGTGAGAAAAATACTGCTGGATAAATGTGGGCTGTTTGACTTTACAAATGATAGTTGCATGGCTCTTTCACAGGTATCATTCAAGGGAGTCTTTGGGTTCTTCTCCTGACTTCTCCTCTGCAGCTCCATTTTGCCCTCCCCTGTTTGTTGCACAGTTTCATTCACTAATGGCTGTGTCCTATTGTTAGTGGCCTAGTTCACAATCACACTCCCACTCCCTCTGCACCTTCTGTACCTTCAGAAATATTAAGAAGAGCAATAATGTTTATTCTGGCTTTGCTGACATTTGCTGTTTGTGCTCAAGGAGCTAATGTAGGGTTCCCTAACAATTCCTATGTTCTGAAAAATGGGACTGTTGATGTAGGGATAGTATGTGAGTGAGTATGGAAAAGATTTTTGTTTGAGTGAGAAACGCAGATCAACTGTTCTTGATAGGTGCAGCCACTTTGTGACTACAAGTGAGAGAGTGAGTATTGCACAGGAGGATCTGGTGCTTTCATCCACAATTCTGGAGAACATGAATGCCTGGCCAGTACCTGGACCATAGCAATGACTGCAGCGTCACCAGGTACCAGTGTGATTGAGCAGAAAATATCAGCAAAGGTTCAGTGTAGTGAAATGCAAAACATATCCCTGTGAATTATAAGGGACCTTCAGAATGAGAGCATGCTAGAATGAAAACAGCACTAATACATGCCCAAAAGCACCATCATTAGTCTCCAAAAATGTGCACATTTGTAAAGACTGATGATGGTGTTTTTGGGCATATATTAATGTTGTTTGCACTGCTGCATGCTCTCATTCTGAGGGTCCTTTATTATTGACAGGGATATGTTTTGCATTTTGCTATACTGAACCTTTGCTGAGTTTGACTGGTCTGTACTTAGCATTGTAAAAACTGTTATCAGAGATGTCCAATGCAAACATAACTAAGGAGTTCTTCTACTGCCATGCATGCTTTGATGCAAGCTATGTCAGGACAGACATATCACTTTCTATTTGCTTTTATAATATCTTTGCGTGCACTGAGATTACTTTGCAGTGATCTGGACATGCAACAGACTAGTATATATTGTCTGGTTGGCATCACCATTTATGTATCATCTGTGGTTATATGTAGTTTGCATGAGAACTGAAGAGATGCATGTTTTAACAATGGAGACGTGGCTGCACAGACGGGCAGGATCACAAACGTGCATCTTTTCAGAACACGGTGAGCGTGGAGACATCCAAGCCGTTTGCTGCATCTACCCGTGTCCCATTATGACAGCAAGGGCCCATATTTCTCCATAGTGGTTTGTGCAATGCCAGAAACATCTGTGTCCCCGATTCCAGAATCACAGGCATGTCTATACCAGCAGTTGCGGAATTGGCTTTAAATTGTGCCCATTTTAGATTTGGATGTGCCCGCGGGCTGGATGTGCATGTTGTGGAATTGAGCTCTATGTATTTTGTCTTGATTAGATTATGAGCTCTGATGAGCAGGGACTGTGTCTTACATCTATATCTACAGTGTTGCATATGCCTTGTGGCATTATACAAATGATTAGTAGTAGTAGTAGGAATATAAGAATCTGAGTTAAATTAAATTAAATGAAATTAAAAACTCTTGATTCAGTGCTCTTGGTTCAATGAGGAGATTGTAATTAATGAATCCTGGAAAACATAATTTTTCCTACATTTACTGGGAAAAATTGCCAGTAAATATGCAGTTAGTTATGCATGAGAAGTGTTGATAGATATTTTCAAAATATAATAGGCAGGTACAGTACATGTGTGCAACCTTTAAAAAAGGAGAGTTAGCCTCCCTCCATCTATGTGTAAATAATAGGCATATAGGCAGATGGACACATATCAAGTAAAAGCATATTTTACTAGAAATGTTATTGACTAAGACATTTTTAATAATAAATTGGCTAAATAAATAAATTGAATCTAGTGTTCTCTGGATGAAGAACCGTTAAAACTGAGTGACTCTCTTCCCTTTCTGCACTTTTAATCAGCTAAAGATTTATCAGCATAGCATTTTTTTTTTCGAACAAATGGAGGAATATGCTTCTGCAGCAGACCTCTTAACGTATGAATGTCTTCAAATGATCCTCAGTCCCAGTAGTGAATATGAACACTACATTTAAATAATAGTTAGTCACAGTGCCATTTTTTATTAAGCGAGCACAGAACAGGGGCACCTATCTAATTGGATCAGTTAAATAATATTGAAAAAAAAGTATAGTAGGTTAAATCGTTTGTTCCAGTACTGAGCTGAATTAACATAGATTTAATGCCAGAACTAATTTTATGCAATTGTGAGATCAGTGGTTTAATGCACCTGGCAGTCGGACAGAGATCTTCTTCTTCTGATGGCACTGAATAAACCCCTATAATCCATTTCCTTTAGTGTTCCCGTGCATCTAGGCTTCAGTTTAATGAAAGGAGACAGGAATCAGGATTCTAAGGAGCTCAAAAGGGCTCAAGAACTGGGGAGAATGAGATGTTATCTCACCAAGGTTGTGGTATAGAATAATTAAAAGACTTGGGGTTGGAGGAAGGATTTTGAATTCATGCTTCCACATGCCTTAACTGCTGTAAGATATGTTTTGCTTTTTGGTATTTTGGGCTGATGCTGAATTAAAACTGATTCACTGCTGTTTAAATTATGTGTATCACAAAGGAGAAGAATATATATACTTGATTAGTATATGTATATATAGGATACCATAGTATATATACTATAACATATTACGGATGTTATTTTAGAAGCCCTATTTGTGATTTAAATGTTTATGAGCAGCCACATATATAGCATAGTAAATCATGTCCATGTGTAAACTGTTGTAGAAAGGGTATAATTTACACACATGGCTGACTGTGCCATGTCAAAAGTAGATGTGGTGTGCCAGGGGCATGTCAGGGGTATGTTATTGGCAGGACACAAATCTAGACATGTATTCCCCATTTCAAATAGGGTATATATGCATACGCCCAAAATTGTCCATGTCTGGATTTACACCTGCTCTCTTGCTCGAACAGTTTTAAAAAGTGCTCCTTTTTGCTATCCCTTCACAGGAGGGATTAAGGAGGATTCCCCCTTTAATCCTCCAATGTTTATTTCCTCCTCCAAATTGAAATGGGGAAAAGGAAGTGTCTTTTGTACTTAATTAGGAGCATCTGCACATCCACTTTTGAAAAATGGCCCAGATACACATGTAAGTGCCGACATATACATGTGTTCATTGTGAAATGCCAGCATTTACACATGCAAGTTGCTCAATTCCTACTGTCGATTTTTCCCTAGTGTATATTTCTGAAATGCCTCACCCTGCTACATATGGATGTGTATTTTAGAAACAGCTCCATGTTTAGCAGAGCTGTTTTTAAATGCCGTCATGATTAAGCATGCCCTGAGCTTGTCTCAATTCTGAAACCTCTCCTCAGTCGGGATCATTTCCGTACAGTATGCCAAGCCATTATTACACCTATTTTGAATTACTGCAACTCCCTATACCATGACTTCCTGAAGCAAACTATCTGTCCACTGCAGATGGCACAGAACACCGCTGCGCGCATCATCACCAGGTCAGCAAGACACGATCATATTACTCCTATTCTGAACCAGCTACACTGGCTCCCAGTTCACTCTTGCAGCAAATTAAGACGGTGCTCAACATTTTTAAAATTCTACAGAACACATTGGCAGACATCCTGAAGAACCTAATCAAAAAAGACCCGGACAACTAACACAGAAGGCACAACAAGTTGAATATTATTACCACAACCAGCACCTACACAAAGTCTAAACAGTCCACATCTGGAAGGGCATTTTCCCTCATTGCTCCAGCCCTATGGAATTGCCTACCGGATGGTTTAAGAGCTACCATAGACATCAAAGACTTCAGAAAAAAATTTCAAAACTCTCCTATACATGGAGCACTTTGGTAGTATCACCTAGCATGTAGTAACCTCCCTCAAAGTTGTGCCCCTGGCCCCAGGATGATCTTAAGCCACACTAACTAATCTCCCACGATCCTTTGTCACTACTTTATACATAATGGGCCCGATATTGAGTTGGGCAGGTGTGGGGCCCTGTATCCCACAACACATGTTTTTCAGATATCACCAATTACCAATTAGCAACAAATTACTCAGACTACAAATTGCTCGAATACAATGCTTTTTATTCGGGTACCAAAACAAACAAACAGCAACTGCTTTGAGCAAAAGTCTCTGTCTGAGAAAGGTGGTGGACAGTCCACTTCCCTTACCGGAATTGGGGAGCAGACTGCCCACTGAGTTATGGAGCCGTCCCCTTATATAGATATTCTCTGTCACAGAACTTTTAGAAGTTCTGATGTCATCCTCAGAAAGTCAGAGTTACTTGCAAAGAAAGAAAACTCTGCTAGAACTCCTTCTCTGAGGCCCCCTCCCATGAACAATGCCAATTATGCCTTAGTGCTACCCTCCCTACAGCTGGTGCTCTCAAGGTCTTCTGGTCTTTGCTTAAATGTGCTTCTTATCTGTGCTGTGGAGCAAATCTTTCCTGCATTCCTTGGGCCCGTTTATGGTCTTTCATCTCCTGGTGCTAAATTACATTCTTCTTTTCTTCAAGGCTGAAAGTATGTTTTCTGCTAATTATTTCTCTGAGTTGACCTGTATTTCTCCTCTGAGCCTGACTTTGTGTACTTCTACTCAAAGCAAGGCCTCCAGACTACAGCAGGCCGCAAAGCTCTCTTGTAGCATATACTTTCTTAGCCCACAGGACATTTTCTTTTCTTCATCGTGCAAACTGCAGGCAGGCCATGATTACAGTCACAGATAGCAGCTGAAGGAGCAAAACTATCCCTAAGCCAAAAATATCCCAACACAGGCTATGCGCCATGATGTTGAATATCCTGCCTGCTGACCCCTTTAACAGTGAAAATACGGGTAAGCCTGCACACCCTGGCAGTCGCAGAGGCTGCATAAGTATCAGCAATATTCGATGCTACCCACATAGCCTCTGTGCCTTAAGGATAGGCAAGGTAAAACCTCGCCTATCTTAAAGGCGCAGATGGCTATGCGAGTAGCATCAACTGTCACTGCTACCCATGTAGCCCCTTCCTCCGCCCCAGAACGCCCCTAACATACCCCAATGCTATGAGTATAGCATCTGGATGCGTTAGGGACTTAGCCAGAATATTTGAAGGACACTACCCATGTAGGTCCCTTTGAATATCCCGGATAAAGCCCTTACATGGGTAACTAAGGAAGTTACCCATTTAGGGCCTTCAAATATCGGGCTCAATGTATATAGGTTATGTTGTACTGCAATTCCTGCATGCCATTTCCCCTTCCCTGTCACACAGTTGCCATGTAAATTGTTTGAACTTACAATGTAAACCGATTTGATTGAAAGATAAGGCAATATAGAAAACCTCTTAAATAAAATAAAGAAATTCTGATCTTCACATTCTATCTAAAATGTGCTTGTGTGTTTCTATCTATATCTATGTCTATTTATGTGATTCAAAAATTTCATGATTATTTAAAGTTATGAAACTTTTCACATTTACCATAAATTTTCATTACATAAAACTGATACCATGTGCCTTGGAAACTGGCATATATTTTAATAAGCATAACAGGCAAAATCAATAAGTTCATCATTGATGTAGAAGAAATTGAAATACTTGACAGCTTTAACTTACTTGGATCAACAATCAATAAAGAAAGGACTAGCAGTCAAGAAATCCAACGACGTATTGCTCTTGGTAGAATGGCTATGAAGGACCTAGACAAGATCCTCAAAAGCAGAGATGTCTCTCTCCATAGAAAGATTTGACTTATACAGGCCATGGTATTTTCAATAACGTCATATGGATGCAAAAGTTGGACAGTGAAAAAGATAGACCGGAAGAAAATTGATGCTTTTGAATAATGGTGCTGGCGACGAATACTGTGTATACCGTGAACTGCCCAAAGAACAAACCAGTCAGTACTAGAGAAGATTTCACTCTCTCCACACTTGGTCAAAAATGAAGGGTACTTTTTATCTGTGGACTTTGCACTGATTCTTAAAGTGAAAGATGCCTTCTACCTTCACTTTGAAATTAGCAGTGGGCATCAATTACGCCAGCAAGGCCTTTGACTGTGTAAATCATGAGAAACTCTGGATCACATTAAAAAGCATGGGTATACCAGAATAGCTGATAACTCTCTTGCACAGCCTTTACATTGATCAAGAAACAACAGTTTGAATGGAAGAGGGAGAAACAGAATGGTTTAAAATTAGCACAGATATTTAACGAGGCTGCAAACTTTCCCCCTGTTGTTGTTGTTGTTAAGTGCCGTCGAGTTGGTATGGACTCATGGCGACCCTCTGGATAGTTGTCCTAAATAGTGCTTGGTCTTCAGCCAGGCGACTCATTGTTGATAGAGTGGAATCCATAGCTGCCATTTTTGTATCAATACATCTCATTGCTAGCCTTCCTCTTTTACATTAACCTTCAACTATGCAAAGCATGATGTCGCTCTAATGATCTCTCTTTGCATGATGTGTCCAAAGTATGAACGTTGAAGTGTTGTCATCTGAGTTTCTAAAGAAAGCTTTGGTTTGATCTCCTCTAGTACTGACCAGTTTGATTTTTTGGCAGTCCATGGTACTTTCCCCCTACCTACTTAATTTATATGCAGAACAAATCATCAGAAAAGCAGGATGGTAAGAAAAAAATCAAGGTGTCAAGATTGGTGGAAGACTCATCAACAACCTTTGCTCTGCTGATGATACCACAATATTGGCTGAAAATAAAGATGATCTATAATATTTGCTTCTCAAGATCAAAGAACATAGTCTTAATATAGGCCTGCACCATAACATAAAGAAGCAAAGAACCTGGCAACTGACAAAATCAATAAGTTCATTGTTAATGAAGAAGAAATTTAAAGAGTTGTTAACTGTAACTTGCTTGGAACAATAATCAATATAGAAATGACAAACAGTCAAGAAATCTGACAACATGTTGCTCTTGGCAGAATGGCTATGAAGGAACCAGACAAGATTATGAACCACAGAAATGTCTCTCTCCATACTAATATCAAACTTGTCCAAGCCATGGTATTTTCATTAACGTCATATTGATGCGAAAGTTGGACAGTGAAAACGTTAGACAGGAAGAAAATCGATGCCTTTGAATTCTGGTGCTGGCAATGAATACTGTGTATACCATGGGCTTCCCAAAGAACAAACTAATCAGTATTAGAGGAGATCAAACCAAAGCTTTCTTTAGAAACTGAAATGATAAGACTTCGACTTTCATACTTTGGACACATCATGCGAAGAGAGAGATTATTAGAGAAAGACATCATGTTTGCCAAGGTTGAAGGTCAATGCAAAAGAGGAAGGCCAGCAATGACATGGATTAATACAATAACAGCAGCTATGGATGCCACTCTATGAATAATGAGTCGCCTGACTGAAAACCGAAGACAGCTGAGGACAACAATCCAGAGGATCGCCATGAGTTGACAGCAACTCGATGGCACTTAACAAAAACAACAACAGTAACAACAACAATTAACTACATGGATGTCCTTTTTAAAATGCCACTTAACAAGTGTAATCTGGGATGCCCAGGGCAAAATGTGCAGGAAAACACTAGGGATGTCTATGTTCCGGCCTGATTTTGGAAACACAGATACCCTAATGTGGACACCCATGCTGTTGTCCATATAGGTGTCACCACTACCAAACACTTACGGCAGGGATGTCTGTCTCCTTCTACTTTGCATACTGGGACATTCATCAGCATGGCAAAACAAAGACAAGAGCCCTCATTCTCAATCAGAATTCATTGTCAACATAGAAAATATAGGGATATGAGTGTACCTCCTTCTCCACACACTGGCAAAACCAATTCTTTTCCTGTGCCTGTTCATGCCTGGAACAAGTATAAACCTGGACACAGATCAGGATGTGCAGGGTGTTTCTGAAATCGGGTAAGCACATCCAAGATAGTGGGGCTGCCTTGGACACATTTATAAGTCCCAAAACACATGAACTACTAGTATTTATAACCTATAATAGAAAAAGTAGATCTAAATCAGCTGATCCTATTTTTTTATTTGTTGGAATCTTTGTCTTGAGGAAACCTTCCTATCGTGACAAATTTTCCTTTTTACTCAATATTAGGTTTACCCAAAAATAGTGAAGCATTCCGAGATGTGTGTAACAATGCAACAATGTGCCATACACTTATATTTCAGCTAAACTTTCAAATATCATTGTTTCAAAAACTCCAAACATACATAAGTGAACACTTATCTGTTTTCAAACGTATCAGCTGTCCATATTTGGTATCAGATATCCAAACATATCAGTTGTCCACCTTTCGCAACAGCAAATATTGTCAACGATCTTGAAGTTCAGTTCTTCCCAACTATTATGATGAACTAGACTGTGCGATGCTTTCCAATCTTGCAGACCCAGTACTACATTTTGGGCTTCCAACATTTAATGCCCTGCTTCAGTGCTCAATACTTCAAAAACTGCATTTGATTGAACTCATTGTTCTTCCCAAAACAGAATGAAACCCTTAATGAACCAACCACCATTTAAAACCCATGACTAGCAATATCATAGGTAGACAGAATGAAAGGAACAACCAATCATATCATGTTACATCACAAAAGACTTGTCCAATCAAGTTCCTGAATCAATCCTCCCAGGGATACCGTCGATAGTTAAAAATCCAGGATTGCTATAATAATCACAATTTTTGTTTTCTATTATCTCCCCGGGGATTTTACAAAACATGATCTAACACTCGCCATCTTAAATCAATGATATCATGTTGTTTCAAAAGACAATGGTTTACTATAGGCATGTTTGCTGTTTTATTTCATAATCGAGATAAATGTTCCCGAAGATGAATCCTAATAGGACAAATTGTACGTCCCACGTAAATTAAAGAACAAGGACAAATCAACAATGTAAACTGCAAAATCAGTAATACATGTAGTATGCTATTTAGCCACAAATTTTTGTTCAGAATTCAAAAAATACCAGTCAGATCCACTCAGGTTTTGTGCACAAAAACCACATTCTCCATAATATCCCAGTCTCTCCAGAGGATCCACCAAAAGATGGTCTGTCTTTTAACAATGTTGTAAATCCGGGGGGCGGAGCCCGATGTCCAGCGGGATGGTCGCATAACGCTGAGGCTCCCGAGAGGCCTACTCAGAATCCTGAATTAACACCGGACATACTTGAATTTCTGCTCTGATATTGCCGGGGCACATTGGTGAGATGGCGGGGACCAAACCTACGCGCCTGGAATTTGGATCTCCAGCGGCTTCTCACGGCAAACGCTCCAAAACTGAACCCCCGTCCCCGCAGAAGGGGCTGGCTTTGCGCGAGGGCCCCGAAATGCAGCAGGAAATCCTCGCAGAGATTAGAGGGGTTAAGGACCTCGTGCAGTCAAACGGTGAAGCACTCCGAGCGCTGCGGGAAGATCTTGGTGTACTGCAAGGCAGGCTAGAGGGGCTCTCTTCGCGTCAGGACAAAATGGAGAGCATACTAGACTCCCATGCGGTCCGGCTGTCCAAACTCGACAAAGTTGAACGTCAGGTGCGGGCCTTGCAGAAAGAAGTGGAAGATGGCAATAATAGAGCGCGTCGCAACAACCTACGACTCGTGGGCATACCGGAGGGAGCGGAATCGGGAGACATGAAGGAGTTTTTATATAAAATCCTCCCTTCCCTGCTCCAAATCACCTTTACCAAAGAATTGGAGATTGATCGCGCTCATCGTATACCCACAAACATAACGCTCAACAGGAAGACCCCGCGGCCCATCATCTTCCGACTTTTGCGATATCAACATGTGGAGCAAATTCTCAGCGCCTCTCGGGCAAAGGGCCATATGGAGTTTGAGAGCCACAAGATCTCCTTCTATCCTGACTTGGCTAAACCCACGGTTGACCGCCGAAAGCGCTTTCTGGAATTCCGGCCGAGGCTTCAACAACTACAAGCACGCTATGGCCTGATGTACCCGGCCAAGTTCCGAGTCACGCTTCACAATCAGACAAGAACATTTGAGGACCCTGATCTACTAGCGGAGTTTTTGGATGCTAAAGAAGCCGACTTGATGCGCTGACTTCCAGAGTATTCCAGCCAGTGTTCTCATATCCGCTGTACCTGCCATATTGGATTTGCCGCGGCTCAGCAAAGAGTCTGTCGAGGGCGGTTTGTTGCCTTATTTTGATGATATCTGAGACCCGACTCCATCTACCCATAGTCGCCTCGATGAGTATCAGAGACAGTGTTAATTATGGACTCTGGTGTTTCTTTCTTTTTTTTTAATGTCTCTATCTTCCTCTCTAGGGCCTCCTCCCGCAGACATATGGTCGCCATATTCATTGGGGGTTTTGCTTCTTCTCTAAGTTACTTTGGTACATACTTTTCAATATGGGGTGTATTAGCCAGTATACTTGGTGATTATGTCATTGTTGTACAGATTCTGATTATGTTGTATGTGTTCAAGCGTCCTTACCCAAAATGTCTATTACCGATTGATGGCACCATGTAAGATTTTATCATTGAACGTAAAAGGAATCAATAATCCGATAAAACGGAAGAAAATCCTAAGCTATCTAAGTCATGAAGCTGCGGACCTGATTTTCCTCCAAGAAACGCATTTAAATTCGAAGGAAACTCTTAAACTCAATGTTAAACCTTACATGGTGGCCGCCTATTCCCCAGCCGTTTCTAAGAAATGTGGGGTTGCCATACTGGTTAGGAAATCTCTGCATGCTACTATTATTGCGACTAGCTCAGATACAGCAGGTAGATGGTCCAGAGTTCACCTCAAGATAGGTAACCTTGAAGTTACATGTATATGCCTTTATGCTCCTAATGTGGATGACCCTGCCTTTTTTGCTACCATTGCTCAGGTTGCGCAGGCCTCTGCTAATACTTCATTGATAATAGGGGGGGATTTCAATTTAGTTCTTGATCCCCTGATTGACAAACAGCCGCCTAGGACAAGTGGTCCCCCCAAGAGTCACACCACGCTTACCTCTGTGATCAAAGATCTTGCTTTAGTCGATCTATGGAAGTTACTACACCCCAATGAGCTTGACTTTACCTTCTTCTCTTCCCCTCACAAATCCCAGTCTCGCATAGATTTCTTTCTAATATCAAAACTGTTAGTTCCTCAGGTGGACACTGCAAAGATTCACTCCCAACATATTTCAGATCATGCTGCTATTTCTTTTCAATTACACACTACTGCACCCCAGGGGAATTCGGGGGCCTGGTTCTTTGATAGAGCCCTATTAACTCAGCCAGAGTTCCAGTTAGAAATTCGAGCAGCCATACAGGATTACTTCCATTTTAATTTACCCCAGGATACTGCAAATTGGGCTTGGTGGGAGGGTTTCAAAGCGGCCATTCGTGCAACGATCACTAGTTATCAAATTCGCCTGCGGAAACAACGCAAACAGCAGCTACTTATACTAGACCAACAAATCAAAGCAGGCGAACGAGTTCTAACTTCACGTACTGATCCATGCGTCTTAGTTCGCTTACAGCGTCTCCGTTTTCAATATAATGCAATCCTCTCAACTGCAGCTTCTAAGAGTATTGAGCTTCAACGAGGGACATACTACCGTGAAAACAACCGAGCCGGTCGACTTTTGGCCAACGCCTTGAAAGGTCAAAAAGAAGCCAAACGCATAGTGGCCCTTCGAGCCCCACAGGGAGGGGGCATACTGACCACAGACTCCGATATCGTAGAACTCTTTCGGGATTTCTATACCCGTCTATATCAATCTGAATGTGAGTTCTCATCAGAGACCTTCGAGTGATTGTTTTCTGGTATTCAGCGGCCGACCCTTTCTGAAGCTGATAGGGATGCGCTGGATGAACCCTTCTCTACTTCAGAGATCCAATCTGCCCTAAAACGAACAGCCTCGGGTCGAGCCGCCGGGCCTGATGGTCTCCCGACCGAATTCTACAGAACGTTCAGTGCAGATTTAGTTCCCTACTTAAAACTCTATTTTACTGCCCTTGCGGTAGATACATCCTCTTTGGGATCATTTTCTGCAGCTAATGTGGTAGTATTTGAGAAAGAAGGCAGAGACCCGCTGCTAACCGCCAACTACCGTCCAATCTCCCTACTTAATGCCGATTATAAGATCTTCGCAACGATCTTGGCCACCCGGCTATCTGACAGGATGGCCACCTTAATCCATCCCGACCAATGCGGTTTTATACCCGGCCGATCCACCGCGGACAATGCTCGGACCTTGTGCCATGTGCTATCCAGTGCTGCCAATTTAGACCACCCAAGGGTGGGTCTTTCCCTAGATGCTGAAAAAGCCTTTGATCGCCTAGAATGGCCCTTCTTATTTGCAGTTCTCCGATGGTATGGCTTTGGGGAGGGCTTCCTCCGATACCTCCAAGTCATGTATACTCAACCTGTTGCCAGTATTTGTGTAAATGCCATTAAGTCTCAGCCTTTTAATCTCCAAAGAGGCACGCGTCAAGGTTGCCCCCTATCACCAATGCTCTTTGATCTAGCTCTTGAACCCCTCGCCCTCCTTATTAGACAGTCCGCACGTATTCGAGGTGTCCCCTTCAGTCACAGAGAGATTAAACTCTCTGCATATGCAGATGACCTCATGCTCTTCGTATCCCTTGATTCGGTTCCAGCTGTCTTGGATCTGATTGATGGATACTCGCAATTATCGGGCTATAAAATAAACTGGACCAAATCTGTAGCATTCCCACTGAACCGCTGGGTACATGAGGCTGACATGCGGGCCTTTCCTTTCCTTTGGCAATCCCGCATGGTGAAATATCTTGGGGTCCATTACTGTTCTCCTTTAGAAGACACTATTAGTTTTAATGCCAAAGAGGTAGTCTCCAAAGTCCGTGAGCTCACAAATCGTTGGTCTCCCTTATCCCTTACCTGGTGGGGCCGCCTAGAAACTGTGAAAATGATGATAGTCCCCAAAGTGAACTATATTTTAGAAATGCTGCCATGCTTACTCCCGCTACACACCTACAAAGATATTGAGGGCCTTCTCGTCCGCTATCTCTGGCAGGGCAAACCACCAAGGATAGCTAAACAAAAACTACAGTCTGCGAAGGAACTAGGGGGTACCCGCTTTCCTGATTTTCTCAGATATCATCAAGCCTTCCTACTTAAACAAGGTGCCCGATGGCTAGATGCCTCAACAGACAGCAGACCAGTTTGGCTTGACATAGAAGAGGAGCTTAGTAGCCCAATTCCGTTGATCCATCTCCCCGGTATGTCCCATCAGGTAGACACCCGCCATCCCCCAATGATTGTTGATACTCTTGCGGCCTTTAACACTCTCATTCTATCACTGGGCCCAAACGTATGTCCTCAGGACGGACTCCCGCTGTGGAATAACCCCAGAATTCAAGTCCTAAATAGAACGATAGCATGGAAACCCTGGTACTCTAGGGGGATCTGGACACCCCAACAGCTCTTCTCTGCAGCTCGTTGGAAAACCTTTTCTGATTTACAAAAGGAATTTGCGTTACCAGCGAAACATTACTTTCAATTGCTGCAGCTTCAACACTGCCTCAAAAGTGCTCAAATCCTGCCGCCCTCTGTCCCTACTGAGGACGGGCTATTAGAACTAATTCACTCTATTAGTAGTACACATGGGGTAGCCTCTAACTTTTATAAACTTTTATGTCAGGGTACAGATATTGCTACTTGTAGAGCCCAACAAGCCTGGGAGCGCGAACTGCAAACCACTTTAACCCCTGTGCAATGGAGCGTTTTCTGGAGCAAAGTAGTGCGGGTTTCCCGATCTGCCTCAGTTACCCAAACTCTCTTCTTTTTTGCACATAGATGCTTTTATACTCCAGAAAAAATAGCCAAATGGAACACAACTGCTAGGGACCAGTGTTGGTCTTGCCATACTGCTGTGGGAACCCTCGCTCATGTTATCTATGAATGTCCTCAACTACAGGTTTACTGGGGGCGGGTCTGGGGTCGTATTCAATTTATCTTACACCTCCACGAGCCTCTTTCTTGGAAGATTGTGGGACTCCGCTCAGTGGCGGAGGTCCCCTCTCTTCCTAAGAAGGGTCGCTTTCTCCTTGATTTCATGTTGGGTATAGCCATATGTTTAATCACGAGGAATTGGAAGGATAGCTCTCGACTTACTGTCAATGAATGGTGGAACCTCGTCTGCTTATATAGTAAATATGAGCAGATATCTCGGAGAGCTATTCCCCATACCCAAACTCACTCTCGCTTGTCTAAATGGCAGATGCTCAACGATTATGTACAATCTGCTCATTGCTCCGACATGTCTGTTTAATGTACACTCATCATGTTTCAGATCACCGTTAGGTTTTGTACCACTATAATGTCAGTACACGCCCGTTTCGGGAATGATCAGTTCTCTAGAGAAGAAGCAGGGGGGAGGGGGGTGGCAGGGGTTTACTTTGGTGTATGTATCACATTCTATGTATGTATCTGTCTTTTAGCTGTATGTCTTCCTTTCCTTTGTTGTTATAAAACGAAAATAAAGAATTAAAAAAAAAAAAAAAAACAATGTTGTAAATCCTACTAAATCACGAAGGTTATATCCCCTGGTATAAGCAATCTATAATGTTTTTTTTAAAACAATCATGAAAAGTGAGGATGTCCCAATGTTTTTTTTCAATATCTGCATTACTTGATGGGAAAATGTCATGTAAGGAAGCACTCCCACAAACCTTTCTGTATCATCAACTAAATTCACTGTGGACAAGGATGAAGCTGAATCCTTAGAATATGAGGTATTACCAAACAACCCTTCCAATGTGTAAAACATGCTCTTTTGTATGCCTTAAGCAACAAATGATTTAGATAACCCGTATGTTATAATCGTGTAAACAAATCATTAGCATGACGTTTATATTCCTCTAAAGTAGAATATACCCTCCTCTGAAGACGGAGGACTTGTCCATATGGAAGTCCCATTTTGAGTGCACCAGGATGATGGATGGAATATTGCAAAAAAGTATTTCTCTGAACTGGCTTTCTATATAAAGTAGTGTGAATGCAACCATCATGTTTATAAATCAACACATCCAAAGACTGCAGCTGTTGTATATGATGGTGCATGGTAAATTTGATGTTAACCTTTTGATTATTCAGCCAGTGTTCAAAAGAGTGTAAACCCTGTTCTGTACCTTGCCAAAGAAAAAAAAAATGTCATCCAAAAATCTGACCTACATTAGCACTTGGGAAAACCACATGTAAGTATAAACCAAAGTAGATTCAAAGCCGCCAAATATAATGTAGCCATGGAGGGCATAACTGTTGCGCCCATTGCAGTTCCAGAAATTTGTAAATAATACTTTTGTTCAAACTGAAAATAATTCTTTGTTAAAACCAACTGTAAAAGCTGTTGAAAAAAAGATCGAGGTAACCTACTTCATGCTTAGTGAGCCATCCCTTGGAAAAGGCTCCATCAAATAATTCTTTAATCTGTGATTACAACTCTAAAGTTGGAATCTTTGGGTAAGGGCTGATAATAATGGGCATCAGTAAGCTGGCTCAATAAATGAGACCTATATTGATCCATAGACTGTATCACTATGGCTCCCCCTTTTCGAATAATAATATCTTAGCTATCACACAGCTCCCTTAACCCTGGAATTACCGAGATTTTTTGCACACACTGAATACCGTTGGGGTCATAAATGACCCCACGGCGAATTTTAATTGTTAACCATGAAAATTTTAATCTAAACAGACAAAATATTATTCCGAATTAATTATTTATTATATGAAGGTTAAATGTTTTGAAATTTAATGCTTTATCATAACATTACATGAAGAAGAGTTGCCATGAAAGCAGTTTTTGCATGCACTTGATGAACACAGTAAAGTACTACAGTCATTTGCATGAGGCACAAACAATTTCTGAATGTTCTTTGCAAACATTGCACTTGCAGGAGGTGCAAACTATGTTGCTTTTCTTGTCTTTTTCTCTGGAACAGCAGTGACACCTTGCCCTTTTCTTTGGGATCCCGACATTGCAAACAGCATCAGTGGCTTCTTCAATGCTGGAAGAAGTCTCGCTGCAATTACTCTGAAGCAGCTGCTTTCCTAATTCCAAGAGGAATAGGCGACGTCTGTGCTTTTACTTGGACTGCCATTCTGGATTTAGTGACATCCAAACAATGAAGGTGTTCAAAGCACTGATGTCCAACATGTTGTAGAAGATTGTCACTGGCCAGCGTCTTGTCATTCGTTTTGTGGTATACGTGCGCAACATTTGATCTGACTTATCTACTCCACCTTTACTAGAATTATAGTCCAAGATCATGTGTGTTTTTTTGTCTGGACGTGTGTTATCTACTTCTTCTCGATCATGCAAACTGCTCAGAAGAACAACCACTTTTCCTTTTTTTGGGCAATAGGAAACCAGAGTGGCGTCATCGCGAAAGGCAAACAGTGAAGTGAATACCTCTCAGCCCTTTGCTGTTACAAATTCTGGAGGTAATTATTTTCTGTTCTTTCGAATTGTCCCCAAAAGTGTCATTTGTTTTTCTAGCAATTTCCGTGACAGGGATAAACTGCAGAAGAAATTGTCAACAGTAACATTTCTGCCAGATCACGTCAATCCTTCAGTGAGTTGCAGCACAACCCTTTCACCCTGATTCTGTTCCCTGTTTTGTCCGAGTTCCCTTCCTGAAGATGCAGAACAGATGACGTTGCACTGTCACACAACATCCATAGCTTTATGCCATATTTCCCAGGTTTGCTGGGAATATATTGTCTGAACGGAACACGGCCACGAAATGTAAGCAGTTGCTCATCCACGGTAACATTTTCACCAGGCACAAAGGCATCACTTAGAGTTGCTTCCCAGGTATCAAAAACGTGTCTGATTGGAGCAAGCTTATCCACGCCTCATTGTTCACATCTGTTGGTTGCATCATCAAATCTGAGAGCACAAGAAATTTGCTGAAAACGGTTACGAGCCATGTTTTTCCTGAAAACAGAATGACCATCTTCAAGGTTCCACCACTGAACTATGGATTCATTTCGTGACTTGTACACACCTGAGAGGATCAGAAGTCCAAGAAAATGTTGAAATTCTCCATCTGTCAAATCTTTCCAGGTGTCGTCATAAATGTTTCTTCCTTGTTTGCTCATCCACATCATGATTTCATTCAATAAGTTCTTCCTCATGAACAAGTGGAATGCTGCGAGAGGGCCATCAACATTTCATACAGCATACCTTGTAGGACCTTGTTGTATGGGCATGACATTAGCTCTGGCGTATCTTCCAGCAGCTTCCTTTATAGGTTTCCTGTTCCATGATGTGGCATCCTTAGATACATAGGCTTCAATGGCAACATTTGTGCTTATAGTTGATGACCTCTTAGCTCCTCTACGACCACAACTAAGATTCCTCACAGATGATACTGACACCGAGGACTCCTGCCTTCTTCCCCGTCCAGCACAGGCTCGACCTTTGCCTCGACCTGTAACTTGACTCTTTGCTGCAGGCGATGTTACCGGCTCAACATCAGTCTCACATTCACTTGGCGACCACCTGCTGTCGCCATCTGAATCATGACTGTCATCATCAGATTTATCGCCCGAAATTGGCTGATATGCTTCTTTGCTTGCTGAATATGCTGCATCATCAGATGACTCAGAGCCGTCACTGTCAGCATCTCGTTGCAATATTTCTCTTACTTGGGCAGCTGAATACTTTTGTTTTGACATCATAAACAATAACCTAAAATAAATAAACAAAGATAAAGTTGAATAAAATGCAAAGCAGTTTTACTATAGGTGTACAATAATCATGATGAACGAGCTGAAAGCCTTTAGATTTCATCAGAAATAATGAGAGAACGTAAGATATCAATTACAGAAAATGTGTAATTTTCATAAAATAAAAGTACAAAAAATAAATGATACATAATTAATGACAAATACCTTTGTCAGATCAAAAAATTCACAAAAATGCAAATTGGGTATCACGATCCAAACCGGACATAAGCAACCGGGGTCAAAAACGACCCCACTGGTACTCTGTGCTGCAATTCATCACTAGCGTCACCTGGCGGATGAAAATTATTCCTCTCATGGTGCAATATAAAGAGAATATTGACATGTGAAAAGTCATAAAAAGATTGCATTCTTGAACAACTAGTTTCCGAGATACGCATTGTGAAACTTGCAGTAGGGTCACTTTTGACCCCATCGGTACTCCCAGGGTTAAAGCAGAAAACTGTTCCTTAGATAAAATTGAGTAAAAAGGAAAATTTGTCACGAGAGGAAGGTTTCCTCAAGACAAAGATTCCAACAAATAAAAAAATAGGATCAGTTTTATTTATTTATTTTTTTTTTATTTGAACAGTTTTTATATACTGCCATTTCCAAGGATCAACAGCGGTTTACATTACAACAACATAGTTATACAGTTAAACAGTTTAACGGTTAAACGGTTACATAGAACATTATGAACAATTTGAACATTATGAACAATTTTGATTTAGATCTACTTTTTCTATTATAGGTTGGACACATATATGCCACACTGCCATTCCTTCTTGGCCGTCTCTGCATGGGGGATGCCTTTGAAACTACTTTCTAAAATGGCTCCCGGGACATCTTTATACTTTGAACGACTCTATGTCCATTTTCAGATGTCCAAACCAAAAATAGGGCTTCTACAGTGACCCCCCATAGACTTTAGCACCTGTTGATGTTGATACTTTTTCCAGAGAAAATATAGTAACACATAGGTCATAGAACAAACCAGTCAGTACTAGAGGAGATCAAACCTAAACTTTCCTTAGAAGCTCAGATGACAAGACTTCGACTTTCATACTTTGGACACATCATGCAAAGAGAGAGATCATTAGAGAAAGACATCATGCTTGGCAAGATAGAAGGTCAACGCAAAAGAGGAAGGCCAGCAATGAGATGGATCAATACAATAACAGCAGCTACGGGTACCAGTCTGTCAACAATGAGCCGCCTGACTGAAGACCGAACACAATTTAGGATAGCTATCCAGAGGGTCGCCATGAGTTGACTCTGACTCGACAGCACTCAACAACAACAGGTCAAAATGCAATCTATGAGGTCTCTGTCCTTCCTCAGCATAACCAACTCTCTCTCCCTGGGACTGCTGCCTCTAAATGTGTGGTTTAAGAGCCTATGAAATTTTTGTAATTCAAAGGAACCAATATAAATGTGTCATTTCAGCATTTAGACTCTTAGAACATAAGAACATAAGATATGCCATACTGGGTCAGATCAAGGTCCATCAAGCCCAGTATCCTGTTTCCAATAGTGGCCAATCTAGGTCATACGTACCTAGCAGATTCCCCAAAAGACACAGGTTCTGCAATGCTTGTACTGGGTCAAGCATTGATATCCTGGGTCCCTTCTTAATAATGGTTTATGGACCTTTCCTCCAGGAACTTGTCCAAACCTTTTTTAAACCCAGCTACACTAACAGCCTTTACTACATCCTCCGGTAACAAATTCCAGAGTTTGATTACACGTTGAGTGAAAAAATATTTTCTTTTGTTAGTCTTAAATAGTTTACCCTGTAGCTTCATTGCATGTTCCCTAGTCTTTCTATATTCTGATAACGTAAACAATCGATCTACATTTACCCGTCCCCCTCCGTTCATTAATTTATAGACTTCTATCATATCTCCCCTCAACCGTCTCTTTTCCAGGTTAAAGAGCCCTAACCTTTTTAGCCTTTCTTCAAAGGAGTATCCTTCCATCCCCTTTACCATTTTGGTGGCTCTTCTCTGAACCTTTTCTAATAATGCTGTATCCTTTTTTTTTTTTTTTTTAAACTTTTATTTTCATTTTGCAACAAACAAAAGAAACAACACACCAAAGGAGACAAAACAAGTATACAATAAGGAAAAGTAAACCCAATTACCCCCCACCCCGATGCTTCTTCTCTACCCGATTAGATCAGCATGTGGGCACTTCCAATTAACAGTGATTATACATCAAACAATCAAAAGAGCATCTACGATACAGCATGATCATGGGACAGAGATATATACAAAGTTAGACAGTCAGATGAGAGCATTTAGCAAAATGTACATAGTCATTGAGCATCTTTCATTGAGGCCAATGAGAAGGAGTCTGAACAGGGGAAGCGAACAGACGAGGTATTTGTACATATTTACTGTAAAGACAGGCATGATTCCACCATTCATTGGGGCTCAGCTGGGAGCTAAATTTCCGGTATTACTTAATTAGGGAAATAGCAATGCCAAGCATAAAGTTCGAAAGGAGATAATCCATTTTTGGGGAGAGAGGGGATCCCCTCAACTGGGCGAAGTCCCACTATCCTCCAAGAAAGGGGCTCCTGAGAGTGCGAGATAGACACGAGAATTCACTATCTCCAGCCTCAAGGTGTACACGGGCCCATCTACCCTCTTTGTCAACGCTAATATCAAGTACAGTAGCGTGCAAAGACTTCTTAACCAGTATGGCTACCCCGTACCATTTGAAAACGGTGGGAGAATAGGCAGCTACCATGTAAGGCTTAGCATTGAGTTTCAGTGTTTCAGCAAAGTGTAAATGCGTTTCCTGAGGAAACACTAAATCAACATGCTCATGGCTAAGATAGCTAAGGATTTTCGTTCCTTTGAGTGGACCATTAATGCCTTTTACGGTGATTGATAAAATTTTACATAAGGCCATTCAGAAAAGTTAAAAATTCTGAGCATTATAGCACACATAATTTCACTATGTCCCTCAAATTGACTGTATCTGGCTGTACACATGACATAAGAAAAATAAGCTAATATAATACAATGAAGCGCTCCACATTAACAAAGAAAACCGCAGTAAGGTAGAGGAGAAGCAAAACCCCAAAATTACTGGCGACCATGTGTCTGCGGGGAGAAACCCCAGAGAAGGCCGAAATTGAAAAAACACATAACCTGTAGGACTGTGCGTGCTCCGAATCCGACCGAGGCACACATCATGAAGGGATAGGAGACCAAAAAACAAAAGTCATATAGAGAAAGAGAGAAAGTCCAGGCAATCTCTGTGTTTGGCTATGACCGCCGCAGCGGGCCCTTCAAAATGGCGGACAGAGCCGACGGATAAGAGTCCAAGATTTGGGATTAGCGCATCTGCTCTGCTTCTTTGGAGTCTAAAAATGTTGATAGTAGATCAGGATCTTCGAACGTCCTGGTTTGGTTGTGGAGAGTCACTCGGAGCTTCGCTGGATACAACAGGCCAAAGCGAGCCTGTAGCTGTTGAAGTCGAGGGCGAAGAGCAAGGAGTTTCTTCCGACGGTCAACGGTAGGCTTTGCCAAATCAGGAAAGAAGGAGACTTTACGACCTTCAAATTCCAAATGATGATTCGCTCGGGCAGCATTTAAAATTTGTTCCACTTGTTGATATCGTAGCAAGCTAAAGATAATAGGCCGGGGGGTCGTGCGGTTGGGCGCCATGTGGGCAGGAACACGGTGTGCTCGATCGATTTCCAGTTTTCTATGAAAAGTAATCTTCAGCAAGGAGGGAAGAGTTTTGAGCAAGAATTCTCTTATATCTCCTGCTTCCACCCCCTCCGGCATTCCGAGGAGCCTCACATTGTTGCGACGGGCTCGATTATTGCTATCTTCTAACTCCTTTTGAAGATTCTGTATCTGGCGCTCAGCCTTGTCCAATTTGCCCAAGCGCACCGCGTGCGAGTCGAGGACCCCCGCCATGTTGTCCTGCCGTAATGAAAGACCTTCAAGTCGGTCCTGGAGTACTCCAAAGTCTTCTCGCATGGCTCGAAGCGCTTCTCCATTGGACTGCACCAATTCCTTCACACCGCGTATTTCCTCCAAAATCGCCAGGTGCATTTCGGGGTTTTCACGAAATGGAACCATCTTCTGTGGGGAGGATACCTCTGTTTTGGAGCGTTTTCCGTGAGAAGAAGAAGGAGACCCGAAATCCAAGCGCACTGGTTTATGGGCCGCCATCCCCCCCCAAGGTACCCCGGTCAGCTCGGAGCAAAATAGTAAGTTTGTATAGGTATTAAGTCAGGATTCTAAGTAGGCCTCTCGGGAGCTTCAACGCAAAGCGTCCTACCCGCTGGACATCAGGCTCCGCCCCCCCCATGCTGTATCCTTTTTAAGATATGGCGACCAGAATTGCACACAATATTCAAGGTGCGGTCTCACCATGGAACGATATAGAGGCATTATAATATCTTTTGTTTTAGTTTCCATTCCTTTCCTTATGATACCTAGCATTCTATTTTCTCTCCTGGCTGCTGCTGCACACTGGGCCGAGGGTTTTAACATGTTATCCACAATGACGCCTAAATCTTTTTCCTGGGTGGTGTTCCTAATGTGGAACCTTGCATTGTGTAACCATAGTTTGGGTTGTTCTTCCCTAGGTGCATAACTTTGCACTTGTCCACATTAAATTTCACTCTGCCATTTTGATGCCCAGTCTTCCAATTTATCAAGATCCTCTTGCAATTTTCCACAATCCTCTTGGGTTTTAACAACTTTAAATAGTTGTGTGTCATCTGCAAATTTGACAACCTCACTCATTATTCCACTTTCCGGGTCATTTATTAATATGTCAAAAAGCAGCGGACCCAGCACAGATCCCTGGGGTACATTGGGAAAATTGTCCATTTAGCCCAACCCTCTGCTTTCTATCTTTTAACGAGTTCCTGATCCACAGTAGTACACTGCCTCCTGTCCCATGACTCTTTAGTTTTGCCAAATGTCTCTGATGAGGGACCTTGTCAAAGGCTTTCTGAAAGTCCAGATACACTATATCAACCGACTCACCTTTGTCCACCTGTTTATTCACACTTTTAAAAAAACATAACAGATTAGTAAGACAAGATCTTCCTTGTCTAAAGCCATGTTGGCTGTCTCCCATTAGGCCATGACTATCTATATGCTGAGTAATTTTATTCTTTATGATGGTTTCTACCATTTTTCTCGGTACTGACTTGAGGCTCACCGGTCTGTAGTTTTCCGGATCACCCCTGGAACTCTTTTTAAAAATTGGTGTTACATTGGCGATCCTCCAATCTTCAGGTATTAGAGATGATTTTAATGATAGTTCACAGATTACTAATAGCAGGTCTGAAATCTCATATTTCAGTTCTTTCAACACCCTTGGATGTATACCATCCAGCCCAGGTGATTTGCTACTCTTCAGTTTATCTAATAGTTGTAATACATCTTCCAGATGTATCGATATTTCCTTCAATTCTTCCTCACCTTTAAATACCACTTCAGTCATGGGTAATATCCCTACATCTTCCTCAGTAAAGACTGAAGCAAAGAATTCATTCAGTCTCTCCGCTATCGCCTTGTCGCCTCTTAGTGCCCCTTTAACTCCTCTATCATCTAATGGACTCTTATTTTAGAAGTGTCTCTTTGTATAAATAGCAGCTTTTACATTTGTAGATTGGTTACAAGTGCAACTTGCATTTATACGTGGAGATCCACATCACAAACAGAGTTTTTAGGGGCGTGGTATGGCCTTAGGTAGGGCATGGTTTTGTGGGCTGAACATCTACATGAGTATTTCTCATTTTACAAGGGGAATACATGTGGAGACCTAAAAATATCCATGTTGGCCTTTACACCTACTCCAAAGCACACATAAGTGTCAGTTTGAAGGGGCAGGTGCACAGGCACATGGAACTTCTCTCTCTCAATCCCCCAACCGCCAACAGCATCAGTGTCCATTCCCTCCCTCCTCCAAATCTCCTAACAACATTAAATACCCCCCCTGACTAAACCTCCATCCCCCCAGTCTTACCAGGGGACTCCCTGTCAAATGGACAGCAGAAACAATCCCCTTTTGCTTCTTTCCTGTACTGTGATGGGTTGAGAATGGTGGTGGCTAACCTCTAGGAGTAGTCTTGAGGTACTAGGGGGTCAAACTGCCAAATAAGGGTTGACTACACCATTTGTAACCCATTATAGGAGTGGATGAGTAGCCTATTAGTTAGAGCATTAGCTTGCTAACCAAGAAACCAGGCTTCAGTTCCCACCAGCACTCCTTGTGGAGTCACTTAACCCTCCATTTCCTTGGAAGAAAGACCTGGCAATCTACCTCTGATCACATTGCCAAGATAACCCAGGAGCTGCTGGGTTGCCAGCAGTTAGCACTGACTAGAAGGCACAATGTGTTTGCTTCTAAAGGGCAGGAGTGACTGGGGATTGTTCCTGACATAAGAAAGATCCAAGAAGGGTTGGGGAAGATGTTAGTCAGGAGTGGTGTCTATTGCTGACAGTTGGATTTAGGGGGTTATGTAATGTTATTAGAAGGGGGGGATGCATTTTATAAAGTCAAGTATGCATGCTCTTGACTTTATATAATATTACCATAAGTGGAAGAGAACATACTTTAGTTAAGGTATGGATATTTATGCTAGCTCTAGAGTGTGTTGTTTATTTATTGCCCCACATTTGCTATACCACTCTTAAACCAAAAGGTCATCAGGACTTTAACTAAGACCTGGATATTTAATGCTGGCATCATATCTGGGCACCAGTAATGAATATCTGGGTTGGCCAGATAGTGCTGCAGCTAACCAAGCATCATCAAAATTCAGCCACTGTCCAGGTAGCTAAAGCAGCTAAAATTAGTACTGCCTTTCTTCTTCCTAACTTTAGCCACTTTAAGATAACTGGACAATGGCTGAACACTTCTGCTGACTGGCTATTTTTTGTATCACCCCAGAACGTGCCAGGAAACGTTCAATGCTAACCCCATAGCATCAGTTATCTAGCAGCATTAGAGGGAGATATTCAATGCACAAACCGGCTATATGCCATTGAATATTCTACTCAGCGTGATTAACACGGTTAGCAAGTCTGCTTAACCACAATAACAGTTTTTAATATGTCCCCCAAAAAACTCCAGAAAGACCGTTACAGTTCTAGATATTCAAGTTAGAACAAAACAGGTTTGAAGGGAGGTACAGGAGGGTGAAATGCCTTGCTAGGAGGCTAGGGCAGAGAAGGAAGCATTGCCTTCTGCTATATGTGTCTGGGCAAAAGTTTATTTGAAAAGACACATTTTTAAGTGTTTTGGGCATATTTCACATAAGTGATAGAGCCCATTATGGAAGCTTCATTTGTTGTTTTGTTCTCTAATTTGTCTGTCTGTATGCATGGATTTGTTTGCACTTATGCATAAAACCTATACATCCAGGAGCGATAAAATTCTGGAGACTGCTGCATAGATTGGAATGTCTGCTGGAGGGGACCTGATACCCCACCAGCTGAAAAGAGACAGGTCATAGCCACACTGCGACTAATGCAGGCACACCATTGGGAACCCCATTCCCCACTGGCTGAGAAGTTCACCAGGCCATAGTAGTGGGGACCCGCATTTCCTGGTGGCCAAAGAACACATCATGCCACTGCCGTGGTGAAGCTGATCCCTACCCATCAGTGGGGGACCTCATATTTGCTGGCCAAACAGCGCCCTAGGTTGTAACCACAGCAAAACTGATGCTTCCCATGAGCAGATACCCCATCCTCTGCAGGCCAAAAAGGATCAGAATGTTGATTCTAATATGTGCTGAAACAGAAAGCAAATGGTGTTGCATGAGAAGGTGAGTGATATAGTCATAACATCTGGTATTGCAGAGGAGTTTAATGGCCATAGACTGTACAAGTTGGAATCTCTTTAAGCCATATGCTGGATGCTTGCAGTACAATGTGTTACAATAGTCTATTTTGGAAATTACTAGAGAGAAGTAAGTTGAAGAAAAATGGTTTAACTGATGAAATTTTGCAAAGTACATGAAAGGAGAACTTGATGACTATGGTTAATTGTGATCTGAAGGAAAGAGAAGAGTTTAGTATTACTCCTAGTGTATGCAAGGTGCTGGAAATTGGTGATGGGGTGCCTACTATGATGGGCAGTGTGGGACTCAGAGATACAAAACTGGGAAAACAGAGGGAATCATACAGAGATGTTCAAAGAGTCGGTTGGACTTGAGTCATTGAGCAACAGCCTAAAGGCAAGTTTGGAGAAGAGATATGTCCGGTCTTATGGGTTGAATTCAAGCAAGATTTGTATATTATTGGCATAAATGTAAGGACCACAACCCTAGAATTGGATCAGTAAGGGGAGTGGTCCTAGGAAAATATTGAAAGGATAGGAGGGAGAAAGGAATTCTGAGAACCTCCTTAAGCCAAAAGAAGGTGGGGTAGAGAGGTTATTATGAGGCCTAGAATGCACAAGATGAATGATAACAAGTGAACCAGTTGTAAATTGTACTGGCTAGACCTATTAACTGCAATTATGATCACTTCTCCCTTCATTGTTACCTTTGCAATATCAATGATCAATGATCAAGTCTCTATCCATTTATTCCATTTGAGTTGGAGGCCTGTAGATTACATCAGTATGGTAAGTGCATAACTTTGCACTTAGCCACATTAATTTTCATCTACCATTTGGATGCCCTGTCTTCCAATTTATCAAGGTCCTCTTGCAATTTTTCAACACTCCTCTTGTGTTTTAACAACTTTGAATAATTGTATTCATCTGCAAATTTGATCATCTCACTCATTATTACCATTCCCATTCCCAGGTCATTTATGAATATGGGCCTGATTCTGAGTCACAGACTGTGGAGCTGCATGTCCCATTGGGACGTGCAGCCCCGCAAGCCATCCTGACCCTATTCCCTCTCCTGCTCTCCCCGCATGACCAGAGCTGCAGGAGGGGGAGAGCCAGCCGGGAGCAGAAGGGGGTGGGGTCAGGGAGAAGCTGCAGGACGGGGAGAGCCAGCGGGGAGCGGAAGGAGGTGGGGTCAGGGTGGAGCAGGGGCAGGGGCGGGCCACGCCAGCAGGAAGTACAGGGCCAACTCAAGTCACTGCCCTGTATGTCCTGTGGGGTTAGAGGGGACATGCTGATTATTCCACCTCAAAGGTGGAATAATCAGAACCGGTGGCATGCTGATTATTCCACCTCAAAGGTGGAATAATCAGAACCGGTGGCATGATCAGTACTGGGGATCCCCCTTTGGGACCAGGGTCAGGTGCAGGGGGTTCTCACCGCTTGATCTAGGCCCCGGTTGGCCATCCGTGGGTCAGGCAACAGTGAAGGGGGGGTCTTAGTTGCATAGGCTAGGGGGCGCCTGTGGGGAGGATGTCCCTGAAAGCAGGCAGGGACATACTAAGCAATCCTTGGGCCCGATTCTTTGTTCCTTCATTCCAGAATCAGGTTCTAACCGGTCCGTCTTGCTCAGGCATGCCCGTTTATGAATCGGGCTCCATGTTAAAAAGCAGTGAACCCAGCACATATCCTTAGGGTATTTCACTATTCACCTTTCTCCATGGAGAAAATTGGCCATTTAGCCCTACTCTCTGCTTCCTATCTTTTAACCAGCTCCTGCTCCACAAAGGTACACTGCCTACTATCTCATTTCTTTAATTTCACCAGAGTTTCTCAGGAAGGACCTTGTCAAAGGCTTTCTGAAAATCCAGATACACTATATCAATTGATTCACCTGTTTATTTACACCTTCAAAAAATATAACCCATTAGTAAGACAAGCTTTTCTTGTCTAAATCCATGTTGGCTTTCGCCTGTTAAAACATGACTATCTACATGTTCAGTAATTTTATTCTTTGAAATGGTTTCTAACATTTTGCCTGGGCTCACCGGTCTGTAGTTTCCCAGATCAACCCTGGAACACGTTTTAAAAATTGGCATTACATTGGTCATTCTCCAGTCTTCAGGTACTACAGATGATTTTTATGACAGTTTATAGATTACTAATAGTAGGTCTGCAATCTCATATTTCAGTTCTTTCAACACCCTCAGATCTATACCATCCAGTCCAGGTGATTTGCTACGCTTTAGTTTTATCAAATAGCTGTAATACATCTTTCCGGTTTATCAATATTTCTTTCAATTCTTCCTATTCATCATCTTTAAATACCATTTCAGGCATGGGTAACTTCTCACTGTAGAGAAGACACAAAATATGGGTCACATATTCATCCTCCAAAAGAGAATATTTTTTAGCCAAAAATGTTGATGTGTACAACTCGTCTTATCATGTGGGATAGGTAACTGGAAGATTTTTGAGAATGAAAGAGTTATGGCATTGGTTGCTAGTGATTTTAGATGATTGGTTCTTTTTTTTAAGTTTGGGATAACAGTTATATACAGCAAGTGGGGTTAGCAGCTATGAGTCCAATTCTAAAAGGTGCATGCCTAGGCCGCGGGGACGCCTAAAACTTGGATGGGGCCCAAATTATACCCAATTCTGAAACTGTAGGAGCTATACATACCCATGATTGCAGAATTGGGCAGATAGATGGCCCAGCATGCACCCAATTCCCTGGAGGGAGAGATCTCAGAGGCTGCCCATCCCCCCCGCATAATAGTGTGCAAGTGCTGTGGCGTCCCCTCTCCATGGCACTGGCATGTCCAGCTGGAGTTGCAGAATACCCAGATTGAGAGCAGCCCTGGCACATCAGCGTCTGACCCTCAGTGGAGGGAGGTGGGGGTGGAGGTTGTACTATGGCATCGCAATGGAGTTGGGGAGAATGCAACCCGCAAACAGCACTGTGCCCGGCACTTATTCTACCATTGGGGTGGAATATGCTGGACATCAATCTTGGTGCCAGGGTACGTGCAGAGGCCTGTCCTGAATAACCTCTGTATGTCCCGGTACCTAGCCACTCCGTCGCTCCGCCCCCACTCCTCTTCCTCCCACCACATACAGTGCTCCCTGCACAAACGTTTTGTATGTGCAGGGAGTACTGGCGGCAGAATAGGGCTCGGAGGCTGTGTGCGGGTTGGAAATCTAGCCGGCACATCCAGACCTCGCTATTCGAGGGTCAGAATGCCCTCCTCTGTGTTTTGTGATGTTTAAGAATTGCCATGTCCTTGAAAGGTGCGTTTGGGACTGTGAAAGTTTTATATTTTAAATGGATCTGTGCAAACAAGTTTTATAGTAATGTGTACTTTACTCTGGTTGACAACTTCAGTTTTCAAAAAGACGTTTTATAGGCGAAACCGGTCAGAAAGCTGTTTCCAGATAAGTGTGAAAACAAATCGTGATGGTGGAGGAGTTTGCTTTTAAATGTGGAAGATTGATACTCCTTATATCTTCTATAATATAAATGATATGTGAGTAAGGAATAATAATAATAACTAATTTTGTAATAAGAAGACAATAACATGGCAGTATTTACACCGAAGAATTGCTATACACAATAGGACAAAAATGGACTTTATAGAGTTAGTTGAATACATAGAATATTTTTTTGGCCAAACATTTCCCTTTTGGAGATTGAATATAGGACCCACATTTTGTGTCTTCTCGTCAGTGGAATTTTGGGACTCCTGTTGGTGTAGCAGTGTATTTCATATAGGTAACTTCTCTATATCTTCTTCAGTAAAGACCAAAGCAAAGCATTTATTCTCTCCTCTATGGCCTTGTCCTCTGTTAATGCCCCTTTTACCCCTCTATCATCTAATGGTCCAACTGATTCTCTCATAGGCCTTTTGCTATGAATGTACTTGACAAAGCTATTATTATGTGATTTTGCTTCCACGGCAAGCTTTTTTTTTCAAATTCTCTCTTTGCCTGCCTTATCAATGCCTTGCCAGTGCTTATGTTGTTTCCTGTTCTCATCATTTAGCTCCTTTTTCCATTTCCTGAAAGATGTTTTTTTTGGGGCAAAACAGCCTCTCTGACTCACCTTTAAGCCATGATGGCTATTTTTTGGCCTTCCCTCCACTTTCCTTAAAACATGGACTCATCTGGTCTGGGCTTCCAAAATAGTATTTTTAAACAATGCCCATGCTTGATGTAAATCTTTGCAGCTGTTCCTTTTAGTTTTTTCTTAACTATTTTTCTCATTTTGTTATAATCTCCTTTTTGAAAGTTAAAAGGTAGCACTGTGGATTTCCTTGCTGTCCTCCCTGCATTTATTAAATCAAATGGGATCATGTTATGATTGCTATTGCCAAGTGGCCCCAATAACATTATCTCTCGCACTAGATCCTGCATTCCACTAAGAAGTAGATCTAAAATAGCTTCCCCTTGAGTTGGTTCCTGAACCAGATATTCCATGAACAATATACATATTAAAGATCTTAATATGTAGACTTTAGAGGAAAGGCGGGATAAGGGCAATATGATAGAGACATTTAAATACCTATGTGGCATAAATACACAGGAGAGTCTTTTTCAATTGAAAGCAAGTTCTGCTATGAGGGAACAGAGAGTGAAAGGGGATAGAACGAGGAGTAATATGAGGAAATATTTCTTTATGGAAAGAGTGTTAGATGCATGGAATAGTCTCCCAGTGGAGGGGGTGGACACAAGGACAGTATCTGAATTCAAAAAAGCATGGGATGAACACAGAGGATATCTAAAGGTAAAAAGGGTAGTGTTCTAGTTGATATGGAAGGGCAGACTACTTAGGACATGTGGTCTTTTTCTGGTGTCATATTTCTATGTTTCAAGAAACTTTATCTCCCAAGTATGGCCTGATGTAACATTGACCCAGTCAATACTAGGGTAATTTAAATCTCCCATTTTTACTGTGTTGTAAGCTTTGCAAGCTTCCCTAATTGCAAGCTTCCTCTTGTGTGCAGTTATCGTTCCATGGTGTGACTGCTTCTTGAATATTCTGTGCAATTCTGGTCGTCATATCTTAAAAAGGATATAGTGTTATTAAAAAAGGTACAGAGAAGAGACACCAAAATGGTAAAGTGGATGGAAAGATACCCTTATGAAGAGAAGCTAAAAAGGTTAGGGCTCTTCAACCTGGAAAAGAGACGGCTGAGGGGAGATATGATAGAGGTCTATAAATTAATGAATGGAGTGGAATGGGTGAACGTAGATCAATTGTTTACGCCATCAAAATATAGAAAGACTAGAGGACATGCAATGAAGCTGCAGGGTAAACTATTTAGGACTAATGAGTGAAAATATGTTTTATTCAACATGTAATAAAACTCTGGAATTTGTTACCAGAGGATGTAGTAAAACTATTAGTGTAGCCAAGTTTAAAAAAGGTTTAGATATAAGTTCCTGGAAGAAAGGTCCATAAACCATTATTAAAGGCAGGGCCGGCCCGTCCATTGAGCGAGAATGTTGTTCGCACAGGGCCCCGCGCTTCAGGGGGCCCCGTGCGAACCACATTCTCGCTCAATGGACTGCTGCAGAGGGAGCCGGGGAAGCCTGCGCGAAGCCCTGGCTCCCTCTGCACAGCCCGCCAGCATGAAGAGCCTTTACCTTCACGCTGGCGGCTGTTTCAATGAAGCCGCGAATGCCGCGAGAGGTTAAAGGGCATTGCCTTTAACCTTTCCCGGCATTCACGGCTTCATTGAAACAGCCACCAGCGGGAAGGTAAAGGTTCTTCACGCTGGCGGGCTGTGCAGAGGGAGTCGGGGCCTCGCGCGGGCTTCCCAGGCTCCCTCTGCAGCCCCTTAGATGGCGCGGGGCTCTTCGGGGGGGTGGCTAGGACTGGATGGGCTGTGATGGGGGGAACGGACTGGAAATGGGCTGTGATGGGGGGGGAAACGGACTGGAAATGGGCTGTGATGTGGGGAGACAGACTGGAAATGGGCTGTGATGGGGAGGGGAACGGACTGGAAATGGGCTGTGATGGGGGGGAACAGACTGGAAATGGGCTGTGAGGGGGAGGGGAACGGACTGGAAATGGGCTGTGATGGGGGGGAACAGACTGGAAATGGGCTGTGATGGGGGGAACAGACTGGAAATGGTCTGTGATGGGGGTGGGGAACAGACTGGAAATGGGCTGTGATGGGGGGGAAAACAGACTGGAAATGGGCTGTGAGGGTGGGGACGGACGGACTGGAAATGGGCTGTGATGGGGGGAGGACTGCAAATGGTCTGTGATGGGGGGATAGGACTGGAAATGGGCTGTGATGGGGGGAGGACTGCAAATGAGCTGTGATGGGGGGTGGGATAGGCCAGTAAATGGTCTGTGATGGTGGGGACGGACGGACTGAAAATGGGCTGGGATGGGGGAAACAGACTGGAAATGGGCTGTGATGTGGGGGGGGGAACAGACTGGAAATGGGCTGTTATGGGGGGAACGGGCAAATTGGGCTGGGATGGGGGGAAACAGACTGGAAATGGGCTGTGATGGGGGGGGGAACGGACTGGAAATGGGCTGTGATGGGGGGGGGAAATGGACTGGAAATGGGCTGTGATGGGGGAGACTGAAAATGGGCTGGGATGGGGGAAACAAACTGGAAAAGGGCTGTGATGGGGGAGGGGAACCGACTTGAAATGGGCTGTGATGGGGGGGGGGAAAACAGACTGGAAATTGTCTGTGATGGGGGGAGACTGAAAATGGGCTGGGATGGGGTAAACAGACTGGAAATGGGCTGTGATGGGGGAGGGGAACGGACTGGAAATGGGCTGTGATGGGGGGGGAAAACAGACTGGAAATGGGCTGTGATGTGGTGGGGAGAACGGACTGGAAATGGGCTGTGATGTGGGGGGGGGAGAACGGACTGCAAATGGGCTGTGATGGGGGGGGATAGGACTGGAAATGGGCTGTGATGGGGGAGGACTGCAAATGGTCTGTGATGGTGGGGGGGATAGGACTGGAAATGTGCTGTGATGGTGGGGACGGACGGACTGAAAATGGTCTGGGATAGGGGAAACAGACTGGAAATGGGCTGTGATGGGGGAACGGACAAATTGGGCTGGGATGGGGGGAAACAGACTGGAAATGGGCTGTGGTGGGGGGGGGAGAACAGACTGGAAATGGGCTGTGACGGGGGAACGGACTACAATTGGGCTGTGATGGTGGGGAGGATAGGACTGCAAATGGGCTGTGATGGTGGGGGGAATGGACAAAATGGGCTGTGATGGGGGGAACTTGGACTGGAAATGGGCTGATGAAGAGCTGGATTAGGACTGGAAATGGGCTGATGGGGGCTGGTATAGGGCGAAGTGGGCTGACGAGGGGGCTAGGATTGGAAATTAGCTGATGGGGGAGCGTGGAGGAAATGGGCTGATGAGGGACTGGAATGGAACTGGAAAAGAGCATATGGGGGCTAGGACTGGAAATGGGCTGATGAGGAGCTAGGATAGGACTAGAAATGAGCTGATGGGGGGAACGTAGACTGCAAATGGGTGATGGGCTGGAATAGGACACTGGAAATGGGCTGATGGGGGCTGGAATAGGACTGGAAGTGGGCTGATGGGGAGCTTGGAGTGGAAATGGGCTGATGGGGGGCTGGAATGGAACTGGAAAACAGCAAATGGGAGGCTAGGACTGGAAATGGGCTGATGTGGAAGCTTGGGAGACTGGGACTAGAAGGGGGCAGATGCTGGGTGGGTCTAGAACTATAAAGGAGCTGATTTTGGGGGAGGACTAGAAAGGGATGGGAAATGAGAATGGAGAGGGGAAAAGATATTTTGTGTGTGAGGGAAGAAAAGTCTACGAAGGGCCGGGTATTGGAAGAGTAAGTGTAGATTGAGAATGGAAGGGTGAAATTTGAGTGGATGATAAAGCAATAAGGAAAGAAATGGAGGAAAGAGCAAAAGGGGAAAGATCAGTATGTTAAAGCAGATATAGAGAAAAAATTTGGAAAAAAATCTAAAAGAGAAGAAAGGAAAATGGATAGCTCGCAGAAGACACAAAGAAACCAGAAGAAAGTGACTGGAGCAATTGCAACTGAAAAGAAAATGCACAAGCAACAAAAGGTAGAAAATACTTTTTTATTTTGAATTTATTAACTGGAATATATCAGCTCTGGGAAATGTGCATTGTTAACATCTTTTGTGTTTTGTTTAGTACAAGAGGAAATTAATTTATAGTTTTATTTCTCCAGTGTTGTTGTACATCCCAAGTTTGGCTTTTGGGGTTCCCAGTTTAATTATTGTCTTCCTATTTCTAAATTGTGATTCCTTGTTCTTTGGTGACGGTCTATATTCTGCATTTTAACCAAGTTGAGGTATTCTGTTCATGTAGTTTCTATTTGACCATGTCACTTGTTCTCTTTCCCCAGTAAGAGATGCATTGGTATTCTCTGAGATGTATTGGTTTAATATTTGCAGTGTTGCCTTTTTATAGGTAGGGTTTGGTGCTTTGTGAGTCCTGGCAGAGCTGTTATGATATGGTGGATTTGCTATGAGTTCTAAAAGGTCAGTGTTTATTGTACTTCCTAATGGACCTGGCGGTTGGTACTGGAATATAGTAACGTAGAAATCTATTAGTCTTTCTTTATCCAGACACTCATTAAGAAGCATGTTTACTAAAAATGCATGTTAATATTATGCAAGTATTTATGCAAATGAGGCTCCCTATGCAAATGAGGCCCCGCAATTAATCTCCGCACATGGCCCCGCACCCCCCTTGGGCCGCCCCTGATTAAAGGGGATCCGAGATATCTACTGCTTGTCCCAATACAAGTATTGTGGAATCTGTGTCTTTTGAGGAAACTGCTAGGTAATTGTGACCTAGATTGGCTACTGTTGGAAACAGGAAACTGAGCTTCATGGACCTTGGTCTGACCCAGTATGGCATATCCTATGTTCTTATGTTATGTTCATGGCTGCATCGGTCACATGCAGGTGCCACTCTCAACTTCAAATCACCCTAACCCTGCCTGTTAGTGTGCTGCTCAGGTAGCATGGTGATTTATTGCATGAGCATTCTAACTATGTGGTCCTTGCTACTGTGGTCTAAAAATCTGCTTTGTCCCCACACCAAACCCAGTGCTCCGTGCTACTGCACTTTAATAAACATACAATACCCCTTTTTGTGTGCTCAAGATAATGTAATAAAGGACTGGTATAGAGGATCGCTCCAGGGAAGCCCCAGCCAGCTCAAACAAAGGCCTCTCCACACTAGGACACTGAATTCCACTCACTGAGAGGCATCATCACCCAGCGCCACACCTCATCTCAAAAGGAACACTCTGGCAGGCACAGGAGTGGTCTGGACCCCCTTCACCGAGATCGGCAGCAACATCTGCCTCACCTGTTATCCAATTGCTCCAGGGAAGTCCCAGCTGGCTCATCACCCAGCACCGCACCTCATCTCAAAAGGAACACTCTGACAGACACAGGAGAGGTACTAGACCCCTTTCCCTGAGATTGACATAATCATCCAGTGTCCCACCTCATCTCAAAAGAAAAATTGGCAGGCACAGTAGAGCTGCCAGACACCCTTCCCCAAATTCTGCAGCAACACCAGCCTCACTCGGCACTCAATTACTCCAGGGAAGCCCCAGCTGGCTCAAACAAAGTCCTCTACAGACCGTGATGCTGAACTCCACCCACTCAGAGGCATCATTACACTCCGGCAGGCATAGGAGAGGTACTGGACTCCCTTTCCCAAGATCAACAACACCCACCTCACCCGGCACCCGACAGTTCCAGGGAAGCCCCAGACAGCTCAAACAAAGGCCTCTTCACACCATGACGCTGGACTCCACCCATCCAGGGGCATTATCACCCAACACTGCATCTCATCTCAAAAGGAACACTCTGGCAGGCATGCCTGTAAGGGTGGACTCATGCCTAAGGGTCCTTGCGAAGGGCCCTTAGGCATGGCCCCTAAGAGTGGACCAATGAGTGGACCAAAGCCTCTGAAACTACTACCACCAAACAACCAGGACAAGGGAGGTAAGCCCCAGGTATATCCCCTCACACTTCTCGCCACTGCTCAAGCCAATCACCTCCCCCCCACAACAAAGAACACGACAAACTGCACTAAAAATGAGACTCACTACCCCAATCACAATTCTACTACTTTAACTCAGTCTAATGACTAGCCTAGTAATGGCACTTCTACACAATGGAATCAGACCCATCATCTACAACCAGAGGAAACTTACATCATACAGTACAACCCCGTTCTTCACACTGGCTACAAGAAGCAGCACAGACTCATACACATCAGACCAAACATCTCCACACCCCCATACCTCATCACAACTCCCACCTCAACGATAATATGGGGACTTGTCAATGCACGCTCCACCAGAAACAAAATCTACACAATAGCTGACCACTTACATGACCAAAATCTAAAGACCATGTGTGTCACCGAATCATGCTTCACAAATTCAGATAATGTCCTACTCGGCCAGCTAACCCACTCATCCCACTCCCTCCACAACTGCCCAAGAAAAAATAGGAGAGGCAGAGGTGTCTTCATCCTAAGCAACGAACAATTAAACTTCATCACCATTATATTTATCTCAGCTGATACCTCAAATATCCTGGTAATTGAGAACAAGAACTGGACAATATGCCTGACATACTGCTCATCAAAAACCAACACAGAAGACCTTTCCATCCTGCTAGCAACAGAATGTGCACACACAGCAAAAACCAAACCATTCATCCTGATAGGTGACCTGAAATTCACCTCAGCCCCGGCCAGCCAAACCAACTCATTCCTGCAAGCCATGGACACACTAGGCCTCGCTCAACTAATTGATGTACCAATCCGCAAAAAATAAAACATCCTTGACCTCCTTTTTTCACCCACTGAACTCACCTCAAATAAACCATCCACCCCAATCACAGTAACCCCAACCCCATGGTTGGACCACCATATAGTCACATTTGAACTCCCACAACACCTCCCACATATACCAAGTACAATCAGACCCACAACACATGAAGATTTAAAAAATGTAATAAGCAATCACTCTTAGACCACCTAATCCCAATACTGAACAGCAACTCCACTGACTTAACAGCATTGGTTGTCAACTGGAATGATACCTTAGCTCTATTCATCATAGCACCACAATGGAGCAACAACAGAAGAACTCAACAAGCTCCTTGGCGGTACTCTAAAATAAGACAAACCAAATGCACCTTAAGACAGATTGAATGACAATGGAGACACTCAAGAGATCCGTTCCTACTCACCGAATATTCATCCAAACAAATGGAATACAACAACCTTATCAATAAACACAAAAAAGAACACCATAAAAACCTAATACTAAACTCATTGAACTGCCCCAGTTCAATACAGTTAAATCCCTCACTCGGGACCCATCACAACAACAAAATCAAAACTGGGACCACAAGACATAGTGCTCTTCCTCCAGATTAAACAATGACTTGATCTTGACGTCAACCCTCTCCCACCATCAAACAACACTCAACCATTACAGAGATGGACAACCTTTGACCCAGTTACAGCCAAACAGCTAGAGCATACCCTTACATCTATTAACATCACCACCTCTCCATTTGATCCATGCCAGGTCTCATGGATCAAAACGGCTAGACATGAGTTCTCCCTCATCATACCCAACATCATCATCTTATCCCTCACTCAAGGCCACATGCCCACTAATCTCAAAACCGCCTCTATAAGACCCATATTAAAGAACATCTCCTTCGACTCCACCTTCCCAAGCTCCTACAGACCCATCACAAGTATCCCCTTTCTAGACAAAATAATCAAAAAATCTGTACAACTCCAATTACAGGAATACATCAACACATCTGCCCCCCTTGATTCACAGCAACGCGGTTTCATATCAGGTCATAGTGTAGATACCTTACTCACCTTGCTACTGAACACACTAATCGAAGGAATGGAAAAAACGAACAAGGCTTTACACTAATATTCATAGACATCTCAGCCGCATTTGACAACATAAATCATAACAAGCTCATCAAAAACCTAAAGGAAATTGGAATATCAAAAAACCCTCTAGCTTGGTTCTGCTCCTACCTCACAAACTGCACCCAACAAGTCAAGATGGGAACCCAAACATCACCCAAGTTCAACCATCTACAAGGGATATCCCAAGGGTCCTCACTATCTGCACTCCTATTCAACCTCTACGTGCAACCAATCTGTAATTTCATCAAACACAACATACTTTACCACATCTATGCAGATGACCTGATGTTATACACTCCCTTCTCTACAAAAAACCCAGCCCAAATGACCAAGTGCTTCAAGGCAGTCACATGATGGCTAACTGACCACAAGCTCATGATTAACTACACCAAAACAGAAATTCTGCACATAACCAACAACCCAACCTATACACCTCCAGCAATCATCAAAATCAACAACGAAATAAAAGTAAAATCTGAAGTCAAATACCTGGGAATCACACTAGACCAACAGATAAACTTCCAGACCCACAGTAAAAGAACTACCTCAACAGTCTAACACAAAATCAGGCTCCTCTACAAATTGCTTCCACTATTAGCTGCCAACCACTTCAGGACAGTATGTAAAACACTAATAACTCCCCACTTCGACTATTGTAACTCTATCCTCCACGGATTCCCAAAACATACATTACAACTAGCCCAAAATACAGCAGCTCACCCAGTCACTGGAACACAGACAAGACCACATCACACCCACCCTTAAGACACTGTACTGGCTCCCAATCCAAATACAGATCAAGTACAAAGCAATAATCAACATGTTCAAGGCTATTCACAATCTATCATCAGAATACCTACAATCTTCCCTCCAGAAGAATTTGGATACCAGAGCAAGAAGACAGATGCACCAAAAACTAAAATCTTACAGACCACCTGCAACAGAACCTTCTCAATATACAGACTCAGAAACTGGATTGCTCTTCCAAGCAGCCTAAGAGCCATCAACGACCAAATTGAATTCTGAAAGAAGCTAAAAACACTTCTCCTTCAAGAATCTTTCGGAACTGATGCCCAAACATCCCACTTGTAAACCTCCCAACTCTCCCCAACCCCCTAACCACAACCACCCCAACCAACTCCCAACTCAAACTCACCCCACCTACCCAACCATCCAACCCCCTGCATATAAGTTGACTTTTTAGTTATAATGCTCCCAACATACCCCTTCCTCAGTGTTCTCTGTAAACCACTTTGATAGCTTGAAAAGCAGTATATAAAACAATTTAAATAGGTTAAAAAAATGTATTTAATATATATTTATCTTGAAGTTCTGGAAGGAACTATAAGGAGCCCTGTACATTGAGGGGTGCAGTGCTTTCCAATGGAAGCGGCTGCCTGCTATGTAATAAAGCTGGCAGCTGCTTCCATTCTGCTATAAAGCATCAAGGAGCTCCTTCTTATTGTGATCAACCATAATGTTTCAATGGGCTGATTAAATCTGGCCAGTAATGAAGAGTACAGAGGAGGAGCAGGGGTGGTGTAAGGATCCTGGGCCCTTAAGTAAGCCTTCAGCCTTATGCCCCCCTCCCACCCCCCCCCCTCCCCACCACCACATACACACAAGATTTCGATAATTAAACTTAACTATCATGACCATTATTACACCACTTTTCCATCAACAATTCTGAAAAAAATGCATAATTGGATATTTTGCTTTTCAATATTAAATTTTGCTTTGTATGTATGTGTACTCACTCTCCCTACAGATTCAAGAAAGAGCTGATGGCTCTTTGAGTTTTGTATGACTGTCAGGATTTATTATTTAGTTCTGACTGCTGCAGCTCTTTGCAGTCCCTCAGAAACTGTTGCCCTAGGTGACCATCTAGTCTCCCTGATAGTTACACCTGCCCTGAGAAGAAAAGTGGAATGCAGACATAGAGGATGTCTGATGATAAAGAAGTTCCAGCTGAGATCAGAGAGAAGAAGCAGCTGAAGCCCTTTGAGACTCTCACTGAGAACTTATAACGTATTCAATCTGCAAGTATTGAGTTTCTATGTTTCTTGAGAGGTTAAATGGACCAAGAGTGTGTATCTTGCTCAACATAAGAAGTACAGACTGCTGTGTGAGGGATCGGACCAAACATTTCAACCATACAGTAAGAAGAAAACTGAGTGTTTTGCTAAATTTGTCTTTGGAGATACAAAGTATTTTCACTTGGTGCCTTTAAGATTTTTCAACAGCTTAGACACAGGTGCTTAATCAAAGCATCAGAAAGACTCTGTATTTGGAGTATATTGTATGAGTGTCTTTCAGGACAAGAGTGAGGAGTCTAGAATATCCAATACAGGATCCACGATGGGAAGAAATATATAGAAATTAGCACTAGTGCACCTAAAGATATCTGCCTAGAACATGCTGTCCGTGCCCAACAATTACTGTGGAGAATTTGCACTTAATGCTTGCATTCTGCCCATACCCTGCAATTAATGCACATTTTACCAGCAGGTATATGCCATGCCCACAATTTAGCTGTCATCACAAGCCATTATTATCTATTAAAATGCACATTAACCACTTGATGGCTTTAAAAAACTTAAATAAAAAGGACCCAATATTCAGTGCTGGCGCCTAGCACTATTACAATGGCTAGTCACTGGCATTGAACTTTAAACCTGGATATTCAATGCCGGGGCCATATCTGAGCTTCAGAATTGAATATCCAGGTTGCCTAGATCGCCACGAAGTTAACTGGACAGCAGCGATATTCAGCCACTGCCTGGTTATCTTCTGCGGCAAAAGCTAGGCCAGTGTTTCCTGCGCTTGTCTTTCACTGCATGTCACTAACTGGGCAGCAGCTCAGTATCACCACTGCCTGGTTAGCGACAGGTGCTACCCAAAAATACCATTGGCATGCCCTGATGCTAACCTGTTAGCATCGGGGCATGAAATGGTGGCACCTGTGGATATTTAGTGGCACTAACCATGTTAGTGCTATTGAATATCCACAGTGCAGCATTTACACAGTTTGTGGGTCTGCAGACCATGTAAATGCCTTTGAATATCTTCCCAAAGATTTTAAATGATCACAAATTGATTTCTTTAAATGCCTTTTGAATCTTTTTGTTATGTGCACATAAAAATTGTGGATTTTAGCACAATATATATATATATATTTTTATTTAAAAGTACATCTTTAAAAGTTCTTTTATAGTAGAGTTTATATTTTGTAACATTTTGCAGAAAGACTCCCAACTAAGACCTTGGGGCATTTGCCTCACTGTCCATCAGAACTCAGTTAGTAAATTATATAAATCTTTTTTGTGTACCCCTTGAAGATGGCAGTCCGATGCCCACCCTCATTGGACCAGGGCTACATCTGCATTAGCTACATAGCAACCCTGCCAAAGATACTAGGAACACCTTCAATATATAACTCAGAGGTTTTGCAGTTAGTGTGAGTAAATTTGGCAATTAGCATACTGGGTTACACTTACAAAAGGGTGTTAAGGTAACAGGCATAATCAGGTGTTAACGGCAGCGATAAGGGATGTTCTGTGCAAAAAAGGCTCTGGGCATGTAGGAGACATTTCTGCAGTAAGGACGCAATGGTCAACTTAACGTGCGTTAACAGGACATCAGGCGTTAAGATGCCAAGCATGCACCTTAACACCCGAAAATGTATGTCACATTTTCACTGACAAAGGTAACCCCAGTGAAAGCCAATCTAAAGGTGATGGATGTAAGGACAGCTGGGAGCTGATGGACCTGACAGATCCATGGGCATCCTACATGGCAGTCAGTAAGTTGGACGAGCATGTGGGAGGCAGCTGTACTGATGCACTGGGGGGTGCCCCCACAAAACGCCAGAATTTAAATGTGTGGCAAAGGATGGGGAAGACAAATTCCCCAGTGGAGTCAGAAATGTTCAGCAAAAGGACGATGGAGCAGGAATGGTGACATGCAGATCAGGCACAGGAGAGGTGTGAGTGAAGCATCAAAATACAGAAAAGAGTACCTGTATAGGCCATGGTGTAGCAGCTTGCATGAGAAGAAATGACTGCATATAGCAACCAGAGGCTGATGGATGGGCTGAAGGAAGGATGGCTTCAGAGGAGTGTGTGGTATGAGCTGGCAGCACCAAAGAACCAAAGGTACCAAACCCAACGCATTTGTACTGTGTGGAAAAACATGTGTCAGTGCCACGTGGAAGGCCTGATACCAGACATGTGGATCTCACACCTGTTCCAGCCACCCATCCACCCTAGAACAACCTAGACAAAAGTGCATACAACAACTGGACAGGAATCGCTCAAACTGGGTAAAAGGGGCACGTATGGACATGAGTTGATATCTGCAGGTGGCTATCCATGGCATAGAATGTGACTGCAAGTAATGCAGAGAAGTGATGGAGCCAAAGCTGTAGAGTCACGGTCAGGATGTCATACTTGAATCATGTTTCACATGTAGGTTACAGCTGTATACATGTAACTGCCCATATCAGTGCAGTCACGTCGGGGTACATTGTACCAAAAACGTGGTAATGTCTGATGAAAAACAGGGACTGTAGGAACCTGCAGTCAGCTGAGGCAATGCAGGGATAAGTGACAAGTGACTTGCCCAAGGTCACAAGGAGGTGTGGTCATTCCATGAAGGATGTGGCATACATAAAACACAACAGTAACACAGTCCAAAATGAATGAAATGAGCCTCAAACCCTGGTAGCTTGGTTCCCAAGCCTGTGTCATGACCATTAAATCACACCTCTGAGCAGATGCCTGAAATCTGCAGGGTGATCATGTTTGACCCCCTGCAATGGGCTGCAGCAGAGCCAATGAAGCCATACTCTCGGAAGGGCCTGATGGGGAATAGCATGTTTGCTCACCCAAATTATGGCCAAAATGCCATAACAAAGTCTAAGGATTTGTGTCTACCAATCACAGCAGAGCCTGGGTTGTTACAGGCATGAAATTGAACTGAATAGCACACAGGGCCAAAAAGAACAATTAGGAATCAAACCCTTGTCCCGGGAAGACATTGTACTAACCATTAGGCTACACCTCCACAGTGCTCTGCATAGCAATTTCTGGAATCAAGGAGACTGCAGTTCACTGTCTAAAACATTTGCTGTGTGTGCCTGTATAGGTTAGCCCCTACAGTACTCATGATGCACTGCATACGCTGAACAGCATTCTGCAACTGATCACCAAATGGAAAATGCAGTGATCCCATCACATCAGCTCACTGAGACGCACCAACAGTGTGTGCTACAAGCACATAACATCTGCAAACCATGCTACTGAGCAGTTTCAGTGGTCACCCTGAAGGTGAGGATGAGGAGAGAATGGACACCCAGCACCTGGTCCCCAGAACTTGCACTGCTAGAGGTGGATTCTGCTGACCATGCTGCAGATCCACACCACTGCCAGTGTGTGGCAGGTATTGTCTGCAGTGTATTATGCTAGTCAGTTTGTTTTCTGTACAATTTCAGCATGCTGTAGTCACCTGTCATATCTGAGTCCTGCGTCTTGCTCCTTTTGGACAGGGACTCTCCTAGAACATCTCAGGCCAGTGCCCAGCATATCAGCAGCCATGGATGGAACATGTCGTGGGGGTTGTCTAGGCTTGCCTGGGACTGCTGCTACCATCTTTATTTATTTATTTACAGTCTCTTTTATACTGCGCTATTCAACATCAGTGCGGTTTACATGAAACAGAATGACTAGCACAGTGCAGCAAGCTGATCTGTGTTTACAAAGAACAGGTACTAAAACTTGGATAAAACTGGGGTAACTATTTACATCTAGGCGACACGTCATGTCGTGTCAAAAGTAATTGTAATCTTGCTATCTGGCCATAACTACAGTGAGCAGGCCAAGAACAGCTGCTTTCCCAACCACCTGGAACTACGAATCCACCACAGCAAGCACAGTCAGACTGCACCTGTTGCCCACTGCAGGGCTATCTCAGCCATGCACATGCCAACTGTGCCCAGTCTGTTACTCAGCACACACTGCATGTGCACAGAGCAACCATGTATACCCTGGCTTGGGACAAACTGCATGGACACCCAGCACTTGGCTCAGTGATTGGATTCCCAGAATAGGAAGTTCACACACATCACTGGAGCTTTACTATATATAACACTATGTGGATACATAGCCATGCCATGATCACAGCTCGGTCAGAGTGAGAGTGCTCTCCCAGTATGAAATGCTGTAGCCACCCATAACATGCACTATGAAGTCCCAGCCATTGACCGATGTAGACACATCCTGGCCAAACCGCTCTGTTTCAGGCCATACTCTCATCCTCTGCTGCTCATCATGCATTTTTGCAAACTAATGCTAGGAACAGCTTAAGCAATGCAAGGCACAGTGCCTTACAGAAGGCCACAAAACTTTGGAGAGACACACACACAGATCGCCGCACTGTACAATAACTTACATGTGAAACATGAGTCAAGTATGACATCCTGACTGTGACTCTAAAGCTTTGGCTCCATCAAGACTCTGCATTACATGCAGTCACATTCTACGCCATGGATAGCCACCTGCAGGTATCAACTCATGTCCATACGTGCCCCTTTTACTCAGTTTGAGCGATTCCTGTCCAGTTGTTGCATGCACTTTTTGTCTGGGGTGTTCTATGGTGGATGGGTGGCTGGAACAGGTGTGAGACCCACATGTCTGATATCAGGCCTTCCACGTGGTACTGACACATGTTTCTCCACACAGTACAATGGTGACATTGCTGCCTGCCACTTTGGTCTCCATATGATCACAAGCATTATTAACATGTGCTCATTGGGCAGGTGCTATTAGCGAGCTCTGAAATTTATGCCTGCTCAGTGTGCAGGTACTATCATCCTGCATTTCCATCCAGCTGTGGATAGTGGATGCTGTCTGTATGGCTGATGGGTGTCTATACCCTTGCTGGCTGATACATTGGGGGTTGCACATGCTGGTGCTGTACTTGCACTGTAGTATAAAGTTTACCCACAGAGACATGCAATACATAATCTGCAGCCAGGCCTTGAACCTGTGAACCTCCACCCATATACACAATGGCCACAGAACTGCCATATGGATTTAACAGTCCCTGTATGGAGCTGTGGTAGTTGACAGGGAACAAGCAGGCATGTGTAGGGGTCTTCCTATGTCTGCTGTGATTTTTGCATGCCCTGTGCCATACCTGCCTGACAGGGTGTGTTTAGCGGGTGTTGAGGGGGAAGTGTTGCCCAATCTATATGTCACGATGTCTGTATGTGCTGCTGGTGCAACTGATATTCATATCTTACACATGAGATATGTTGCCTCAGTGGGACAGTTCATGAGACAGGCACACACACATTGCATGCCATGGGGGAAGTAGCACTCTGGGTCTGGTTCCTCATGCATGGTGTGTGCTTGTGGTGCAGTCATAGCATGACCTTACATCTTGCAACCCCTCCTGGCTGATGTGGCAACACATGTGCCTCAGATGGATAGTGATGACTGCGTTCTCACATTTGGAGGGGACCCGGTTCACACAAAGTCCCGTGCCTTCTGAACACAAATCAAGAACTGATGTCCTTCCTACACTTACTCCCGCCCCCCCCCCCCCAATCTTGCCACTGCACCCTCCTTCCTGCTGGTCTCCCTCAGTCATCTATCTCCCATTCCATCTCTTCAGACCGCTGCTGCACATATGATCCTCTGCCAGTCCTGACACACTTCTATGCCCCCACTCCTGTTATCACTTCACTAACTCTCCGTCTGTTTCCATATTCATAGCACACATGTGATATGATATGTGCTAACCTATAGATGCATCCCTTCTAATTACCATCATTGCCTTTCCTCTATCCTCTGTCCCTACACCCCTTCCCATTGACCCCACTCCTTTACTACCTACCTCCTCTCTTTGCCCTGTTCTTCTTCTGCCATCTCCAGACTCAGATCCTTTTACCTTGCTACTCCTTATGCCTTGCACAAATGTCCTCTCTGTGTACATCATGCCTCAGCTCTCTCCCTCTTCAAAAATATACACATGGCATACCTCCTTTAGTCTGCTATTAGATTCCTATCTTTTGTGTACCTGGTGTCTCCTTTCCCTATTGTACCCTTATTTCTCTTCTATAGTACTGTCTGTCATCACATGTTGCATGCGCATCGGGCAGGTACAGTCTTCCTATGTGTTTGTACAGCACTGCATATGCTTGTAGCACCTTATGAATGATATATAGTGGTAGTAGTGGTGTTATCATCTTGCTGCTGAAGTTGCTGGGTGGGCATTTTGGCTCTGACATGCCCTGTTCTCCAATTGCATATCGTTCTTTCCGCAGTGTCATCCCCCCTACCTCCATGAACATATCCTCACTATGTGCAGGCAGTGGTGTCCTGATCTATGGGCCAAGCTATCCACATTGTTCCCTAGACCAGTGGCATGGCCCAATGGTCAAAGCTGGTGGCCTGTTGGCCACTCCATTCCCTCCCTACCATTGTGGAATACCCACTGGTTCAGTGCTGCAGGTGGCCTCACTGATGCTAAGTACAGCCTCAGTGGGGTGAGATCAGCATGTGCTCTGCTGTCTCTGGTGCTGAAATGTTCCCCATCAGACAGGCCTTGGAAAATGTTGCGATGTGTAGGACACACAGGGCCAGGACATGGCTTTTGTCTGCTGCATGTGGGGCTGCTGCACCCGCTGCCAGCACTCCTACACCATGCTGACCTGGCAGTATGTTGTCAGTGGGGATGGGGTGCAGTCCTGGCCTGTCTATCATGTGACTTAGGCAGGAGCCTAGGGTGCCAGGTCATGATGGGGAGGGTATAGGCATATGTGGACGGCCACACCGCCCCCCCTCCCAACCAACTGTTACCACTGGAACCCCATCCCTGTCTGCCACAGATACACCTCTAAGGAAGTTGGACAGATGCAGCAGTGGTATTTCCCTGGGCAGCTACTTTTGCAGCCCCTTATAGAGCTACAGCTGCTGGCACTACTGGCCTCTTCCTCTGGAACCAGCATCAGCAGCAGCAAGGGGGGCAAGCAGCCGGGGTCTCTGCCTAGGGTGCCATGGACCCTTGGACTGCCCCATGTTTTGCATCACCTTTCTGCAGCAGCAGCATGTCTGTTTGCAGCCACTGTCACAGTGGGATCATGATGGATATCACAGATGTGCCACCTGGGTATCTGTCTGGTCTGCCTTGTGCACCAGCAACCCCCATGGTATGACCCATGTGCCACTTCTTTTGCCCCATTTGCACTATCAACATAGTGCCCTTTCATACTTGGGCACCATACTGTTGCTGCTAATGGAACACTACTATCACTGTTTTGGGCTCCCATGTCTGTGCATCACATTGCAGACGTTTAAATAGACTCTCAACCCTCAAAATACCCCCTTTCCATGAGATTTACTTAGTGTTAGGGTTCCCAGCCTTAAAGGGCTCTAAGTAATGATTGTGCAACAGGCATTAAGGGAGCACCTGCTGTCAACGCCTACTCTCTGCCTCCTGTTCCCTTAACGCTATGGGAGCCTTTAATGCTCATTTCTGCAGCGTTCTCACAGCATTAAGGGTGCAAGGGTGCCAATAACAGGCATTAACGGCACACGTGTTCCCTTACCACCCTTTTACCACCCTTTAGTAAACATGCAATGCAAATGCAAAATGCAATGTGTGCCTTCGAGTCAGTCCTGACTCCTGGCGACCCAGAAGCTCCTGGGTTTTCTTGGCAGTGTAGTAAACATACCTCACAATAATTGTGAAATCTTAGTACACTTTAGTAGAAAGGGCTTCTGAATTCCTGCATTAACATCAATAAGACAATTATTCCTCCCACTTTTTCCCCTATTGTTTTGTTAATTTGTATATGTGGGAGGAAAAATAAGGGACCAGCATATTTACTCAACATGACCATAAGGCATAAAAAATTTTGAAACACTCCCATTTTGTGGAGTATAATTTCCACTATTACTGCATTTCAGTTTAGTAGATAACAAATTTACTACCTCTGTCCTGATCCTGTAACAGTTAGTCAATTAATTGAGTTCTACTGTATCACCCATAAATCACCTTCTAACAATAATGCTGATCAGAAATAGAAGAAAGCAAGACATAAACATGTCAGCTGAATTGAAATCCGCTTTAGAATCACCATTTTCCAATGCAATTTGAAATTCAACAGCAAATGCCAAACATGGTTGAAGTAAATTGATAGCAACAATCTGGCAACTAAAAAATCTCTCTATTCTTTCTCTCAATGTTTACACATCCATAAATATGGAAAAAGAGAACATGGGCACGTATCTTGTCTGTCTCGACTAGATTATAAATTCTAAGCTGCAATGACCATTTCTTATGTTTCTGTAAAGCACTGCATAACCCTTGTAATGCTATGAAAATGATAATACCAATAATAGCTAGAAGCATTTCCTCTGCCCATTCTCTTTTCTTGCCTTCCTACTGCAGTACAACACATCCTGCTTGATCTGTGTCATTACTTTCATTGCCCTCTGCTAAGGATGTTGCATCTGTGTGCAATACTATCTCGAATTTCATAAACATTTTTGGTCGACGGACAATATTATCCAAAAGAGTGCTGTACAATATTGTTCTTGAGATGCTGGAGACACTGGATGGCCTAATGTTTAAAATAATGGACTGGGAGGCAGGAGATCTTGTTTCAAATATTGCTTCTGCAACTATTACCCATTGTACTCTTGCCTCCGGTAATGACTTCCATTGTTCAATCTCTGGGGAAAGGAATCTGTTTTAGAGAGTTATATAAATGCAACTCTATAAACCTCCAAGGTAGAAATTTAACAAACAAATAATGAGGCTAATGTACTATTCCATAGGAAATTTTGCAAGTTAGTGACCTTGTTCCCACAAAAGTTTGCTAAGGATGTCAATTAGCTCTTTGGCAAAGTTTGACTTAAAACTTAGGTATAGTTATCTATTTTTGACCAAAAAAACCCAAAACAAAACAAGTTTCAAGAAGCTTTTTTTCTTGCACTGGGATTCACTGAATTCAAAATTAACGAGTGAGGACTTTCTCCTTGACCAAGCCTTTCCTCCTTCTTTTTTCCTTTCAGGACAGAGAAAAAATGTGTGCATTGTTTTTATTTCCCCATGCTACGTTCCTGACAACCACTTCATTTTCTGGAAGCTCTTTTGTTGAGATTTGAGAAGGTTTCTTCCTCTCAATATGCCCTTATTGTTTTACTTATTTATCATCCACCCTCAGGGGGTCTGAAATCCTGTGATGAACTGTGGTCGTTTACTGTATATCTGTTGGATTTGCTTCTTCAAAAAATGTCCTTAGTTTGGTTGATTTAAATATACATGTATATGCTCCTCTTACAGCAGCAAAGAGGGATTGTGTTACTTTTATAGAAGATATTGGTTTATCCTAAGGTGTCTCATCTCACACTCATTTAGGAGAACATATTCTTGATGTAATTATTTTCTTCACCTGGTTCTTGTTTACGTGTGAAGTATTTCAGGGTCTTGCCTCTCTCTGGTGATGTTTGATATTACTCACGCCAGATACATGTGACTGTTGCTGTTTTCAAATGCAAGGATTTTTGACAGAATATTCGAGGACTCAATGTAGACTTGTTTAAAGAAACTCTACATATCTTTCCTCAAGAATTCACAGACTGCTTACTATTGGATCGAGCTAGCTGTTGGCACAGAGCAGCCCCATTAATGGAGATCAAACTTCATACATGCCTTTCTTAAACATGGTATCATTAGGCTTAGCCCTATTTAAAAACAGTGTAGACAGGCAGAAAAGAGATGGAAAAGATCAAAGCTGGAGCAGGATCTTTGCCTTTGTGCTGAGAAACTTTATTCATATGAAGTAGAATTACATAAGATCAAATCTGCTTACTTTTCTCAACTTATTTGCTCTCCTAATTGTCCAAAGCAACTTTTAAAGGTTCATTCAAAGTTGGATATTTCCTCACTACAAGAGCCTTTACAGACTATGAATGGCTTGCCTCTGACTAGCTTGTAGATTTCTATCTCAATAAAACACTTCAAAAGAAGGTTTATGTAGTTCATCAGTTTTGGAAAGCACAATTACATTGTCAAGGTCTTGTGGCCTGTACTGTTATGTTTTGGATTGTGCTGTCTTTGACTTGGATAGATTTAAGGAGTCTTACTAATGGGGCATTGGCTATGCATGTTCTGGCGTGGTCTGAAGGCACACTGGGACATGTGGAGCCAGCTAGTGTGAGGCCATAACAGTTAGTGTGAGTCAATTCCCATGCTAACTGTGCAATTCACGTTAGGGTTGTGAGTGGTGAGTTAGGGCTGTGAGGGATGGGGAGGGGTGTGGGTAAGCTGAGCATTGGGTTTGCACCGCACGATAACTGCAGTAGCGTGGGATCACCTGATGGTACCCCAATAGACTAGTGTGGGATATGAGTGAGGAGCAGCCTAATGGTTAGGGTACTGATTTAGGACCCCAGAGTTCAGTTCCCACTAGCATTCCTTGTGGCTGAGGGTAAGTCACTTAACCCTCCATTGCCTCAGAAAAATTCAACTTATCAGTGCCCCTGTTTAACATACACTACCAAATTTAAGTTAGAATATAAACTGCTTTGACTAAAATGATAAAGTGGCATATAAACCCTGTTAAATAAATAAATAGGTGGAGTTAAGCATACCTCAACTAATGTAGCCCCCATTAGGCAAAAGTACCCTACATTAACTGCTGGGAAAATGCTTTCCAAACCCCCAACAGTTAATGCGGTGATGTTGCACTTACTGTTAGTAAAGGGACCTCCTAATCAATCAGTTAGTATCTTCTCCAAATGACTTTTCCTCTATGAGGCCATGTGCCTAATATGATTAAATATTCTCAGTTTGGCCTACTTCCATTTATTCGGTTGATATTGGAAAATAGCCTAATAGCTGTTTTCTTCTGAATGGAAAGAAAAAGAAAACCCACCTCTTATCCATCCTCCTTTAATGAAGAAAGGGCTTGACCCTTTTCTTCCTACAAATTAACATTTGCCTTTTACTTCTAAGGTAATCAAGAAAGCAGTCAATTGTCAATTAATAGACTTTCTGGAGAAATCAAATGTTACCCATTCATTTCAATTTGGTTTTAGAGATAGTTTTAGAGGCAAGTTCTCCAAATGGGTTAGTTTTGCACATTCTATGGCAGTCATGAAACTCTGAGTAAATTTGAGAGACTGATATTGTTCTCCTTAGCCAGAATATATGGAGTACGATCCCAGTCTCTCAAATTTACTGCTAATGCTGAGCATAGAACTTGCATTATGCCATAGAATGCCTCCTTCTGGAGTTCATAAGATGTAACATGTATGGATAATTCCTCATATTTTATTAGATTCTCCTTGTATACCTTTTCAATTTATAAATTGGAAGACTGGGCATCCAAATGTCAGATGAAATTTAATGTGGACAAGTGCTAAGTTATGCACTTAGGAAAGAACAACATAAACCAGGTTACACAATGCAAGGTTTCACATTAGGAACCACCATCCAAGAAAAAGATTTAGGCGTCATCATGGATAACATGTTGAAACCCTCAGCCCAGTGTGCAGCAGAGGCCAAGAGAGCAAATAGAATGCTAGGTATCATAAGGAAAGAAATGGAAAATAAAACAAAGGATATTATAATGCCTCTGTATCGTTCCATGGTGCGACTGCACCTTGAATATTGTGTGCAATTCTGGTCACCATATTTTAAAAAGGATATAGTGTTATTAGAAAAGGTATAGAGAAGAGTTATTAGAAAAGGTATAGAGAAGAGCCACCAAAATGATAAAGGGAATGGAAGGATACCCCTATGAAGAAAGGCTAAAAAGGTTAGCGCTCTTCAACCTGGAAAAGAGACGGCTGAGGGGAGATATGATAGAGGTCTATAAATTAATGAATACAGTAGAACAGGTAAACGTAGATCGATTGTTTACATCATCAGATTATAGAAAGACTAGGTGACATGCAATGAAGCTACAGGGTAACATTTAAGACTAATAAGAGGGGGTCGTTCCAAGATGGTGGCAGTACTCCTGGCCGTGTGAGCATGCTTTTCCTATGGGTAAGAAACGGAAAGGCAAATCTGGGCCATTGCCCTCCCAGCCCTCTCTTGTCTCGACGCAGGTTTCAGTAGCTTTTGGTCCTCTGGACTCTTACCTATTGCGTACCATGCAGAGTTCAGAAGCGGCTGGTGGAGAAAGCCAATTAGCAGCTTCGCCGGTGTTGGATAGCTCGGCAGCTGTTTCGGCGTCATCTTCCTCCCCAACACTGAGCCCTGCACCGAAAGTTTCTCGCAGTCACACATTGCCAGAAGGCTTCCTGGAGGTCTCCTCCCCTGCATTGTCGGTGGAAGGTGGTGCCTCGTGAGGGCCAGGAAAAGGTGTGTTAGAGAAATTGGAAAGTGGAGCTGGGAGTGAGCTCTACTGTATTCCATCAGCGGTGCCTTCAGGAGGAGTGTGTGTGGGGCGGGTTTCTTCTCCTGCATGGTGGGGAGAGTCGCAGGCATTCATGGAGGAGATTGACTCAGCTGCAGGCTCAGAAGTGGTATTCTCCTTACAACATCCTGTGAATTTCACATTAGAGTCTATATGGAACGCTATAGCCTCGTTAGGTGAAGCTTTACTTCCTCAAATTTCCTCTTTATCTACTAAGGTTAAAACATCGATGGGAGTGGTCAGAGGCGGCCCAAGGGGGGGTGCGGGGCCATGTGCGGAGACTTGGTGTGGGGCCTCATTTGCATAAGGGGCCTCATTTGCATAAATATTTGCATAATGTTACCATATACTAACTTTTAGTAAACGTGCCTCTTAATGAGTGTATGGATAAAGAAAGACTAAAAGATTTCTACATTACTATAATCCAGTGCCAACTGCCAGACACATTAGGAACTACTACAAACACTGCCCATTTAGAACCCATAGCAAACCCGCCGTATCCTAACAGCACTACTAGGACTCACAAAGCACCATACTCTACCAATCAAAAGGCAACACTGCAAATATTAAACCAATACATTTCAGAGAACAAGAATACATGACCTACTGGGGAAAGAGAACAAGTGGCAATGTCAAATAGGAATTATATAAACAGAACACCTCAGCTCAGTTACACATGCAGAACATAGACCATCACCAAACAAGTAATCACAATTTAGAAACAGGAAGACAATAATTAAACTGGGAATCCCAAAAGCCAAACTTGGAATGTACAGCACTGTAGAAATAAAACTATACATTAATTTGCTCTTGTACTAAACAAAGCGCAGACGTTAATGATGCACATTTACCAGAGCTGACATATTCCAATTAATAAATTCAAATAAAGAGATATTTTTCTACCTTTTGTGCATTTTTTCAGCTGCAATTGCTCCAGCCACTTTCTTCTGGTTTCTTCGTGTCTTCTGCTAACTCTCCATCGTCTGCTGTCCATTTGTCCTTTCTTCTCTCTTCTAGTTTTTTTCCATTCTCTCTCTACATCTGCTTTAACATACAAATGTTCTCCTTTTGCTCTTTCCTCATTCCTATTTCATCCACTCAAATTTTACCCCTCCATCCTCAATCCCCACTTACTCTCCCAATACCCGGCCAATTGTAGATTTTTTATCCCTCCCACACAAAATATTTTTCCCTTCTCCATTTTACTCTTCCAGCCCCATCCCATTCTAATCCTCCCCCAACATCAGCTCCCTTCTAGTTCCAGCCTCACCCAGCATCCATTCCCTTCTAGTCCCTGCATCAGCCCATTTGCAGTCCTAGCAACCCCCCAACCCAATACCAGTCCTAGCCCCCCCATCAGCCCACTTCCAATCCTAACCCCCTATCACCCCATTTTCAGTTGTTTAATGCCCCCCCTATAACCCATTACCAGTCCTAACCCCCCATCAGCCCACTTCCAGTCCTAACCCCATCAACCCATTTCCAGTCAGTCCCCCATAGCCCATTGCCAGTCCTAACCCCCCTCCCCAATCAGCCAGCCTATTACCAGTCCTAACCCCATCAGCCCACCTCAAGTCCTAACCCCTCCCCATCAGCCCATTTCCTGTCCTAGCCCCCCATAGCCCATTATCAATCCTAACCCCCCCATAGCCCATTACCAGACAGCCCCCATCAGCCCACAGCCCATTACCAGTCTTAACCCCCCAAATAGCCCATTACCAGTTCTAACCCCCCCCAACAGCCCACAGCCCATTACCAGTCCCTAACCCCATCAGCCCACCTCAAGTCCTAACCCCTCCCGTTCAGCCCTTTTCCTGTCCTTGCCCCCCCATAGCCCATTATCAGTCATAACCCCCCCATAGCCCATTACCAGTCCAAACCCCCCATCAGCCCACAGCCCATTACCAGTCCTAACCCCATCAGCCCACCTCCAGTCTTAAGCCCCCCAGCCCATTTCCAGTCCTAGCCCCCCCATCCCATTACCAGACAGCCCCCATCAGCCCACAGCCCATTACCAGTCTTAACCCCCCGCTTAGCCCATTACCAGTTCTAACCCCCCCCAACAGCCCACAGCCCATTACCAGTCCTAACCCCATCAGCCCACCTCCAGTCTCTTAACCCCCCCCAGCCCATTTCCAGTCCTAGCCCTCCCATAGCCCATTACCAGTCCTACCCCCCCCCCCCCATCGGCTCAAGTAAAATTAAAAAAAAAAAAAAAACGCTGTCTGCTACCGCTGCTGCTGCCGCCGCGGCAGCAGCAGAATGGACTGTCCCGCGGGGCCCCCTCTGCCATGCTGAATCCCTCCCTCCCTCCCTCCCTCCACGACGGCTGAGCCCCTCCGTGCCGGCTTTGAGAGTCGCGAAGGGAGAGTGTCTCCCTCGCGTCTCTGTTAAGCCTGCAGGGGCAGCCGTCATGGTGGAGGGAGAGAGGGATTCAGCCGGGCAGAGGAGGCCCCGTGGGAGAGTCTATTCTGCCGCTGCCGCCGCGGCAGCAGCAGCGGTAGCAGCCAGCGTTTTTTTTTTTTTTAAATTTAATTTTGAAAAACATTCTTGCTCAATGGATGGGCCGGCCCTGGGAGTGGTAACTGAACTGAAAAAGAATGTATACAACATTTTTGTTGAGAAGGAAGGGACACGGAATAGAGTATCCAGTTTGGAAGATCTATCTGGAACAACTGGACAATCTTTCATGAGTTAATAATTTGAGAATAGTTATTTTTCCCAGGATATCCTCTATAAATGCTAAAGATATGTTAGTGGATGTATTAGGGGTTTCTCCTGAATTAATACCACCCTTAGTTAAAATATATTATCTCCCTAAAGCGAAGCGTGTTTCCACTAGTAGTGAATTAAGGGGTGGTTTGGATCAAGGGGATGCATTGAATGTTACTAATTTGTTGGAAAACTCTGGGCTTGACTTTCAGGAGTCTTCCACTCTCCTTGTAACTTTTGCCTTATTGTCAGACAGAGAGTGGTTGTTGAAGCTTTTTTTTCGTAAAAGAAAACTTCCTTTTCGTGGCTTTGCTGTCCGTATTTATCCTGATTTATCGAGAGAAACACAGAAATGCCGTAGGGAGTTCCTTCTATTACGTTCTGGGGTCTTACAGCTCGGTGGGCTTTTTTTTCTCAAGCACCCTTGTAAATGCTTGGTAAAATATCAAGCGGTTTCCTATGTGTTTTTCGAGCCTTCCCAGCTGTTAGCCTTTATTAGTGCCAGGCGATTAGAATCCTCCATTGACTCCTCCTAATGAGCTTAGGTTTGAATTGTCTGAACTGATGTCCTGCCTTGTTGCTTGCATATTTTGAAGTATATTTACGTGAAGGTCCCCCCTTGTTAGTGGACTAGAGAGGTTTGACACTTTGTTTTTGTTTTTGTTTTTGCTTATTAATATTGTAAATTTTCTTTCTTGCTGATGTTTTCTCTGTGTCATCCTGTTTCTTCAAGAGAGTGCTTTGTCAAACTTTCTTGACTTTATTGTAAAATTTCATAAATATAAAATAAAAAAACAAAAAAAAAAGACTAATAAGAGGAAATATTTTTTTACTCAATGTGTAATCAAACTCTGGAATTTGTTACGGGAGGATGTAGTAACACTGTTAGTGTAGCCGGGTTTAAAAAAGGTTTGGATACGTTCCTGGAGGAAAGGTCCATAAACCATTATTAAAGGGGACCTGAGATATCTACTGCTTGCTCCAATTCAAGCATTGTGGAACCTGTGTCTTTTGGGGAAACTGCTAGGTACTTGTGACCTATGAGGGTTGCTCAGAAAGTAATGCCCCACATGTTTTTTCTCAGTCCAGAATGAAGACAGAGGTGTGAAATTGAAAGAGTAGTTTATTTATTTTATTTATTTATTTATAGCTTTTCTATACCGCACTCTTTAAAATCAGTGTGGTTTACAAGTAATATTCATATGTATCAAGCAGGAGGTAACCTGTATTGTACTTACTTTGAACAGTAACTTGGAATTTCAAAGGACACATGTGTGTAATTTTACAGTCGTCCGACAAATAGCAAGGCAGTAGTGATCCTTCAAATGGCGTCTGTGAGTGACACACGGTACAAACAACGAGCTGTAATTGAATTCTTGGTGGAGGAGAAAGAAAGTGTGAGAAACATTCATAAACGGTTGTGTGCTGTGTATGGAATGGACTGCTTTTAGTCTCTGGTTCATAGTGGTGAGCCCAGGTTTCGTCACCTGTGATGATCTGGGACAAAAAGGCCTCCTCCTCAGCTTCAAAACGCTCCAACAAATCAGAGCAGATGTCTTTCCTTTGGTGTTTATGTTCAGTTGTGAGACTTCGCGGAACCCATCTTGCACACACCTTTGAATATCCCAACGAGTCAATAATTGCCATTGCACTACCTCTATTGACGGAAAGCTGTACGGACAATTCCTGACTTGTGATGTGCTGATCCGCACAAATAATGTCATCAGCGCGCTGCAACTTGTCTGGACCGCGGCCGATCTTCCAGTTCCGTTTTACCACTTCCTGAAACCTTTACTCTCTTCACCCATCGTCCAACGGTGCTCCTATCCACCGCAGAACTTCCATACACAGCACACAACCGTTTGTGAATGTTTCTCACACTTTCTTTCTCCTCCATCAAGAATTCAATTACAGCTCATTGTTTGTACCGTGTGTCACTCACAGACACCATTTGAAGGATCACTACCGCCTCGCTATTTGTCAGACGACTGTAAAATTACACACATGTGTCCTTTGAAGTTCCAAGTTACTACCCTTTCAATTTCACACCTCTGTCTTTATTCTGGACTGAGAAAAAACATGTGGGGCATTACTTTCTGAGCAACCCTTGTAGATTGGTCACTGTTGGAAACAGGATACTGGGCTTGATGGACCTTGGCCTGACCCAGTATGGCATATCTTATGTTCTTATAATTTAAATTCAGGGTTTGTAGCATAAAGGTAGAAATACATTATAGTTTCTTTATCTGCAGGATTCCACTTAATTATAGTTAACTTTTTCATTAACTTCTGTAGTTTATCTCCTGCCACATTGTGTCCATGAATAAGCTCATCATGGCCTTTATCTGTGGCAGGGGTAATATCTTCATCTGTAGTACGTGCACTATCGCTATTAAATTAATCAAACTGTACATAAAATTATTATAACCAATTTCAGTTTGGTGTCTTAAACTGTAAGAATATATATTTACATTTAATATTGTGCTGGTCCTGTGTGCAGCATCAGGAGTTGGTATGTTGTATACTAGATTCCCAAGCTACATAATTAAACTGCTACAACTTTTGCTGCATGTAAACAACATTGCAGAGTTTTTTTGTTATAATTATATAGCCTGAAAATGTGTTGCCTTCTCTTTCTTAGGTCAATCATGCACTCAGTATTCTGAGTAATAGGATTTCTTGCTCCCTGAATAGAGCTCTGAGGAAGCACCCTCCGTTTTGTGTGCTAGGGGTGGAGGGTATCAGCTCATCTCTCATCACAGACAGCAGATTGTCTTGAGTCACCCCTGATGCCTGACACCAGGCTTTTAGCAAGTTCATTAAAAATGGATGGAAACTCAATTTTTAGGATGCAAAATTGCTGACCTATAGACTTAATAGATACAAATGAAACTGGAATATAGAATTGAACTTAATGAGTGATCAATCTGAAAATGAAACAAATAAAAATTTTTCCTAGGCACAAAACTACAGACCATTATGTACCATAGAAAAATAGAAACATAGAACTATGACAGCAGAAAATGTTCACGTGGCTTATCTAGTCTGCTCTTCCATACAGCGTAGTTACTCACCTGTAACAGATATTTTCCGGGGACAGCAGGAATCAGTCCTCACATATGGGCGACGTCAGCGCCGACGGAGCCCTCGTGTGGAGCAAATTCCCAGCTTTCAGAGAAAGCCTTTGGGAGTTGCCATCACACATGCACGGTCCCCTTCCCACCCAAGGGTGCCAGTCAAATGACAGCTCAGTCAAATGACATAGCTAAAAATATGGCAAAAAGAACAAAAAATAATAATAATAGGACTGCAACTCCAAGGGGAGGAGGGAGGGTCTTGAGGACTGATTCCTGCTGTCCCCGGAGAATACCTGTTACAGATGAGTAACTATGCTTTCTCCGGAAACAAGCAGGAAGTCAGTCCTCACATATGGGACTCCCCAGCTATAGGCTACCGAGAACCCATAGCTAAAAGAGGCTCCCTCTACGAGAGTCGCAAACAGCCGCAATAGAAATCCAAACTAAGGGAATAAAACTCCGGTAGCCTGAACACAGAAGGGTCGGAGGGCAGGAGTTGCCTAGATCTCAAAAAGGTTACGAAGTACAGCCTGGCAGAAGGCACTGTCCTGTCGGGACACCCTGTCCAAGCAATAATGGATTGCGAAGGTCTGACCCGAAGACCAGGTGGCGGCCCGGCAGATGTCTGCCAGAGGAACAGAGCGCAAAAGAGACACTGATGTCACCATGGCCCTGACCCTATGGGCCGTAACACGACCCTCCATCGGAAGCTCAGCTGCCTTGTATGCCCAGGCAATACAGTCTGCTACCCAGGTGGACAGTGTATGCTTTGATGCCACCACCCCCAGCTTACTGGGGTCATAGGATATGAAAAGCTGAGAAGCCTTCCGATACGCTTGTGTACACTGGATATAGAAGACCAGCGCCCTCTTACAGTCCAGGGTATGCGGACTGGGAAAAAAGGTAGGCAGAACGACCTCCTAGTTGAGGTGGAATGAGGAGATCACTTTCGGAAGGAACTTGGGGTGCATGCGAAGTACCACCCGGTTCCTATAGAATCTGGTGTAAGGCCTTTCTGATAATAGGGCCTGGAGCTCACTCACCCTCCTGGCGGATGTGAGTGTCACCAAGAAAACCACTTTCCAAGAGAGATAGCGTAGATGGCAGGTTGCCATCGATTCAAAGGGCGGTCTAGTAAGCTGCCCTAACACAACATTCAGATCCCATTCAGTCGCTGGGGGGCGGACCGGGGGATTTCAAGAAAAGCAAGCCTCTCAGAAACCAAGAGACCAAGGGGTGGTCGGAGAGAGGCTTCTCATCCACCGGAAAGTGGTTTGCCGCAAGGGCACTAAGGTGCACCCTGACAGAGTTGGACTTGAGGCCCAAATCAGAGAGGTAGAAAAGGTATTATGAAACTATCCCCACCGGGCAAGAGAAAGGATCCACCTCCTGCTCCTCACACCACAATGCAAATCTGCGCCACTTCAAGGCGTAGGCCCGTCTAGTCAACAGCCTCCGCGAGGCCAGCAAGACCTCTTTAATATTCCTTGGAAGGAGGAGCTGAGCGAGAATTACCCTTTCAGCAGCCACGCCATCAAGGTGAGGGAGCTGAGGTTGGGGTGCAGGAGAGAGCCCCCCCCCTTCTGAGATAGGAGGCACAGGGAAGACTCCAAGGGAATGGGAGCCTCCACCACTAGCTGCAGTAGAAATGGGAACCAGGGTTGCCTGGGCCACCGTGGGGCAATAAGGATGCGAGGCTCTGTCCTGGAGAATCTTGAACAAAGTCTTGGACACCAGAGGTGTCTTGGGAAATGCATACAGAAGGCCCACGGACCATGATATCAGAAAAGCATCGTTGGCCACCCTGTGCAGGTGCGGCTGCCTGGAGCAGAAAAGGGGCAACTGGTGATTGTCCAGACTCGCAAATAGGTCCATCACTGGCTACCCCAGTTTCGGAAAAGCCAATTGGCTACCCCGTAGTCCAGCTGCCATTCGTGGGGCTGGAAAATCCTGCTGAGCCTGTCGGCTAGCCAGTTGCCCTGGCCTGGCAGGTAGACTGCTTGGAGACGAATGCCATGCCAGGCTGCAAACGAGCACAGGTCCAAGATTTCCTGACATAGGGGATGAGACCGTGTACCACCCTGTTTGTTCACATAGAACAAGGCCACCTGGTTGACTGTCTGCACCAAGACAGGTTCGTGGGCCAGGAGCTGCCTGAAAACTTCTAGGGCTAGGCGGATGGCACGGAGTTCCAAGAAATTGATTTGCTGGGTCCTCTTGCTTGGGGACTACACTTCCTGAGTATGGAAATGCTGAAAATGGGCCCCCCAGCTCAGCAGGGATGCATCTGTGGTAAAGATCCTCATGTGTAGAGGAGCCTGGAAAGGCATTCCCACCTCCAAGTGATGTGGTTGGAGCCACCAGGCTAGGGACCATACCAGACGCCTGGACACTTTGACCCTGTCCCAGAGGCAGCCCATGGCCTGAGACCACTGGTCTCTAAGACACCATTGAGCGGTCCACATGTGGAGGCAGGCATCCGGGGTCACGTGGACTGTTAAAACCATGTGCCCGAGGAGGTGCAGGAATTGTCTTGCTGACACTACAGACCTGTGTCTCACTTGTCCTGCCAGAGCCATGAGCCTGCTTGCCCTGTCTGCAGGCAGATAGGCCTTCGCCTGAAGGGTGTTGATTCTGGCCCCAATGAACTCCAGATGTTGAGTCGGAGTGAGGCTGACTTGGGGTAGTTGATTACGAACCCTAGGTGTTGAAGCACCTGGATAATGCGAGTTGTGGCCTGGTGGACCTCGATGGCTGAAGTGCCTCTGATAAGTCAGTCATCGAGATAGGGGAAGACAAAGACCCCTTTGAGCCTGAGAAAGGTGGCAACCACTGCCAGGCACTTTGTGAACTCCCTGGGGGTTGAGGTAAGGCCAAAGTGGAGTACCCTGTACTGGTAGTGATTGCCCCCCACCACAAAACACAGATATTACCTGTGGCTTAGGTGTAATAGGATGGGTGTATTAGGATTTGTGTATACACATCTTTTAGGTCTAAGGAGCATAGCCAGTCTCCCTGGTGGAAGTAAGGCAGCAATATTCCAAGGGAGAGCATCTTGAACTTCTTCCTCACCAGGAATTTGTTGAGGTTGTGCAGGTCGAGGATGGGTCTGAGGCCTCCTGTCCTCTTTGGCACCAGAAAGTACCTGGAGTAAAAGCCCTTGCCCTGCAGGTGGAGGGGCACCAGTTCTACTGCCTGATCCTCGAGAAGGCCTGCTAACTCCTTCAGAAGAAGGTCCCGGTGAAGGGGAGACCTGAGGGGCTCTCCTGGGAAATAATGAGGAGGCACCTGGGCTAGGTGAAGAAGATAGCCCTCCCGGACCACCTGTAAGGCCCAGGCATCGGTGGTAATGGCTGTCCACCTGTGGGCATACAAAGCAAGCAGGCCTCCTGTGGTCTGCCTGGATTCTGTTGGAAGAGGGGCCATGCTGCAGGAATCAAAAGCCATTCTCAGGCTGGGCCAGAGCCGATGCCTGGGGTATGGGGGCTTTCTGCTTATGCAGGCCATGCCCCTGTCCCTTGGCCTGCTGCCCCTGTTGGGGAGCCAGGGAGGCCTGATAATGGGGGTAACTTCGGTAAGCAGTACCCTTCCTCGGGTAAAAGGACTTTTTACCTGAGCCCTTCTTGGAAGAAGGGGCAGAGGTCTTCTTGGAGAGCCATGTCCTCGTCATGTACTCGGTCTCCAGCTCTGCGGCCTTCTTGGCCTTGGCATGGGACATCAACCAACTTGTCCTGAACCCATTGTTCAAGGTCCGACGACTGCAGCCAAGCCTGCTGGCATTCACCGATGCCAGCCACGGCTACCCAGGCAACCGACTCGAACCCATCATAGGCTGCCCGAGACATAAACCGAGCACTCACGGATGGCTTTGGACAGCCCCTGAAGTGCTGCAAAGGCTCCTCAGAGAGACCAGCCAAAAACCAGGAGAGTTCCTTTGCCAGGTCTCTCAGGTACATGCCCATGTACAGCTGGTATGCCTAGATCCAACAATTCAGCATTCCATCCTGGAAGCACTTCCTGCCGAGGGCATCCAAGTTGCGGGCCTCCCTGCCAGGAGGCACCAAGGAGTGCGTCTTCTGGATCTTCAGTCTGTGCTTGGCCAATTCCACAACCATGGAGTTGTGCGGCAGTTGTGACTTTTGAAACCTAGGGCTCCGGCGGACTCGATACATAAAGTCGAGCCGTTTGCTGATCACTGGTGCTGATGCCGGTGTCTCCCACATATGGAGCAGTACTTGTTCCAGGATCGGAGGCAAGGGTAAAGTAAGGGTCTCCCGAGGGGGGGGGGGTCTCATACTGGAGGATCTCGTGCTCATCGGCTCAAGGATCCTCCTCGGACTCCGTGGGGAACACCAAACCCTTGGACATGTCCTGCACAAAGTTCAAGAAACTCATGTCCTCCGGAGGGGACATTCTCTGAGGCTCGGATACTGGGGAATCGAAATGGACATCCCTATGTCAGCGGGTATCCGGAGACTCCTCGTCTTCGGTTTCCCATGCTGATGCCTCCAAGAAAGAATTGAAGGGCTCATCAGGCATCGAGGGCCCCGGTGCCGACCACCCCAATGCCGGCAGGCTCGGCGGCAATGACCTCAGTCCCGAGTGGAAGGCCGAGTGAGACCTAGGTGAGGATTGACTTGAGCCCGAAAAGCTTCGTGGATCGACTTCGACATCGAGGGCCCAGTGGTCAGGGTGGAGGAACTGGACAGGCTAGCTATTAGCGCCTGCTGCTGCTTCATGAAGGCAGTAAAACTGTGCTCCAAAGCCACCATTCTGGACTCAAGTCTGGAAGACTCTGCAACCGCCATCTCGGGTCCCGACATGGTCAGGCCCGATGCTGGTTCCCCCCGAGGGGAGTCCTCGACAAGGACAGTCGGTACTTGCCTCGGCTGATTCATCTCCTGACGAGGAACCTTTTCCGGGTGCTCCTTCTCCGAAGATCCGGGCCGGCACTCGGTGCTCCGCGATAGGCCCCGTGAGGAGCCGTGACTCTCGGAGCCATCAGAGACGCTACCTTCGAGGATTTATTTTCCTCTTGTGTTCCCTTGAGGGGGACCCCCTTTCCGAGGAACCTGACACTGCTCGGGCTAGAAATGTTCCCCCCGAGACGTGGAGGCCTCGGACGAGGTCCGGGCTCTCGGAAGCATGGGGGACTCAGAAAAAATCCTATCATGCTGCTGCTGGTGGCTCTTCAGGGCCTTGGAGGACATTTTTCTACATGGGCCACAGACCGTCGGGTCGTGGTTGGGCCCAAGGCACCAGAGGCAGCAGTCGTGCATATCGGTGAGGGATATCAGTTTCATGCACCGATCGCATTTCTTAAACCCGCTGGTAGCCATCGGTGGAAAAAGGGCCCCTGCAAGGTCGAAGACCCAGGCTGCCAGTGAAAAGAAAAAAGATGCGAATGCCGCAAGTCAAAACTGAAAAAGAATGAAAAGAGAGACGGACTCGATACCAGAGTAGCGAGCCGAAGGTGGGAAGAGGTACCGGTGTCAAACGGTCGAAGAAAACACGAAAAAAATCAACTTTTTCGGTGACACTGTAGACTATGTCTGAAGGGCTCCGTGGAAAAAAGGAGACTGAGCAAGATGGCACCCTTGGACGGGAAGGGAACCATGCATGCGTGATGGCAACTCCCAAAGGCTTTCTCTGAAAGCTGGGGATTTGCTCTGCACGAGGGCTCCATCAGCACAGACATCACCCATGTGTGAGGACTGACTTCCTGCTTGTTCCTGGAGAACAACTACTACAACAGTCCCCTTTTTGAGATCCTCTGTGTTTGTCCCATACTTTTTTGAATTCAGATAATATCCTCCTGTCCACTACCAAAACTGGGAGATTATTCCATGCATCTACTTTCTGTAAAAAAATATTTCCGCATATTACTCCTGAATCTATCCCCTTTCATCCTCATGCTATGTCCCCTCATAACAGAGCTGCCTTCAATTGAAAGAGACCCTCCTGTGCATTTATGCCACAGAGGTATTTAAATGTCTGTATCATATCGCCCCTATCCCGCATTTCCTCTAACGTATACATATTAAAATCTTTAAGTTTGTCCTCATATGCTTCATAATGAAGGCCACTAACCATTTTTGTAGTTAAGCTCTGCATTGACTCCAACCTGCTTATATCCTTTTGAAGGTGTGGTCTCCAGAATTGCACACAATACTCCAAATGAAGTCTCAGCAGAGACTTATACAGAGGCATTATCACCTCCTTTTTTCTGCTGGCCATTCCTCTCCCTATACATCCAAGCATCCTTCTGGCTTTCACAGTTGACTTTTCTACCTGTTTAGCTACTTTAAGATTGTCAGACACAATTACACCCAGGTCCCACTCCTCTTTTATGGACAGAAGTACCTCACCCACTACACTGTACCACTCCTTTGGACTTTTGCAGCCAGAATGCATGACAACTACATTTTTTAGCATTAAATTTCAGCTGCAAATTCTAGATCATTTTTCAAGCTTAGCTAGATCCCTCCTCATGTTATCTACACCTTCCTGGGTGTCTACTCTATTGCAGATTTTGGCATCATCTGCAAACAAACAAACCTTACCCAACAGCCCTTCTGCTATATCACAAACAAAGATGTTAAAAAGAATCGGACAAGGGCAGATCCATGAGGCACACCAGTGATAACATTATTCTCCTCAGAGTGAGCTCTGTTTACCTGTACCCTTTGTTGCCTCCCACTCAAACAATTTCTAACCCAAGCAGTAACTTTAGGGTCCATCCTTAGGGTGCTCAGTTTGTTTATAAGTCGCCTGGGTGGAACGGTGTCAAAGATTTTACTGAAATCTAAATACACCACTACTAGGGCTCTCCCTTGGTCCAACTCCCTGGTCACCTAGTCAAAGAAATCAATCAAATTTGTTTGACAAGACCTTCCTCTGGTGAATCCAAGCTGCTTCAGGTCCTGCAATCCACTGGACTCCAGAAACCACACTATTCTCTCTTTTAGTAGACTTTCCAATAATTTACTAACCACAGAGGTTAGACTAACCGGCCTGTAGTTCTCAATGCCATCCTTACATCCATGTTTGTGTAAAGGGATCACATGTGCCTTTCTCCAGTCCTCTGGCACCACTCCCAGCTCCAAAGAGGCATTGAAAAGGTCAGATAGTGGAGCTGCTAGAACATCTCCTTGTTCCCTCAGTATTCTTGGATGTATCCCACCAGGACCCATGGCTTTCTCTACTTTTAGTTTAGTTAGTTCCTCACAAACACAGTCTTCTGAAAATTGTTAGAGATCCACGTCACTTCTGTTCCTGTTTGTGGATGTTTTCTGAGGTCCTGCTCCTGGTCCTTCATCTGTGAACACAGAACAGAAATATTTGTTAAGCAATTCCGCTTTATCCTCATTAGTTTCTGCATATTCATCCCCTGCATCCTTGACTCTGACAATACCATTTTTTTTCCTTCCTCCTCTCACTAACATATCTGAAAAAATGTCTTATCTCCGCATTATGTTGCATTGGCTATTTCTTCTTCTTTTTGTAGCTTTGTTTTCCTGGCTACTTTGTTAGCTTCTCTAAGTTTTTTTTCCAAATATAGATGCTTGTCTTCCTCTCTCTGTCATCTCATGTATTTCTTGAAGACCTCCCTCTTTTTCTTCACTTTTTCAGCTACTACTTTTAGGAACGATAGCGGCCTCCTTTTCCTTTTACATTTATTTACCTTTCTAACAAAAAGTTTTGTTGCCCTTAAAATATCCTCTTTCAGTTTTGCCCACTGTTTTTCTACATCCCCCAGCTGTTCCCATCCCACTAACAACTCTTTGATGCATTGTCCCATCTTGGCAAAGTTAGTTTTCTTAAAGTCTAATTCCCTTGCTTTTGAATGGATTTTAATCAGCCCTAGTCCTAACACTGAACCATATCATCTAATGATCACTGGATGCAAGATGATCTCCCACTATAACATCAGAAACACTTTCCCCATTGATAAGCACTATGTCCAGTATGGCCCCATCACGTGTGGGTTCTGTTACCAGTTGCCTGAATAATTCTCCCTGTAGAGAATCCATGATCTCTTTACTTTTAGATAACACCGCAGCAGAGATGTGTGAATCCACATCCTGCATACTGAAATTACCTATCAGTAGCACTTCTCCTTTCATGGCAATACTATGTTTGTCTTCTATTAAATTTTCATCCACTTCTACTCCATGTGAGGGAGATCTATATATAACTCCATTCCAATGGATTTTCCTTTCCCTCAAATAGTGCCTCCTTTCTTCCTTTTAAGCCCTGCAATTCTATAGCTTTAATATTATTTCTTTACATATAGTGCAATCCCACCTCCCAGTTTTCCTACCCTGTCCTTCCTGAATAAAGTATAGCCCGATAGAACATTGTGAGGGTGCTGCGGTGTGCATTAGACACAGGGTCTAACACGCGCCGCAACAAGCTTGCATTGTTCTTTTTAATCTGCGCCGGGTCCTCCGCTGGCATTCCTGCCGGTGGGGGGAGGGGCAGGAATTTTGGTGGCGGACCCAGCACAGGTTAGCGGGAACATTGCATGCTACAGGCATTTATACACACCACTTTTCAGATGTTGCTCCATTACACATTTCTACAGAGGTTTTTCATGTTTCACTTACCTGGGGCTTTCTTGACTTATCTGGGGGCTCTCTTCACTCATTCCCAATGAATCTAGTTTAAAGCCCTCTTCAGTAGGTTAGCCAGTCTACAGCTGAAGAAACTTCAACCCTTTTTGGGCAGATGGACACCATCTCTGCTCTGCAGTCCTTGAAACATCATCCCATGGTCCAGGAAACCAAAACACTCTCAATGACACCATCCACGGAGCCATGTTGTCATCTCCAGGATGTGAGCTTCTCTGCCTTGGTCTTTACCCTCGACAGGGAGGACTGAAGAGAAGATCACCTGCACACCTATCTGCTTCATCCTCTGTCCTAGAGCCATGAAGTCACGTTTGATATGCTTGTAGGGATGCCTAACAGTATCATTTGTGCTGACATGTATGAGCAACATTGGATAATAGTCAGTAGGCTTGAGGAGTCTCTAACATCTCAGATTTTGGCACCTGGAAAACAGCACACCTCTCTGGATATAAAATCTGGTCGGCAGATGGATGCCTCAATACCCCTCAGAAGATAGTCACCAACTACCACTACCCTTCACTTTCTAGTAGCTACTGATTCTGCAACTTTGGGTTGCTGAAGATGTGGTTCATACCTTTCCTCAGATGCTTCCACCTCCACCACTTCCAGGGTTGCATACTAGTTTGCCATTTCAAGGGCTGGAGGAGTTGGAGTGTTGATACTGCAGGCTCTGGTGACTCATGCCCAACCTTCTTCCTTCTGTAGCCTCCCATCTTCACATCTGTTGTACAGTGTTGATGTTTCAAGAAGCATCTCATCAATGTAGTTCTCATTGTCTTGAATGCTTCTTGGCCTCATCACCTGAGCTCCTCCATTTCTTTCCTGTGAGCCTCAGCGTGCAAGCATCCTGCACATGGAACCAGTCTTTCAACTGGCATTGGGATCTCTGTCTGGACAGAGGCAGAAGCTGTAACAGGGGCAACAGCTTTAGCAATACAATTTTTCACAGCCATTGATTAGTTGATGGAGCTTTGGTACCGGCTGAAGTAAAAGAGAGAGCTAACAAAGTCTCTACCTCTTCCTCAGCTGTCCTTTAAGAGAAAAAGCAGTTAACCTCTTTTAAGTATGTTCTAACAGTGCTGTTCTATGTCCCCATTTGCAGCTAATTGGAGAGTTGTCCTATAAAGCAAAAAGGCTCACATGGGGTGGTTGGGTATCGTGGTGGGTAGGGAAAGACCTAATACCTGATGAAGTCAGTGGCTTCAAAGAGTTAGCTGTAAATGGGTAGATAGAACAAAGACAATAACTGACAGAGCCTTTGCCGTACACTATAAGCAAACAAAATAAATTCCCCTTTTGCAGTACAGCAAAAAATTTGTTTTTAAAAATGAACGCCAAAATCCCTTTACGAATTAGTTTTTAAAAATGAACCCAAAAGCCCCTGTAGGAATTAGCTTTATAAAAGAACACAAAAACCCTTTTGAGAGCTTTCAGGCAGAGTATTATCTTGCTTTGCAATGGAGTCTATCAGGAATGCCAGTATCTGACAGGCCCTGTAGACCCTTATACAGCACTGCCTAGCTGCTTAGCAAGCTACTCTAGCGCAACTTAACACCTGATGAGGTCAGTGGCTTCAAAGAGTTAGCTGTGAATGGGTAGCTGGAACAAAGACAATAAACTCTAACTGGCAGAGCCTTTGCCCTACACTACAAGCAAACAAAATAAATTCCCCCTTTGCAGTATAGAAAAAAAAAATAGCTTTATAAAAATGAACACCAAAACCCCTTTAAGAATTAGCTTTTAAAAAAGAACACCAAAACCCCTTCAAGAATTAGCTTTTAAAAATGAACACAAAAACCCTTTGAGAGCTTTCAGACAGAGTATTATCTTGCTTTGCAATAGGGTCTGTCAGGAATGCTAGTACCTGAAAGGCCCTGTAGGCCCTCATACAGCACTGCCTAGCTACTTAGTAAGCTACTCTTTTTGTAATAGTCTTGCTTGTAACAAGTCTTTTGAATTTGTTGCTGGTGGATATGATAAAAGCATGTAGTCTAGTTGGGTTTAAAAAAAGGTCTTGACAAATTCTTGGAGGAAAAGTCCATAAGCAATTATTAAGGTAGTCCAAGAACTACTGGCTATCCTTGTGGATAAGTAGCATGGAACGGACTATTTTTGTAAAATGTCTGGTACTTGTGACCTGGATTGGCCATTGTTGGAAACCAGATACTTGGCTTGAAGGACCTTTGGTCTGACCCGGTATGGCAGTTCTTTATGTTCTTAAGAAATGGATATAAATAAAGAGAGTAGACAGCTATAGCCAGATGTTACAGTACACTGTTGTCATGATGTAGGATACCAGCGTCAATCACAAAGTAAATCAAGAAGAACTTGTGCTATCAGTAAAGTTGTAGAGAGTTTCTACTACAGCATTTCAACTTCTACAGTAACTAAGATTAACAAGTAAAGATAGCTTTGGAACTATGCCAAGACAGGCTTAGATATTGAATCCTGCATTTTAAGAGCTATTAAGATGTTAGACAGATGATAATAGAAACTCTTCCCAGTGGCATGGCTCGCACTGCAGCATCTGTCTGTCACTCTTGTGCATGGTGGCTATCAGAAACAGCTCAAGGAGATTAGGCAGTCTGGCTGTTTTATCCAGGCAAAACTTTTCTGGTACATATTGAAAGGAGGACACCTAATGCTCTTAATCCGTAGAAAATACATTCCGGTGCTTGTGGGAGAGAGGAAAGAAAATATAATTTCTTTTGTTGTCTAAGCACCTTTAAGAAAAGAAACAATGTTACATACAATAATATACATCTCTGATAATGCAACTGTACACAATTATTCTAGAGCTGACAAGAATGACATTCCCCCTTTTGAAATGTCACTTTTCTGACACACTAAGATAGTCAAATGATTTTTTTTTTCCTACAAAAGTACTTTGAAGCAAAGATTTGTCTTTTCTTTTCTGGGTATGTCCCACCAGAACCTTTTTTTTCTTATTCATTTGGCATTTCTTTGGCATAATCTGGGGCATTACTTACTGGCAAATATCTCGAAGAAGGGAAAAGACAACCAAAGAAGGCTTAATGGGAGGCTACACAGAACAAATAGGTCAATACTTAAACTTATGGTTAGCATTCTTATAAAATGCTGGTGGTGGTGTTTAAATATTTTACGTATATTCAGTGCCACTAGTTAAGCAGCATGGGAGTGGAGGAGTAGCCTAATGGTTAGAGCACTGGCTTGGTAGCTAAGCAACCAAGGTTCAACTCCTACTAGCACTCCTTCTGGCCTTGGACAAGTTGCTTAACCCTCCATTGCCTTGGAAGAAAGGCATGGCAACCTACTTCCAGTTACACTGCCATGAAACCCCTGGAGCTGTTGGGGTGCCAGGAGACAGCATTGACTCAAAGGGAAATCCACTGATAAGTACTTGTGACCTAGATTGGCCACTCTTGGAAATAAGATATGTAGCTTGGTCTGACCCACTATGGTGTATCTTATACATTGGTGACTGTTACCACTGCACAAATAGGTGATATCCATCTGGCTTAACTGGAAGCAGTTTTTTTCTGTCCTAAATTAAACAGCTTACCTATATAGATAATGGCTGAATATTGCCATAGGTAGCCATAACTACATAAGAACATAAGATATGCCATACTGGGTCAGATCAAGGTCCATCGAGCCCAGTATCCTGTTTCCAACAGTGGCCAAACTAGGTCATACGTACCTAGCAGTTTCCCCAAAAGACACAGGTTCCACAATGCTTGTAGTTTACTCTCACCATCTCACACTATCTGGATAGTGCTAGAATGGTCAGTAAGAATTTTCAGAGGCACCTTAGGTATAATTATATAAGGAGGTACAGAAAGTTACGAGCTATCAATTCACATGAATCACATCTTTTCAGTGACTTATTCATATGATGGGCCTTTATGCATGCACTTTAGCAGGTCATTTTCTATAAGAATATGTGTCAGGCCAATGTCACATGTTATCAATGTAGGCATGCACAGGGGTGGAATGTTGGCAGAACTAAACTACATGAGGGCATTTATACCATTCCTAGGATTGGTGTAACTTACTGCGCCTGACCTTCATTTGGTTTGCAGCTTGTCATGCTGTGAGGGCTTATGTGCATCAGTGATGCTGAAGGCTAAGCTATTGGTAGTTTAACTACTGGCTGGGTCTCCCAAGATGGACAGGTCTCAGCTGAGGTGCCAGAGCAAGACAAACCATCCATCTGGGCAGCAGTAGAATTGGACAGTGTTGTCAGCGGAAGATCACATTTCTGTGACAACGGCAAAAATACTAAAAAATTGCGCAAAGGTAAGGTCTGGCAATCTACTTCTGTATCTTGCCATGAAAACCCATCTGGACAGCTGCAGAATGAGACAGTGTTGGAGGCAGAGGATCACATTTCTGTGACATTAGCAACAACACTAAAAACTGTGCAGAGCAAAGGCCTGGCAATCTACTTCTGTATCTTACCATGAAAACCCAATGGATAGTCACAAAAAAACAAATTGCACTATAGTGCTGGAAGATGAGACCCCCAGATCGTAAGGCACTCAACTAGCTATTGGGGAGGAGCTGAAGACTTTTCAGAGTAAAACCAGCATTTATGATGTGGTTGGATCAAAACCCTCAGGACTTCTGACTGCTGATGTTGCTCAGCATGAAATGAGAGTCAGAAGCTGTAAGGATGTCTTTCATTCTGGGACATGGAATGTAAAAAGCATGAACCAAGGGAAGTGGAGGTGGTCAAGAATGAAATGGAACGTGTAAAACTTGATCTGATGGGTATCAGCGAACTGAAATGGACTGGCATCGGGCACTTTGCATCAGATGATCACTGGCATCGGGCACTTTGCATCACATGGTCTACTATGCTGGAAATGAAAAACAAAGAAAAATGGTGTTGCGCTTATAATAAAGAAGAAACTTGCAAGAATTGTAATGAAATACAATGCAGTCAGTGAACACTTAATCTCAATTCGTCTACAAGGAATGTCTATCAATACAACTATAATTCCAGTATATGCCCCAACAACAGCTGCAGAAGAGGATGAAATTGATGAGTTCTATGAACAAGTACATGCGGAAATTGACAGAACATGCAAACAGGATATCCTGATAGTCATGGCAACAAAGAAGAAGGCAAAGTGGTTGGAAAATATGGACTTGTCAACAGAAATAAAGCTAGAGAAAGACTGATAGGATTCTGCAAGACCAACACTCTATTCATCTCAAACACCTTCTTCCAGCAACACAAGCGGTGACTGTATACATGGACTTCACCCAATGGATTGTACAAAAATCAAATTGACTATATCTGTGGAAAAGCTCTATAACATCAACAAAGACAAAACCTGGAGCTGAATGTGGTACAGATCACCAACTACTAGTAAGCAAACTCAAGCTAAAGTTGAAAAAGAGCAAGCCACTCATTAATGTAGCAAAATATGACCTTGAAATTAAACCACTGGAATTTAAAGACTGTCTGCAAAATCGATTTGCTGCTTTAGATACAAATGGCAGATCTCCAGAAGAGTTATGGAATGACATCAAGAAGGTTGTGTTGGAAGAAAGCGAGAAGTCTCTCCAAAACGTGAAAAAGCAAAAATGACCAAAATGGATGATGGAAGAAACTCTGAAAATTGCCCTGAAATGCAGAAAAGCTAAAGCCAGAGCAGAAAGAAAGACAATCACAGAACTCAACAGAGATTTCCTTTGTGCAGCAAGGCAGGACAAGGAAAAGTACTACAATGACACATGGAAGGAAATAGAAACAAAAACTATTAGAGGAAGAGCAGGATTGGCTTTCCTAAAGCTACGAGAGTTAGAGAAAATTTCCATCCTCAAATTGGAATGTTAGAAGATGCTCAAGGTTCTATGTTGAATGATGCTGAGAAGATCAAGAAAAGGTGGAAAGGATATACAGAGTTTTTATATGATAAAGATCAAGTGGACCAACAGCCATTTCAGCCTGTACCTTATGATCCGGAACCATTGATGATGAAAGAAGAAGTTGAAGCAGCATTGAAAAAACAAAGTACCAGGCATTTTTCAAAGAACAAAGCACCAGGCATTGATGGCATTCCCATAGAGGTATTAAAGTAATCTGATGCAGCTGTTACCAAACTTACAAGGCTCTTCCAAGAAATTTGGAAGACAACATCATGGCCAACTGACTGGAAAATATCTGTGTTTATACAAATACTAAAGAAAGGTGATCCAACTGTGGAAATTATTGCACAATCGCTCTGATCCCACATGCCAGCAAGAGTCTACTTAAGATTATTCAACAGAGACTACAACCATACCTGGAACAAGAACTACCTGAAGTGCAAGCAGAGTTCAGGAAAGGGCGAGGAACGAGTGACATCATCGTGGATGTGAGTTGGATCATTGAAAAGATAAAAGAATACCAAAAGGATATCTATTTGTACTTTATCTACTACAGCAAGGCTTTTGACTGTATAAACCATGAGCAACTCTGTACCATATTAAGAAGCATGGATATAAAAGAACACATGATCATTCTCTTGCACAATCTGTACATTGATTAAGAAGCAACAGTTCAAACAAAACAAGGAGAAACAAAATGGTTTAAACTAAGCAAAGGTGTATGACAAGGGTGCATACTTTCCCTCTACCTGTTTAATTTATATGCAGAACAAATTATCAGAGAAGCAGGATTGTATGAAGACAAAGAGGTGTGAAGATTGGTGGAAGACTCATCAAAAATCTTCGCTATGCTGATGATACCACATTACTGGCTGAAAGTGAAGATGATCTGAAACATTTGCTTCTCACGATCAAGGAACATAGTCTTAAAATGGGCCTGCACCTTAATGTAAAGAAGACAAAGATCATGACAACTGGCAAAATCAATAAGTTCATTGTTGAAGGAGAAGAAATTGAAATTGTGGACCACTTTAACCTATTTGGATGAACTATCAATAAAGAAGCAACAAGCAGTCAAGAAATCCGACGACGCATCGCTCTTGGCAGAATGGCTATGAAAGACCTAGACAAGATTCTCAAGAGCAGAGATATCTCTCTCCATACAAAGATTCAACTCATTCAAGCCATGGTATTTTCAATAACATCATATGGATGCGAAAGCTGGACAGTGAAAAAGATAGACAGGAAGAAAATTGATGCCTTTGAATTATGGTGCTGGCGGAGAATACTGCATATATCATGGACTATCTGAAGAACAAACCAGTCAGTACTAGAGGAGATCAAACCTAAGCTTTCTTTAGAAGCTCAGATGACAAGACTTTGACTTTCATACTTTGGACACATAATGCAAAGAGAGAGATCATTAGAGAAAGACATCATGCTTGGCAAGATAGAAGGTCAAAGCAAAAGAGGAAGGCCAGCAATGAGATGGATCTCTACAATAACAGCAGCTACGGGTACCAGTCTGTCAACAATAAGTCGACTGACTGAAGACCAAACACAATTTAGGACAACTATCCAGAGGGTCGCCATGAGTCGACAACGATTCGACGGCAATTACAACCACCACGCCTGAATTTGCTGCAAATATTCCACCACTTGTGCCCCTATTTTCTAAAATTGAGAATGCAGATACTTAACTTTATAAAGTAGGCATGATAGACACGCATTAACCTGCTGAACTAGGCACAGTTTTATATGGTTACCTTTCTTAGTGGGTAGGGACCCTCTACTACTACTACTACTATTAATCATTTATATAGTGCTCTAAGGCTTACACAGCGCTGTACATATACATGAAGAAAGAGGGTCCCTGCTTGACAGAGCTTACAATCTAAACAAGACAGACAATACAATAGATGAGAATAGGGGTGCAAAAAGAGAAAGGTAAGCAGACACATGGAGAACAAGGGATCAGGATCCAAAAGCAGCATCAGGGTTGTGATTTGGAATATTTTAAGTTTGTAGTGCTATTCAAATACTCAGTAGTAGTAGTAGTAGTAGTAGTAGTAGGGAAACAGGTTGGGATCAATATGTGTAAATATGTCTATGGCATGAATTATGTATAAATAAATAAATAAATTAGATTGTAGCATGCTTCAAACTTATTGAGCATGCATATAATTAAGTGCAATAAATAAGTAAGTTCAATATGGTACAATAAATGATCATAATGCAGGGGATGCTGTCATTAACAAAGGGGAAAAAAGGATGGTTTATCAAGGCCCTAGTTGAGCTGGATGGATGGAGAAGCTACTGCAAGTAGCAAGAAGTTGGACTTCTAACTTTTTGGGAGACAGGTGATATTAATAGAGACATAGAAACATGACAGCAGAAAAAGACCACATGGCCTATCTATTCTGCCCTCCCATATCAACCACTACAAGAGTCCCCTTTTTTACCTTTAGAGAACCTCTGTGTTCGTCCCATGCTTTTTTGAATTTAGATTGTGTCCTCATCTCTACCATCTCCACTGTGAGACTATTCCACGAATCTGCCACTTTTTCTACCAAGAAATATTTCCGCACATTACTCCTGAGTCTATCCCCTTTCACCCTCATCCTATGTACCCTTGTAGCAGAGCTTGCTTTCAATCAAAAGAGGTTCTCCCCCCATGCATTTATGCCACAGAGATATCTAAACATCTCAATCATATCACCTCTGTCCCACCTTTATTTATTTAATTTATTTACCACCCTATCTTTAAATCAAAGTGGTTTACATTGAATAATACAGTTTACATTCAACTCTGTAACTTGTATACATGCATTGTAACATCATAGTCAGGGAGGGGATGTACATAGGGGGAAATCATAAACAATCTTTAACAGTATAATTCTTACTTTATTTACAAGCTTAACTTATTTACATTTGGGGGTGATTCTTTGTGTTTATGTGGTATTGTGCCTTATTTATTGTCTGTTTCCTGGGTGGAGGGAGTGTTTGTATTATTCTATGTGATATTGCCAAAGTGTTCAATAAACAGGAAAGTCTTTAACTTTTTCCAAGTCCTTGGTATCCTTTGTGGTTCTGATGTCCTCAGGGAGGGTGTTCCATAAACTTGGTGCATACATTGATAAAGCCCTGTCAGAGGTGGTCTTCTTTGTTTTGGAGAATTCAGTTGGAGTAGCTGGTGTGTTCTTGCTCTTTATTCTCATTGCATTCAGAATGTTTTGTTATTAGCTCTTGAAGTGAATCATCTGATTCATTCTGCAGTATTTTAAATATATTTACTGTTGCCTTGAATCCTGCATGACTCTTTATTGGAAGCCAGTGTAGTTGAGCCATAGTTGGGATTATGTTTTCCTGTTTGTTTGTTCCTGTGAGAATGTGGACTGTAGTGTTCTATACCATCTGCAGTGACTGGTTGATAGTAGCTGGAAGGCCTTGGTACAGTGAGTTGCAAAAGTCAAGAAGTGGCGTGATTATTGCTTGTAGAACTGTTCTGAAATTGTTATGGCTTAGGAGGGGTTTTAGTTTCAGGATGATCTTTAGCTTGTAGTATGTATTCTGTGTTGTTCTGTTAGTATGTGCTTGTGGGTTCAGGTTCTGATCGAGAATAATGCCTAGGTATTTCACTTCACCTTTGACAGCTACATGTCTGTTATTTAGGGCTATGATGCTAGGAGAAGTAAATCTCTTGTTCTTGTTATTGTGGTAATTCTGTTTTGTTATAGTTTATGCTGAGATTGTGGGTGTTGAGACATCCTGAGACTTCGGTGAGGCACCGGTTATTGTTGTTAAGTCTGGTGTTTCTGTATCGGAGGATGTGTACAGCATGATGTCGTCAGCATACATTTTATAGTGGATGTTATGTTTCCGTATGACCTCACAAACTGGCTGAATGTATAAGTTAAATTGCAGGGCTGATATTGCAGACCCTTGTGGGACTCCATGTTTTAATGTGAAGGGAGAGGACATGTCTCCTCTGCATCTTTAAGGCGTTTCAGCACGATAGTGTGTGACACAGAGTCAAAGACAGTGGATATGTCAAGAAAGATTAGAATCATGCCCTTTTCCTCTATTTTTCCTCTTTTCCTCATGTCTATTCCTCTGAGAATGTGGTCAACAAGTGCTGTTAGTAATGTTTCCACCCCATGGTTTAGCTTGAAACCATGCTGGTGTGGATCCAGTGGTGCATGTGAGTTGATTCGGTCCTGCAACTGTAGCTGTACCATCTTTTCCAGGATTTTCATCATGAAAAGGTAAGCTTGATACGGGTCGGTATGATGTAGGGTCTGCCTTGTCAGCTTTCTGGCTTTTTAAGATGGGCGTGATTGATGCCAGGTTAAGGGATGCAGGCATATGTCCCTGTGTGAGGGATGTATTATTTTGTGTATGAAAGGGGTAAGTTCTTCCTTAGCTGACTTTATCGATGTGACTGGACAGGGGTCATTTGGTGAGGTGTCATTTCCTCTAAAGTATACATATTAAGGTCCTTAAGTCTGTCTCATATGTTTTATAATGAAGACCACTAATCATTTTAGTAGCCACCCTCTGCACTGACTCCATCCTGTGTATATCCTTTCGAAGGTGTGATCTCCAGAACTGCACCCAATACTCCAAATGAGGCTTATACAGAGGCACTACCACTTCCTTTATTCTGCTGGCCATTCCTCTCCGTATGCACCCAAGCATCCTTCTAGTTTTCGCCGTTGCCTTTTCTACCTGTTTAGCTACTTTGAGATCATCAGACACAATCACTAGGTCCCATTCTTTTTTCGTGGACATAAGTACATCACCCTCTATACTGTACTGCTCCCTTGGATTGTTGCAGCCTAAATGCATGACCATACATTTTTTAGCATTAAATCTAGACCATTCTTCAAGCTTAACTAGATCTCTTCTCATGTTATCTACACCTACCTGGGTTCTATTCTGTTGCAGATTTTGGTATCATCCTCAATGAGGCAAACCTTATCCAACAGCCCTTTCACAATATCACTAATATAGATGTTAAAAAGAATCAGATCAAGGACAATCCCTGAGACATTCCACTGGTAACATCTTTTTCCTCAGAGTGAATTCCATTTACCTGTACACTTTGTCGCCTCCCACTCAACCAGTTTCCAACCCAAGCAGTAACTACAGGGTTCATCTCTAGGGTGCTCAGTTTGTTTATAAGTCACCTGTGAGGAACAGTATCAAATGCTTTACTGAAATCTAAATACACCACACCTAGGGCTCTCCATCAGCCAACTCCCTAGTTACCCAGTCAAAGAAATCAATCAGATTTGTCTGACAAGACCTGCCCCTGGTGAATCCATGCTGCATCGGATCCAGTAATCCCTTGGACTCCAGAAACCTCACTATTTTCTCACTATTTGTCAGCAGTGTTTCCAATAGTTTACTCACCACCAAGATTAAATTAACTGGCCTGTAGTTTTCAACCATATCCTTACTTCCGCTTTTCTGTAAAGGGACCATATGTTCCTCTTTCCAGTCTTCTGGCACCACCGACTGACTCCAAAGAGGCATTGAAAAGGTCAGTCAGTGGAACTGCTAGAATGTCCCCAAGTTCCCTCACTATCCTCGGATGTATCACATCTGGTCTCATTGTTCTGTCCAGTTTTACTTTAGCTAGTTCCTCATGAACACAGTCTTCTGAAAATCGTTTGAGATGTCCCTTGCTTTTGTTGCTGTTTGTGGGTGTTGTCTGAAGTCCTGCTCCCGGCCCTTCATCTGTGAACACAGAACAGAAATATTTGTTAAGCAATTCCGCTTTATCCTCATCAGCTTCTACATATTCCTCCCCTTCACTCTTAAGTCTGACAATACCACTTTTGCCCTTCCTCCTCTCACTAACATATCTGAAAAATGTATTATCCCCCCCCCCCATTTTAACAAAAAGGTTGGCTGCTCTTAAAATATTCCTTTCAGTTTTGCCCACTGTTTTTCTACATCTCCCAGCTGTTCCCATCCTACTAACGACTCCCTGAGGTATTCGTCCATCTTAGCAAAGTTAATTGTCCTAAAGTCTAAGACCCTCACTTTTGAATAGATTTTATCAGCCCTAGTCCTAATACTGAACCACACCATCTGGTGATCACTGGATGTGAGATGATCTCCCACTATAACATCTTTATTGATATGTTCTAGCTTTGATTTTTTGGGGATTATTTCAGTGAGCTGGAGTATGCAGTGATTATAATACAGTCTGCTACTGAATACATGTCAACCCTTCTTGGACAGATGGATACCATCTCTGCTCTGCAGCCCTTGGAATATCATCCCATGGTCCAGGAAACCAAAATGCTCTCAACGATAGAATCCATACAGCCATGCATTTATCTCCAGGATGCAAACTTCTCTGCCCTGGCCTTTACCCTCAACAAGGAGGACTGAGGAGAGCACCACCTGTTCCCCTATCTGCTTCACCCTCCATCCCAGAGCCATGATGTCATTCTTGATACGCTCAGAGGGATACCTGGCAGTATTATTTGTGCCGACATGGATGAGCAACATTGAGTAATAGTAGGCTTGATGAGTCTCAGCAAACTCTCCATAACATTATGGATTTTGGCACCTGGCAGACAATATAACTCTTTGGACATTACTGTATATCTGGTCAGCAGATGGATGCCTCTATACCTCTCAGAAGAGATTCACCAACCACCACTATCCTTCATTTCCTTGTGGTCACTGATTCTGCAACTTTAGTGTGCTCGAGCTATGGTTCTTCCTTTTCCTGGGATGCCTCCACTTCCAGGGCTGCATAATGGTTCTTCAGTTCAAGGGCTTGAGGAGTTGGATTAGTGATTCTGCAGGCCCTGGTGACTCATGTCCACCTTCATCCTTCTGTATGCTCCCATTTTCACCTCTGCTGGAGAGCTTGTATGTTTCTAGAAGCATCTCATCAATGTACTTCTCATTGTCTTGAATGCTCCTCAGCCTTGCCAACTCTTCTCTGAGCTCCTCCATCTATTTCCTGAGAGTCACAGCATGTAGGCATCCTGCACATAGAACCAGTCCTTCAACTAGTTAATGATTGCTTATAGAAGTCTAAGAGATTTCCTGGGTTCCAGGAGGGGGGAAATGGAATGAAGGGTGGGCTGAACTGTCCTAGATATCTTTTGAGAGACCATCTGTGTAGAAGCCTGATGTTTTGGAGTGGAAGGGGTAGAGGGAAGAAAGAGGTGGGGAGGGATTTGAGATAAGCATAGAGTAGGGTTTAGGGTATGCATTAGAGTAAGGAAACTGTTATTCAACATGGAGGGGAGGAAACGAGTGGCATACGGAGGTCAAAGGTGCCTTCATTGCTAAAAAAAAAACAACCTATGCGTTTCAGCTGTTACCTTCCTCAGAGGGTGTACAGCTTAAAAAATAAAAAGTAATAATTAATAAATAATAAATAGTAAGTAAATGAGCAAAATAAAAACAAACATGACAATTATAAAGCTTCTATGTATAATAAAAAAGAAACATAATAAAACATAAAAACTGCTTGCCAGCAAAATTATAATTCATAGAGCAAAGCGTAGAGGGATGTGAAAACACATACAAAAAACTGAAACCTTATCTGAAAGCCTTATGTGGGAAGAGAGATGAGGTGGTGCAATGAGAACTTAATTTATATGGAGCTATACTCACTTATGCACGCTGTGATAGTCCTTTGGAGAACCACTATTATGCAAATATATCTCTGTTCTAAAACAAAATGTAAAGTAATAGTTATTTTATAATTTTGCATCTAGTCTTAAATGTGGGGAAGTAGGAAAAGGGGAATAGCAAAAATGATATTTCTCTTGTATATAGTGAAACCTGTGATGGGGAAGGGGGAATCACAATATGACATGTTTGAGTAAATCTACAGGGTGGCCCAAAAAAAGTGAGAACATCTTGTAGCATATAAGTTATTTCAAATTTCAAAAAGACAGATGTAAATGATTGACAAATTTATTTAAAAAAAGATGGCGACCGGAAATTGTCAAAATAAAGATGTTATATAGCTAAAAAAGGTAAATAAGTAAACTATTTAAGCTTTTAATTTACTAGTTGTTCGCACTTTTCTTGGGCCACCCTGTATATTCAGTACAGCCAAATATGCAGGCTGAAGAGAAATATATGCTAGCTAATAAAATGCATTAAAATCAGAGAGCACATATGTCAAAATTAAAAGATCTGGATTAAAAACTATGCTATACAAAACAATTAATGTGAACTAGGTCGGCGGGAAAATTCCGTATTGCAATTTGAGAGCAGTAGACATTGTGTTACATTCAAACCAACATATAAAATATAGAGAGAGTAAACTTGTTGGAAGAGTTCTATTTGCTGAGCATTAGGAACACATTTGAGAGACTGAGATCATACTCCATGTACCCTGGCTTAGAAGTGAGGCTCATTATTTATTTAACATTTCTTATATACCGCCTTTCATGATATCAAGGTGGTTTACATTGAACAAACTGAAATTACATTGAACAGGGCATTATAACTTGGAGATAACTATTTTACAGGGAACATAGGCTATGGAGGGTTAAGTGGCTTGCCCAAGACCACAAGGAGCACCTGTGGGACTAGAAACCACAGTCCTTCCGGCCCAAAGTTGCTGTCCTCTAGTAGGATTTGAACCCCCAACCTTCTGGCCTGAAGTACCTTGCCCCAACCACTAGGCCACTCCTCCACTCCATTACTGTCATGGTATGGCAAAACTTACCCATTTGGAGAAAGTGCCCCGAGACAAACACTTTCTACAAGCTGTTAGACAAAGGAGGTTAAATTTAGAGACATTATTCACAGTTTCCATGTGTAAAATCTGGCATTTACACAAGGAAATGTCATTCAAGTGTAAATAGCCATTTAAAAAAGGACTCAATTTACATGTGGATGTCCGTAATACATATAAATTGCAAGGGGAGTGTTGAGGCATGGTTAGGGTATGACCCAGGCAGGTCAAAGAACTACACATGTATTTTCCATTTGATACAGGGAATGCACGTGTATATCCAAAATTGTGCACACTGGGATTTACAACTGCTCCCTAGCACATAGTAGTTTTGAAAAAGTGCTCGTTTCTGTCAGCCCTTTACAGGGTTATCCTCCTTAGTCCCTTGTTATTTCCCCCTCCAAATTGAAATTTAATAAAGATGGTGGCTTCTGTAAATTTTCAAAATGGCCGACATATACATATAAGTGCCAGCACGTATACATGTATGTTGTTGAGTTTCCTCTGTTGATTTTTTTTCACATGTTGATTTGTAAAATGGCCCCTCCAGTTCACATACTGGCAAATACACATACTTCCTGCACTATTGTTGAAAAGGTTGCACATTTGGCAGAGATTTTTCTAAAATACCACTGGGATTGTGTACTTTCCAAACTGGATGTTTCAATTCCAGTCTCCATGTACTGTCTAAAAATCTGCCTTTACAAGTCAGTTTTTGAAGGATACTAGGGATGTGCATGGAAAACGTTGAGGGGTATTTTTGGACTTTTTCACCATTTTAGGGCCTTTTTTGTTTGTTGGTTCCATGCATTCATTTTAATAAAATAAATTTACTACTACTACAGCTACTACTAATCATTTGTGTAGTGTTACAAGGAGTACACAGCTCTACACATATAGATGTAGTATACAATCCTTGCTCATCAGAGTTTACAAGCTAATCAAGATTAAAAAAAAACAACATTGCAAAACTGGGGATTAGAGTATGGCAAGATACACATAAGTAGTGGACAGAGAATGAGGAGCATCGGGATCCAAAAGCGGCTTCAAAGAGGTGGGTCTTCAGCCTGGACTCGAATAGGGCTAGAGAAGGAGCCCCATGCACCGACTCAAGAAGTCTGTTCCAGGCATATGGAGCAGCAAGGTGGAATGAACAAAGTCTGGAGTTGGCAGTGGCAAAGAAGAGCACAGATAAAAGAGATCTGCCAGAGGAGTGGAGTTCCCAAAGAGGAGTGTAGTGAGAAGAGAGGGAAAGTAGTGAGGAGCCACAAAATGAATACACTTGTAGGTAAGTAGAAATTTGAAGTGGATATGGAAATGGATAGGGAGCCAGTGAAGTGACTTGAGAAGAGGGGATACATGAGTATAGCGACACTGGTGGAAGGTAAACCATGCAGCCAAGTTTTGAACAGACTGAAGAGGAGAAAGCTGATTAAAAGGGAGACCAGTGAGGAGCAGGTTACAATAGTCAAGACATTAGAACTTTTTAACATATATATAAATTCACAGGTTAATGTATGTAGAATCAACTTAGCAAGCACTGAATGTTAAGGCACCTTAATGAAATGAATATGCACTAATGAATGCAGAACCCAGGCCAGCACACAACCAGGGGCCCTATCCCTCCCTGACCCTCTACAACCCCTTTCCTCTCTCTGTCTTAATATTGAATGAATGGCTTCCTATCCTATCAGCTTTAATGCAGTTCCATTTCCCTTTCATCTTCTTTTCCTGCCTTTTTGTCATTTTTACTGTACACTGCTCTGATGCACTTGTTAAGGATGGTTAATCAAATAAGAATAAACATAAACAAACATTAGGTGAACTAGGCAGTCACCTAGAGCTCCTACCCCACTGTTGCTGCCTCTCGCTGGGACCTACAGTGGCGTCAATAGGCCTGAAATAGCCCCGAGGTGCTTACCTTAAATTCTTTGCACCACAGAGCTATTTGCTTCTGCCCCCACCAGTGCCCAATGCCAACTTCCTGTTTGCATTGGGGCAGAAGTGACTTCTGTCCCCATACAAAAGGAAGTTGGGGGCAGACAGAAGCAGACAGACCCATGGAGCTGTTTCAGGCCATTATCATTGCTGTAAGTCCTGGTGAGGGGCAGCAGCAGTGGCAAGAGGGATGGCCAGGGATGAGGTTTGCCTAGGATGCCTCATCTCCTTGCACCAGTCCTGTGCACAACCCTAGAGGAAGCGCATCTTAGTGAGGCAGAACATGTTAAACTGAAAAGTGGATGGGTTTCTTATGTAATTTACAGAAATTAAGCAGAACAATGGCAGCCCATCCCACTCTCACTGGCCAATAGAACTTTTCTTTTTAAGATAATGATATCCCCTATGCCCTCCCATTGCTATCAATGCAACTGAAAATAAAAGATGTTCAGCTGCTAAAGAGGGTGGTATCCAAATTTATTTGGGTGAAAAAGAAACATTAATATATCTTCTTACATGTTTAAAGAGGCCATTATAGTTGGGGGAATGAATTTACCAAAGTAAGCAGATATAATTATGATTCAGCTAGGAGAAAGCTCTTGCCTTCCCATACTCTGAGGAATCTCCTACACATGAGCTGACAGACACTGCCATTGGATTTAAGAAACAATCTGGTACTCAACTCGCGTGCAGAACTTAAAGGCACATGTCCTCCAAGTGCCTTCATCCTTGTTGGTGGTAATGAACACTTTATGGAAGCAAAGGGCAAGTTTTTCATATAGAGCAGAGATTGGCAACCCAGTTCTCTGGACACACTTAGCCAGTCAGGCTTTCAGGATAACTGCAATGAATATGCATGAGAGAGATTTGCATGCAATTGAGGCAGTGCATACAACTCTCAAGCATATTCATTGTGGTTATCCTGAAAACTTGACTGACTAGGTATGTCCCAAGGACTGGGTTGAGAACCCCTGATATACAGTAGAGGGACGAATTGATACACTCATTAGCCCAGGTGGCAGATAGCAGAAGATCTTGTACATTATTTAAAGAGCTAAACCAGTAGTTCCAGCTAGAAGAGAAGCAGTTCTATGCCTAACAGCAGATGAGCCATTGTGGAAATCATTTTAGAAGCCTTGTGCAGCAATTCTGCATGGAAATAATCACACTCCTTTGCACACAAAACTCGAACATCCCCATTCCCCACACATCATCGCTCCCCACAGATATCCCCAGAAATATACCCCTACATTCTCAAGATATTCAAAAGTATATAAATGATATATAGAACCCCACCAACCCACAAAACCAAACAGCCTCTGTCACCCTAATGAGACACTCTTCACTATATCTCTTTCTACACAGTGCTCAGTATAGATATGAGGGGAAAATATGCACTTTCAATGTGCTATGTTGATTTCCATTGAAAAATAGTTTGGTTGGGGATGCCTTGATTCCTGGCTGGATTTGGTGTTGCCAGAGAGGTGTTTCTGATCATCTTTGCACCTTTCCACTTGCCTGCCTCAAAAATTGCCAAACTGGAAGTGACATCATTCAGAGCTCTGGGGACCTTTAAAAGAACTGTATGCCTTGGTCACGTGACCGAAGGAGCACGCCCCTTTCGATCTCCTTCAGAGCCCAGGCAGAGCTAGGTGACAGTTTGTGTGAATATTTCGTTTTTTGTCAGTTGGTGAATGGAACTAGCATGGTGAAAATGAAACGGAAGAAGAAAGCTGTGAATATGGCTGCAAGGGCCTATGGATAATTTTGTATCCGTGGGAGGTAATATGAAGGTATCAGGTGCTTGCTGTACTCCCAGTATTGTTAAAGATCAAGCACAATCACCTTCTGAGGACGTTTCCCTCAGTCCTGTCCTCCACTTCCCACCCCCACTTCCAGTCTCAATTCAGGATGTATCTCCCAGGGTGGGGAATTAGATGTGCCGCTGGATAGATATAAAAAAAGATCAGGGTCCTATTAAAAAATGATGCTTTCCACTATTCAATGCCTATAGAAAAACAAATTTAATTGAATAAGGTCTATATTTTTGGAACAAACAATTGGTGGAAAGGGCTTTTTTTTTCAGATTGGTGTCTATGGCAATCTCCATAAAGTATAATTTTATTTACCTTGCATCACTGCTCCCAGTTTAATTAAGCATTAACCTCAAGGCAGAAGAATGTTTGTGCAGTAATGAACAGTCATTGAACTCATAAAGGGCTTCACTGGCTGGAGCATAGGGCTCTGCATGGCTAAGTAAAATGCCTTACCACTCAGGGGTAATTGCTAGTTTATGGCATTGCTTTTTTTTTTTTTTTGAAAAATAACTTAGTAGGTACACGTCTCAGAGACAATATTTCGTCTGATTAATCAGCAATGACCTTCCACTTCACAGTAGCGAGAGTCTGAATAGATAACCGATGAAATAATGCACAACTTTCTCATACCAAACTGTAAGACTACTGGGCCCCTTTTATTAAAGTGTGTTAGATGCAAAAACCCTAATACATTTAGCACAAAAAAGTAAAATGTGTTAAATTCAAAGCTTCCCTGGTAACTGTTTGGAAAGTGACCAGCATGTAAAGCATGGATGTGTACCCTAACCCATAGCGCAAGTACTGCAGGTGTTCCTAATGCCACCTACTGCGATGATGGTAGGTATCTCCTCCTCTCCTCTCCCCCTCACTAATGGCAACAGTGACAGCATGCAATATGTTCCTCTGTGCTAATTGCAATATGTTCCCCATGCCCTCTCACTGCCCCTATCCTGACCATTCAGCATCTCAAGATGCAAGTGGCAGTTAGAGTGCGAATCAGTGTGCAATAACTGTCATGCCTCTGCTGTAACGTTACCACAAGCCCAAAGATGCAGTCACCACAGCAAGTTTTATTCAGATGTTTTGCTCACCAATGCTGTAAGCAAACAGTATGGGGTAGATGCAGAGCTCCGAATAGCAGGGTTCAACATCCGGGTTGGACGTACAACCCGCGCTTAGCTGCTGTTCCCAATTCTGTCCTGTTCTTTCCCCGCACATACAAGGCATTTGTGTAAGGAGACCTAGATAGGGGTGGAAATGAATGGCATGGTGGCAGAGTGGGGTCAGGCAAAGTACCTGGACGTACAGGGTCCTCAAATGTGGGGGGTGATTGGGGCCTGCAGTCCTCCAGATGATATCATGCCACCACTGTAGGTGTTCCTCCTCCTGATCCCAGCCCTGGCTGCCCCTGCTGAGAGTCAGGCGGTGGGGTAAAGGTATTTTTTGTGGGGTCGGGCATTTGGGTGCTCCTGCTTGACATGCCAGTGCCATGGCAACAGAACGCCGCTGCACCGACACACCAGCAAAAGCATTGGGAGGATTGAACTGGCAGGGCTATAAGCGTCCACAGCACCATCCAAGTGCCCTTAGTCTGCAACCATGGATATACGCATAGCAAGGATATGCGCATAGCAAGGATATACCAAGGATATACGCAAGGATATACCAAGGATATACGCATAGCAAAGAGAGCACTAAGACGACTTGAACGCAACAAATCAACCTCCCTACAGGAACGATACCAGACAAAACAAAAGGAATATAACAACCTCATCAACCAGCAGAAGAAAGAATACCATACTAACCTTATCATGAAGTCCACTAACAAACCCCGTGAACTCTACAAAATCGTAAAGACCCTCACAAAAGAACCCTCCAACAGAAACAAACAACAAATAGACCCACAGATCTTCGCTGACCACCTCAAGAACAAATTCACTGCAACACCCAAGAACAACAGCGCGTCTGTGAAATACAAGACATCCAAACCTAAACGGAGCTGGGGCACATTCAACATCCCCTCAAATGAACAACTCTTCAAGATCATCACTGACCTCAACACCAGCACCGCCCCTACAGATCCCTTCCCAGTATCCTGGATCAAAGCAACAAAAAAGGACTTGACACAAGTCATACGGAAAATAGTAGATAACTCTCTCTCCAAGGGAACAATGCCAAACTCCCTGAAGCTAGCCACAATACGTCCAATCCCCAGAAAAACCACCTTGGCTAAAACTGACCCTGCCGCCTACAGACCCATATCAAGCTTACCATTCCTGTCCAAGATCATAGAGAAAACAGTCCAACACCAATTCCAACAACACATCGACATCCACAATCCACTAGACCCCAATCAACACGTTTTTTGACTCAGACATGGGGTTGAAACCATACTGATTCAGCTATTCGACAGCCTATTGAGGACAATCGACAACACCAGAATGGGCGTCATCATGATATTCCTAGACATCTCCTCAGCATTCGACACTGTCTGCCACACAACCCTACTAAACAGACTACAGGAGGCAGGCCTACACAGCACCACCCTGAGCTGGTTTACATCTTACCTCACCAACAGACAACTACAATTCAAGTGTGGAACAAAGACCTCTCAACTGTTCAGAGTATCTCAAGGAGTCCCACAAGGCTCAGCTCTTTCCACCCTGCTGTTTAACATCTATGTACAACCCATCTGCACCATCATCAAGGACCACAAGATTCAATACACCATATACGCAGATGATATAATGATATACACACCAATCAATCTGGACAACCCGAACTACTCCAACATAGCCAACTGCTTCCAACAAATGGCAACCTGGCTGCAGGAAAACAACCTATCAATAAATTACAACAAAACTGAAGCTCTATTCATCAAAAGAAACTGGACATTCTCACCATCGGCCACCATCAACCTAAACAACACCATCATACCGGTAAGACAAGAAATAAAATACCTGGGAGTAACGCTCGACAAGAACCTCAACTTCCAGTCCCACATTGCAAAAACAACAAAGAGCGCTTACGTCAAAATGAGGACATTCAGAAGGCTCAAACCCATCCTCGCCCATGAACATTTCCGAACAGTCTGTCAAGCCATCATAACTCCAACTCTAGACTATTGTAATCACATCTACCAAGGGCTACCAAAAAAGACAATAAAACCACTACAGCTAGCACAAAACACAGCCGCACGACTCACAACAGATTACACGATTCACGACCACATCACTCCCAAACTGTACTACCTACACTGGCTCCCAATCAGCTCTAGAGTCCAATTCAAAGTACTTCTACACATATTTAAAATAATACACAACCTCTCAGCAGACAGCCTACGTCCTCTCATAAAAACCGATGACAACAGGAGACCAAGAAGAAAAGGAACCTCAGACACCATCAGAACACCAAAGGAATTTGCTAAAACAAGGCTGGCCACATCAAGGAGGGCACTCTCCCTGGCAGCACCCGCTATATGGAACTCCCTCCCAGACCACATAAGATCAACCAAGAACCTCAAGGACTTCAGAAAACTTCTTAAGACTGCTCTATTTACAGAACATTTCAAGGACCTCACATAAATGGCTCCTATTTTCTACCTTCAAGACATTAGAGGATCTCGATCCTAACATGCCTCTCAAACAGCCCCATTATTGTATATATGTATATAGCTCATTATGTAAATAGTTCACCGATATAATCTAACACACTGCTCCACACACCACTCTTCTCAGTTCTCCCACTGCATGCTACAGACCACACATTATTATTGATTTTGATTGATGTGCCAAACTGCCTTGATTTAACGATAAGGCGGTATACTAAATCCTTCTAAATTAATAAATAATAAATAAATAAAATAAACCGTGGGAACATATAGCTCCCGCGGTTGCCAAATCGGATACAAATTGGCCACATTTTTCTTTTGGCCGTCTGGATGATCCCCTTACAGAATTGGCCTCCATAAAAATAACACTGGTCAACATTGAAATTGTTACTGACTTTAAAAGACCCTAATCTGTAGTATCTTGGTGAGCTGAACACAAAATTAACATAAAAATTTTTTTATTGGCTCTCGTTTTGAAGATATTGCATGTAGTTCATTTTTGATGTTTCACCGTGTCAATTTATCCAATAGGACATCAACAACATCCCAAATAAGCCTTGAATGATGTAATATTGCATCACATTGCATAATACCAGCATGCACACATCATCCAGAGTTGATTGCATCATTTTCTGATACAATGCAATACTACCGCCATACGCAGTCGGAAAGGAAAGTAATCTGGTATTCTGTTCCGATATTGAAAGCCTCATGAATGCCTTAAAAATCACTCATGACCCACAAGACTGGAGACTATTTATAGACTCTTTGAAACTGAGTCTGAAGGCTTTGCTTTTGAACAATGGAAACCGTCTTCCATCTATTCTAGTAGGGCATGCCGTCCACATGAAAGAGACATACGATAACTTAAAGCATCTACTGACTTCCATTAACTATAACAAGTACAGCTGGCACCTCTGTGGTGACTTGAAGGTAGTTGCCCTTTTAATGGGAATGCAGCAGGGATATATAAAATACATGTGTTTCTTATGTGAGTGGGATAGCCGAGCAAGGGATTGGCACTACTTGCGGAAGGAATGGAATCGCAGACAAAATGTAACAGTTGGAGAGAAAAATATCCAGCACCCAGTTCTGGTTGAGGCTCACAAAATCCTGCTACCACCCCTTCACATCAAACTAGGTTTGATGAAAAACTTCGTGAAAGCCATGGACAGCACTTCGCCAGCTTTCTGATACCTACATGAAAAATTCCCTCGACTCAGCGAAGCAAAGATTAAAGAGGGAGTTTTTGTGGGTCCTCAGATTCGAGAGCTCTTCAAAGATGACCGGTTCAACAACTTGCTGCAGGGTGATGCGAAACAAGCATGGAATGCTTTTCGCCTAGGGTCAACAAACTTCCTCGGGAATGTTAGGGCAGAAAACTACAAGGAACTAGTAGAAGACATGCTGATGCAGTATCAGAAACTTGACTGCAATATGTCTCTAAAGATCCATTTCCTTAATTCCCATCTCAATTTCTTTCCTGACAACTGTGGTATGGTTAGTGATGAACAGGGCGAATGTTTTCACCAGGATATTGCAACGATGGAGCAAAGATACCAGGAAAAATGGTCCACTACAATGCTGGCTGACTACTGCTGGACACTCCCCAGAGAAGCTCCCGAACAGCTGTACAAGAGACAGGCGAAAAAATCTAAGAAGTAGTCTATGACTTGTTTTTTTACGGTATTAACCGAAGGCTTATTATATTTACTATTGACATGCATTTCGTGATGTAAACATTAATTCTTGTAGATTACAAAAAAACTAGAGCTAACTTTGCAATTTCACTGTCATATTCGTGTCCAGCATATACAAATTGATAAGAAATGACTATTTTTATTTCAGTAACATGACTTTTGTTTTTTTTTTTTTTTTTTTTTTTTTAAATTTTTATTTAGAGATTTTCCAACATATAAGCATACAAGTAACATAGTCAGTCTGCATGTCAACCTGTTAATACAACATAACTCCTCGCTACCCCCCCCCCACCTTCCCCCCCCCCCAGGATCTCGAGGCAAGGAATAAAAGAGAGAATAAAAGAGAGAAAAAAGAAAAATAATAAAGAAGCGAAGGAGGAGGGTCGTTCCAGCTAAGAAGGTGCATGACATCAAACAAGCCTTCCGCCAAGGGACTCCTCAGACTCAGGGTTGCCCATTCAGCCCAATAAAGGAAGCCACTGCTTCAAAGCACTACAGATCTGGCAACATATTGGTCTAATAGTGACCATCTGTCGTAGCTTAACTCCCCTCTATCGGGGTGATGGAGCTTGCTGTAGAGCTTCTCATATTTGGCATAGCGACAAACCATTCCCCACCATTCCCCCACGCGGAGGTTCACCAGATTCTTCCAATTAGAGAGAATCAACTTAAAAGCAATGGCTATCAGAAAGTTGAGCAGAAAAGCTTTCTTTTTGCGGTCAACCTGAGGTAGCTCTAAAGACCTCAGAAAGATTGCTTTCTTGGAGAGTGCACAGGTAATGTTCAGTACTACTTGTATTCTACCCCAAACCGCTACCCAAAAGTGTTGTACAAAAGGGCAATCATAAAACATGTGCAAAAATGTACCTTTCTCCTTCCGACAGGACCAACATGTCCCGGCTGAGGAACCATCCCATTTGGAAAGCTTTACAGGCGTGATATATGCCCTATGCAGCAAGAAGAACAGAGATTGTGTAATAGACGCCGAGCGGGAAGCCCGCGTTACAGGGCCCCACATTTTTGACCATGAGTTAGGGTGTAGCCCAGGAGGGAGGTCGGTCTCCCATACTTTATACAGCCCAATTGGACTTTGACTAGCATAGTCCCTAAAGAGAGCATATAGCCCTGAAATCATACCCCTCCGCTCGAGCATCGCCTTAAGATTGGTAATTAATGCACTCTCAGCAACAAGCGTGTCAATGTTAACTTTGGCCGCTAGTATGCAATGTTTAAGCTGCAACCACCGAAAATGACAGCTCTGCGGCATGGAGAACTCACTGCAGAAAGCAGAAAAGTCCTTCCAGCCGGTGCCCCCCACTAAGTGTCCTAGGGTCCAAATTCCCTTTTCTTGCCAAGCTTTCCAGGCAAATCTCTTCCCTCTGATTTTAAATATCGGATTCCACCAGAGTGGGGTCAATTGGGAAGGCAAGACATCTTTGCCAGCTAATCTTAAAAGCTGAAGAAAGGCTTCCTGGGTGGCCCGGATCACCGCCCCCAATCCCCCTTCCGCCGGGTGTAACATTCCTAGCAGGTGCCTCAAAGGGTAGGGTTCCGCCACTCGGGACTCCACTTTAAGCCAACTTGGACTTGGGGCCTCCTCCTCCTCGGTTCCCAACCACACGGCGCCCTGCTTTAAGAGAAACGCATAGTGGTACCACTGAAAGTCGGGGAAGTGCACTCCCCCCCTCTCCTTAGAGGCCTTTAATTTCTTGCTGGCAATTCGAGGTTGCTTGTCCTTCCAGAGAAATCTCAGAAGACTCCGCTCTAAACGTTGGTATTCCACAGCTGGCAGGGAGAAGGGAAGCATGCCCAGTACATAGTTAATCCTAGGCACCAAAACCATTTTAATAACTTCCAATCTACCCCACCAGGTAAGGTGTAGTGGGGACCACGCCAGCGTTGTGTTACGAACTGTTTGGGCAAGCTCCCTCATATTTGTGAGAATAGTGCCCTCCACGGAGGCACCATACCAAGCTCCCAGGTACTTGATACCTCCCGGTTGCCACTTAAATGGGAATGGGGCCATCAGTTCTGCATTCGAGCAACTGTTCAGTGGAAAAGCAACAGACTTGTCCCAGTTTATCTTATAGCCCGAGATGTTTGAATAACTCTGTATTAACTCCAATATATGCGATATCTCCGACGGTTGAGTAAATAACAACAGATCATCGGCATAGGCAGATAATTTCACTCGTAGCCCCCCAAAGTCAAAGCCCTTTATATCCGCATTCTGCCGAATAGCTATGGCAAGGGGCTCAAGTGCCAGGTCAAAGAGTAGAGGAGATAAAGGGCAACCCTGTCGGGTACCCCGATGGAGGGAAAAGGCCCGATGCTGACAGCCATTGGCTGAGACCCTGGCACGGGTCCTGGCATATAACAATCTGACCTTATCAATAAAGTCCTGCCCTAAACCAAACCACTGCAATACTGAGAATAAGAAAGGCCATTCTAACCTGTCGAACGCCTTCTCGGCATCTAGCGAGAGGGCAACGAAAGGGGACGCTTCCACAGCTGCTCTATCAAGCAGATTACAAAACAGTCTAGCATTATCAGAGGTCGCCCTACCTGGGATGAAGCCGCACTGATCCGGGTGCACCAACCCTCCGATGACCTTGGCAAGCCGTTTAGCTAAGATACTCGCATATACCTTATAATCTGCATTCAGCAGAGATATAGGCCTGTAGTTTTTGACACTATTGGGATCCCTTCCGGGTTTCTCCAATACCACAATTGTGGCTTCAGAAAAATTACCAGAGCGCTCAGGTCCCTTTTCCAGCTCTCCATAGTATATCCCCAGATAGGGGATCAACTCTGCACTCAAAACTTTATACAGCTCAATTGGTATCCCATCGGGGCCTGCAGCCTTCCCCGCCGCCATGGCTTTGATGGCAGTATCTATCTCCTTACAGGAAATGGGCATGTCAAGCTGCCGAGCCTGATGAACCTCCAATATAGGATGGCTCAAGGTATCTAAGAATCTGGCGGACTCTTCAGAGTTGGCGCTCACCTCTGAGGAATACAATGCACTGTAAAATTTAGTGAATTCTTCCAAAATTTGCTCATCCTTAAACAGCTGAGTCTTCTTATCATCCACAAGGGACACAATTCTCGACCTTTCCCTATGTCCTCTCAGAGTGCTCGCCAGTAGCTTACTAGCTTTGTTTTGTTCTATATGATATCTAGCCGATTGTCTCAGCATAAGTTGCTCTACCTCGTAACTTAACACTTCATTATACTGGAATCGTAATCTTTGCAGTCGGAGAAGGATCCCTGGGTTAGGGCACCTAATCCAGAGCCTCTCGCCCGCTTTAATCTGTTGCTCTATGACCAACAGCTGCTCCTTTCTCCGCTTTGCTTCTTTGATCTTATAACTAGTAATAGTGGCCCTTAGCGACGCCTTGAAGGCTTCCCACCAGGCCCAGCATGCTGTATCCTCGACCTTGTTGGCCAAGAAATACTCCCTAGTGGCGGTCCTCAGCTCGTTCTGAAAGGCGGGCTCCGCCAGCCAGGCCCTATTAAATGACCACTCAGGGGTCCCTCTGGCAGCCGCTGTGACCAGAACACTGATCGTGATAGCCGCATGGTCAGATATCGTTCTACCCATGATTGTCGCCTCACAGCTGCTCGAAACCAATGACCGTGAAACTAAAAAGTAATCTATCCGGGAGAGAGAGTTATGTACTGGTGAATAGAAAGTGTAGTCTTTTTCGGTCGGATGCAACAATCGCCAAATATCCATTAGGCCACAATCCGCTATCAAAGCGGAGAGGGCCCCGTCTGCTCGGGATGATCGCACCACTCTCGCTGGGCTGCGGTCCACCAAAGATTCTCTGACCAGGTTGAAATCGCCACCCATTATTATTGGGGCTGAATACTCCCTCTGCAGCATGCTATTTAAGGCGCTAAAGAAGTTAGGGTCGTCCTGATTAGGGCCGTACACATTGACCAACTGCAAATCTACATCCCCGACCCGTATCAATGATCTACACCATCGCCCAGCGTCATCGTGGCTAGTTTTAACTGTCTTGGCTCCCACCGCTTTCCGCACCAGTATGGCAACCCCATTTTTCTTATGGTCTGCTGGGGAGGCACCTGCTAGGATATATTTCTTGCCCGCTAGCTTCCCGGTTTCTTGTGAGCTTAAGTGCGTCTCTTGTAAAAAAATGACATCTGCTTGCTGCCGGGCACAATATGCTAGTAATTTTTTCCTTTTAATTGGTGTCTGAATCCCTTTCACATTCAGGGACATAAATTTAATCCGATCAGTCATTACTTCTTAGATTACAAAATATTACATGCATATTATACAAACTGGTCAGACCCCCGCCCGTGATCCGACACAGAATCCCCCATTGTATACAACTCTGTTTCTTTCCCCGAGATCCAGCCCTTTCCACCCCCCAAAAAAAACCCCCTTCCATAACAAGAACATCCTGGGTAAGACCACAGGGACATCCAGTACAACGCAAACTGGCCCCATTTTCACCCACCCACCCAAATTCTCTCATTCACACATTCATTCCCAACAAGGAGAGACCCAAAAAGCAAACATGATAAATACAGCATTAGGTTTCTGAACTGTCCACTCCGCAACATCCACGAGGTTCGCTGCCAGGCCGTGCAGCTCTTGCGGGCAGACTGGAATCCCTCCAACAGACCGGAGCTATTGCCTATAAGAGCCAGGCCCGAGGTCAGGCCTCAAACATAAACTCCAGGCAAATTCAAGGATAGTTCCCATAGGGCAAGACCGTGGATTATTCAAACCATTATCCAACCTCAACGTTCACGCTGTTTACGTGGATTGCATCTGCAAGGCCTCCTGGTCTTCGATGTATCTCTCCAGGACTGCAGGATCATCAAAGGATGTTGTCTCATTATTCAGAGTCACCTTAAACCTCGCTGGGCTAAACAGGCCGTATCTAGCCTGCAGACGCTGGAGGCGAGGCCGCAATGCTAAAAAGTGCTTCCGTCGCTCAACAGTAGGTTTGCTGAAGTCAGGGTAGAAGGCTATCTTCTGACCTCCATGCTGGAGGGGCTGTGTTGCCTTTGCCGCCGCTAGGATTTGAGTGACGTGCTGGTGGCGGAGCGCACATAGAATCATCGGGCACGGGTACTTAGCACTTTGACTAGCGTGGGAGGGCAGCCGGTGAGCCCTTTCGATCTCGAACGGGCGCGCAAACTCCAACTTCAGAAGCTTTGGTATCAGTGCTTCCAAGTAACGAACAGGGTCTCCCCCTTCGGCACCTTCGACAATTCCCAGTACCCGTATATTGTTTCGCCGAGCCCTGTTGTTCATGTCTTCGAGACTCTTTTCCAGCCCATCAAACTTGCGATTAAGTCGCGGGAGCAAGGTCAGTTGTTTCTCATGCGCCGCAGCGACCCTTTCCACGCTGTCCACCCTTTGTGTGAGTTGCTGCATTTGTGCAGTTAGATCTGTTAGGCCCGCTTGCATTGCAGCCAGGGACTCACCGTTTGAGTCTACCCGACAGCGGACCGCTCTCACTTCTTTCAAAATCTCTTGCAACCCCTCCGCCGTCTCATGGGGAGCCGCCATCTTTTGCGGCGAGAGTGGATCGGATTTGGACCTTTTGGTGCCAGCCGCCGCCGCAGCGGCGAAATCCAAGCGGGTCTGTTTGCCCGATGACATCCTCGAGCTCTGGCTCTCCGACTCGCTGCGTTTCAAGCAGGCTAAAATGATAGTAAGCAGGATTCGTTGTCGAGGGGCCAGGAGAAGCTCTCTTATGCGGCCATACTGGTTCCTCGCAGGCTCCGCCCCCCTCAGTAACATGACTTTTGTAAAAATTTGTTGACCAGTGTAAGCTGTCAGAAATAATTTGTGCTAAACAAGAAGAGCAAGCCAAACACATGTACCCTGGGGTCTGTGTTAACAACATCTATATCTTGCACACACACACACACACACACACGCGCGCGCGCGCGCAAAAATGTCACTTGTGTGTATATGCTGCAATGCTAGCTGGCGCACACAGCAGTTCTGCTCAGAATAAGATTGGTGTTCATAAACAGTACTATTTCGGGACTGCTACTTTTCTTCTGCTGCTTGCCTGTTCCTTGCCCAGCAGACGCTGGGAGTGCCGGTTGTTGGAGGAGGCGGAGCTTCTTGTGACATCCCTCCTTCTCCCTCTGTAAGATCTTGCTGCTCTGGAAGGCTATCGGGACTGCTACTTTTCTTCTGCTGCTTGCCTGTTCCTTGCCCAGGATACGCCGGGAGTGTCGGTTGTTGGAGGAGGCGGAGCTTCTTGTCACGTCCCTCTCTCTCCCTCTATAAGATCTAGTTACTCTGAGGAACGCGGCCGTGGGTGCCTGCCTGTGGGTGCATGTCTGAAGGGGCATGACCAAAGGGGCAGGTTCTGCCCCTTTGGAGCCCTTTTGGAGTCTGGAGGAGTCTGTATCTGTGCTGCATGGGGAAACGGAAGAAGCGGTCTTTGCCGGTGGCTGTGGCTAAGACTGTGAAAATACTTGGACCTATGGACCATTATTTGCAAGTGATATCTTCTGAACCTTTAGTGGGAGATCCAAATATGTCTTCCGGGACCGTGAGTACAATCTCAGACAAGTCTCTATTAATGGGTTTAACCCCGCCGAGCTTGCAAGGTGTTTTTGAGTCTGCGGTTCCTTCAGGTCTAGATGGCTTGGATGAACTTGCTTCTAATTCCTTTCAACAGGATTCTTCCCGGTTGGACACTTTAGATTTAAATATGCCTGCTCCATTGTTGTTTCAGCCTCCTCTAGTGACTTTGATGGCCCCAAATAATATATCTCTATGTGACATTTGGGAGGTGGTTACTCGCATTGAAGTTTCAATGCGTTTGGCACTTTCCCAGATTTCACAGTTTTCTAGTGATGTGGTCGCCAAACTCACTGAACAGGAGTCTAACATATATAGGTCTAAGTCGATATTTAACAAGTTAGAGGGACAGGTAGCTATAGCACAAGCTGCTATCTCTTCGTCGGCTCAAGATAGTTCTCTGGTACATTATCAATTGGAAACTTTGGAGAATATGGCTAGGGGAAAGAATCTACATTTTATTAACTTTCCTCGTACTCATTATCTTTCTCTTTTGATATTGTTGCAAACATATTTCAAAGAAATATTATTGATTCAGGATGTGGATTCTATTAAGTTGTCTAATGTTTATTATGTTCCACCTGGGGCCAGGTCTCAGGTTTCTTCTCAAGATGATTTGGCTCAAGTGGCTCCTCTTGAATCCTTGGATTTTCTGCATTTTTGGAATCATCAGTAGATGTTATTCCACAACGGGCCACATTAATTGCTTCTTTTCTTTTACTTTCTGATAAAAATTTGATAATGAAACTTTATTTTCCTAAGAAGAGTGTTGATTTCTGTGGCTCTCCTATTCAAATCTTCCCTGATGTTGGTAGGTCCACCCAAAAGCATAGGAAAGATTTCCTGAGTTTGAAGCCGATGACTCTGGCCCTGGGTGCTGCTTTTTTCCTGAAATACCCTTGTAAATGTATTGTGCAATACCAAGTCAATGCGTTTGTTTTTAGGACCTGCTCAATTAGAGGCTTTTTTGTCTGGGAAGGAGAATACAGGTTGTGTGAAATAGTAATTTCCACCTGCTTGCTTATGTATAAGGGGTTTTAAATTTAGTTATTCTCTTGGGCGTTAGATGGTTTTGTGGTTTCTTTTTTTAGGCTTTCCCCTTGAAGTGGACTTTGATGTTCCTTTTGTCTTGGATTTATTGTCATAATGTGGGTTGTACGACATGTTTTTTAGCTTTTCTTTTATGGTCTGTGACAAAAGTTACTTTTCTGTACATGAGTTATATATCTTGTATTGTATTTGAAACTTAATTAAAATAAAATAAAATAAACAGTACTAGTTTACCCAGAAATTCTGTGTGGAAGAATGATTTTTATGCTAGATAGTATAATGGAGGAGTAGCCTAGTGGTTACAACAACAGCCTAACATCCAGAAAGACTGGAGTTCAATTCCTACTAGCACACCTCAGACAAGTTGCTTTATCCTCCCTTGCCTCAAATGAAAAGGTCTGGCAATCTTCTTCTGGTCATACCTTGCCAAGAAAACCCAGGGGCTATTGGGCTGCCAGAAGTCAGCTTTGAGTTACCTGAGTACCTATTATGGAACGATAGCATCCTTTGGGCATGGTAAGGACCACCTTCTAGTCTAAGAGAATCTTTGGGGCTTGTTTACAAAGCCGCGGTAGCGGTTCGCGATCGTTATCGGAGCCGCGGCCCCATTGAAATCAAGCCCCTTTATGTCTTATTCCACTTACCTATCTTTTCTGTTCTGTTCCTATCTCTCCTATAATGTCCTCTCTACACTATGGAGTTCCTTTCACTTCTTTTCTTTTTAATTATTGTACACCGCATAGACTGCAATGAAATGTTGCAGTATATCAAATAAAATATAACCATAACCATTGACTTGACGTCATTTAAAAAAAAAGCATGCGCATAACATTGTTCCAGCACACTTCCCCTGCCACTTTTTTTTCTCAGCAAAACCAGAAAAACGTTGTGAGCGCTGTGATGCTGTGGGATGGGTTCCAAAGCAACTGGAGCAGTCGAAGTACTGTCATGGGTTCTGCAGCCTCAAGTCCAGGTTGGGTTTTCCAGACACCCACAAGAGTTCCTCTCAGGTCCATAGCAAAGTCCAGCAAACAGTTCTGCCATGCCAGTTCCTACACCCTGGGTCAGGTGTGGCCTCTCCTTCTCAAAGTAAAATAGTTCAGAACAGAAATGCACAAAAATCACAAGTAGCCAAATCATATCATCTAGGTTCGAACCCAGAGTCTTTCTCAGAACAAAACAATGTTGCTCAGATGCACAGTAAACAGCTGTGTAGCTGCCCCTCCCTTCCACCCTTCAGGTTCACTACAAACTGGCTGAACCTGCTCCAGGGCTAGAGCTTACACTGGCTCATCCACAGTACCCCCATGGATTCCTGCTCCTTGTCCTCATATGCTTGAGTTTCCATAGCTTCTTCCACCTTGAAGTAAATACCTCCCTTACTAAAGCACAGGGACCTTTCCAGAAGCAGGGAAAAGGGTCCTGAAGGCTGCACTTCCTTCTTTCCCAGGCCTCCCCTGCACTGCTTTTCAAATCCTATACACTGGCCACAACCTACGACCTTGGTTGCTTATTACTGACTCCCTTTGCCACCTGTGTGGTCTCTTAATTGGATCACCTGATCCTTTCTGTGGTGGGCCCTCCCATCCTAAGGGATTCTGGGACTTGTAATCTGACTGACTCTGTCACAGTGCTGTACGTAGGGTTGCCAACTGGCCGGTTTTTCCATGGCCAGGCCGGCTGCCGGCGCAGAGGTAAAACCGGCCCTTGAAAAGCCGGTTTTTTGCTCTGGCCGCAAGATCGGGAGCGGCCAGAGCAAAAAAACGGCTTTTCTCCCAACCCGTCCAAAAAAAAAACCCTTCCCCGGGGCGGCCCACACACCGGAGGGCTTCAGAGGGAGCCGGGGAAGCCCGCGCGAGGTCCCGGCTCCCTCTGTACAGCCGCCAGTGTGAAGAGCCTTTTCCTTCATGCTGGCGGCTGTTTCTGTAAAGCCGTGATTGCTGGGAAAGGTTAAAGGCAATACCCTTTAACCTTTCCCAGCATTCGCGGCTTCACAGAAACAACCGCCAGCGTGAAGGAAATCTTGCATTCAAATCTTGTACTGAGCTCAGCCTTCAGATCTTCTGTATATTCCTCTGCATCTGTGCCACATAGCTAATTGCTTTACTACCATCCATTTAAATGGATTGAAATGTACTGTGTATTGCTGTCTTCTTGAGGCTTTGTGCACAATTAGCTCATGCGCAAAACTTGTTCTTGCATTAGTAGCACACAAAATCATGTGTTAAAAGTTAGTTAGCCTGTGAGCACAGCCTAGTGTACTTTTCTACATTGAGGTCAATTTGTTTGCCAACACATAAATAGATGAATCCTAATCAGGGCTGGTGCTACCTTTTCTGGTGCCCTATGCGAGTGATTAATTTGCTGCCCCCCCCCCCCCTCATAACTGAGCATATTCCTACGGAGCCTTTCACAAGTGTCACTTTTGTCCCAACATGATGAAATTTTCTAAGAGGTAGCCATATTAGTCTGGACTTTGGAGTGGCAAAAATGACAGAGGTCTCAATGAATTGATACTGTAAGTCTATAAGGCAAAAGCCTTACTAACCAATGTGATACCCAGAGCGGACGCCCACGTCCCTGCCCCCACTTGTGCATGCGGCAAACTTTCAGTTGTTTGCTGGTTTGCAGCACTGCCTTCACTCCAGGCTCACTGTTCTCTCCCAGGCCGTAGTCTCATGGTGTGACTGTTAACACAAAACCTCAGAAGGGAACAGCAGGTCTGGAGTTAAAGCAGCGCAGCAAGCCAACAAACAACTGAAAGCTGCTGAGTGCGGCTGCTGCCATGTTGGCCTGGACTTTAAACTCCACCCCACTTCTGGCCGGAACCGGGGCCAACTACACCTACCATCCCGCCCTTGGTATGCCACTGCTATAAGATGCCAAGTGCCTCTCTCATTTTTGTCCCAACAATAACTTAATAAGTGTACATCATTTACGTGTGCAGTGGGATTAAAGAAAGGCTACTAGATTTTTGCATGACTTTCATCCAGTGCCAAGTACCATGTGCATAAAACCCTGAAAAAAGACCATTCAAAGTCCATAACAAACCTGTTATAACAATAAGATAACAATACCAGGCCTCACAAAACAACAAATCTATCGATGAAAAGGCAGTATTACAAATATTAAACCAGTACATTTTATAGAACACCAATACCTCTCTTAATAGGAAAACAGAATAAGTGGGACTGCTAGAGCTCTACACAAAAACTCAATGTTATTTTATTAATTTTTTGAATTTTATTTAAAAAATATTTATATACTGCCAAGTGCAAAGCATTCTAGGCAGTATACAATCATTGAATAAAACATAATCAAACCCAGACCCAACAAAACCCCTACAACCCAAATGCTGACCCACTGCAATTACCTTACCCCACCCCCTCGCCCATCTTAACAGGAAACACTGGGAAAGAGGAAGATTTTTAAGCCCTTATGAAATCGCTACAAGTTGGATTCTGAATGTAATGCTGCTGGGAGGAGTTCCATAACACTGGAACAGCCACAGAAAACATGTGTGCATGCCACTGCTGCAACCATATCTGACCTGGCCCTGGAACCTCTATCAGCCAAGCCCCAGCAGAGTTCAGAGCCTGACTGGGTACATTCCGCTACAAAAAGGGAACCAGGCCTCTCAGGGCCTTAAATGCTAACACCAAAAGTTTGAACATAAGATATGCCATACTGGGTCAGACCCAGGTCCATCAAGCCCAATATCCTGCTTCCAGTATGAGAAAATACTTTTTCACTCAACATGTAATCATGGAATTCATTACTGGAGGATACAGTAGAAGCTATTAGTGTAGCCGGATTTAAGAAAGGTTTGAACAAGTTCCTGGAGGAAAGGTCCATAATGGAGACCCGGGATATCCTCTGCTTGCCCCAATACAAGCATTGTGGAAGCTGTATCTTTTGGGGAAACTCCTAGATACTTCAGCCCCGCAAGTCAGGACTCAGAAATGGGCCCATAGTGCCTGGAAACTCTTTTGTGAAAATTGCATCAAAGCTAAGAAAGTCTGCCTCATATAACTCTGATATCTTTTCTAGCTTATGCAACTTACTCGATGTCTTCTTTTACCTTCTTGATAATATCACCCTTGTAAAATGATTTGGGCCACTAACATGTTTTCCATATGCTGGACATTGCTCTCCATTTATGTGCATTGTCACAGTGCTTACATGTAGTAGATTAGATTGCAAGTAAGTTACTCTGCTGTTGCTTTTCTGTTGCATTAACACTGTTAGCATGCCAGTCCTGTTCTATAATTTTCAGTTGCAAATCTGTGAATTCTGCAGTATATGTTTCAATGATTGTATTCACTTAAATCAGGTCCTCTTAAAATACACAAATCTTTCCTATATTAAATTTTGGTGGGTTTGAAATAGATTTCTAATGCAAACAGAATAACTTTGTTATCCTTCCTCTACTCCTCTGTGATGCTAAAATTATGTACATAAATATTATGTCATTCTCTTTTAAGCCTGCTGTTAGATAATAGTCTTCAAATTCTACTCTGAAATGTTCCAGTTGCCACATAAGTCACCACTAACCTTCATGCCCTTTGGGGATGAAATGCCGTTAGCAGATGCCATGATGCTATAATGCTTTTGTGCGTCTGTGTCAAGGGAGACGATGTGTAACCTTAGGATGATCAATATAACTGCAAACATAGCTGTGCACTATTAATTCTGAAGATCACCACACTAGAAATACTCTCCATCATAGGAAGGAAGACAGAGCAGGTTCAAAATCTCCTGATACCATGTTTCAAAATTAAAAGTAAAGATACATGAAATACAGCTGGAACACATGAACCATAATGTTGTATATCAGAATGAAAAGGAAGTAGAAAAACAGTGAGATATAACAAGGAACCACTTGATGGTATCAGTATAAGTTAAGATCTGTAGCAGTCCCCCCACACGCAATCTCTCTCCCTCCCTCTCTCCCACCTTCTTGTGTTATTCCCATCCCTCTCCTCTGTCACTCTCTCTCCTTCCCTCCTGCCTTTCCCTTTCCCTTTCACTCCCTCCTTCCTTCCCCACTTCCTGTTTGTACTCTTTCCCTACCTTCCATACTCCCTTGCACTCTCCTAGTTTTTGTCCTCCCCTGGATTCTTTCTTCACCCTGCACTTACCTTCTTTCCTTTCATTCTGTCTAATCCTACTTTTTCCCTTATGATCTCATGACCCTATCCCTTTATTTTTTTCTCCTCTCTAACCTCATCCTTTCCATTTGAACCTCCCCTCACACCCTCTCATTTCCATTCTTCCTACTCTACCCTATTTCTCATGTCCCACCCTCTTAACCCTCTCTCTCTTCACCATTATGTCACTCTAATCCCATCTTTTCTCATGCCCTGCCCCCTCACTCTGTACCCTTTCCTGTCTGATGGCCAGCTGCTCCATGCGGGCAGGACCTGGGTACTCTCACTGGCTCTTTTGTAGCCTCTCAACTCGCTCCATGCTGGCAGAATCTGGTGGTTCATGCCCGAGGCCGCGGGCCGGGTCCCGCGGCCGTCAGTAACCTGGGCCCGGGCCCGGCCTCGGCCTCCAGCACGTGGTTGGGGGAGGTGGGGGGGGGGGTCGAGAGCGAGAAGGCCGTGCGCGGCTTTTGAAATCGCTCCGTCACACCGGCGGAGCGATTTCATTGGCCCGCTGGGTAGGTGGGGGGCGGTGCTGTGTCCGCGAGGAGCCGCGTGGCCGTCTCCTTCTGGCCGCGGCTCCTCGGGAAGCAGTCGCGTTCGTTGCCGGTCCGGTGAGTTGGGTTCTTTGGGGGGGTTATTGTGCCCCGGGGGTGGTTGCGTTCGGGGGGGTTTGCTGACAGCGGGTTTCTTGCGGCGGCAAGCTCTTGGGTTTTGCAAACAAAATTAAACAAAAAAAAAAAGAACCCCTTAAACAATTACAGCCTGCTTTCTGCCTCTGCAGCCAGCACATTTGCACCGCGCAGGGCAGACGCACTCAGCCTCCCGGTGGGAGGGCCTGAGCATGGCCGGCAACAGCAAAGCCAGGAGGGCTTCGGGGGCAAGGGCTGGGGGGAGTTCGAGGGGGTCCCGCGGTGCGGGGGCAGCACCGGGTGCCAGTGCAGGTCGCGGGAATGTGCGTGGGGCAGGTAGGAAGGCAGGAAAGCGTGGGGTAGGGGCTGGGAAGCGTGGGGCTCTCCCTGCCCCTGCAGCCGAGTTGAGTAGTCCGGGGGAGGTAGTGAGCCCCCTGGTGCGGGTTGTGGGGCCTGGGGCGGGGGAGACTGATGGGGTGATGGGGGGGAGTAGGGGGAGGGGGGGTAGCAGATGTGAGCGTTCCTCGGGGGTGGGTGGGGGATGGGGGGGAGCGGATGGGCGGGGGGGGGGCTGGGTGGGTTCAGGTCCCGGTTGGAGCCTATGGGCCCGTGCCGTTGGGGTGGGGTAGGGCGGGACTGCATGGCGAAGGGTGGCAGGCTTGGGCCCCGATACCTGGTCAGGCTATGGGAGGGGACCCGTGGGGGGGGCTGGGGAGGGGAGCATTGGGGGGCCGGTTGTCAAAGTAGTGGGGGGCAGCTTCCCTGGGGGGCTGCAGGCTGGGCAGCTGGGGGGTTGGGGTCCTCGGGGGGGGCGCAGGGAGGGGGTGCGGGGTGGGGGGTGGGGCCTTACGGGATGGCTCCTCATGGGGTTGGCTTTCCTCCTTCCCCGTGTGTTGGCTCTCCTCTCCCGTTGCAGGTTCCGGGGAGTGCACCGGTGGCAGCGTGTGGTGCCGGCGTCGGCTCGACAGTGATGTCGTCAGTTGGGGGCCAGTCCGGCCCGACCTCGGTGGAGCAGACGGAGTCCACCTCGGTGGTGCAGGTGACGGCGGAGCAGGCGGTGGCAGGTGAGTGTTCCGGGACCACAGCGGGGGGGGTTGGGGCAGTAGTGTCGTCGGGTGAGGGTGCACCGCCGGCTCGTAAAGCCAAGGCGAAGCGGAAGCACCGACGGCATCGGCGGCGGAGTGCGTCGTCTTCCTCTTCATCGTCAGGGTCCTCGGACACTTCCTCGGCGGACTCCACGGTCGTGCCGTGGACGGGAGAGGGGGCGGGGTCCTCGGTGGTGCGGTGCGCGGAATTGTGGGAGAGTGTTCCGCGCAAGTTGAGGCGGCGGATCGTGAAGCGGCGGTACCTTGATATTTTCCGGCTATTGGAGGGGAGGAAACGTTCGGGGGAGAGTCGCAAAAAACGCAAGGAAGATGATAAGGCGGGGAGGGTACGGAAGGTGTCACGGAACACATTGAATTGGACTCGGGCCTTTTTGCGTTTGGCGAGCGTATGGGGGCATGCAGACCCGAGTTGTTACGGCGAGCTGTTGGCTTATGCCGACGCTATCTTGGCGGCTTCCCAGGTGCACGAAGGTTGGGCCTGGCTTAATTATGATGAGGAGTTCCGCGATATGATGGAAGAGAATCGGCAGCTGTCGTGGGGAATGAAGGATATCAACCTTTGGCTCACGCAAATGTCGGCAAAGAAGGGCGGAACGGGGGGGGGTGCAGGTCCGGTTAGGGCGGCGGGCACGGCAGCTCCGGCGGGCTTTCGGTCCTTTCGGCCAGCGGGCCCGGGGCCCGAGTCGAGCAAAATTGGGGCGCGCGGTCCCGGCGGAGATCTGTGCTGGCGCTTCAATAAAACGTCCTGCCCATTCCCGGACTGCAAGTTTCGGCACGCCTGTTTGCTTTGCGGTGCCGGTCACTTGGCCGTCAAGTGCAGCCGTAGAGCGGTGCAGGGGGCGTCGGCCGCAAGTAAGTGACAGGATGGCGGAGGGGCTGGCGCCTACCCCCATTAGGATGCAGGCGTTGCAGCCATGGCTGGAGCTCTACGCGGCGACCAGGCATGGCAAGGCGGGGACGATGTTGTTGGTGGGTTTTTCTGAGGGCTTTCGTATCCCAGTTCAAGGGGCGGTTAGGGAGTCGGAGACGGGGAATGCGGGCTCAGTGATGAGGCTGGCGGAGGTGGCCCGTGCGAAGATCTCGGCGGAATGTGCTCTGGGCAGAGTCGCCTGGCCGTTCGAATGGCCCCCCTTTTCGCCGTTTATTGTTTCGCCGCTGGGTGTTATCCCGAAGAAAGAGCCCACGCGTTATCGGCTGATCCATAATCTTTCTTGCCCCCTTGGGGCCTCGGTAAACGACCATATCCCGCGGGAGCTGTGCTCAGTGCGCTATGCGTCCTTCGACAAGGCCTTGGAGCTGGTGCGCCAATGCGGTAAGGGGGCTTTGCTGGCAAAAGTGGACATTGAGTCAGCCTTTCATCTCTTGCCGGTGCACCCGTCCGCCTTCCCTATGCTGGGATTTCGTTTTGACGATCATTATTATTACGACAAGTGCATGCCCATGGGTTGCGCGATCTCGTGCACTTACTTCGAGGCCTTCGGCTCTTTCTTGCACTGGGTGTTGGTGCGGAGGTCTGGGCGTCGGACTATAGTGCATTATCTCGACGATTTTTTGTTCGTCGGGCCGGCCCAGTCCGCCGTGTGTGGATCCTTGCTGGGGCTTTTCCTGGGCCTGGCGGCGGAGTTTTGCATCCCTTTGGCGGAGGGTAAGACGGTGGGGCCGGTGACTCGTATTTCCTTCTTGGGGATCGATATCGACTCGGTTGAGTTCATGGTCCGGTTACCTATGGATAAAGTAGAGCGGCTGCGGCTCTTGGTGGCGGAGGTGGGCTCCGCTGCGAAGGTGACGTTAACAGAGCTTCAGAGGTTGGTCGGCCACTTGAATTTTGCGTGTCAAGTCATCGCAATGGGGAGGCCGTTTGCGCGGAGATTGTCTTTGGCGATGGCCGGGGTGCGTTGTGGGCACCATCGCATCCGAGTGACGGCGGGGATGCGAGCCGATTTGCATGTGTGGGACGCGTTTCTGGCGGACTATAACGGCTGCTCGGTGGTACAGTCCGTGGAACTGTTCAACCGGGATTTGGACTTGTTTTCGGATGCGGCAGGGGGTTCGGGTATGGGATTGTACTGCCAGGGCGCGTGGTGTGCGGCGTCGTGGCCGGCATCTTGGTCCGCGAGTGGGTTGACGCATAACGTGACATTCCTGGAGTTGTTCCCGATTGTGGTGGCCTTATGGGTGTGGCCAGAGAGGTTACGGGACAAGCGGGTAGTTTTCTGGTGTGACAACGCTGCGGTGGTGCAAGTCATTAATCGCCATTCGCCCAAGTGTCCGCGGGTGGCAGCGTTGATGCGGGTGTTTGTGCTGGCCTGTCTTCGTCTCAATGTCACGGCTCGGGCGCGTGATGTGCCGGGTGCTCAGAATGTTATTGCTGACGCTTTGTCTCGTTTCCAGTGGGAGCGGTTTCGGGAGTTGGCCCCGGGGGCAGATGAGACCGCGGCGGTGGTGCCGGAGCACCTTTGGCGGCTTGGGACGCCGGAATGATCTCATTGTTGTGGTCCTCCTTGGCTCCAGGTACGTGGAAGGCTTATCAGCGTGGGTATGCGCGGGTTCGAGAGTATCTCTGGGGGAAGGGCTGGAGGGGTGGCAGCGTTGGGGACCTCTTGGCGGGTTCGTTCATAGCGTGGGCAAAGGAGTGTGGTTGGTCCCGGGCGGCGGCACGGGCGGCTTTGGCCGGTTTCTCCTTCAGCAGGGCGGTGGGCTGGGGCAGTCCGGGCACCTCGTATGTGGTGAAGCGGCTATTAGCCGGGTGGGCGTGAGCGCAGCCCTCTGTACCGAATTGGCGCCGTCCCGTGTCGCATGACTTTCTGCTGCGTATTTGGATGGTTCTGCCCGAGGTTGCGGCTACCCCGTTTGAGGCAGTCCTTTTCCGGGCGTTGTTTGTCACGGCTTTCTTTGGGGCCTTCCGAGTTAGCGAGCTGGTCCCTCAGTCGGGCGGACGGGGTGGGCGCGGGGGGTTGCTGGTTCATCATGTGGACCTACAGGAGCTGCGTGTATGGATATTTCTGGCTCACTCGAAAACCGACCCGCAGGGGCGTGGTCGGTGGGTGCTTTTGAGGGCCATCCCGGGTCTGGGATCCTGTCCAGTACAGAACTTGGCGACGTACCGGCATCAGCGTCTGGATTGGGCCGGTTGTTTCTTTTGCCATGCGGACGGGACGGCTGTCACCCAGTTTCAATTCACGGCAGTCTTCCGCCTGGCCTTGCGGCGTCTGGGCTTGGATGAGCGCTGTTATGCGTCTCATTCCTTCCGGATAGGTGCGGCAACCAGCGCTGCAGCTGCTGGCCTTGGGGGTGAGGTGATTCAACGAATCGGGCGCTGGAGATCTGGGGCCTACAGGGGCTATGTGCGCCCGGAACAGTTGTGAGCTGCGGTGGTGTCGGGGGGTGGGTGCGGGGGGGGTACTAATGCTGTGTTTCTTTTCCAGGTGTACTGCAGAGCGTGCCAACATGGAGTGCTGCACAGGGCCCGCCGGGCGTATGGTGGCTTCTTGGACATTCCTTCGTCTACTGGGCGGAACGCAGAGCCTCAACTCGTCCGCTGGGTCCGCACCTGGGCTTGGTGTCCTGCAATTTCCGGTTGGTGTGGCTCGGCAAGCGGGGAATGCGTTGGTGGCAGCTACTTCCAGTGGTTCGGGAGCATGCGGAGCGGCGGCAGCGGCCGGTGGGACTCCTGATACATCTTGGAGGGAATGATCTTTCCTGTTGGACGTGCCGGCAACTCATTCGCGCAGTGCAACGGGATCTGCGGGCGCTGCAGGAGCGGTGGCCTGACGTGGCAATCGTTTAGTCGGACATCATCCCTCGGCCGGCCTGCCTGCCGCAGCGACGGTGGTCGAGAGGGCTGGCTAAGGTCAACAGGCAGATTGGCCGTTGGTTGCAGCAGGCCGGGGGATGGCAGGTCCGGCACCCTTGGGCGGACCCCCAGTGCGCTGGACTATACCGTACCGACGGGGTACATTTGTCCCCGGTCGGACAGGACTTATTGCTTAATGATTGGCAGGAAGCACTGGAAATGATTGGTCGCAGCTTTATGGGGTGGGCGGTGCGAGGATAGTGCATACCTCGCACCGGTGGCGGGGTACAGAGCCAGCGCTCGCAGGAGCGGCGCGGGCTTGACCTGGTTTATGAGCAGTGGGGGCGAAGTGCTCCTCGGGGTGGGGCGAGACAGCCCGGTTGGGGGTCTCGGCCCGGTAGCAGGGGGGGTGGGAGCCGGCCTTTGCTACTAGGATGGCGAGGCAGGCGGCGGGGTTTGGGGGGGAGGAGGATGCTCCGCCTTGCTACTAAGATGGCGGGTGGGGGGGCATCCTCCGGTAAAGGGGTGCGGGGCTGGGTTATGTTCAATTGTCATTCAGGCCCTTGTTTGGTCGGTTTACAGGTTGTAAATAAAGCTGCGACCAAAATGTTTGTACCAAAATACAGTTGTTTGTGAATTTGTTGGGGGGGGGGGGAACATGATTGGGGGGGTGCTAATTCTGGGGAAGGAGGCGAGGAGGGCTTCCGGGTTACCAGAGTTACTGATTGCTCTTCACTATTTTAAGATGCTCTGTTTTGCTCTAAGAAAGTCCTACACATCAAACTCTGGAATTTGTTACCGGAGGATGTAGTAAAGGCTGTTAGTGTAGCTGGGTTTAAAAAAGGTTTGGACAAGTTCCTGGAGGAAAGGTTCATAAGCCATTATTAAGAAGGGACCCAGGATATCAATGCTTGACCCAGTACAAGCACTGTGGAACCTGTGTCTTTTGGGAAAACTGCTAGGTACGTATGACCTAGATTGGCCACTGTTGGAAACAGGATACTGGCCTTGATGGACCTTGGTCTGACCCAGTATGACATATCTTATGTTTCTTATGTAACTGATCTATATGGATAGATGGACAAAGAGATGGATGGACCTTTCCAAGGCACAATTGTTTAGGCAAAATATGTCTAAAATAAATTGAAAATTCCTCAGCAAAGAAATACAATTAAGAAATATTTTTTAAAACCCTGAACATTTCTAGTGTTTAAATAGGCAATATCCCTATGCATTTCACATTTAAAATTTTCATAAGTACATTTACTACAAAATTATACCTACAGAAAAAGCAGGTGCAAGTGACATGTTAATCCAGCTACCCCTTACAGAATTATCCTCTAAATGGTAGTAGTTATCAATCATCATATTATACACATATTCAGCATTTTCACCTGCCCACTTAGTGGTTTATTAAAACGTTTTTTTTTCCCTTATAGTGGCTGAATATAATCATTATATACCGTATATAGTTAGTCATTATCACCAACACTTTGCCTAGACAGTAAATGGATAGTATTGTAACTATCAGAGAGATTTTTGCTGACATTATCCATATAGAGAGTAATTCTATAAACTCTTACTCAGCTAATGTCTGTTACCATACATGTCTGTGGCGCCTATTTTGTAAAGTATGAACATACTTTACTTTATAGAATAGGAGCATAGGTGCTGAGATACGTGTGCCGAATCTAGGTATGGCCAGGTACAGCAACCCTAGACTAGATGTAAAGGCCCATGATTGGATTTACAAAGAAGGCGTGTGAGTTATAATATTTTATAACTTAATATGCGTAAATTTAGGCCCCACCTACACTTTGCCCAATCTCCACCCTGTGCCCACCTAAACTGAAAGTACACAAAATGGGAAATACATGCGGACTTACAGAATAGCAACTGCCTGACATGCACATGGAAATGCCTATTCATGTACAAAAGTCACGTAAACAGCACATAACTTTCCATGTGCCCTTTTGAGAATCAACCCCATTGTGCTTTTGAAAATCATCAGCATAAATGAAGAAGTTAAATATTTAAGTTTCTTAAAGTTTTTTTCAAAGAGAAAGAGAAATTCAGTCTGCTGTCCAATGTCTAACTTTACATGGATAAAATATCTGTGGAAGGGAAGCTGTACAACTAGGAGATGAGATAGGAAGTTGCAAGGAGGTAAACTCAACAGCAATACCAGGAAATTTTGTCTTCATGGAAAGTGTTGTAGATGCTTTCAATGTACTTTCAGAGGTTGTCTTCTGGGTTACCTGTATGGAGTAGAAATTATGACCCTAAATAAAGGCATAGAAGGTTAGTCTTCACGAGGTGGTAGTTACAACCCTAAACAAAAGCATGCAGGGTTAACTTGCCTGGAGCTGCAGATACAATCCCACCCATCTTATAGTGTAAACTAGATGGTTCATTCTAGTACACTCTTCTCTATGCCCCCAGATGTCTAGCTGGCTGAATGTGAACTTTTCCAATTCTGATTCATGTTCTGGAGCAGGTATAGACCTTGATGCGGCTTGAGACATGAGGGGCATTTCTGAAATCAGACAAGGATCTCCAAGTACTTGGGAATGCCCTGTACACGCGTACACCACAACTCTTCAGCCTTGGATGTCCTTGTGCCAGAGATATCCTTAAAACCATGTTCTAAAATAGCTCCATGGTTTGGATATGCCATTTTCAGATGTCCAAAGCATGAATAGGGCTTCTAAAATAATTCCTTAAATCAAGGGTTCCCAAACCTATCCTAGGGCCTCCCCAGCCAGTTGGGTTTTCTGGATATCCACAATGAATATGCATGAGAGAGATTTGCATACAATGGAGGCAATGCATGCAAATCTCTATAATGCATATTCATTGTGGATACCATGAAAACCCGACTGGGATGGGACGCAGGTTTGGGAACCTATGCACTAAATCCATATCTCATCTGTTTAAAGTTATAGTTGCTATTTCTCCATTTAAATTTGAATGGAAAAGTATTATTTTCAGTGGCTGAATTGTACACCAAGTAGATAACATTAAGACCTGCCCCAGAAATGCCCCAATCCTCCCTCCCACCAAAACAGATAACTTCTTAATGGATAGTGACTTAGGTTGTAGTTACTAAAGTGTGCTACTGCTAACAAGTCTTATTTTACTATTAATGTCTAATTGCATAAAATGGCATCTGCAGTAAAAAAAAAAACATGGGTTAGCGGTAGCACACCTTGGTAACTATGGCCAAACATTCACTGTTTTCCAGGCTGCTATTTTTGAAAAAAGCCTCTTATTCGTTCAGCACTCACTGTTAACTGCAAAAGTGACTTTGAAAATCACCAATGCATAATATATTATGAGAGTCATTTTAGAAACCCTAGTCATGCTTTGGATGTCCAAACAAGGGCATAGAGATGTCCAAAGCACAGAAACATCTCCAGAGCCATTTTAGAAGCCAGGTCTCTGACTAGGGTGTTACCAGGAACCTGAATGCCCCCCGCCTGATCTCAGAAATATCCTAGACATCCGGTATCGTGTTTAAGTTTTAGACCTGCTCCAGGCACCTGAAAAGTGCTCATTTTGGCTGAAAAACATCCAAAGGGTGTAGAGGAGAAAGCACTTCAATCATCCTCAATAATCAGAAAAGTTCAGTGATCATAGCAATTGATTTAAACCCTGGCTTCCCTGTTCTTAGCCCACTACACAGTTCTGTTAGAACTAGCAGATTAGTTTTAGATCAGTAATGAAAAATATCTCTGACTTTCTGCTTAGAAAGCATTTATTATTCCTAGATATCCAGGTTCAGAAAAACTATTCTGGGGATGTCTATGTAGACGCTCACACAGACATCTATATCGGGCACATCCACGTTTGTGAAATCATGTCTGCACCTGGACATGCCTGCTTTTTTTCAGATGTTCTGGTTTAGATATTCCAGATTACAATTGGACGTACCTTTTAAAATGCCCATCCACATTTTTGCATATTAAAGGGATTTTTAAAAAGTTAACTATACATTTAGTTTCAATCATTGTTTATCATTAGAAAACTTTTACATCAAAACATAACACAAACGATCCAGTTATACATTTTATTACATGTTTCATTGTTCCCGCATCCCCCCCCCCCCCCATCCTTAGAACATAAGAACATAAGATATGCCATACTGGATCAGACCAAGGTCCATCAAGCCCATTATCCTGTTTCCAACAGTGGCCAATCTAGGTCATACGTACCTAGCAGTTTCTCCAAAAGACACAGGTTCCGCAATGCTTGTACTGGGTCAAGCATTGATATCCTGGGTCCCTTCTTAATAATGGTTTATGGACCTTTCCTCCAGGAACTTGTCCAAACCTTTTTTAAACCCAGCTACACTAACAGCCTTTACTACATCCACAGGTAACAAATTCCAGAGTTTGATTACACGTTGAGTGAAAAAATATTTTCTTTTATTAGTCTTAAATAGTTTACCCTGTAGCTTCATTGCATGTCCCCTAGTCTTTCTATATTCTGATAATGTAAACAATCGATCTAGGTTTACCTGTTCCACTCCATTCATTAATTTATAGACTTCTATCATATCTCCCCTCAGCCGTCTCTTTTCCAGGTTAAAGAGCCCTAACCTTTTTAGCCTTTCTTCATAGGAGTATCCTTCCATCCCCTTTACCATTTTGGTGGCTCTCCTCTGAACCTTTTCTAATAACTCTATATCCTTTTTAAGATACGGCGACCAGAATTGCTCACAATATTCAAGGTGCGATCTCACCATGGAACGATATAGAGGCATTATAATATCTTTTGTTTTATTTTCCATTCCTTTCCTTATCATACCTAGCATTCTATTTGCTCTCTTGGCTGCCGCTGCACACTGGGCCGAGGGTTATAACATGTTATCCACAATGATGCCTAAATATTTTTCCTGGGTGGTGGTTCCTAATGTGGAACCTTGCATCATGTAACCATAGTTTGGGTTGTTCTTCCCTAGGTGCATAACTTTGCACTTGTCCACATTAAATTTCATCTGCCATTTTGATGCCAAGTCTTCTAATTTATCAAGATCCTCTTACAATTTTCCACAATCCTCTTGGGTTTTAACAACTTTAAATAGTTTTGTGTCATCTGCAAATTTGATAACCTCACTCTTTATTCCACTTTCCAGGTCATTTATGAATATGTCAAAAAGCAGTGGACCCAGCACAGATCCCTGGGGTACACCACTATTCACATTCCTCCATTGGGAAAATTGGCCATTTAGCCCAACCCTCTGCTTTCTATCTTTTAACCGGTTCTTGATCCACAGTAGTACACTGCCTCCTATCCCATGTCTATTTAGTTTGTCCAAAATTCTCTGATGAGGGACCTTGTCAAAGGCTTTCTGAAAGTCCAGATACACTATATCAACCAGCTCACCTTTGTTCACCTGTTTATTCACACTTTCAAAAAAACATAACAGATTAGTAAGACAAGATCTTCCTTGTCTAAAGCCATGTTGGCTGTCTCCCATTAGGCCATGACTATCTACATGCTGAGTAATTTTATTCTCTATGATGGTTTCTACCATTTTTCCCGGTACTGACGTGAGGCTCACCGGTCTGTAGTTTCCCGGATCACCATCCGGCCCAGGTGATTTGCTACTCTTCAGTTTCTATAATAGTTGTAATACATCTTCCCGATGTATCGATATTTCCTTCAATTCTTCTGCACCTTTAAATACCACTTCAGTCATGGGTAACATCCCTACATCTTCCTCAGTAAAGACCAAAGCAAAGAATTCATTCAGTCTCTCCGCTATCGCCTTGTCACCTCTTAGTGCCCCTTTAACTCCTCTATCATCTAATGGACCAACTGACTCTCTCACAGGTTTTTTGCTACGAATGTACTTGAAAAAATCTTTATTTCGTGTTTTTGCTTCCACAGCAAGCTTCTTCTCAAATTCTCCCTTTGCCTGCTTTATCAATGCCTTGCATTTGACTTGCCAGTGCTTGTGCTGTTTCCAGGTTTCGTCGTTTGGCTCTTTTTTTCCATTTCCTGAAAGAAGCTTTTTTGGCAACAACAGCCTCTCTGACCTCACCTTTAAACCATGCTGGCAGTTTTTTGGACTTCCTTCCACTTTTCTTAAAGCATGGAATACAGCTGGTCTGGGCTGCCAAGATAATATTTTTCAACAACACCCAAGCTTGATGTAAGTCTTAACCTTTGCAACTGCTCCTTTTAGTTTTTTCTTAACTATTTTCCTCATTTTATCCTAGTCTCCCTTTCGAAAGTTAAAATGTAGTACTGTGGATTTCCGTACTATCCCTCCACCTCTAATTAAATCAAAGGCGATCATGCTATGATCACTATTGCCAAGTGGCCCCAACACACTTATCTCTTGCACTAGATCTGGTGTTCCACTAAGGACTAGATCTAATATGGCTTCCCCTCTGGTCGGTTCATGAACCAGCTGCTCCAAGAAGCAGTCATTTATGTCATCTAGGAACTTTATCTCCCTAGTATGTCCTGCCGTGACACTGATCCAGTCAATACCGGGGTAATTGAAATCACCCATTATTATTACTGCGCTTTAACTTTTGTTAGCTTCCTTGATTTCTTTGAGCATTTCATCATCCATTTGTTCATTCTGGCCCGGTTGTCGATAGTACACCCCCACTGCCATTGCCTTCCCCTTTTTACGTGGAATTTCAATCCATAGAGATTTTACAGCAAATTTTGTTTCCTGCAAAACTTTAATCCTTTCTGACTCAATGCCCTCTCTAACATAAAGCGCAACCCCTCCACCAATTTGATCAGCACTATCATTATGATATAGTTTGTACCCAGGTATCACAGTGTCCCACTGGTTGTCCTTCTTCCACCATGTCTCTGATATTCCAATCATATCTAACCTCTCATTTAGTGCTATATATTCTAACTCTCCCATCTTATTTTTTAGACTTCTAGCATTTGCATACAAGCATTTTATAGACTGTATTTTATTCATATTAATTTGGCTATTGGTAGACATGGGTAATTTGGGATCTTTAATCTCTGTATGCTCCATACTCGAGGGCATTTGGGCTACTTTACTCTTTTTTGGAACCTCTCTGCTTTTGGTAGTATCCTTCAAGGATACATTCTTCCGAACCATCTGCTCTTGGGCGACTGTCTGCTTTCCCCTATTATCTAATTTAAAAGCTGCTCTATCTCCTTTTTAAAGGTTAATGCCAGCAGCCTGGTTCCATCCCGATTAAGGTGAAGCCCATCCCTTCGGAAGAGCCCCTCCTTTCCCCAGAATGTTCCCCAGTTCCTAACAAATCCAAACCCCTCATTTCTGCACCATTGTCTCATCCACTCATTGAGACTCTGGAGCTCTGCCTGCCTTTTGGGTCCTGCACATGGAAGGGGAAGCATTTCGGAGAACGCTACCCTGGAAGTTCTGGATTTCAACTTCCTACCTATAAGCCTAAATTTAGCCTCCAGAACCTCCCTACCACATTTTCCTATGTCACTGGTACCGACATGTTCCAAGAGAGCAGACTCCTCCCCAGCACTATCTTAAGACCTTATCTAGGTGGCATCCGCTACCTTTGCATCAGGCAGGCATGTTACCAGTTGTTCCTCACGTCCACCAGCCACCCAGCTATCTACATGCCTAATGATCGAATCACCAACTATAACGGCTGTCCTAACCCTTCCCTCATGGGCACATGGCCCTGGAGAAACTTCCTCGGCGCGAGACGGTTTTACATCACCTGGAGGACAGGTCCTAGTTATAGGATCACTTCCTGCCACACCAGGGTGATGCTCTCCTGTCACGTGACCTCTCTCCTCCATGGCAACAGGGATGCTGCCAGATTGGAGGTGGGACTTCAGGACTATATCCCTGTAGGTCTCATCTATGTACCTCTCTGTCTGTCTTATGTTTTCCAAGTCTGCTACTCTAGCCTCTAGAGAACGGAATCGTTCCCTGAGAGCAAAGAGCTCCTTGCACCTAGTGCACACGTAAGACCTCTCACCAACTGGGAGAAAATCATACTTGTGACACTCAATGCAAAAGACTGGAAAGCCCCCATCTCACTGCTGGACTGCTGTCTGCATCTTAGTTTTAATTTTTTGTTTAGATCTTTAAGTTCTTTACTTACTAAGGGTTGCCAATAAAACTGTACCTAATACGTTTAATATACCTTGTTCACCTGAAGCTTAATTAATCTCAGGCCCTTAGTGTATGACTGATTTGGGTAACGAGCTTCACCTGAGCGCACCTCCTGTCTGTTAAAATGTGTAAGTACCTATAAAGCTATGATTATCCCAGGGGTGGGTGGGTGTGGGGAGGGAGGGAGGGAAATAACACTTATTAAAAGAGGGCTGCTACACAGTACCCTGTCCTGTGCTGCTGAGGTAAGCTATATTCTTATTTGATTTAATAGCACCCTGACCCCGAATAGGAGTACCTTGTAAGCACATTACAAATCAGACGTTATAAAAGCCTCACTCATAAGACCCAAAGCTTGGCTCTAACCATTCCGAATCCTTCTCAAGTAAAGGAATAGAGCGTGAAGGCACGGAGAACTACTCCCACTCAAACACTCAAGTCTCATCCCCACTCTCCACCTCCCTCCTATTCAACAGAAGACTCACCACAATCACTTTTTCCCACCACACACCTGCTCATCCATCCGTTCCTACATGCTAAGTATACTCTTCAAATGTTCACAGCTTTTGCTCTAGTGGCTGGTGACAAGGCAGCAATGACAGAGGCCCAAACAGCCAAAAAGTGCTCCTGAGCCTTACAGCCTAACTGTCTTGTCATCCGATGCTCTGTCTCCCTCAACTCCGTCAATGTGTCCTCCCACTGTTGCAGTCCTGGGACCTCCTCAGACATCCAGCTGTGTAAAAGTAGTTTCTTAACCAAAATAAAACCCCAAAGGCATAGTTGCTTTTCACAGAAATGGGTACTCCACTCCATCGGATACTAGGCAAACAGACACAGCTCCAGGGAAAGAGATATCATAACCCCCACAAACCGAGCCAATTTATTACAAAACTTCTCCCACATACTAAAAACCATAGGACATTTCCAGATGAAATAATGAAGTATCATACCTGGCTCCTAGTTGCAGATCTGGCAGAGATGGGAATATCACAGTCCAGCTCTATAGGCCCAGATATCGTGCACATAAGTAGGCTACAAAAATTTAAATTGTAACTTTTGTAAATAGATTGATTCAGTAAAGATCCCAGAGTGTTTAAAAACTCTCCTGCGAAACAGTGGTGAGGCTACTGTCAGTCTGTCGGAACTCCACCAAGTTGAGAGTATCACCAAATAAATCATGTCCACCAGTAGCCACAGTGCCTTTTTTTCCTAACAGGAAAAGGTCTCAGCCACCCTTTCGGACCCGGCCTCCTATATCCAAGGCCATCAACTTAGTTCGATTGACTCGGAGGCCCAAAAACCACCCACATTCCTCAATTATCTAGAGTGTCCTTGATAGAGACGTCGTTGTTTCACATAAGCAAATTAGTAGGTTGCCCGCAAATGCACTCAACTTCACTTCCTCTTGACCCATATGGAGGCCCTGAACCGTCTGTTCCATTAAAAACTGTACCAGTAGGGGTTCCAAAGATAACACAAATAATAACGGAGATAGGGGGCAACCTTGTCATGTCCCCATCTGAGCATAAAAGGATTGGAGCAAACTCCTCCCACCAATACCACTGCCTGCGGTTCAGTATAGAGCACCCTGACCCAATCCAAAAAGACACCAGACAATCAAAAGCCACAAAAGGTTGAGAACAGCTAGGGCCAAGAGACACGATAGAATGCTTTCTCAGCGTCAAAACTGACCAGCAGCAGCGGAAGATGATGGTGCACAGTATACTCTGCTGCCAAAAGCAGGCGTGCTATATTCTTAGTCGCCCCCCTGCCAGCCACAAAGCCCACCTGGTGCGAGTGAATCAGTCAAGGTAGGATAGAGTTGAGTCACTCAGTTTAAATAGACACTAGCAATTTCATATCATAATTTAAAAGTGAGATCAGTCTATAGAAGGCAGGATCTAGAAAGTCCTTTCCAGGCTTTGGGATTACCATTATTGATGCTCTGCACAGTATTGAGCACAGTGGCATACATATCTACTAGGACAGGAATAATCTTGCTGTCTAGTATGCAATAATATTCCACTCCTAGCCCGTCTGGTTCCGGAGCCTTATAGAGTGCACCCTTATGAATCACATTCTGCACCTCTGAACCCATTATATGTGCACTGAGTTTTGCATGATCTGCTTCAGTCAACTGGGGTAAATGCACAGCGTGTAAAAATGCCTCGCCCGAGTCTAAGCTCGCCTCTTCTGGAGTATACAACGTCTGATAGAACTGCTGAAAGACCGCAGCCACTTGACGCAGTTGATTTTGAAACTGGTCTTGTCCATCTTGCATTACCGACACACAGCATGTTACCCCTCCTCCCCCCCCCCCATTCCTTTACCACTCATGCCAACAGCTTTCAGGTCCAGTTTCCAAATTGATAGAAATGATGTTTATTGTACTGCAGATTCAGCACTGTTCTCTGATGAAGAAGAGCATTCAGCACGGCCTGAGTGGTCATATATTCCTGCTGCTGCAGTGGCCCAGAGGAGTGAAGCGCCCTCTCTTCTTCATTTGCAAGTCCCTAGCAAGTTGGAGAATGTTCTGATCAAGATGTTTCCATCTGCGGGCCATATAAGCTATGATAGCCCCTCTCAGAGTCATCTTACTCGGCTCCCAAAACAATACTGGAGTTTGCCTATGCTGCTCATTGAACACTTCGAAGTCATCACACTGGGTACACATAAAAAACATGAAAGTCCTCATCCTCGAACAAATATGCTGGGACGTGCCAACCTCTATCCAGTGTTCTTGGGCTATCCCACTTCATCTACACCATGATATGGTCCAAGATCATGATAGGTTCTATCTCTACTCTGAGAGTCCGGCTAAAACTACTTGAAGGGACCAGCATATAGTCCAAATGGGACCAGGAACCATGCACCCTAGAAAGATAGATGTAGTATCTTTTGTCTGGGTGGAGGATGCTCCACACATCTACAAAACCCCCCAAGTGACATAGATATCCAAAACCTTCTACTGTCCACCCCTGATCTTGACTCGTTCCCGAATGATCCAAAGTTGCGTTATGAGAACAGTTGAAGTCCCCTGCTAATATCACCAGACGCTGTCCTGCACAGTTGCTCTGATGGAGCAGTCATTGAAGAAGTCCATCAGGCCTATGCCCATTCGGCATCTGCCCGTCCTTATCAGATCCTCTAGGGCAAGTTACTTTCACAAAGACTACTCCGGCAACAAGCCTAGCAGTGATGCCATGAATTTATACATGGTTCCTGGCTGCTTAAATGTGTGGGTCGTGCTGCCATGATAGATCTGCAGAATGGCCAGATAGGCCAATGTAAACCAAACGCTCCGCTGAAACAGAGAAGAACACACTGCTGCAAAATCCTTCTGTTTCACCGCTATAGCTCTAGAATAGTCTTGGAACACCAAAATGTGATGATATTCTAGCCGGAGGTCATGCTTCTTGAGATATACTTGCAATAGTTGGGTCTTATGCTGAGATGATGGGTCCCCTCAACCTGTAAGGAGGGCAGCTGCTGATCAGTCCAGGTCTCGGGTACACCCACCACATGGATGTTATTCCAGCATGATCAGTTATTCCAGCACATCAATTTGGGCCTGATGAGCCTTTACTTCATGAAATCTATGCACCTTAGCATCCTCCAGAGAAGAAACCCACTGTTCCACTTCCTCCACTCAGTGTCCTACCTCTGCTAGGGCTTCTCCCATCACATCCAACTTGTGGGTGTTCTTTTTTGGCAGCTGAAGCCATCTTTACACAAATCGCTTGGCAACAAAAACAGAGGCTGCGATCGTCCACCACTAACTCTAGTTCTTTCAATGCCAGGGGAGATTTTACAACAGGCTAATAGCAGGATAATTTGCAGGGTAGCCCCGGAGAGAGTCGAGGAGTGTCCTCACCTGCTCACCTGACCTCTAGCTATATATTTAATAAACCATCCATGTACAACAGGGCAGTGCCATCTTCACATAAATATAACTGAAGGTGTTGCACCCATGGATAGGTCATCAATGTAGTAAAGGAAAGGAATGGGCCTGGGATAGACACTTACAGCAAATCTGTGCTAATTGTCCTTGTACCAGAGACAGTAACATTAGGGATCACTAGTTTAAATCTATCTGTTATGTTTGAATTTGGCAGTTTTATTCAACGAACATTTACAGTCTACAAAAAGATATCACAGTCATTACTACCAAATGCTTTCTAGGCAGAAAGTCAGGGATACTTTCAGCTGAAGTTGCCTTTTTTATTACTGTTCTAAAACTAATCTGCCCATTCCAACAGAACTATGTGATTCTAAAGGGCTGGAGCTAATGCTTCACTCTAGTCATTCCAAAGTGTTATGTTGGATGCAGTGTATCTAGTATCATAATTTTTCACACATGATCTTAATATTTCAAAACGTTTAACTATAATCAATATTTTAGGAACTTATACATCTCAGAATAAAACATCACCAGCTCCAGCAACACAGACATGCTCATCATGAGATTTCAGAACAGGCATGTGTATGTTCCGACGCCTATACGCCTCCTCCTACCATCTGAAAAACAGAGATGTGCAGCAGCCAAGACAAACACTGTTTTTTCTACTGGCCTGCTTTTTTACAGACACAAAAAAGTATTCTGGGAGCTACAGAACAACTTCTTCTTCTCCATACTGCCGTTTGCTTGCAGAAATGAGCATTTTTGCTAATCTTATTTGTGCCATGAGGAAGTCTAGATATAGATATGACTACTGGCAGCTTGGAATGTGCAGTGGCATTCTGAAATTCACAGCACACGTGCATATGTTGAAGACCACCCTGGTCACACCTCCTGCCATACTTCCGTGCTGCCTGAACATGCTCACTCTAGACCAGCGGTTCTCAACCTGTGGGTCGCGACCCCCACGGGGGTCGCCACAGGATTTAGCAGGGGTCGCCTCACTCCAGTTAAAAAAAATAAAAAAATCGCATAAGTTGCTGCTACTGCCAAGTCTGCTTCTCGGCAGCGGCAAACTCACCACCTCCCTTCTTTTGCAGCCGCGATTCCCTGTCTCTTAGGGAACCGCGGCTGTGACTGTGAAGCCATTGCAGAGCCTTCCCATCTCTCGACAGGCTCCGTGAAGCATTGTCCCACCTCCAAAGGAAGTGGTAAACAACTTCCTTTGGAGGCGGGACAATGCTGCACGGAGCCCATCGAGATGAGAGATGGGAAGGCTCCGCAACGGCTTCACAGTCACAGCCGCGGTTCCCTAAGACAGGGAGTCGTGGCTGCAGAAGAACAGGGCAGTAGCAGGAAGACATAGGGAGAAGGGAGGAGGGGGCAGGGAACCTGCAACGGAGCTGGCATGGGGGGGGGAGGGACGGGGCTGACATGGATGGATGGAGGGAGGGAGGCTGGGGGCTGACATGGAGGGAGGGTGGCTGACATGGGGGGTCTGACATGAACGGAGTGGGCTGACATGGAGGGAGGAAGGGAGGGGGCTGACATGGACAAAGGGGAGAGAGACAGGCAGACATACTGGACAGACAGGGGATAAATGCTCGACAGAGGGGAGAGACAGTGCGGGTTAGGATTATAATGGGCTAATGGGGGGGCTAGTACTGGTAATGGGCAGATCAGGTGGGGGTCTAGGACTGGTAATGGGTTGATTAGGGAAGGCTAGGACTGGGAATGGACTGATCAATGGGGGGGGGTTGGGACTGGTAATGGGCTGATAGGGGGGTAGGGCTGGTAATGGACTGATGGGGGCTAGCATTGGAAATGAGCTGATTGGGGAGGTTAGGACTGGAAATGGGCTGATTAGAGGAGGCTAGGACTGCTAATGGACTGATTGGGGGTAGGACTAGTAATGGGCTGATTAGGGGAGCCTAACACTGATAATGGGGTTGATGGGGGACTAGCACTGGAAGTGAGCTGATTAGGGGGGGCTTCAACTGGAAATGGGCTGATGGTGGGGAGGGGAGGATAGAGCTGCTGGCCTTGGAAGAAAACTGGGGGCTAGGGCTACAAATGGACTGATGTGAGGGGATGGGAGAATGGGACTGGAAGGGAGTGGATGCTGAGAGGGGCTGCCATGGTATTTGGACTAGAAGGGGACTGGAAATAGGCTGATGGAAAGAAGTGAAGAAAACAAAAGAAGAGATAAAAAATGGCAAATGGACCATGGACCACAGAAAGAGAGCTAAGAGAAGACAGGAAAGCAGAAGCCTCAGGATCGGGACCAGCATGATCAGAGAATAAACTGGTCTGACAACAAAGGTAGAAAAAATAATTTTATTTCATATTAGTAATTTGACTACAAAATCATCATAATTTTGAAATCAAATATTGTTACTTATTGTGATTAATTATTGTGGTTTAAATAAGTAAATTTTATAAATAGAAACATATTGCAAAGGCTTATAATATATTAATAATTCAACAAATAATTACAGCGACAATGCGTTAAAGGTAAAGGAAGAGAGACGCATTTGATTTTATCATTGGGGTTCACCACAAGTTGACCAATGGTAAAAGGGGTCATGGTACAAAAAAGGTTGAGAACCACTGCTCTAGGCAGATGTAATCCCAGCCCTTGTGAAATGGCTTTTGGGAGGGGCTGTGATTCGCATGTCTGAAATGGATTTTTCAGACATGCAAACCGTGATTGCATCTTCACTTGAGAATATATAACTGATCAGAATCTAGTTGCTTCTAGGCCTCTTGACCTGCCAGCTCCTTTGGTTGAAGAAACATCTCTTCTTTTACAGGAGTAAATAGTAAATGTCCCAGTATTGGCTCAAACTAGTTCAGTTGCCTATGGATCCCATTGGTTTCAAACCTGGGATAGAAAGTAACATATTTAAATGACAATAAAAGTATTTTGTCCTGTCTTCTGTGCAATCAGAAACACTGGCATATTGAAACAAGTTAGTCCTTGCAAAGACAAACTTTCTAGTCCTTTACAGATAGTCTGGTCTCAAGTGGCAATAATAATCTGAATGAGGCAGAGCCAACCCTCCCTCTCCTCTTTCCTCGTACCTGGATCTTTTCCCACTTTATTGTTCTGTGTTTACATGCCTTTCCTATCATTGAAGCTGGTGTTCTTTTACTTTTACTCATAATATTTTATTGTAAACCACATTTGCTTGCGTGCAGAGACTCTGGTATATCAAGTAAAGGCAAACATAAACATAAACAATGACTCAATCTAAATGGCAGTAATATTTGTCTCTTCTAGGCAGAGGATTAGGGAGATATGATAGAATCATGTACTATAAATACCTCCAGCTCTAAAGGCACAGAAGGCAGGCCTCTTGATGAAAATGAAGCACTGGGATGAAGGGTCACAGAATGAGTATGAAAATGGGAATAGTGAGGGAATAGTGAGGGCAGTGCCGACTACTATCTGGATAAATACCAATCAGCGGCGATTTTCTGTTGCGGTCCAGATAGTTAACTGGATAGCATGGACCAGCCAAAAAGCAGGTCGAAAGGTGGGCCAACTGAAAAGCTAAAAACCACAACTATGTGGATAATGTCAACACTTACGTGGATAGTGGCCACACAGTCCGGATATTCAGTGGCAGCCACTATGCAGATAACACCTTTGAACATCCAGCATAGATTTAAACGTCATTGGGTTGCCCATACTTCATCTCCCTCTTCGTCCTTTGTACAGTATCTTGGTAATCCAGATGCTGACAAGTGAAGTCTGGGTTTCTGGAATCCCTGATCAGTTTATGATCTACCCCCCAAAATAGCAAGTTATCACAGTTCTCTTCAGCATAATCCATGATATGGAGTAAAACATACGCATAATGTAGGCAAATATGCTTTTATTCTTATCTTCACTATTCTCTGGGCTTTAGGAGTCTGACATTCCTTGTTGCCTTGGGCAACTCACTTTACTCTCCATGGTCTCTGAAGAAAGGCATGGCAATCTACTTCTGATCACATCTGATCTCCCCCCTTCTCATCCTACCCTCTCTTCCTTCCCCACAATTTCTATTGATGAAACTGCTCTTCTTCTCTCCTCCTCCAAGCTCCCCACTTGCTCCTTTGCTCCTATCTCCTCCCATCTCCTCTCCTCTATTTCCTCTACTGTTGTCCCCTCCACTTCTCATATTCTCAACCTTTCGCTCTCCACTGCTACTGTCCCGGCTGACTTTAAACATGCTGTGGTCACGCCTCTCCTTAAGAAACTCTCACTTGATCCCTCTTGTCCTTCTAATTATCGCCCCATCTCTCTCCTTCCTTTCATTTCTAAACTGCTCGAACATGCGGTTTACCGCCGTTGTCTTGACTTCCTCTCTTCCCATGCTCTTCTCGATCCCTTACAATCCATTTTTCGTCCTTTGCACTCTACTGAAACTACTCTTGTCAAAGTCTCCAGTGACTTATTCCTGGCTAAATCTAAAGGCCTTTACTCTGTCCTTATCCTCCTTGAGCTTTCTGCTGCCTTTGACACTGTTGACCATGATCTTTTCTTTGACACTTTGTCCTCCCTTGGCTTTAGGGACTCTGTTCTATCATGGTTCTCCTCATATCTCTCCCATCGCTCCTTTAGTGTATGTTCTGGTGGCTGCTCCTCCTCTGTTACCCCACTCTCGGTTGGTGTCCCCCAGGGTTCTGTCTTGGGTCCCCTTCTTTTTTCTCTCTATACCCAATCCCTTGGTGTGCTTATTTCCTTTCATGGTTTTCAGTACCATCTCTATGCTGATGACTCCCAAATCTATCTCTCTACTCCTGATCTTTCTTCTGCTTTCCAGTCCCGGATCTCTTGCTGTCTCTCTGCCATTGCTGCCTGAATGTTCCATCGTCGCCTGAAATTGAACATGGCCAAGACTGAACTTCTCGTTTTTTCTCCTAAAATTTCCCTTTCTCCTTCTTCTTTTTCAGACTCTGTTGATGACTCTGTTCTCCAACCTGTTTCATCTGCTCGCAATTTGGGTGTTATTTTTGACTCTTCGCTCTCTTTCTCCTCTCATATCCAACTCATCGCTAAGACCCGTCGCTTCTTTCTCTTCAACATTGGCAAAATCTGCCCCTTTCTCTCTGAGCTCACTACTAAAACCCTCATCCATTCCCTAATCACCTCCTGCCTTGATTATTGTAACCTTGTCCTTGCTGGTCTCCCTCAGTTTCATCTCTTCCCTCTTCAGTCTATTCAGCACTCCGTTGCCCATTTGATTTTCCATCAGCCTCATTTCGCCCACATCAGTCCTCTCCTCAGATCTCTTCACTGGCTCCCTATGCATTTCTGTATTCACTTTAAGCTTCTCCTTCTGACCTATAAATGCATTCACTCTGTGGTTCCTCAGTACCTTTCTTCTCTTATTTCTCCATATTTCCCCCCCTCGTGTACTCCGTTCTTCTTCCCAGTTGCTTCTTGCTATGCCCTTCTCCTCTATTGCCAACTCCAGATTCCGCTCTTTTCACCTTGCTGCTCCTTATGCTTGGATTAAACTTCCTTTGTCTATACGTCGGGCATCTTCTTTGCCCCTCTTCAAACTCAAGTTAAAAGCTCATCTTTTCGCCTCTGCCTTTGGCTCTTGATTTTGCTGTTCTCCTTCCTTCCCCTCTTTTATTTCACCTTTCTTTCTTCCTCTTACACTTGTTCTTACCTCTTTCCTTTGTCTTGTCTCTCCTGCTCTTGTCTCTTTGCCCTTGTTCTTATCTTTTTTTCTACTCCTTTTCTTGCTTTGTCTTTTTAGATTGTAAGCTCTTTTGAGCAGGGACTGTCTTTTTGTGTTTTCATTGTACAGCGCTGTTTGTGCCTGGTAGTGCTTTATAAATGCTTAGTAGTAGTAGTAGTAGTAGTAGCAGTATTTTGCCAAGAATACCCAGGGGCTGTTGGGTCACCAGAAGTCAGCATTGATTCAGCAGTGCACATCACATTTTATAAGGGGTGCACAGAAAGTTATGTGCTATTTATGCACATAAGTCCCTATTTTAAAGGACTTGTGTGTGTGAATGGCAACTTATGCATGTGCTTTAGGCAGTCACTATTCTGTAAGAGCATATGCAAATTCTATGACACATTCACTTTAGGGGTGCACAGGGGTAGAGCTTGGGCAGAGCATTGACACAGCCTAAATTTATGCAAGTTATAAAATATTACTACTTATGTGTTTCTGAAGAATCTTGGCATGGGCAATTATGCTTTCTCTAGAGTAGAAATTAACTGCTGCGACTAAATTGAGGCATGTCTTTAAAAAAAGTAAAGTATGCATGCACTTCACTTTAGAAAATAGGTCTCAAATACAGGATAAAGTGGCATAAAAAACTGTTAAATAAAAATAAGTAAATGTGTGACAATGCACGTTAACTGTTCAGGAGTTTATCAAATTACCCTCTAGAAGTTTTTCTTCGAGTTTCTTCCAGATAGAATGAGATTGGAGATGACTGATGCATGATTTTTCATCTCATGCATGATTTTTCACCTCATCATGCAAAGTTTTATCCAACCATTCATTTCCTAGGATACAAACCGCTCCCATTCCTCCAGTGGAGACAGTAGTGATTACTGTTGAGAATGGAGCCTTAGGCAAGAATAATTGAGGTGGCACCAGGGCTACAGGAATGGAAGATGCTTTCTGAAGATATTGCTGAGCTGGAAAAGGGTCTGTGTAGTTCCATAGTTCAGGTAAAATATTCTTTATAAGTGGAAAATCCTTGACTAACAGGTTTAGCCAGGACCCACCAAATGAGTTCTGATTCACCCTAGGGCTCCTATCTTTCTAAGGTTCTGGCCTACCTCCTGTTTCTAAATAGTTGACCTTACACTGGATCCCTCAGAGGAGATCATGTTTTTGGCTGACTACTGTCACCCAGCAGACCTGGTTGAGAGGAAGGAAAATGCTTTAAATAAAGAAAAAGGTACATACAAGCTGCAATATCTGGAGGAACCAGATAGAGGGAGCAAGAGGGACTCCAGAGTGACTGAGGAACCACGCCCCACTGATCATGAGGTAATGTCAGCCAGCTTCCAATCCTCGAGCACAGAAGGACTTCTTAAAGAGAGTGTGGAAGACTGGAAGCAGAGCAGCAGGAAAGGCAGTGGTGAAGGCAGCTGGAAAGCAGGCAGCTGGAGAAGCAGCCGGAGTGAAGGCTGGAAAAGAAGCAGCCAGAGTGAAGTCAGCTGGAGAGACGGCTGGAAAGGAGGCAGCAGGAAGGAAGGCAAGACAGAGGAAAAGAGGTTAGAATGCAAACCTGAATATTCCACCGCCAGAAGATCACCCAGAGTGAAAGGTGATTGCCAGGGAGCTAAGGAGGAACCTGGGAAGGTCTCAGCTCACAGAGGAGTAAAAGCTGTTTGCCCAGAGTGGCAAAGACATTGTTGCAACTGTTGTCCAAAACCAACAGGGTCACAGCCTGAAGACCTAAGCCGTGCTGTACAGGCAAGCCAACGGAGAGAAACTGGTGCAGGCCTCAACCTTCACTGGAAACAGAGAAGCCAAATTCCCAAGGTAAAGCTTTTTATGATACAAGCTATAGGAAAAGTTTACCTGATAAGAAAGGTTTGAATAATAAATGTTTTTATAAAGCTGCCATAAAACCTCTAAGGAGAGAGGACTTTCCTCAATATAAAACAGCACAGAGCCGACGCCCTACGAGTTACCCAGAACATTGGGCTGTGCTAGAAGAGCTATATAAGACGCCTGACTATAACCTACCTGACCCAGGGACTCAGAGTCAGAGGCTTCCGCCTATGAGCCAATGCAAGTGGAACTGGCAAATGAGGTTTCAGATACAGAAATGGACTGTACGTACTGTACCCCGGGAAGCCTAGAATCTTTGCCAGGCTTGTAAGCTGTATGTGTTCCTGCCTAGAACATTCCTGTTGTGTGAATACCAGCCCTACTGTGAAAGTAACAGTTTTGCATTAAACTTTTGTTTTACTTTTTCTTACCTGAAGTAAGGACATTTGCGTTGTTGTTATTGCCCAATCCTTTGAACCCTTGCGAGAAGGGGAAATAAAAGCCTTTATTTTCCCACCACTTGTGCAGTTGAATTCTTTGGAAGATTAGGATCCAGGAAACTAACAGGACCAAAAGCCAATTGGGCCTCTGGATTACTGGCCAATCTCCTCCCTACATAGTTATGTCCGACCTGCCCTGACCGCTACTGACCGCCAGGGTAGTGCTCGCGACACTACTCATCATACGACTTCTCACAACCTCTTCCTTCGGGTTAACAAAGTCTTGGTTTGGTGTCTTTTGATGAGATTCTGGCTTCTTTGACCTTGCACAGCCTAGAAATGTAAAGCCCACAGCCCTTATGACTGCAGGCAATATTAAAAAATCCACTGGAATAGAGTCCACCTGAATGGGAGAGATAGAACACTTCAGGGAGACTTTCACCATCACATTAACCTCATCATAGTCCCCATTCCCTCGTCTTCCAGTCTTGGTAACCTCAGAGCTCCATCTTTCCAATAATCTGTGATATGATGGTAGACCACTGATCTCACTGAAACCATATGTCTCTGGTGTGCTGGTGATACTGCAAAGAACATTATGCAAATCATAGAGAGTCTCTTCATATCAACTCCTACTGCATTGAAAGCATTGCTACATCACCATTTTGTGTTTTTGAAGGTCTGACAATCTGGGCACTGAGTTGATCCCATTCACATTCTTCCAGCCAGGGACAGTTTTACTTTATCCCTTAAGTATTGTAAGGACACTATGCTTCAGTCTTCTGGTTCATCCCCTAGTATTTGATAGTACTGATTGTAGTAGCAGTAGTAATCAATGACCTGGAACTGCTCTTGAAGCATGAAGATGGGTTGCTATCTCCAAATGGATGGTCTGAGATCCTTAGAAAGGAATGTAAGGCATTGACATGTTTTTCTTTCAAAGCTGGACTTACCTTCTGGTTAGGCCTTCTTGACTGTTCAGTGTTTGATTACCAAGATGTGGCAAACCAAGCTTGCACTGTGCAGATGCTGCCTCATGGAGAAAGCAATGCATTGTCCATACGCTATATTTATAGGACTTCAGTTGGCTGTACCCCTTTCACATTAGAAATAATATCATAGACATGCATTCAATACCATTCTTCTACCAGATTTGTGCATTTTTCTCCATCTTAAGAACATAAGAACTGCCATATTGAGTCCATCAAGCCCAGCATCCGGCTTCCAGCAGTGACCAATCCAGGTCACAAGTACCTGGAAAATCCCAAAATTTACCAGATTCCATGCTACTTATCTCCTAGTATAAGCAGTGGTTTTCTCTTGGTTTACCTTAACAGTTTATGAACTTTTCCTCCAGGAATCTGCCCAAACCTTTAGCTATACTAATTGTTTCTACAACATCCTCTGGCAATGAATCCTAAAGTTTAATTGTGCACTGAGAGAAAACATATGTTCTACTATATTTTTTAAATACACTATCTTGTAACTTCGCTGTATGTGCTGTAGTCTTTGTATGTTTTGAAACAGTAAACAATCAATTCACATTTACCCATTCTACTCTATTCAGAATTTGATAGACATCTATCTTGGCTCCCATCAGCTTCTCTTCTCCAGACTGAAAGCCCTTATCTCTTTAGTCTTTCCTCATAGAAATACCTGTGTTAGAACCAGCGACCATCTTGACGGTTTACTTCACCTATTTACTTCCAGTTTTGGCAAAACTAATATCTCCAAGCTTTGCAATTTAAGAACAGAAACTCTTGATTTTACATCTCCAGCACCCTCATTTTTTCAGTTTTTTTGTTGTTTAATTTGTTTTGAACAAAGCCAAGCAAATAACAGACTAAAGGGACCTTTTACTACCAGTGTGCACGTACCGAACATTTAACAGCAATACCAATGCACGATAAATGCACCTATCATGCACTGTCAGGGCTGGCCCAGCAAGCTTCTTGCAGTTAGAACATGATCACAAACCCTAACATGCTACATGATTAATGCAAGTGCAGCTAATAACCCCCATAGCGGTATCATTGTGTGCACTCACGTTAATTGTCACATTGCCACTGAGCATGCAGCAATTAGTAGTTTTTTATGCCCATATTCCACCTCTAACCCACCCTTCTTTGCCTTAGTGCCAAGTTACCCAGTTCCAGGAGTGAGATTTTTTGCCAGTTCTGGTTTTAAGTTTGCACTGCAGTGCAGTATGGTATTTGCAGTCCCTGATTTTACCCATTGGAATCAGTGTTGCGAGTCCCATAAAGCATCAGAATGAAATTGTCAGAAATCCAGGACTGGTTTAAAATCTTATTCCTGGAACTGGGTAACTTGGCAACTCTGATGATGGGCAATTACCATACATTTTAGCAGCGAGTAGCTCGCATGACGCACATTAGGATTCACCTCTGCCAGTTGTCGCATGCTAAAATATATGTTAACCAGTTAGCAGCATTTAGTAAAAGGACCCCTAAATAAAATATGAACTGTTCAATGCATGTGCCTATCATCCACCACACTGGCTAAAAAAATCCTAAAGAAAGACGATAGTGCCAAGAAGATAAAAATCTTTAAGTAAAGGATAAATTTAGGTGATGGTCCATTGTTGTTTAAGGAAATGGACTATCATGGCATGATGGTGCTATTTAGAAAATGTACCTGCTTTCTCTTAATTTTTAATCTCTCTTTATGATTGGGCAAGTATGGGCTATTGTTTTACTATGACATATGCTGGAGTATTATTACCTCGATTTATCTAGATAATGTCACACATCTGTGTAAATGGCTACTTTTAACACTTCATGCCATCAGTCTCATTGTTTAGTTCAAAAAGTTTATTACTTTGGTAGTTATGCCACTTTATGAAAATCTATTTAAGTATGTGCAGAGAATTCAGTGGATGTAATTTTCAGGAAATATGATTGCATTTTGAAACAAAAAGCATGCTCTCTTGCTGTACTATTTGACCTTTCTTATAGGCTATGAGGGCTACATAATGGATGTTTATGCTTTAATGGTCTTAGAGCAACACTGACCTTTTAAAGGTATTTCTGCTTAGACTTGAAATGTATGCTACACAGCAAAATTTTAATTCTGATTCAGAAGTCTTTGTTGTAGCTGGACAAATGGCCATTAAATAGCTACTGTGCATCAGGGATTTGGTGTGACCAGAGCCGGCCCCAGAGTTAGTTCAAGGTGTTGGCGCCATAAGCAAACTTTAAGCATTATGCCCCTCTGGCTGTCAGAATCTATTGCTTAGCTTTGAATGCCATGCTCTTTTCTTCCTCTCCCCACCCCCCCCCCCCCCCCCCACCCCTAGAAGCTGCTGCTGTATGTAACCGTCTAGCTTGCCTGGTGGTTGGGCTGGCCTTGGATGGAACCTTGATTCAGTCCTGGATTTTTGATATAACACCCCTCTCCCCACCCCTCCACCTACTGTGTGGCGTATGAGGTGCTGTTTACAAGTGGAAGAAACAGGGATTACAAATCACATAATTCACTGGGCTAAAAGTATAACTACACAGGCCTGAACTGAATCATATCACTAATGAGTGCAGGTCCCTATCATTACCATAGTGAAGATCCAAAATGGTTTGGAGCTAGCCTTAAGGTATTATGATAAATGTTAAAAGCATTGTACCTTTATTGTACACAACCTTGATTTGTAGCTACTTCATAACCGAGGTAGGTCGGACCCAGTGCTCTATGCATCTTCCACCATCCACAACCCCCTATTTTGCCCCGCCTTCCTTTTACTCACAAACTACACATACACAACCGTTCTTGGGAAAACAACTGGTCGCAGGTTTATTAACCTTTATAACATATCGAACATTACATTACAATCCAAACAGCGGAACAATGCCTCACCATCCATGCAATTAGCAAGGTGACATCACCTCCGCTTCTGCCGCGGTCATGCCAATGGCAAGCTTCCTAACCCCCCTTTTCCCCGACTTCGCCATATAATTAGCAAAAGTCGGCCAGGGGTTGTCTGGGTCGGAGGCACTCCACCCCCGGCCCAAGTATAGCCTAAGGCTCCGGAACCCAGAAACCTCCGGGATCCTGCCACTGGCACAGGTGACATAATGTCCCTACGCCGTCCCCCCACCACTAAGCTGCGACCACCGAGCATCCTGCCAAACCACACATTCCAAAGCCTCCTGCCAGTCATTCAGGAGCAAATCCACACCCACTGGGGATAAGTGCACTCCATCCCCACCTATACAACCCTGCACAATCAATCTCAACCCAGGAATGCATGATTTGATAACCTCCTTGTTCACAGACCCAACGGCCGATCTGACAATTAATTTTTGTCAGTCTCCGCGACCAACGCCGTTGGTCCCAGCAAGCAGGCCTTGGAATGATATCCGACCACATCAACACCACGCCCTGGAACATTCTCAGAACCACAGCAAGATCCCTCTTCGCCGCTCTTATCAATTGCTTGCATGTCCATGATACCAGGTTGTTGCCCCCCAAATGTAACAATATCAATGCAGGCTTGCTCCTTAATCGCTCATGGGGCCGAAGCAAAGGCATTAGCTGTGTCCAACGGAGACTGCGCTCGCCCAGTCATAAAACTGACACCACAGCCGGATCCAGTCCCAGATTAGGCCCCACCGGCCGCACTGCTGCTCGCTGACCAGTCCAATAAACGATGGAATGATTGATCAGCCAACAGACCCGAGGACTCTGTCCCCCATCTGAAAAAGAAAATACCAGTTAGTATCCATAGATTGAGGTGGAGAAGGGACAGGCAAAGACAAACATAGCCCAAAAAAGCCCGAGAATGCCATCTGCCGATGCTTTGTATCTCTTGTTCAGGCAATCCCGCTGCGGCCACACTGGTTGCTGCGCCAGTGCAGAAGAAGTATGCAGCAAACTGGCACGGGTCTTCACCTATGTGCTGCAGCACCATCCTAAGCACTGCTGAAACTTGAAAACGCGTCAACAGCCGTGCATCCTCATACATGAAGAGCCCTCCATCTGGCACGGGACGCAACTGCAAATAGACCCTCAATGTGGCCACCAGGCATGTTGAGAGGCCAACAATCTCCTTCAACACCACCCACAATTCTTTTCCTTGCTGGTCCGTCTTAGATTTAGCTAGCTGGACCCGTAGCAGCCCTTCCTCAACCTGCACATGCTAGCGCTGCATACCGCCTCCAACCCCAGACCTGCTGGACTTCGCTACAAACTCACCAATATGGAAAGCGCCGAAAAATGCCAGACAAAAAACCGCCTGGAATAGGGTGGCTTCATACTGTGACACCGCCACCATGGGTAAACAGAGTCTCACGAGCAATTCATGTGTAATCAGTCACCTGGAGTCACGAGGTGCTGGCCTCGAATGCTTCCACCCCTGTAGCAGCCTACGGGTTAGAAATCCCCCCGCTGAGGAGCCCCATCCCACTGCTCTAGCAAAAAAGGCAAAGCCCGCTAAGTGTGTACGCACTAATGATCTGGAGACCCCTTTTTCTTTGGCATCAACAATATACTGTCCCATCAACTGATCAGACACTAAACCAGGCTGCCATCCACAGGTCACCAGAAATTCAACCACCTTGTCGCAACCTCGCCGATATGCTGGCCATGTCACCATCGACACCGAACGCCGCAGTAAATTCAGCATCTCCTTTGGCCAACGCTCCATAATTTCTCTGGGACCACGAATCCTTCCGTATCTGCTTCTGGTGCCAAAGTACAAAACCGGTCCCACTTGAAATGGGAAAGCGCGTCAGCAATCTCGTTAGTACATCCCGGGATATGCTGGGCTTTTACATACACATTCAGATGCAAACATGCTAATTCCACTTCCCTCATTAAGACTGCCACCTGACTACATCATGGTGTGTAATGATTAATCACGTTGACCACTGCTGCATTGTCACACCACCACACTACCCTGCAGTTGCGAAGCCTATCAGGCCACAACTCCAATGCCACTAAAATGGGAAACAGTTCCAGGAAGTTATGTTGCTGGTTAGACTAGATTTGTGCCACAACTGCGGCCAGTTATCCACATACCACGCCAACTGCAAATCTACACTGGAGATCTCGGCCTCCATCATCACAGAAGTCCCAATGAAGTCTTTCAAAAAACATCCCAGACTCGGAAATCAGCATGCATAGCTTTTGAGACTCTAATACAGTGATGCGGTTGACGCACTCCAGATGTTGACGTCACCAGCTGACGCAGAAATGCCCGACCCATCGGGATAACCCTGCACGCGAAATTCAGAGAGCCTATCAGAGCCTGCATCTCCCTCAACATTAATTTAGTGGAAGCCAACACGTTAGCGACCAACACCCGCAATCTCGACACCTTCTCAAGAGGGAAACGAGCCAAAATCTCCACGGAATCTAACTCCACTCCCAAAAAAGTGATCCTCGTCGCCGGGCCTTCTGTCTTACCCACCGCCAATGGCACACCCAATTCGCGAGACAATTCCACAAAACCTTCTAATAGCTCAAGGCACCCTGCTGACTGTGCTGTTCCAACGAACAAAAAATCATCTAGACAATGAACAACATTCACACAGCCTACCTTCTGTACTAATGCCCACTGCAGGAAAGTACTACATTTCTCAAAGTAGGTGCAAGAAACTGAGCAGTCCTTAGGCATGCATTTGTCAAAATAAATTCCATCCTCAAAGCGGAATGCGAGCAAATGAAACGCTGACATGTGCACTGGCAACAACAGAAAGCTGATTCGATATCTACTTTTGCCATCAATGCCCTGTGACCAGATTTTCTAACCAACTCAACCACCCGATCAAACAAAGCATAGCAAACCGTACACAACTCCCGAGGGATGTGATCATTCACCAATGCTTCTGACGGAAAAGACAAGTTATGAATCAGCCGGAACTTCCCTGGTTCTTTTTTTAGGTATGACACCCAAAGGTGATACCACCAAATTCGGGAAAGGCTGTTCCAAAACGGGCCCGCAATTCTTCCTAAATTCAGCTCTACCTTCAACTTATCCCTAACTATGGGTGCAAAGCGCTGAACAGAGGGCAAATTTCGCACCATAGACGCTAAAACATTTCCGTGTACTGGTATAATGAAACCCCCCTGAAACCCCAACTTTAATACCTCCTTATCTCCCCGCTTCGGGTATTGTCAAAGCCATGTCCTTAAGGCCTCTACCCATATGGGTGTAGGGGCCAGGCCGAATACATCATTATTGCTTGGGGATCGGCACGGGGCCAAAGAGGCCCCTTTTTTAACACATTTTGCAGCTGAGTGTCCTTTGCTGCAGACGGAGCACACATGTCAGAATTTGCAGTCGGGAAACAGGCAAGAGGACTTGTTAAACCTCTAGCACACATCACCTGCTCTGCTTCCCCCCGATCTCTGCTGTGGCACGGCCTTTAGTGGACTTGTTTTTGTTTCTAGTTGTATGGCATCCATCCCTGTGCATTGGGGTTGGTGCCCTTTTCCTGCTGTCAAAATTTGCTCGGGCCCCTCAGCGCACTGCCTGTCTAACCTGGTACCTTGCAAACATATTGGTGCCCTGTTCCACCAACGCTCGGCTCTATCCACGTCACTCTCTGTTGCTTCTACCTTGACGCTCAGTTTGGTCCTGCTGAACTGCCATTCTCTCCATGCCAAATCCTTGCTAGTTCAAGACCTTATTCATCAACATTCTTATGATTTCTGCTTCCTCACCGAAACTTGGCTCAAGGAAGGTGATGTCCCTCTTCTGTCCAGTTCCCTCCCCTCCGGCTATTCAGCGTTTTCAACTCCTAGGCTGGGCAGGAGTGTGGGGGAGATGTGGTCCTCCTTTATCACTCTATTTTTGCCATTGAGGTGGTTACTGCTTCTTTTATTTCTTTTTCAGGATCTCTTTTTCTCCGCCTCCAGTCCTCACCCCCACTCTACTTTCTCCTACTTTATCTTCCGCCTTCCCTCGCTACAATGCGGTAGGAGGCAGCCTTACAAACACTCTCAGAATTGGTTCTTCATTACCCTAATCTCATTATCTTGGGGGATTTTAATATTCATGTAGATGTTCCTTCTAGACAAAAGGATCGCGTTTTTCTGAATCTCATAAACAATCTTTCTCTATCCCAACATGTCTCTGGACCTACTCATATAGCAGGCCATACCTTGGATTTAGTTCTTACTTCTTCCGCTTTATGCTGTACTATTTCTGTTCCTACTACCCATTACATTCCATGGTCAGATCATTCTTGTGTCTCCTTCTTTGTTTCTTGTTCAATCTCAGGTAATGCTGGGCCATCTAAGACTCAGCCCCTTCCCGGCTTGCTGCGTCGTAGCACTCCTGTAACACGTAGTGCCTTTCCACCTGCCCAATCTTTATTTCCTTCAGATTTTGCCTTACACTCACCTGATTCTCAAGCCTGTCTCTCTTCTAACTGATGCTTTGGACAATCTGGCCCCTCTCCGTCCTTCCACTAGGCCATTCCGACTACTTCACTCCCCATGGCACCATCCAGGGTTACATCTCCAGCGTATGCAACTCCGTCAAGTAGAGTGCCATTGGTCTAAACATCCTTTACCCGAGACTATAGCCCGGTTCAAACAACTGTATTCTGACTACCATTCAGCAGTACAGTCTGCTAAGTATTCTTTTTATGCCACTGAAATCTCCGGGGCTGCAAATTCCTCAAGGCAGCTATACACGATTTTGCGCAAGCTCTCTTCTACTACCTCCACTCCTAATCGGCTGACTACAGTTCCTGCGCCTTCGACATTGGCCACTTTTTTCTCTGAGAAAATTCAGAACTTGCGTTCCTCCTTTACTAACCCCCCACCCTTACTATCCTCTCATTCTTCCCCCTCATCCCCTGCCCCCCCCCCCCACTCCCTCTGATGAGGTGATCAGCTCTGGACCATTTGATTTACCCTCTTCTCCTCCTAATCAAGCATTATCTCACACTTGGTCATCTTTTTATACTATTACTTCTGCAGAACTGCTTAAGACTCTCTCTAAGTCCAGAAAGACAACTTGTCAGCTGGACCCAATTCCATCTTGTTGGCTGGCCAAGCCTTCTTTGCAATTAGTGGCCATCATTGTTACTATCATAAACACTAGTCTGTCTTCCGGTCAATTCCCTTCCTTGTGGAAATCTGCTATGGTTTATCCTCTCCTGAAACAGCCCTCTCTTCACCCTTCTATTTTAGCTCATTGGCATTCTGTTTCAAATCTACCTTTTCTGGCCAAAATATTGGAATGTTTTGCATTTTTTCGGCATTTTTGCTCACGTAGAAGCCACCAATGTCCTTCACCCTCAGCAAGCAGGATTTCGGTCAGGGCATAGTACAGAAACTGTTCTTTTGGCCCTATTAAATGAGATTCATGTCGCCCATGACCGTGGAGATATCACTCTCATAGTGACCTTGGACATATCTTCAGCATTCGACTTAATTGATCACAGACACTTCTCTCTCACCTTTACGATGTTGGGTTACGGGGTACAGTTTGGCAATGGTTCCGTTCATTCCTCACAGCTCGTACTTTTACTGTCCATTCTAACAATCAGTCCTCCTTGCCCTCTAGCATGTGGAGTGCCTCAGGGCTCTGTTCTCTCCCTTCTGCTATTTAATAACTTCCTCTCTCCTTTACCACTTCTGTTTCAACAATACCCAGTTTCTTCTTACATTTACACCAATGACATTGTTCTTCTCTTCCACACTTTGCCAGTAAACATAGATATCTCACAGCTTAATAATTGTCTCTCTCACATTGCTTCCTGGCTCTCCTCTAATTATCTCCATCTGAATCCCTCTAAATCTACAGCAATGTGGGCCTCTGAGTACTCCTTGTCCAATCATCGCACCTCAAATTGACCTCATTCCGATCCCTCTCACTCCTTCCTTCCGATACCTAGGGGTAACTTTGGATTCCCTGCTCTCTTTCCATACTCATTTATCTACTCTTACTCGTTGCTCTTTCGCTGCCCTGCGGCAGATCAGGGCAGTTTGGTCCTTTCTCCCCCCCCCCCCCCCCCCACAGTTCACTGGTTACTCTAGTACTGGCTTTGGTCACTAGTAGACTTGACTACTGTAATGTGGTTCTAGCCAACTTAGCATCCTATCAGCTCCAACACTTACAGCTATTACAAAATACTGCAGCCCGTCTTGTCACTTATGCTCGGCAGTCTGACAATATCACTCCCCTTCTTCTCTGCCTCCATTGGTTGCCACTTCATTACAGATTTCAATATAAATTTATAATATTGATAGACAGGGCCATTTACACATCCAACCCTCTCTACTTAGCAAATCTTATTTCTCTTCATACTCCATATCGTCAACTTCGTTCCCTACATGCTAATCGTCTGTCCTTACCCTCCCCCTCTCAGGCTCACTTGGAACAGACTCGCCACTCTGCCTTCTTTTTTTCTCAGCCCCTCACTCTGGAATGCTCTACCACCTTCCCTCCGCCTGGAACCCTCATACCTAAAGTTTAAAGTATGGTTAAAAACCCATCTGTTTCAACAGGCTTTTGACCTCCCTTGTGATTCCCCCTCCTAAGTATTTTTGTTTTCTGTTTGTCTATTATGTTGATTTTACTACTACTTCTACTTCTTTCCTATATTGCTATGGCATTCCTTTTCCTTTCTTCTGTAGCGTAGACACATTTATTGTAAACCGCTCTAATGTATCGACGAGAGCGGTATATAAAGTGAAGAAATAAAGATAAAGATAAAGACACAACTGACCCCTAACACCTACAGAACTCACCCCTTTCCCCAAATTCCCCTCAGCCACCCCACTTTCAACCCATCCCGAAGCCCTGCCCGCCCTGCCAGGCCCTTGAACCTGGCCCTGCCGGCCCTTGAGCGGAGGCATCAGGCTAGACCCTTCTAAAAAAAAAAAAACTTTTATTTTTTTTATAAATAGGGTGCCTAAGCAATGTAGAGTTAATTGACCTGTCCAGGCCATGAGGTGCTAGTGGGAAATGATCTCGGACCCTAGGTCATGAAACAGTGCTCTAACCTCTAGGCTACCCAAAAAAGGAGCAGAGAGAATGGAACCGGCACACTGACACAGCTCACAAACAGCAATACCAAGCCAACATGGCAACGCCGCACCCCCTACTTACATTTTTTAATAATATTAGTATTGTTAATTTAATTGTTAATTTTTATTTTTTATTTTTTATTATTACCCGTATGCCCCAATTTGGACAACACTCGCCTTTCCAACCAAGAAGCCTTCGGTATTCTGCATGGTGAACTCCTCAATTCACCTGGCAATGCTGTGAAAGAAGAGGTCCTACTTCAATTCCCCAGCAGTGTGAAAGACCCCGAACTGGCTCCGCAGCACTAACACACTCCCACTGGCTCCAGGCTTCTCTGCCCAGCTCCGCACCACCAATACATCCGCCGGCATCTTGCCTCCACTTCAGACCCGCTCCCGACACCTCCGTTGTCTTTTTTGTTTTGCAGCCACGAAGCCAAGCAGGCACCGTGAGCCCAGGAGTTGCAGGAGTGAAGGCAAACCGTTGCCGACTCCTGGCTTCTCCCACCTCATGTCCCGCCGCTCCTCCAACCTCATTGTCTCCCCCGCGCTCATGCACGCGGGTGGAGCCAATGGTTTCAAAAGACACCTCCTCGCTTCCTATCGCTGCTGCCTACCCACCAACGGCCGCGTGCAGGGTCCCCGCACCAGGCTGAACACCCGGTTACGGGCGGCCGCTGGGACCCTGCCCCGTGGCCTTGCACTTTTCTTTCTTTTTCATTGTGTTTATATTTTTAATTCATTACTTTGGCTTATATAAACTGAAAACCAATACTCAAATACCACATGAATTTAAAAATAAGAAATGCAAAACAAAGTAAAATTTAAAAACTGTCTCATTGTTCCTTCCCCAGTCCTTCTAGCCCTCCCAGATTCTCTTCCCCACGTGACGTCAGGTTTCATTATGGGGAGGACTTATCTTTGGTGACTCAGAAGGGCAGCTATTGCAAATGATACCATTAGACTGAGGAGAGTGCTATTATTCATTTTTTGCATAAAAGTAGCATTGGCCTAGGCCTGGTATGGAAGAAATTAACAATAGTGTCAGCCTTGATCTGCTGGTGTCATTCATGATAGCCACACACATGGGGTGCTTTTACTAAAGTTCCCTATGGTTTTGTGCCTATAGGAAGGGCCTGTGCAAGGATTGCAGGCCCTCTAGAGGGGCCCCTTCCATCCTGCCACCCCCCATTGCCCCCTGCCTCTATTGACGCCACTTCTACACCTTTCTGGGGCCTGCAGCAGCAGCAATGGCTCAGAAAACATGGGAAAGAACTTCTCAACACACCGGTGCTACCCAACTATTTCTGCCCTCTACTATTTCTCTTCCATCCCTCTCAGATGCAGACTTCTGGTTTTGAAGGTAAGCACTGCCCCATGTTTTCTGAGCCATTGCTGCCTCTGAAGGCTCTGAAGAGGGGTGGCAGCAACTGCAATGGATGATCCCAAAAGGCTGGTGCTCTACTTTGCCTGATGGTACTACTGGTCCTGCCTAAAGGATGTAAAACCATGGCGCATTAAGTGCAAAGCCATCGTGTTACCTCTCAGGGGCGTGGACCATATTTCCCTACTAGATAGCATGCGATGCCAGTCATGAACATGGGTCAGGAATAACCCCGATACAGATAGCTTCAAAGAGATGGAGGTAATTGTACCAGCGTTAATTGCCAGATTTGCAGTTAACGTACCACCCATGTGCTGATGGCAGAGCATTCATCATGCCCCTCTGTTAGTAAGAGACCCCTACATATATAAATGAAACAAATCAAAAAAGGATAGTCCGGCAAAGACGGGAACAATATTTGACTATATCAGCAGGAGGCACACTTCTTTTTTACACCTTCAACTTTCTCAAACCAGAGACAATGGCATATTAGTTACCTTTTCAATATTAAACAAAGCAGCAGAGCTAGGAATATGACCTCAAAATGAATCATGCAATATCATGTAATAAATCTAATAGCAGGTTTTTTTTTTACCATACCATAATAGATAATAGACAAATAACTTCTCTGAAGTCTATAATTTACTAATATCAACACAAAGGAACTTTGACGTTGCACCTTTCCATGTCTGCTAAAAATCATTATTTACCTTATGCAATGCAAGTTTGCGAGCTGTATTTGACAAATTTATCGGTGAATGCATACTTTGCAAATTACCTTAAGGATATTTAAAATCAAATTCTTAAACAAAAGATAATGTTCATCATTTCTGACACTAGTGCAGAGGCAGCAACTAATATAAGCACTAAATAGGAAAAATCAAAGACAGCTATGAAAATGGAGCTTCACTTACTAATATTCATTAAACATACTGTATGCCTCATGTATGGCCTAAACAGCAACAGGCCTTTCAGACACATAGCATATGGTCACATCAGTAAGATATCAAGAGTACTGAATTTTTTAAACATTTTCACAACCTGCAAAGTAATCAAATCTGTGCTTTATGTTTGAGGTCATTTATTCTCCTGTTCATATTCATATTTAAGAGCCCTAAGCTGACATAGGAAATCTGTTAACATGTAAACTGTTTTCTATAAAGATGGAGAACAGTACATAACAGAGCAGAGTGAAGCTCCCTGTAAGATGCTTAACTTATGAAATACTATATAACACTTTTCTAGTTCTAGCAATAAACAATGCACATTAATTACAGCAAAACTGATCGACAATGAGACCTTTCTTGCCAAAGTGAGTTAAGGAATTAATGTGGGAATTAGTGTACATTAATAGTTAATATAATAACTTGATACTTAATGCACCGTAATTCCTGCATTAACTGACAAAGACCAAATGGGGTGAGAAATAAGAACGCCCTGGGCAAGGTCTAGATCTTACATTTAAATCAGCCTGGTATTGTTCCTTAACTGTTAGCAGATAATGCAATGCAGTTAACACCACCTTATTAGGTAGCATTTAGTGCATTTGCATTTTCTGAAATGCAGTTTATGTGCTGTAAGTGTACTGACTCTGCATTAACTATATGGGAAGATGCAGGGCATACTGTTTATCATTTAATATAGAGACTTTACAATTATCATGTTAATTTTAACCATTACAATGCGACAACTGCAATAGTTTAACTCAGCTTAGTAAAAAAGGACGCATTTTGCAAGCCAGCCCTCACAGTATGCCTAGACCAGGGGTCGGCAACCCGCGGCTCCAGAGCCGCATGCGGCTCTTTTTCACCTTTGCCGCGGCTCCGGAGCACACTGCCCGCCCGGTGACAGGCAATAGTGTCGGCATCGGAGCATCGGCTGGCGGCTCCTCCTCCCTTGATGCAGAATCGGCACCGACCAATGGCACCGTAGGGGGGAGGGCCAGGGAGTCCCTTCCTCTCCTGATTTGAGGATCGGCGCCAGCCAATGGCGCAGTGGGGGGAGGAGTCAGGCCCATGAAGTAAGCAGGCAAAATGGCCGCCGCCATGAGGGCCTCGTGACTGGCCGGCTTTGAGCTCTCCCGGGGATCGAAGAAGGGGAGCTGAAGTGAGGGAGGTCTGCTGTTGGGGGGAGGTAGTCCCCCGAAGTCCCAGAGAGATGCCCCTTCGCGCCAGCCGAAGTGAGCAGCAGCAGCAGCAGTACCGCAGGGGTTCCCAGAAGAGAGAGCTCGTGCCACGGGGAGCGGGGCCGTTTTGTCAGTAGAAAGCAAATTCTATAAAAAGGTCAGAGTATGAGATTCCAAAGGATGAGATCTTGGAGCAATATCAGAAAATATGCCTCGAGGTAAAAAGGTAGCAAATATTCATTTGCTAGCATGCATTCTGTTTATTGGCACACCTCAGAATTATAGTACACTAAGGGGCATGTTTATTAAAGTACGCTACCTGGTAGCACAGGGTTAACATACAGTTTGAGCGATACGCTAAAAAGAGTAGCATGGGCTCTGCACTAAAAATCCCACATTAAACTAGGTACTGCATGATGGGGTGGGGGCTGGGTAGGACAGGGGTGGAATAGAGGCATTGATGGCAAGTCGCAGCTAGCCCGGACATTAGTAGCTTGAGCTAACCATGTTTGCCGCCCTTAGTGTGGGTGAACTTAACGCCACCTCAATGGGCGACGTTAGGTGTGTCCACATACTGGTTTGTACAGGGGTTGCATCTTGTACCATGCTAATTGGAGGGGAATAGATGCACATGCCCCCTGAAGTTTGTGTGGATCCCCCATGCTGGTAATTCAGCCCACATGCATGCTACTGCTGCAGACTTTAGTAAATATGCCCCTTTTTGTCTTCAGATTGACAACTGACTGCACGATCCTGTATATAGCATTAAGGTAAGAAACAATATATGCAGTGTTAGATTTGTTTTAAATGTCGCAATGGTTTTGCGGCTCCCAGTTTTTTTTTCCCTTCGGAAACGGGTCCAAGTGGCTCTTTATGTCTTAAAGGTTGCAGACCCCTGGCCTAGACCATTCTGTTTTTCAGAATACCCACAAAGAGCAAGCATAAGATCTATTGCATACATCGTATATATAACACATGCAAGTACATCTCATGCATATTTATTTATTTATTTAACATTTTTTATATACCGTCTTTCTACAAATCAAGATGGTTTACATAGAACGTTTCAAGGCAGTGTGTTTCAACTGTTTACATAGAACAAAGTAACAAGGATACATAGGTGAACAATATGAACTATTTACAATGATCAATGATCAACTATTTATATATGTATATACCGAGCTACACATGGTTGCATTATAGAATTTGATTGCATTATAGAATTTGAGGGGGCATGGGCGGGGAGGTAGGAGTAGAGGGTAAGGTACTAGGGTGGTAGGGAAAAATGTTCAAGGAAGAGATGGATTTTTAACTTCTTTCGGAACTCAGAGTGGTTCATACAGTTACGCAGCTCATGAGGAAGGGTATTCCATAGGGATGGAGCATAGAGAAAGAAGGCCCTGCTGCTAGTAGATTGTTTACAATGCATTTTAGTTGTTGGTATGGTCAGTAGGGTTTTGGTAAAGGAGCGGTGTGATCTTGTGTTGTTGGAGAAGACAAGGAGTGGGGAGAGGCATGGAGCTGACACCTTTGAGATAATTTTATGTATAAGAGTAAGGACCTTGAATTTAGCTCGGTATTAAATTGGGAGCCAGTGGAGATCAAAGAGGACTGGTGTAATATGGGATCATCTGGGTTTGTTGGTTATGAGCCGCGCTAACGTATTCTGGGCTAGTTGGAGTGGTTGGATGGTGTTCTTGGGAAGGCCATAATAGATAAGATTACAGTAGTCAAGCGAAGGGGTTGTGAGAGCCTGACAGACAGTACGAAAGGAGTCAGGGCTTAAGAGAGGTTTGAGGTTCCGGAGGGTACGTAGCTTTGCGTATATTGTATTGGTAAGTTCTCTTTATTTGATCAGAGAAGGAGAGGTTCTGATCAAGGATGATGCCAAGATATTTCACTTGGTTTTTTATAGTGAGTGTGAGATCACCAAGGGTGAGGGTTGGAGGAGGGGTGTATGAGAGATTGGAAAATACTTGAAGGACCTCCGTTTTGGATTGGTTAATTAGGAGGTTGTGCTGTGAGAGCCAGGATTTTAGACTGGTTAGGCATTCACTTAGTTTAGTAAAGTTAGGGTTAGTGAGGTTAAATGGTGTGAAGCACATCATGTCATCTGCATATAATTGGTACTGAATGCCATATTTTTGGAAAATCTTGCAGACAGGTTGAAGGAAGATATTGAAAAGTAAAGTAGATAGACTAGATCCTTGGGGGACACCTTGTTTTAGTGTAAATGGAAGGGAGGTATCATTTCCAATATGGACCTGTTGGGTTCTGGCGTCTAAGTAGGATTGGAACCATTTTAGAGTTGTGCCTCTCAGTCCTATTTCATGAAGTCTGTTTAGGAGTTGATGGTGGGGGAGGGAGTCAAAAGCAGCGGATAAGTCAAGGCATCCTTGAGTGGGGACATATATTGATTGAGTATGCTTTGGGGCATAGTTGGTTTATTAGAACCATGTCAGAGTCTTGGAACCAGGTTTCAGTGTGGCAAAGTATATCGAGGTCGTAATCAGATATAAGGTCAGCGAGGAAGGGGATTTTATTTCTGGCTGAGCGAGCATTGAATAGGGCGCATTTGAGGGGGGATGGGGGAGGTCAGAGGGAGAGTAGGGTTTAAGATTAGGGTTTATAGTAATGGGTTTGAGTTTACATGAACGGTAGTGGGGGTTAAAATGAGCATGGGAGAGATGTGGTAGGGTATATAGGTGCCTGGGGGAGAAGATTATTGGAATGGGGGCACTATGGGTTAAAGTGAGCGTATAAGGGAAGGTAAGCAAGGAGAGGTATAGTAAACTGAGGGCAAACCACAGTGTGAAAGAGCAAGATTTAGGAGGAGCCATTCTGGGATAGAATAGGAGTATGGTGGCAATATAGGATATGGGGTAAGCAATGAAGTGAGAGGAGGGGTGAGAGGCGGGGACAGTGGAAAAGCTGGATCAGTATCAGTTCAGAGGGGTTGTATAAGAAGCAGTAGATATTACAGAAAGTTGAATACCTTTGTGAATTGGCAAGAGTAGATACTTTTGTAACACAAGATAGATACTTTTGCAAACTTTTGAAAATTAGATACTCTTGTAGCACAGGTTGTAACAGAATAACATTGAGCAGTTATATATTTTGAGATGAGGAAATTACAATTTAGTTTAGAATATTAGGCAACAATGTGTGTAAACGGAAGCAAGGTGAACAGAAATGCTTACGTTTGGAGCTGGAATGAGGCCACAGCTAGGCTTAGCTCATGTTGCTGCTGTAGGGCTATGAGAATCTAGTTAGTGGAGCTTGATGAGTGGCTAGATCTCAGCAAGTAGTACTTCAGATCGTAGACATCCGGAGAGTCGTTAGGGCTGTGCTCCGGTCCCCGCCTAAGGGCCATGCCAAAGGGCCCTCTGGCGAGGCCCTCAGGCGCGGGCCCGCCAGGCATGGGTGTGCCTGATGGCACTTCTCTTTTATGTGGAGAACTCTACCCCGATTGGGCAGAGCAAGCAGATGGCCGATGGCCGCTGTTCCTGCTGCTGCTGAGGCTCGATCCCACAAGGGGAGAGCTGGACCCGGTGGTGGCTGCGAGTGTGTCCCAGTGCCCGATGGCGCTTCTCTTTTATGTGAAGAACTCTGCCCCGATTGGGCAGAGCAAGCAGATGGCCGATGGCCACTGTTCCCGCCGCTGCTGAGGCTCGATCCCACAAGGGGAGAGCTGGACCTGGTGGTGACTGCGAGTGTGTCCCAGCGCCCAATGGCGCTTCTCTTTTATGTGGAGAACTCTGCCCCGATTGGGCAGAGGAAGCAGATGGCCAATGGCCGCTGTTCCCACCGCTGCTGAGGCTCGATCCCACAAGTGATCCCACAAGTTCCCTCCTCCCCTCTGAAATGAGAGATAGATAAAGAGATCTGACACCACTAAATCCCAGGTAACTCTTTTTGAATATCCTAAAGACCGGAGAAAGAAACATTGGATTGTGGCAATGTTTTCCAACATACAATGAGATACATTTACTATTTGGGGGATGGTTGCATGAATTGCCTAAGATTTGTTCCAGTTTATAATTCTCAATCCACGTTTGGCATTAAGTGTGCTGTACTGCAGCTGGTATATTAAGTACAAAGGGGCCAATATTCAGCAGCAGCAGCAGCCAGCACTGTTGAAGCAGCTGGTTTTTGCCGCTTCAACTAAGACCCAGATTATGATAGTCATATCCGGCCACCAGCATTGAATATCTGGGTTGGCTGGATAGCGCTGCAGCTAACCGGGCAGCCATGATATTCAGTCTCTGTCCTGTTAGCTAAAGCGGTTAGTTAGGACAGCTTCTATTTTTTCTAACTTTAGCCATTTTAAGATAACCAGGAGTGGCTGAATATCACTGTTAGCTGGTTAATTTTGGCGCTGCCCTCTGAACGCCCCTGGAATTCCACAAAGCTACATGGTTACTATCGAGTTGTCTAGTGGCATTTTGTCTATGCCCATTTTGAGATGTCCTAAGTATGAATAGGGCTTCTAAAATAACCCCCATAACGAGCATATTTGCTTCAGGTGAACTTGTGAATCCAGTCCAGTGAAGCAACTTATGGATTATGCCCTAAGCAATTTGTTTGGCATGCTTTTAGGGTGTAATCTAGTTTCTCAGAAATTATTCCATTGGAATAAAAGACACATCTGTATATCCATCTCAGCAGCCCCAGCAGAGGACTCCAGAGGTCACTGCACATCCACCAGGCAAAAGCTGTTACAGCCCCACACTCATCTGCATATCCATCTAGTCTCTCTCATAAGAACATAAGAAATGTCATACAGGGTCAGACCAAAGTCCATCAAGTCCAGTATCCTGTTTCCAACAGTGGCCAATCCAGGTCACAAGTACCTAGCAGTTTCCCATAAAGGCACACAGGTTCCATAATGTTTGTATTAGGGCAAGCAATGGATTACATGGGTCCTCTTTAATAATGGTTTATGGACCTTTCCTCCAGGAACTTGTCCAAATCTTTTTTAAACCCAACTACACTGACAGCTTTTACTACATCATCCAGTAACAAATTCCAGAGTTTGATTACACATTGAGTGAAAACATATTTTCTCTTATTAGTCTTATATGGGTTACACTGTAGCTTCATTGCATGTCCCCTAGTTTTTCTATATTTTGAAGGAGTAAATAACACAGGTACACTACCAAAAAACTGCCTCCAGTTTTGCAACTGATTCCTATAGATTTTGGGGTGCTGAATCCAGGAAAAATAGCCAAAATGTTCCATCATGTCACGTTTTCTTGCAAAATTAGATTTCTTACCCATATAAGGAATGTTCACATAATTTCTTTTTAGCCGACTGCAGTTTATTTTCTTGGCCCAAAATAGAGGTTGCAATGGTTAACTAACTAGAAACACTCCCTCATGATATTTTAGAGTGTTTTGTATTCATTTTATACATTAACAGGACAATTGGGAGGCGGGGGGCTAAATCCAGTACTCACGCTGGTGCATGTTCTTTCCTGTTTGCCTCGCCTCGTTCGCTCACTCAAACACGGTGGTTGCGACATGAACGTTCCTGTCAAATTTCAGTTTCTTGCAAGTTCATTATTACCTTTTGTTTGCTCAGTCGTAATCCAGCTTTATTCCGAAGTGGTTCACTACAGTTGTAGTTTGCAGTGCTGTGTATTTGTGATGGCTCACAGAGCCAGAGGTTGCGTCAACTCTCCGGACAGTTTTTGTTTTATTTGTGGGGAATATACCGTGAAAAAGCGGCAGAGGAACATTTCTGCATTTATTAAAAAAGTATATTTCGCCTATTTCGGTTTGAAGTTAGGCGATCAAGACAAACCGTGGGCTCCTCACAAAGTGTGCAAGACATGTGAGGAAGATCTACGCTTATGGATGAAAGGTAAAAAACAAGTATTTCGTTTCGGAATACCTATGATGTGGCATGAACAAAGAGACCACAGCAGTGACTGCTATTTTTGCTCTTGCATTGTGAAGGGATACAACTTAAAAAATAAGAACGTAATAAGTTACCCCAACCTTCCCTCAGCAATTAGGCCTATGCCTCATAGCAACGAAGTACCTGTGCCTGAACCACCAAAATCTTTGGATCATATTTGTGTAGACGGTTCTGATCATGATGAGACTCATCAGGTGGCTTTTCCCGATGAGTCCAGTACTTCCGAGTTTGAAACTGAACCAGATCCGAAACCTGAACTTTTCTCTCAAGCTGAATTGAATGATTTAGTCCGGGATTTAGGACTCCCAAAAGATGCTGCCCAACTGCTAGGTTCTCGGCTTAAACAGAAAAATCTATTGTCACCAGGAACAACTTTTTATTGGTACCGCAACCGCGAGACACAATTTTTGAAGTATTTCAGCAAAGAGGAAGATTTGGTATTTTGCAACGATATATACGGAGTGATGGAAAAGTTTAAACTCAAGTATGATCCTGCTGAATGGCGGCTGTTCATTGATTCGTCAAAATACAGCATAAAAGGTGTTCTTCTTCATAATGGCAACACATTCGCTTCAGTTCCTATTGCTCACTCTGTTACTCTCCAAGAAAAATATGAGAATTTGGCCCTGATTCTTCAGAAGATTCGTTATGATGAGCATAAGTGGATGATTTGTGGAGACTTTAAAATTCTATCCATGCTATTAGGGCAGCAATCCGGTTTCACCAAATATCCCTGCTTCCTTTGCTTGTGGGATAGCCGGGCCCGCGACCTACACTGGGGGGAAAAAGACTGGCCAATTCGGGAGTATTTGAGACCCGGTGAGAAAAATGTTCTTCATGAGAGCTTGGTACCTCGTGATAAAATTCTATTACCACCTCTCCACATTAAGTTGGGTCTCATTAAGCAATTCATCAAGTCCCTTCCAAAAGATGGTGAGTGCTTTCGGTACCTTTGCTCAAAGTTCCCCCGACTTTCTGAAGCAAAGCTAAAGGAAGGAGTGTTTGTTGGCCCTGATATAAGGAAACTCATTTCTGATGGAGCATTCGCTGAAACGATGTCTGAGAAGGAAAAAGAAGCCTGGGATTCCTTCAAGGATGTTGTTCTCAAATTCTTGGGGAACAGGCGGGATGAGAACTATAAGGATATTGTTGCCAGGATGCTCAATGCCTTCAAAGAACAAGGCTGTAACATGAGCCTGAAAGTCCATTTCTTGCACTCCCATGTGAACTACTTTCCCGAAAACTTGGGGGCGTACAGTGAAGAACAAGGTGAAAGGTTTCACCAGGACATCAAGGACGCAGAGAGAAGGTACCAAGGAAGATGGAACACCACTATGATGGCTGATTTCTGCTGGTTGCTGCTGCGGGAAACCCCAGATGAAAAATACGCCAAGCAGCGCACCAAGAGAAGCATTCGGGGGAAGAAGAAATGGGCCCACCAGGAGATTGATTGACCCAAGAATGACTTTAAAATCTAAACTGTGTTGACAAATATCGTGTTTTTACTAAACTTTGAAATAAAAATTTGCTAGTTATTACCACAGTGTCGGATCTCATTTATTAGAATTTTATTTTCACACCATCGGGTGTTTGTCTTCATTTTATTTTTTATTTATTTATTTATTTATACATACATTTATATACCGCATCTTCCAAGGTTCAGTTGCGGTTTACAGTTGAACAACACTTAACAAAACAAGTTTGTTTTACAGGGAACGTCATATTATAACAGAACATATCTACAAGGAACATCAAATTTATATATAGTATATATGGTCTAAACATTGTAAGATAAAATAGAACAGGTTAACTATATACAGTTTTATGTATATATACAAGGAGGTGAACGGATATAAGTTGTGAGATTATCATATGTATGTGTTATCTGTATATGTTAAGGGTTTTTGCTTAATGTAGACCGATTGCTGTTTAACCTTTGTCTATAGTGGGTGTTAAGTTATCTATGTTATAGTTTATGGTGAACAGGTACGTTTTCAATTTTTTACGGAGTTCTATGATTTCCGTACATGTTCGAAGTTCCTCTGGGAGGGAATTCCAGATCATTGGGGTTATGTGGGAGAAGGCTCTGTTATTAGTTGCTTTATGGGCTCTTGTATAATCTGTCGGGATCTTTAGTCTATTTAATTGACCTTTTCTGTGTGTTTGCTTGGACGGTTCTTTATGTATTAAATTACAAAGCATTGTTGGGGCCATATCATTTAATGCCTTGAATGCTGTTATTATTACTTTGTAGGTTATTCTGCTTTGAATAGGTAGCCAGTGGAGGGAGGCTAGTACTGGTGATATGTGTTGGAGTGAATTAATTTTCAATATGATTCTTGCAGCTGCATTTTGCGCTAATTGCAATCGTTTGATGTTTTGTTTTGAAATTCCTATTAGTGTTAGATTGGCAAAATCAAAATGTGGAGTTATTGTTGCCTGTATTATGTTGATAAAATCTTGTGTAAATACTAGCGGACGAAGTTGTTTGAGGGTTTTGAGTTTGAAATATATTTTCTTTATAGTATTGCTAATATGTGTTTCCATCGTAAGGTGCGTATCTAATATAACGCCTAGATATCTTATTTCATTTTTTATTTTGATTTCTTCATTTTGAATTTTTATATGTGTTGGAGGGATGTAGGTTTTGTTCTTAGTCACAATTAGAACTTCAGTTTTAGTGTGGTTAATGTGGAGGTTTTGTGTTTTTAGCCACGTTGTGATTTCATTATAGCAGTCCGATAGGAGTTGTAGTGGTAAGTTGGGTATCGTGAATGGTATATACATCATAATATCGTCTGCGTATAAATGATACTTGACTCCAAAATTTTTGAATATGTTGCAAACTGGTTTTATGTAAATATTAAAAAGCAGAGCTGACAACGCTGACCCTTGTGGTAATCCAATCTCTTGTTGTATTGCAATGGTGCGGTTTGCGTTTTCTATTCTTACATATATACCTGTACAACATTTTTTGCACATTTCTTTGCTTTGCTTTGTGTCTAACCTCGCTCTTATATGCTCAATGTTTGTGCACATGTATGTGGCTGTTTTAAGTGCAGACAATTTTGCTACCATCACAGTGTGTTTTGTTGACATTACTCTATTCTTATGTGCTGCCTTGTTACAATTTTCTTTATTCTTATTTGAATAACTACTAAACAATTAGTATAAAGGTTTCATCCAAGAAACTTTTATCTCGATCGCACTCAATTTGAAACGTTCACCTCAAACTGCTAACCCAATGTAGCAAAAAATCTGTACGTGATGGAGCAAATTGGTTACCAGATTTGGATTCAGCGCACCAAAAACCATAAAAATCAATCGAAACATTAGAGGCAGTTTAAAAAATTTTTTTTTAGTGTACCTGTGTAATCGATCTACGTTTACCCGTTCCACTCCATTCATTCATTTATAGACCTCTTTCATATCTCCCCTCAGCCATCTTTTTTCCAGGTTGAAGAGCCCTAATCTTTTTAGCCTCTCCTCATAGGAGTTTCCTTCCATCCCCTTTACCATTTTGGTGGCTCTTCTCTGTACCTTTTCTAATTCCGTTATATCCTTTTTAAGATATGGTGAACAGAATTGCACATAATATTCGAGGTGCAGTCACACCATAGAACGTTACAGAGGCATTATAATATCCTTTCTTTTATTCTCCATTCCTTTCCATTGATTCCTAGCATTCTATTTGCTTTCTTGGCTGCCGCTACACACTGGGCGGAGGATTTCAACGTGTTATCCACAATAATGCCTAAATCTTTTTCCTGGATGGTAGTTCTAATGTGGAACTTTGCATCGTGTAACCATAATTTGGGTTATTCTTTCCTAGGTGCATAACTTTACACTTGTCCATATTAAATTTAATCTGCTATTTGAACATCCAGTCTTCCAATTTATTAAGGTCCTCTTGCAATTTTTCACAATCCTCTTGGGTTTTAACAACTTTGAATAATTTTGTGTCATGTGCAAATTTGATTACCTCACTTGCTATTCCCATTTCCTGGTCATTTACAAATATGTTAAAAAGCAGCGGACCCAGCACAGATCCCTGGGGTACTCCATTATTCACCTTTCGCCATTGGGAAAATTGGCCATTTAGCCCTGCTTTCTATCTTTTAAGCAGTTCCTGAGCCACAATAATACACTGCCTCCTATCCCATAAATTTTTAATTTTGCCAAGAGTCTCTCATGAGGGACCTTGTCAAAGGCTTTCTGAAAATCCAGATACACTACATTGGCAGACCCACCTTTGTCTACCTGATTATTTACACCAGGGGAAGAAGAACAACAACAGCTCTCTGCAGAAATCACAGGCGTCTCCAGAACAGCACGGGGAGGACACGGCCACACTTCTTAAAAACAAAGAAATCATTTATTTCACAAAACCTTCAAAGGTACAGACCTGACTTGGCCAAATTTCACCTGTTAACCTGCATCAGGGGTCAGAAAACAAAACACATGAATATTAAAAATACATTAAAAATACAATAATATTCTCCAAACTGTATAGTAAAGAACAAACAAAAATAAAATACAAAATAAACATACAATATCAATTAAGATTCAATTGCATATATACTCCAAAGGCAGTCAGGATATTGTTACAAAAACCTATAAATAAAACATACATATGTAACCTAAAAGGTGCATATGAGGCAGTACAATTGCTACAGACAATACCATAAAATTCTGCAGAAAAACTTGCTTCATGATTTTTACATAAACATAAAAAAAAAACAAGAGAAGACTAAGGGGTATGTTTACTAAACTGCTCTCAAGTGCGCGGCGCACAATAGCGTGCACTAAGGTACCTTAGCGCATGCTAATGATGCGTATTTGTGCCCCGCACATGTGTGCGCCGCACTAAAGTGCCCGCTCATGTGCGCGGCGTGCTGATGTGCGAAAAAGGTGTGGAAAGGCTCTCGGAAGGCGGAGGAAGGCTCCCCAGGGGCGGAGAGAAGGGGTCAATGGGTGGAGAGTGGGAGGGGAGAGGCTCCCCGCACACGAGCGGGGCTGAAATTCAAGCAAAAAAATACCGCGAGTGAAAACCTCGCGGTAGAGACGATTTAAAGGGAAGAAAAACCATTTCTGTCAGCAATGTACAGCAAAACCAGGGAAACCCACAAAACGTGAGCAGTGTGATACATGTGCACTGAACAAAAGGGCAAATAAACATTAAAAATGACCCCAACAAAATATAAAAAAATCATAAGCAAGCTGGGCAATACTGAGAGTAATGGGAAACATCAAAAAGCACTCCCAACAAAGCCCCAAAAAATAAATTTGATTTTAGAAGGGTCTACGCTCCGTCCCCATACAAGGTGAATGATCCCACAGTGAAATAACACTGATCAGGGTTTACCTCTCCATTGGACAGGTTACCTATGGCATGCACATGTTCCACAACAGCAGGGCGGTCAGGTCGGAATGGGCAACTGGACAGATGCTGAGAAAGGGGATTCAGAGGGCTGCAGGCGGCACATGCTGTGGTGCAGCTGGGGCACAGTGCAGACTAGGCAGATGCCTAGATGGCACTTAGGAATGCTGAAACTGAACAGCAGCCTGACAGCAACTGATGAGGGCCCAACATGGGCACGACAATGTTTAGCACAGTGTCACAGGGGACAGTAGCCAGCAGGTTCCCCCAAGGGCACAGAACATTGGCAGGCAGTGACTGGGGGACGTGCGGACAGATATGCAGGCACCCCTACCCCAGAACCCGCACCATAGGCAGCCACCTACCTGCACACAGGATGGCCTGAGACTGCGTACCACCAGCACCACCAGCAGAAGGGCAAGTCAGCATGGTGGCACAGGGGTACTGGAGGTGAAGGGTGGCAGTGGCAGCTGTCCAGAGCAGACCATGGCCTAGCCCTCTGTAGGTGGGTGCAATGCACTGCAACAGACAGGCCCTGCTGGACAAACAGTCATGGTATCATCAGGGAATGCACTGTCTCTGTGGCAACACGGTGGTGCAGTGCACACAACCAGTGTGTTTGGAGACAGAAAGTCACAGGTTCAAGCCCCAGCTGGGGCTCCTGCCAATCCAGTCCCCATATTTTACCCACAACTATATCGTGATAGTAAAGACGAACCTTTATTGCAGAGAACATAAGCATGGCTCAAACACCTCTATTTTACCCTACAGAGCACAGACACCAGAAACATACACATTACCTAGAGCAGATTCCACCAAATGCAGTCCTGGAGGGCCACAAATCCTTCATGGATTATGCTGTCTCCAATCTAAGGATGGAGCGGTACTGGTGGTGGAGGTGGTAGCAGCTGGTGGCATCAGCAGACCATGTCCTAGGCCTGTCCAGGTGGGTGCCGTGCACTGCAACAAACAGGCCCTGTCGGATGTACAGTCATGGACTCCCCAGGGAATGCAGCATATCTGTGGCAACATGGTGGTGCAGTGCACACAGACAGTGTGTATAAGAACAGAAGGTCACAGATTCAAAGCCCAGCTGGGGCTACTGCCAATCCAGTCCACATATTTTTCCCACAACTAAACCATGATAGTAAGGACAAACCTCTATTGCAGAGAACATACGCATGGTTAATACGCCTATATTTTACCCCACCGAGCACAGACACCATAAACAGACACATTACCTAGAGCAGAGTCTCCCAATTGCAGTCCTGTAGGGCCAAACACCATTCAGGTTCCATGCTGCCTCTAATAAAGATGCCTGTGCTGCATATCTGTGCACCACCCCCATGGTATGCAGATGTATCTCATGCATATTCATGAGGGACAGCATGAAAACCCGAACAGTGTTTGGCACACCAGGACTGGAGTTGGGAACCTCTGCCGTAAAGCAGCAGCCAACAGGGGCAGACACACCCACACCCACACCCAATGCCTCCTGGAGAGGCAGGACATTGGGCCCTGCGTGCATCTCCCAATACTAGCACTTGCATACCTTAGCAATGCCACCCTACACCTGGGTATACGGTACACAGCTATCAAACGTTTCCTATGATTACTGGCAGATAGCAATTCCTATGTTAAGCACAGTTTGCTCATTGAGCTCCATCATAACAATCTTTCTGATGTCTGTGGTGTGTGCTTCAGGTCTGGTCTCTGACAGTGTTTACCACCCTGGGGAGTGACCTCCAACAGTATTGCGTACCATATCCATGCCTGTACTGTGCCCAGGACTGGTGTGGTGGCCAGGGCTGCTAAACTCCTCTATAGTAGCACAATGCTGGCATAGGTGTGGGGGTGTCTGTCTGTCTATCCAGTGTGTGGTGGCTGCAAACACCCTCCACAGCCCACACTGCCAGCACTGTTGCCAGTATTGACATGCCAATGTGCATAATGAGGAGCAACTCATGGGTATAGCCCGGACAGGGTGGCCTGCCAAGGATGCATCTGCACAGGGCATAGGGCACTGGCTGGGACATTTTAGTGCCCGGCCACCACCTACACAGACAGGGTGGCCTCAGCATGTCCTGCTGGGAGATCACTCTCACCCTGACTGTGCAGTGACCACAGCATGGCTAGGCACCCCCATAGTGCTTTATAGTATTTTTTTCATGTGATATTTATGGTTTTCCTTTTGGAGCCCAGCCACTGACTTATCTGCTTGTTGTGTATACTGACATCCCAGTTCTGGGTGCATGCATTTCCACCAGGAACATACACTATGGACTAGCTAGCAGACTGTTTGCAGCTGGTATGTGTCTTGATGGAGCGCCTTGCAGGGTGCAGTGGCTGAAGGCTTGCTGCAGGAGAATATCAGATGGTGGTGGGGTGTAGCTTAGCATATCCAGGCCTAATGTCTGTGTGCTATTGTGTTATGGATGTGTACAGATCTGCATTGACTGCCTTGTAGGGTGTCTGTTCCCCAGCAAGACTGGGTTTGATGGTCCTCTCTACTGCCACCATTGCTGGGAGGTAGAATGTGCATTTGTTGATGGGAGACCATGTTTGCCACCCTCAGCCCTGGAGAAGAAGTGTGGTGGTACATAATACTCCTAAGGATCCATGGGGGCTACACCTGTCTGAGACAGGCAGCTATATCCAAGGTGTTTTTGCAGAAACTACCTATCTCACACATTGGCACTGCTAGGGACCTGCAGCACGGCCTATTTCTGCTATGGAAGGTGCTGTGGACCTGGTGCTGGGCGCCCCACCGCACACTCAGGGTGAGCACAGTACCCGCACAATATGACAGTGTGTAGCTACTCTGTGCCAGTAACACACACGGTCAGTACCCTCTACCAGGCCGAGGTGCTGTGGGGGTGGACATGGTCAGTTCCCCCCTACCAGGCCGAGGTGCTGTGGGGGTGCATACCCCATCTTGTGTTCATCTGTGGTTAGCTGATTTGCATGTGCAGTGCATCATGGGTACGGGTGGGCCAACCCTATCCTGGTGACCACAGCAGACTGTCTGTGTGGTGATGTGCAGTCTCTCTACAGCCAGCCAGGGGCTTGCTAGCAGCTATAGAGCTGTAGCCCACTGGTTACTTCACTGCCTGTGAAGCCTGAGGTCATGGGTTCAAACCCACAGTGGGTTTATTTGATAGGGCTGCCCAAAGCATTATCTCTTTTTAATGTACATTATTGCTGCCAGCAAAAACACTCTCTGCATACTGTACCCATAAGGTGCCTCAGAGCGCGCTTTATAGGGCGCCCTATAGGGCACCTTATGGTTACCATCCATATAAGGTGCACTATACGTTATCCTGTGGAGCGACTTATAGGGTGCCCTATAGGGGACATTTTAGGGTGCCATGGCAGACAGTGCACTTTATAATGTGCCCTATGGAGTGCCTTATAGGGTGCCTTATGCGGCACCTTCAGTTACGGCATGTGAGGGCGTGTTTGCTGGCAGCAATTAATAAAATACAAATGAAGTGCTGCAGGAAACAATACGTACATTGCAAAGCTGATGCCTCAGCCAGCCTTACGTATTAGGCACACTGGGGAGCAAATTCATGACCCCTGTATCAGCAGTCAGTGCCTTAACCATTGTGCTACACTGCTGTTCCTCCTTGCATGTCAGCGCACCTACTTCAGATTTCCATGCGTTTAAATGCATAGTGCTGCCATCGAACACAGTGCTATGACCTTGCTGTGCCTCATAGGGCACCCTATATGGCGCCCTATGGGCCACCCTTTCAGAAACATTGTAGGGTGCCGTGGCAGACAGTGCACTTTAGAATGTGCCCTCTGGGGTACCCTATGAGGCGCCTTATGCAGCACCTTATGTTACAATACTTTGAGGGTGTGTTTGCTGGCAGCACTAATTAAAATATAAATAAAATGCCCCCTACAGCACTATTACCTATAACAGGCAATGCTTCAGCCAGCCTTCTTCATTAGGCACATTGGGGGATTGACCCCATGACTCCTGCATTATTGGTCAGTGTCTTAACCATTGTGCTACACTGCTGCTCCTCCTTGCATGTCAGCGCACCTACTTATGATTTTCATTCCTTAAACTGCACAGTGCTGCCATCAAAAACAGTGCTGTGACCTTGTGGTACCTCATACAGCACCCTATAAAGCGCCCTATAAGCAACATTCTAGGGTGCCTTGGCGGACAGTGCACTTTAAAATGTGCCTTATGGGGCGCCTTATGTTAACACGCTTTGAGAGTGCGTTTGCTAGTAGACGTAATTAAAATATAAATAAAATGCCTCCTAAAGCAATCTTCCCCATAATAGGTAATGCCTCAGCCAGCCTTCTTCATTTGGCACAGTGGGGGATTGAACCCATGATCCCTGCACTGTCGGTCAGTGTCTTCTCCATTGTACTGTGGCTCTGCTCTTGTGCTTGCACATCAGTGCGCCACTTATGCTTCCCGCGCAAGTTTCTCATGTGCTAATGTGCGCGGCGCACATGAGCGCAGCGCACATTAGCGCATGATTAATCCCGGTTTTGCTTTTTTCTGACTGAAACGCCCACTCCTTATATGGCATCCGCACACTAGCGCGGCGCGCACTCTAATGGGGTTTTAGTAAACATACCCCTAATAGTAGCTAAAACAACTTGGACAAAACAAATAATCCAGAACTGCTAACTCAGCTAAAGCTTTTACAAAGAAAGGGAGGACGAGAGTGAAAAAAGGAAAAACAAGCTATTGCAGTCCTACCAGTAGCTGAAAGCTCATCAGAACAGTTACTGTACAGTTTGGGGAATATTATTGTATTTCTAATGTATTTTTAATATTCATGTGTTTTGTTTTTTCACCCCTGATGCAGGCTGACATCTGAAACTTAGCCAAGTCGGGTCTGTACCTTTGAAAGTTTTACAAAATAAAAGGTTTCTTTGTTTTTAAGAGATGTGGCTTTGTCCTCCCTGCGCTGTTCTGGTGACTACCTGATTATTTACACCTTCAAAATAATATAACAGATTAGTAAAACAAGACCTTCCCTGGCTAAAGACATATTGCCTGTCTCCCATTAAACCATGACTATCTACATGTTCAGAAATTTTGTTTTTAATAATTGTTTCTATCATTTTCCCCAGTACTATAATATCTATAGTAATAGGATATTATTTGCCAGATCTGGACCCCTAAGCATGCATACTACTGCACAGGATCATTTAAATGGACAGTCTTAAAACCTCGTGGTTAAGTACTTTGCTCAAGATCACAAAAAGAGCTCCAGTAATAAAGAAGATTGTATAGTTTTTTGGAACTCAGGTACCCAATATGGGTACAGACTGTCCTGAACACGAATCCCAGTTCCCCCACCCATTGCATCCCACTCCCCCACACCCCATCCCCTGACAAAGATACACATCACACAACAATTAACTTTACCAACTATTAAATCCAAAACTTTACCAACTATTAAATCCAAAAGACAAATGGCTACTTGAGCCAAATGTGTGACGGAAAGAAGAATCCTGACACTCATTTCTCCAAATAGGTAATGCCAAACCACCATGTTAGTAGCTAGATGATTGCCCATTCCAAGTGACCACTACCAAGCATCAGTTAGTTGCCCTTTCATCCTCACCATATTGCTAAGTAAGGACTCTGAATACCAGGTTTAGAACCCTCGAAAACCGGATGGTCCTGTGTCCATATCTCCTCCTGGCTGCCACCACCTGATAACAGCCCCAATAATTCAAACAAAACAATGTGAATAAGCAGATCGGCTTAGGTAACTGCTCCCTCCCCCAGCTGCAACAACCCATTACAATAAACACAAGTCATCATTACAACATACAAAAAAGGGAGGGGTGGGATGGCAACTACAATAATACCCCCTCCCCACTGACTTCCATAGGAAAAGATGCTGCTCAAATAAACCAGACACTCAAAATTCATCCCCCAACCACGCCATTATACTCCCTGTCCAAGCACAACCTGCATGAGTTTACTTTTCAAAGGAAAACTTGCCCTCAAATCCCCCCCTTTCCAACTATCAACAAAGTTCATACATCAAGTCACCCAAGCCCCATTGACCGCCTGCATGATCCCTAGATCTAAGCTCTCTAGTTCTCTCCAGGGTCGGTGGTGCACAGCTATGAGGTGCTCTAGGCGAACGTCAATCCTATCACTCCCCCCTCATTCTAACACCTGCCACCAGTGCCATCCCTGTCTGGGACCTGCAAAGCAGCACCTTCCCAAAGTCTCCAACATCGCATTACTGTGGGTGTGCGTCTCTTCTGCCCCCTCTGATGGAGATTGCATGGGGGCACTCTAGGTGATTACTTAGTTTGCCTAATGGATAGTGCTGGCCCTGGTCCTATTCTGAATTGTTCCCCTAGTACCGACAGCCATCAAGACTCAGCTCAGTGGCGTAATTCAGTTCTGTATAGCCACATCACAGCAGACAGGATCACAGCAACATCACACAATGCAAGTAAAGAGTTTTTCAGAATCACAGAACTATTTTTGCTTCATTAACAAAACACTTTTAGATCACAGAGGGGCACAAATACCCTTGGCAGGGGTTCTAATCTTACAAAACTCCATTTTTTAAAAATAATAAAACAGTACCTACAAAGGTGAAATTGTTATAACAAAGGTACATGAAACACACAGTTTCCCTTGAGGTAACGCGTCAACTATGACTTGACATATTTAGCCAGTGTAAAGGTGAAAATGTTTCTAAAGGCTCTTTATGGGTTCTCATTAGTATTTTGCTTGCAAGTGTGATAATATGCATAATTAATAGGTTTTCTGTATATTTAAAAAAAGGCTAGTCCAGGGGAAAATGCATTAATTATAGAGAAGTAGTTAAAATTTAAAAGCAGCCTCAGAAGGTGTGTCATTGCAGACATTGTGGAAAGCCCTGAAAAGCCTGGAGTCTTCTCTAACTGCTTCTGTGACTGCTTTAAAAATGGAGGTGCAGACTGTTACCGCGGAGTTCCCTTGCCAGTTGAAATGTTTGAGCCAGGTGGGAGAGAGAGTTGAGAAGTTGGAAGAGCAAAGTGTGAGCCAGAAAGAATTATTATTGTTACAAACTAAGGAAAAGGAAATTCTGGTCCAGAGGATTGACTTTCTTGAGAACCAGTCTAGGAAGAATAATCTCTGCTTGCTTAACTTCCTTAAGTGTCCACTAATTACTTCTGAGGACATGGTGAGGAAGTTTTTGAAGGAAGTGTTGAACTTTCCAGCCGATAATCTCCCCTCCCCACCCCGGTTAAGGCTTTTTACATCTCAATTCCAAGGGGTGTAGGGAGCCTTCCTTGGGAGATCCGTAACATAGCCAGCTCAAATTCACTTCTTTTCTGAAATCCTCCCTGGAGATAGTCACAAACTACCTTTGTGTTTGAGACTGACAGAGACTCTGTGTTAAAATTATATTTCCGTAATATGCAAAGTAGCTTTTTGGGGTCGGTTGTGCATGTATTTCCTGATTTTCTTCGGTCTACCCAGGCCTGAAGGAAAGCCTTCCTGGCCTTGTGGTCATCTCTGACCTGACAATACCACTTTCACACTTCCTCTTCTCACTAACATATCTAAAAAACGACTTATTCCCCCCCCCCCCGAGGCATCCAGTACTAAGAGAGGAGTATCTGGACCCTGCAGTGAGGGGTCATTAGGTCATAGGGTTGCCAACTTTTTCACCGAGAAAAACCCGACACCTGTGGCTCGCCATGCTCCACCCATTCTCCGCCCCTAGTCCCACCCCTGCCCCGCCCCCAGCCCCACCCACAAAAATTACCGAGGATACGTGTAGGCTAACTTCCTTGGTCAGATAATAATTAAACTGGGAACCCCAAAATCCAAACATGAAATGTACAACACTGGAGAAATAAAACTATAAAGTAATTTCCTCTTGCACTAAACAAAAACGCAAAGATGTTAGCAATACACACTTCCCAGACCAGACATATTCCAGTTAATAAATTCAAAATAAAAAGTATTTTTCTACCTTCTGTTTGGGCGTTTTATTTTTCAGTTGCAATTGCTCCAGTCACTTTCTTCTGGTTTCTTCGTGTCTTCTGCGAGCTATCCATTTGTCCTTTCTTCTCTTTCAGATGTTTTCCATTCTCTCTCTATTTCTGCTTTAACATACTGATTGTTTCCCTTTTGCTCTTTCCCCCAATTCTTTCCTTATTCCTTTATCATCCGTTTAAATTTCACCCTTCCATTCTCAAGCCCCTCTTACTCTCCCAATACCGGCCGATCATAGACTTTTCTTCCACACAAAATATTTTTTCCCCTCTCTATTCTCATTCCCCATCCATTCTAGTCCTCCCCCCAAATCAGTTCCCTTATAGTTCTAGACCCACCCAGCATCCATTCCCTTCTAGTCCCATTCTCCCATGCCCCACATCAGCCCATTTCCAGTCCTATTCCAGCTCTTCATCAGCCCATTTCCAGTGCTAGCCCTCACATCACAGGCCATTTCCAGTCCTAGCTCCCCCCCCCAATCACAGCCCATTTCCAGTCCAAGTCCCCCATCACAGCCTATTTCCAGTCCTAGGCCCCCCCACCATCACATCCCATTTGCAGTCCGAGTCCCCCCGCACCATCACAGCCCATTTGCAGTCCGAGTCCCCCCGCACCATCACAGCCCATTTGCAGTCCTAGCCCCCCTAATCACAGCCTATTTCCAGTCCAAGATCCCCCTTCCTCCACCATAGCCCATTTCCAGTCCAAGTTCCCCCCCCCCATAGCCCTTTTCCAGTCCAGGTCCCCTCCACCCCATCACAACCCATTTCCAGTCCATGTCCCCCCCCCCATAACCCTTTTACAGTCCAGGTCCCCCCCCCATCACAGCCTTTTTACAGTCCAAGTTACCCCCCCCCCCCCATAGCCCTTTTCTGGTCCAGGTCCCCTCCACCCCCATCACAACCCATTTCCAGTCCATGTCCCCCCCCCCCTTAGCCCTTTTACAGTCCAGGTCCCCCCCTTTAGCCCTTTTCCATTCCACGTCCCCCCCCCCCCTTAGCCCTTTTCCAGTCCAAGTCCCCCCCCTTTAGCCCTTTTCCAGTCCAAGTCCCCCCCCCTTAGCCCTTTTCCAGTCCAAGTCCCCCCCCCTTAGCCTTTTTCCAGTCCCAGTCCCCCCCCCCTTAGCCCTTTTCCAGTCCAAGTCCCCCCCCCCCCTTAGCCCTTTTCCAGCCCCGGCCCCCCCAACACCGCCCCTGCAGTCCTTCCCCCCCCCCCCCGGACCAGCATCGCGGCTGTCTGAGGCTTCAGAGGGAGCCGGGGAAGCCCGCGCGAGGCCCCGGCTCCCTCTGAACAGCCACCAGCGTGAAGAGCCTTTACCTTCACGCTGGCGTCTGTTCCTGTGAAGCCGCGAATGCTGGTGGCTGTTCAGAGGGAGCCAGGGCCTCGCGCGGGCTTCCCCGGCTCCCTCTGAAGCGGAGAAAAGCCGGATTTTTTGCTCAGGCCGCTCCCGATCTTGCGGCCAGAGCAAAAAAACCGGCTTTTAAAGGGCCGGTTTTGCCTCTGCGCCGGCAGCCGGCCTGGCCGTGGAAAAACCGGCCAGGCCGGCTGAAAACCGGCCAGTTGGCAACCCTACTAGGTCAGGATGTGCACAAGACATGAGAGATAAATCTTGTGAAAAGGCCTCATCCTGCTGGTAGGCAGCCAGGGCCATTGAAGGGCTCTGGGGCCAGGGCCCCACAGTGAGGGGTCATTGGGTTGTAAGTTGCCAAGGTCAAAATACAGGAGTACTACAGAGTCCTGTGTCCTGCTGAACAGAAAAGGGATCTGAGAAGAAGAGTATTGTGTCTTGCAGCTATAAAGGAGAATAAGAGAGAAGGAAGACAGCATCTTACAGAAGGTAGAACTTTGAGGTGTAGCTCTTCCTCAGCTTTACATTTATCCTAGGTTCAGGAGCCTGGAAGTTTTGCCCATGCCCCACATTGTATGTCTGGTGTGAAGCCCCACTACTATTCAGGCCATTGTATCCCCATCATAGAAAGTATGTATATTGTCACAACCCCATCCCTTTAGCCACGTGCTTAAAGGTCAGGGTGGACATTATTGTTGTATTGAAGGTAGAAACTTTTGTTAGCCCAGAAGCCTTCTAGTACTAGTAGTCCCTTTCTTCATAATGAATAGTTGAGTAAGCCATGTGAATGGTAAAGTATAGGGTTTTATTCCCTTAATGCACAAAAGGTTCAAACGAAGACAACAGGATTTCCACCTTGTTCAGGATTTTCATATAAGGTATTTACATAGGTCAAAAACGTGGATATGCTTCACAGTCTTGGTTAGTTATGCAGGGTTCAAACAAAACAAGTTATACAACAAAAGCAATGCTTCTTCTTTCAGCTTGTCAAACAAAACTGTGTTTCAAAAGTATATCCTGCATGCTATATTTCTCTCAAGGATTCTAAACTCCCAGTACAACAAAACGTACAGTCCATAGGGCATTCAGTTAGCAAAGGGTCAGGTTCAGCAGGGTCTATCTGCATAGCCTCTTGTTCTGCTGAGATATCTGTGGCCCCTGAGCTTTCCCCATATATTCCTGGTGTCACTTCAGAACTTCTTCCTAAGGCTCTCCAGCCTGGCTGTACCCAGTCTGGCAAATATGCAACAGGACTTTTGGCAAGCACTCTTTCTATAGGTTCCCAAACCATTCTCCAGCTGCCTTGGCTGCTCTTACGGCTCCCTGGCTTCCAGGCCTTTCTGTGACCCGGCCTCAGTTCCTGGTTCAGATCTGTGTCTCTTAGACTCCTGGGCTGAGTCTGGTTCACCCACCTCTGAACTCCTTGTGGCTCACATACAGGGGAAGAAGCATGAAGGTACCTCTGAACTCTTGGGTCTGTGTCTCTGGTATTCTCCCTACCAGGCACTCTCCCAGTTCTCCTTCTGTCCTTCCTGAAGATTTCCTTCTGGAGATTCCCAGCCTGAAACTATCTCTCTTGGAACTTGTTCCTTTCCTGTAAGGGCTGCAAGTTCAATTGCCTTTTCTCCTCTCTTTGGAGCCGTCTCCTTTCTCTTTCTTCTCTATCAGCAGGGCCGGATTTACCTATACGCCAGCTACGCCGTGGCGTAGGGCCCACAAAAATTGAACAAATTGTTAGCTTTTTTAAATTAAATTTAAAAAAAAACGCTGGCTGCTGCCGCGGCAGCACGAACTGTCCCACGGGGCCCCCATCTGCCCCTGCAGGCTTAACAGAGACGCGAGGGAGACACTCTCCCTTCGCGCCTCTCAAAGTCGGCACGGAGGGGCTCAGCCGTCGTGGAGGGAGGGATTCAGCCAGGCAGAGGGGGCCCCGTGGGACAGTCCATGCTGCCGCGGCAGCAGCCAGCGTTTTTTTTTTTTTTTATTAAATTGTACTTGAGCCGATGGGGGGGGGGGGGCTGGAAATGGGCTGGGGAGGTTAAGACTGGAGGTGGGCTGATACGAAGAAACCAGAAGAAAGTGGCTGGAGCAATTGCAGCTGAAAAAAAATGCACAAAAGGTAGAAAAATATCTCTTTAATTTGAATTTATTAATTGGAATATGTCAGCTCTGGTAAATGTGCATCATTAACGTCTGCGCTTTGTGTAGTACAAGAGCAAATTAATGTATAGTTTTATTTCTACAGTGTTGTACATTCCAAGTTTGGCTTTTGGGATTCCCAGTTTAATTATGACGTCATGGCCAACAGCGCGCAGCTGATCCGGCGTGCTCGTTTTTATCTTTTCTGGGGGCCCACAATTTTTGTTGGCGTAGGGCCTCACTCAAGGTAAATCCGGCCCTGTCTATCAGCAGCTGCTGCGGCTTGTGCCGCTCCTCTCTCCTCTGGCTTGTCTATGCTTTGCTTTAAAAGCTGTTTCTTAGGTAAGGATTCTGTCCCTCTGACCAGGTGTATCTGATTATGCTTTGAATTAGTTCTTGCATCATCCCAACCTGGGCGTGTCAGCCTACCTTCTGAATCTCCATGCATGCTCCCTCTAGCTGCACTTCTCACTAACTGCACTTTATGTATATCATTTCCTTTAGAGAGATCAGTGTTTTCTTCTACCTCCATGGGTTTACTGGCGTCTTCTTCATCATAATATGTAAGGTTTTTATGCTCAGAAAACCCACCATTTCCTAAGAACTTTGTATTATGTTTTCAAATTGATCCACTAAAAATATAGGGCCCGATTTTCAAAGACATTTACATGGTTAACAACCCATGTGAACAATGTAAATGCCTCAATTGGGGATTTTCAAAGGCATCTAACACAGCTGGTGCCTTTGAAAATCCCTGATTAAGTCCCCTATATGCTCCAATGCTATCCGATTAGCATCAGGGCATCTTGGGGGCGTCTTGGGGCGTTCTGGAGTGGAGCAGAGGCAGGGAATGCCGCTAACTGGGTAGCAGTAATTTTGGATGCTGCCTGGTTAGCGTTCTGTGCCTTAAAGATAGGTGAGGGAAATCCGTGTCTATCTTTAATGTGCCGGGGCTAACTGGGCAGCATCCAAAATCGCTGCTGCCCGGTTAGGCTTGGCAGCTTTCTGGCTATGTGGTGAACCCTGGATTTTCACTTCCATCGCCACAGAAGTGAAAATCCGGTGCTAAGGGGTCGACGGGCAAGGCTATGTGATTACGGCACTTAACCATGCCCAATGCAATATCAGGCCCATAGTTTATATTTCTACTGGTGCATGTTTAGCACTATTAAACAGAGGTTTTTATTGAACATCCAGGGCTGTATTTTTATGCTAATGAATCTACAACTAGTACATTCATTGACAGCGCTATGTGTTTCCTTTGGTGGAATCAAATGATGAAAAGAACTCCTGTATCAGCAGAGCTGGAAGCCGTCTCCAGGAGGAAATTACATTCAATCATTCCTAACTGATAGCAGAGTACATGACTGGCATGTCCATGCAGTCATCAGCAATAAGCCTGAAACTAGCACTTCTGGACAAAGAAACAGGGGGAAAGTTGTTCAACATTAAATTCACTAATTCACAGCCAATTTTACAATATTAGGAACCAGAATGGACCTCCACCATATCACGTAGGCTCCTTCCACACCATGGCGTGTGCCACCACACTCTAAGCAGAAACTATGAACTATTATGCAGCTATTGTAAATGGCAAAGCTAGTTGCTAAATGAACAGGTTATGATTTCACACCTGCAAGGCTATTTCCCAGATACCCAGAAGGATAGATTTCTATTCATTTGATATTTTGTCTTTTCCTAAGATAAGGCATAAGGTGGATTCCAAGAAAAAGTGTTGCAGAATGTTTAGTGAGCCCAATTTTGAATAATATCTAACTTTGATGTTTCAAAATTGTTTGTATACTCTGTGATTCTATACATATAGGGCCTCATTCCGATCAGGACGTCCAGGGCCCTGTGTGCCCGGTCAGAATCAGACGCACAGGGGCAGATATCATTCTAGATGTGCCCTGTGGGATCAGAATCACAACTAGGCCTCTGGCTAACTCAGTCAAGGCTCCTGAATGGAGCATACTCCATTCATGAACCGTGATCCCTGGCCGCCGACCTGTTCTTTCATTCCCCACAGCCCAACCCCCAATTTGGCCTCCCAAGGCCAGGGTCGGGCTGCAGGGAATCACCTGCACCCCCTCCGACCCCTTCCACCGCCTGGGTCTGCTGTCCCCCGCCATCTAGGGGAACGTATTCCACCTTAGAGGTGGAAAAGGTCTCCATTCAATCTGCCAGCCCCGGACATACAGCGCCAACATCAGAATCAGCCCTGTATGTCTGTGGCCGCGGACCACCCACTGCCCCCCCCCCTTAACTCTGCCTCCACACCACCCCTTTCCTGCCCCCTTCTAACCTTCCTGTACAAACACCTTGTTCATACGAAGAGGTTAGTCGGGAATGGCAGAGGGGGCCGAATAGCAGCTCAGAATGATCCCGATAGTGAGTGCCGCTGAATGCAAGTATAAATTATAAATAGAGGCACTGAATATCAATACCTTCACATGTGCATTACAAGAGGAAGTGTCGAACATCACCTCTATGAAGGTAATGCTATAAACTCCAGCGCAGTTAACATGCATTGCCATGCACTTATGTGGTCCCTATCCTATAAAGCAAAGTATGAGCATACAGTACTTTATAGTATAGGGGAGTACTGACATGCTAGAGCCTAGTTGCTGCAGTTACTCCTGCTCTGGAGCAGCTCTAAATACCTGTGCATAGATTCGGAAGAAACACAAATAAGTTATACTATTCTATAACGTGCATGTGTAAACTTAGGCCCCGACTACACTCCACACAAGCTCTCCCCCTGTGCATACTCTAACTGAAGGTATGTGTGATGGGACTCACTCTCGTGCTTACAGAAAAGTGACTGCCTAAGGCACGCACGTAGGTGCCCACTCATACACATAAGTCCTTTAGACAGTACTAGTGCATATTGTTCTGCGTGCCCTTTATATATAGCTTAAAGGTTTGGCTCTGATACCCCAGGTTATACCTGTTTTTTTCTGTTCCTGAGCCAAAACCATAATCTATACAATTAAGGATGATTTTATAAGGCGATGCTTATTTTCAGGTGCCAACAACAGATGTAAATGTTGGTATTTTAGTCATTTATGCATATAAATAGCCACTGTTGCTCATAAATGACCTCTTATAAAATACTAACATGAAAGTACAGACGTTGTTTGTATGGTGCATACTATTGTAGTGGGCATGTACATGGGCAAAGTCTGAATGGGACCTGGATAGTGTGAGCAAGTTCATGCATTGATTATGTAGGCACAGTCATTTACAGTAGAAAGTCATGATCAATAGCCAGGCCATCCCCAATGTTGGTTCAAGGTGTTAGCACCTCAGGCAATCCTTAAGCCTTACCCCTCCCCCTCCCTGGCTGTCCAAATCTATTGTTTAGCTTTGAATGCCCTGCTCTATGTTCCCCTCCAGAAGTTGCCACCCTAGATGACCACCTAATTTGCTTGGTGGTTGGGTTAGCCCTGTCAATAACTTCAACATAACTAAACAAATAAGACAAAAGACAAGGCAACTGAGGAACAGGAGGCCCCGAGAGAAAAGGGAAGTCTATAGCACAACTTCAAAAGCCAGTTTACAATGCCACAAGTCAAAAATCAAAAGGGAGGTCAGTTTGCCGATAATGCAGAAGAAACCCCCAATGGCTAAAGTATGAGCAATAAAATAACCATATCTTGACCCCTACCTTAATTGTAGAATAAGAGTTTTCAACTTGTAGAACTACTGGCATAGAGCATGGCTGCCAACCAAGAAAAATGTTCACAATGAGTGGCATATGGTGATCTGTGCTACAATACTATGGGGTATGTTTACTAAAGTTTCTTAACGTGCGTAGCATGCATGAGCACGCGCTAAGGTACCTTAGCGCACGCTAATGATGCTTTACGGGGCAAAAATGCACTTTAGTGTGCGCTCATACACGCAGCGGCGCACACGAGCGCTGAAGGCGGGGAAAGGCTCCCGGAGGGCGGAGGAAGGCTCCCCAGGGGCGGAGAGAAGGGGTCAATGGGTGGAGAGTGGGAGGGCAGAGGCTCCCCGCACACTAGCGAGGTGAAATTCGAGGCCAAAAATAACGCGAGTGAAAACCTCGCGTTAGAGCCGATTTAAAGGGAAGAGAAACCATTTCTGTCAGCAATGTACAGCAAAACCAGGGAAACCTACAAAAAGTGATGTGTGATACATGTGCACGGAACAAAAGTACAAATAAACATTGAAAAGGACCCCAACAAAATAAAAAAAATTATAATCAAGCTGGACAATAGTGATAGTAATGGGAAACATTAAAAAACACTCCCAAGAAAGCCCCAAAAAATAAATATGAATTTTGAAGGGTCTATGCTCCATCCCCATACAAGGTGAATGATCCCACAGTGAAATAGCACTGATCAGGGTTTTCCTCTCAATTGGACAGGTTACCTATGGCATGCACATGTTCCACAACAGCAGGGTGGGCATGTCAGAATGCGCAACTGGACAGATGCTGGGAAAGGGGATACAGAGGGCTGCAGGCGGCACATGCTGTGGTGCAGCTGGGGCACAGTGCGGACTAGGCAGATGCCTAGATGGCACTTAGGAATGCTGAAACTGAACAGCAGCCAGAAAGCAACTGATGAGGGCCCAACATGGGCACGAGAGTGTTTATCACAGTGTCACAGGGAATAATACCCAGCAGGTACCCCCAAGGGCACAGAACATTGGCAGGCGGTGTTGGGGGGAAGCGTGGACGCCTATGCAGGCACCCCTACCCCAGAACACGCACCATAGGGAGCTGCCTACCTGCACACTGGATGGCTTGCGACTGCACACCACCAGCACCACCAGCAGAAGGGCATGTCAGCATGGTGGCAGAGGGGTACTGGTGTTGGAGGGGGGCAGTGGCAGCTGCCCAGAGCCGACCATGGCCTAGCCCTGTGTAGGTGGGTGCCATGCACTGCAACAGACAGGCTCTGTCTGACAAACAACCATGGTAATTCCAGGGACTGCACTGTCTCTGTGAGCACAGTGTGGTGCGGTGAACACAGCCAGTGTGTTCAGGAGCAGAAGGTCACAAGTTCAAGTCACAGCTGGGCTACTGCCAATCCAGTCCCCATATTTTACCCGCTACTAAACCGTGATAGTAAGGAAAAACCTTTATTGCAGAGAACATACGCATGGTTCAAATGCCTATATTTTACCCCACCGAGCACAGACACCAGAAACATGTGCATTACCTAGAGCAGAGTCCCACAAATGCAGTCCTGGAGGGCCGCAAATCATTCAGGTTTTATACTGTCTCCAATATAAGGCCATGTCCGCATGGTGGCAGAGGGATACTGGTGGTGGAGGGGGCAGTGGCAGCTGCCCAGAGCAGACCATGGCCTAGCCCTGTGTAGGTGGGTGCCATGCACTGCAACAGACAGGCCCTGCCGAACAAACAGTCATGGTATCACCAGGGAATGCACTGTCTCTGTGGCAACACGGTGGTGCAGTGCACACAACCAGTGTGTTGGGATGCAGAAGGTCACAGGTTCAAGTCCCAGCTATGGTGCCTGCCAACCCAGTCCCCATATTTTACCCACAACTGAAACATGCTACTACAGACAGAACGTTTCTTTCAGATGATGTAAACATGCCCAAAGCACCTACATTTTACCCTACAGAGCAAAGACACCATAAACAGGCGCATTACCTAGAGCAGAGTCTCCCAAATGCAGTCCTGGAGAGCCAGACACCATTCAGGTTCCATGCTGCCTCTAATAAAGATGCCTGTGCTGCATATCTATGCACCACCCCCATGGTATGCATATTCATTAGGGACAGCATGAAAACCCGAACAGTGTTTGGGACATCAGGACTGGAGTTGGGAACCTCTGCCGTAAAGCAGCAGCCAACAGGGGCAGACACACCCACACCCACACCCACAGGCTCCATTAGCCAATGCCTCCTGGAGAGGCAGGACATTGGGCCCTGCGTGCATCTCCCAATACTAGCACTTGCATACCTTAGCAATGCCACCCTACACCTGGGAATACGGTACACAGCTATCAAAAGTTTGCTATGATTACTGGCAGATAGCAATTCCTACGTTAAGCACAGTTTGCTGATTGAGCTCCATCATAGCAACCTTTCTGATGTCTGTGGAGTGTGCTTCAGGTCTGGTCTCTGACAGTGTTTACCAACAGTATTGCGTACCATATCTATGCCTGCACTGTGCCCAGGACTGGTGTGGTGGCCAGGGCTGCTAAACTCCTCTATAGTAGCACAATGCTGGCATAGGTGTGGGAGTGTGTGTCTGTCTATCCAGTGTGTGGTGGCTGCAAACACCCTCCACAGCCCACACTGCCAGCACTGTTGCCAGTATTGGCCTGCCAATGTGCATAATGAGGAGCAAGGTACAATGGGTATAGCCCGGACAGGGTGGCCTGGCCAGGAGGCATCTGCACAGGGCATAGGGCACTGGCTGGGACATTGTAGTACCCGGCCACCACCTGCACAGACAGGGTGGCCACAGTATGTCCTGCTGGGAGATCACTCTCACCCTGACTGTGCAGTGACCACAGCATGGCTAGGTACCCCCATAGTGCTATATAGTATTTCTCTCATGTGATGTTTATGGGTTTTCTTTTGGGGCCCAGTCACTGAATTATCTGCTTTTTGTGTATGCTGACATCCCAGTTCTAGGTGCATGCATTTCCACAAGGAACATGCACTATGGACTAGCTAGCAGACTGCCTGCAGCTGGTATGTGTCTTGATGGAGCGCCTTGCAGGGTGCAGCGGCTGAAGGCTTGCTGCAGAAGAATATCAGATAGTGGTCGGGTGCAGCTTAGCATATCCAGGCCTAATGTCTGTCTGCTATTGCGTTATGGATGTGTATAGAGCTGCATTGACTGCTCTGTAGGGTGTCTGTTCCCCAGCAGGACTGGGGTTGTTGGTCCCCTCTACTGCCACCATTGCAGGGATGTAGAATGTGGATCTGTTGGTGGGAGACCCTGTTTACCACCCTCAGCCCTGGAGGAGAAGGGTGGTGGTACATAATCCTCCTAGGGGTCCATAAGGGCTATACCTGACTGAGACATACACATATATCCAAGGTGTGTCTGCAGAAACTACCTATCTCACACATTAGCACTGCTGAGGACCTGCAGCATGGCCTATCTCTGCTGTGGACCTGGTGCTGGGCGCCCAACCTCACCTTCAGGGTGAATGCAGTACCTGCACAATGTGACGGTGTGTAGCTACTCTGTGCCAGTACCACACACGGTCAGTTCCCCCTACCAGGCCAAGGTGCTGTGGGGGTGCATACCCCATATTGTGATCATCTGTAGACTGCTGATTTGCATGTGCAGTGCATCATGGGTATGGGTGGGTTAACCCTATCCTGGTGACCACAGCAGACTGTTTGTGTGGTGACTTGCAGTCCTTCTGCAGCCAGCCAGGGGTTTGCTAGCAGCTGTAGAGCTGTAGCCCACTGGTTACTTCACTGCCAGTGGAGCCAGAGGTCATGGGTTCAAACCCACAGTGAGGTTATTTGATAGGGCTGTTCAAAGCATTATCTATTTTTAATGTACATTAGTGCTGCCAGCAAAAACACCCTCAGCGTACTGTACCCATAAGGTGACTCAGAGGGTGCTTTATAGGGCGCCCTATAGGGCACCTTATGGTTACCGTCCATATAAGGTGCACTATACAGTATCCTATGGAGCGACTGATAGGGTGCCCTATAGGGGACATTATAGGGTGCCATGGCGGATAGTGCACTTTATAATGTGCCCTATGGAGTGCCTTATAGGGTGCCTTATGCGGCACCTTAAGTTACGGCACATGAGGGTGTGTTTGATGGCAGCAATTAATAAAATACAAATAAAGAGCCACAGGGAACAATACTTCCATGTCAAAGCTGATGCTTCAGCCAGCCTTACGTATTAGGCACACTGGGGAGCAAACTCATGACCCCTGTATCATCAGTCAGTGCCTTAACCATTGTGCTACACTGCTGTTCCTCCTTGCATGTCAGCGCACCTACTTAAGATTTCCATGCATTTAAATGCACAGTGCTGCCATCAAACACAGTGCTATGACCTTGCTGTGCCTCATAGGGCACCCTATATGGCGCCCTATAGGCCACCCTTTAAGCAACATTGTAGGGTGCCTTGGCGGACAGTGCACTTTAAAATGTGCCCTCTGGGGTGCCTTATGGGGTGCCTTATGCAGCACCTTATGTTACAGCGCTTTGAGAGAGTGCGTTTGCTAGCAGCAGTAATTAAAATAAAATTAAAAACCCTCATAATGCAATATTACACATAAATGGTAGTGCTTCAGCCAGCCTTATTCATTGGGCACAGTGGGGGATTGAACCCATGACCCCTGCACCATCTGTCTGTGTCTTCACCATTGTACTGCAGCCCTGCTCCTCTGTTTGCACATCAGCGTGCCTGCTTATGCTTCCTGCGCGCGTTCCTCGTGCGCTACTGTGCACGGCGCACAAGAGCACGCGGTGTGCGCTAATCGCGTTTTGCTCTACTTTTGACCGGACCGCCCACTCCTTATATGACATCCTGCAGACTAATGCGGTGCGCACGTTAGGAATCTTTAGTAAACATACCTCTATGTTTAATTTCATATGAGAAGGAATGACTAGGAATGGCAGAGTAACAGTAAAAGCTGTTAGTGTAGCTGCATTTAAAAAAGGTTTGGACAGGTTCCTGTTGGAAAGGTCCATTTACCATTATTAAAGAGAACCCGGGAAATCCACTGCTTACCCTGGGACGAGCATTGTGGAAGCTGTGTGTCTTTTTGGGAACCTATATCAAAAACACATTGCAATGTTTAATAGCTCAAATAAATTAAGAAGATTCCAAATTCATCATATTTCCACTGTGAATAAACATTCACTTATTTCAAAGAGTAAATACAAATACAGGTAATATGTAAACTAATAAATATTTATTGAACATATATATGAATATTTTATAAATAAATGTACATCATCATCATCATCGCTTATCACAAGCAGCAAAAATGTATTGGATTATAATATTTCATAATCAGCATCTAGCTAATACACCAATTTACTTATCTGATGCATAATATTTCACACCCAGCATCCAGCTAATATAACAATTCACCTATAAATACTCCCCCCAGACACAACAAAATTACAAAAACTACATATAATGTTCTGCACAAACAAAAAACTAACATATTACAAAAATAATAAAACCAACCACAAAAAAACCTCACAACAAGAAAAAATACATACAATCCTTATTTCAGTGACCCTATTTCAAAATTTTTTGTAACATTCCTGTTCCAAAAGTTCATTTCGGAACCAATTGTGGCTCGTGTTGTAAGAAAATCAACTTGCATCAACTTTACTGAGCGTCACTCCTATGTAGCAGAAATTTTATTAGTATTCAAATACTGGAGACCCAGCCCAAAGGAGATCCATTAAATTTATCTAGAAAACAAAAAAAAATTATATGAATAAATCACTCCAAAACGTTAAAAGAGGATATAGGTACCAACAAACATCTATTTGTGGCCATTTGTCACACCTTTATATCTTGTTGGCAAACCTCCCAAAATAACCGGAATAAATCAATAACCGGAATCTGGATAACCATCCTAAAATAGACAGAAAAAATGTTACAAAACAGCAAACAAACATCAGCCACATATACTATCAAATTTAAGGTACCATGCCCTATAATCTCACTTTTACCAAAACTAACCTGTCCCGCTGTCCAAGATGAAAAAACACTCAGCAGTAGCCAGGTTCTTGTGACCTTGGAAACAAGATACTGGGCTTGACAGACCTTGGTCTGACTCAGTATGGCATTTCTATTTTTTTTATATTTCACAATTTTTATTAAAGATTACTGCAAAACATTCAAAACATATAGCAATAGCAATCCCATACAAAGTTATTTTTCCCCTTAATTCCCTCCTCCCCCTTCCCCTGCTCCCCCCACTGTTTTGAACTAGTTTGGGCAAATGCTGGGCACATCTCATTGCCACACTCAGCCATCTAAGTTCCATTCACAATACAGCTTCAACACACCCTCATTCTGACTGCGCTGCCTTCCAGCTCACATAAGATTGCCATTTAGTCTGGAAGATCTTCAGCCTAATGTCCCCAGTCACCGTTGCTCTAGTCATGCTATATATCCAATCCAAACTCTCAGTCACCTCCTTAAGGATGGGCGCCATCCTCTCCTGCCAGCCCCTTGCAATCACCATTTGGGGTACAACAAAGTACATTTGGACCAGTTCCCATTACTTTTTTCCAACTCCCTGACAAGGTATACACAAGAGACACACCAAAGGGTTCAGGGGCACTGCTCCCCCACATAGCCCCTCTACAAACAGTTTGATCTCCCTCATAAGTTCTCCACTTCTGGGTAACCCCACCACATAAGTAAGAAATTTCCCACCTGCCCACAACCTCTCCAGCAGAGCTCTGAGTCCCTTAAGCCCATCTGTTTAAGGCAATTTGGATCCCAGTACATCCTATAAAGTAGTTTATACCCATGCTCCACAATGGTCGCTGCAGGGAATAACTTCCATAGTCCCTTGAAAACTTGTTTCCATTGGGCCTCCTCCAAGTGTCCCCAGATTCTCCTCGTATTTGCCACAACACGGTGGGTGCCCCACTATCCTCTTCCAAAGCAGTCTATAACAATCTACAATAAGGACTTTGAACCTTCCCAATCAACCCACAGTTTTTCAAATTCACTCTGCTTCTGCACATCTTGGTATTGTTTGTGGTTACACTGCACAAAATACCACACTTGTTGGTAGTAAAAAAACATGACTTGGTGATAGCCAGTACCAGTCACATGTCTGAGAAAGAGAGAAAGGCCCCTGAGTCACCAAGGAATTGCCCCACAGTACACAGACCTCTCTGAGCCCAATCGCAAAAGACCCCATATATACGGCCTGGCAAAAACTGGTCATTATTTATTAGTGGGGTACACCAATACCACAGCTTCCTAGCACACAAGGCCCCCTTACATCCCCTCCCACAACCTCAGAATCACCTCTGTAAATGGACTACCTATACAAGCCCCCCCCCCCCAACACTTCTGGGGAGCTATATTCTCGCTGCCAGGGGCATCTCTCCCATCAGAGTCTGTTCAATATGCACCCATTGCTTCCTCCCCCTCCCCTTTCCCCCATTCCACTAAGGAACTGAGCATGGTGGCTCCATAGTAATCCTTCAAGGAGGGAATGCCCAATCCACCCCTATCCCTACCCAATACAAGGGTGGACCCCACAACCCTTGGTAGTTTCTTCTTCCATACATATCCATGTAGATGTTTCTGTCAGCACCGAAGAATCATATCTGGAATAGTGATGGGCAACACCTGAAATATATACAACCACCTTAGGTAGCATATTCATTTTAAGAGTAGCTATTCAGCCCAGTCAAAACAAGATCACTCTGTCCCACCAGTCCAAATCCCCTTGTATGATAAGCCAAGCTTGACATAATTCAGTGCATACAAATCTTCCCAACGTACACCTACCTGAACCCCCAGCGATCAAATTGAATGTTTTACCTATTTAAAGGGGAAAGCCTTCCTCAAACGAACCTCCAAGTCTGGTGACAAATGAATCTAAAGGATCTCAGTTTTGGTTTTATTCATTTTGTAGTCAGGTAAGGAACTATATCGAGCAATCTCAGACAAGTTTGGGGAAGAAGTCAAGGGCTCCATTACAGAATAAATCACATTGTCATTAAATAGGTCAATTTTATATTTGGGGCACCCGATCTTTATCCCTTGGATATTGTCACTATTCCTCACCCTGGCTGCCAATGGTTTGATGACCAAGGAGAACAATAACAGTGACAGAGGGCAGCCCTGATAGCTCCCCCTGCCCAAGGGAAACTTCCATGAGTATGCCCCATTAATGCAGATATGAGCCGTGAGATTGGAATAGATAGCCCTGATTCATGCTACAAACTGCGGACCAATGCCAACTCTCTCCAACACCTTAAAAAGGAAACTCCATTCCACCCAGTTGGATGCCTTTTTGACATCAACCCCCACCAAAAAAGCTTCCAACTGATACTTTGGTAAGTCTCTCTCTTTTGCTTTAACACATACCTAAGCTCCACTGACTGAACAATGGCTAGGAAAAATCGTATCACTAAAGCTGTTGCCCCCGGGGGGGGCGGAGCCAGCCAGGGACCTGCATGGACGTCTAGCGGAGAGCTCCCGAGGACCTAGCTAATAATCCTGCCTCAGTCCTTGCCAACAGGCAGCCAGACATCTGCAATTGCTTTACCTATCTTCGGAGATGGCGAGCAGTCGGCAGACGAAGTTGGAGTTTTCGAATCCTCCAGCCTCCGGGGTTAAGCGTTCCAAGGCGGATCCGCCTTCCCCGCTCAAGATGGCGTCGCAGCGTGAGCACGATGAGGGGCTCAGAGAAATCCTTACCGAACTGCGGGCCGTTCGAGCCCGGGTAGACACTAATGGGGAGTGCCTCTGCGAGTTACAGGCAGACTCGAAGGAGCTCAAGGAGCAGTTCGTGTCGCTGGTTGCTAGAGTGGAAAATATGGAATTGAAGGTTTTAGCGCACGAGGACAAATTGGTGCAATGCGGGAAGACTGCGAGGAAATTGGAGCATTTGGAAAAGACCCTGGAGGACATGAACAACCGGGCACGCCGGAATAACATTCGGATTGTTGGGCTCCCAGAGGGTGCAGAGGGCTCAGGTCCGATCGCATTCCTGGAAGATGTAATTCCAAAGTTGTTGAAACTAAGTTTGACCCGCCGGTTTGAAATTGAGCGGGCACACCACATCCCAACAACACTTTTTCAGCAATCACATAGGCCGCGGCCTCTAATTTTCTGTGTCTTGCGGTATCAACATGCTGCCCAGGTCTTGCAGGTTGTGAGGGCCTGCAAGGAGCTTCAATTTGAAGGCCACAAACTTTTCTTTTTTCCAGATCTCAGCAAGCCTACGGTGGCAAAACGGAAGCAGTTCTTGGCGTTCAGGGATAGACTTCAGCGTCTTCAAGCGCGCTATGGTTTGTTCTACCCTTCTCAATTTCGTGTTACGCTTAACAATGTTACCAAGAACTTTGAAGATCCTACGGCTTTGGAGAAATTTATCTTGGAACAAGAGGCGATCCAGATGCAGTGACCGTATGGCTTGATCATAGTGTTGGGAACTATTTTTTGTGGTCCTATCTGGACCGGTCTGGAGGCCTTGGGGGGTTTAACCCAGGCCAGTGGCCTGTTCCGGGATAGCTGCGGATGTTACTGTTTGCTACTGTGGTGTTTGGTGTGCATAGATGGGTTGTTATGTGTGGACTGGGGCTAGCAAATAAACATATGTCTGATTTGATGTCTCTCAGTACGGGGGGGGGGGGTCCGCCTGGCAGAGTGCTTGTTTCTAACTGGCTTACCCAATTTGGGATATGTGGGTGGGAGAGGGGGTAATTGTTTGGGGTGTTCTATGGCTCTCCGGGGTGTGCTTGTATGGTAAGATTCAAATGGGAAGGTGGGAAGTCTGTTTGGGGCAAGTCTTGTTTATATTTTTGTTTGAATATGGGTAAAGATGTGCAATTGCTGTCCCTGAACGTGAAGGGAATCAATAATTCTATTAAAAGGAAGAAAATTCTCACATACTGCCGACATCAGAAAGCAGACCTGATCTTACTACAGGAGACTCATTTAGACTCAGCGGAGACCAGGAAATTAGCAGATAGGCACTTTGCATCGTTGGGCGCTTCGCCTTCCGTACAAAAGAAAAATGGGGTGGTGATATTGGGGAGGAAATCTTTAAATTGTAAGGTTATGGATGTGAGAGCTGATGAGGTGGGTCGCTGGATGGTCGTTTCGGTAATTCTTGGGGAAATGGAAATTGTTATTGTTAATGTTTATGGTCCCAACTCGGATGACCCCAAGTTATTTACGGAACTACTGGCTGTGGTGCAAGAGCACTCTTCTCGGCCATTGATAATTGGGGGGGACTATAATGTTACGTTAGATCCGTTGCTTGCCAAGCGCCCCGTCAGGGTGGAGAGGGTTGCTCGAGCACGAGTGGTTCTCCAGGCTCTCCTCAACTCTCTGGGGTTGGTGGACATCTGGAGGCTCCTACATCCTCAAGAGATGGATTTTACTTCCCCCCCCCCCCCCCCAAATCTTGGTCGAGACTGGACTATTTTTTGGTCTCGAAAAGTTTGGTCCCTGGAGTAAAGAGTGCAGAAATCTTAGGTATCCACGTTTCAGATCATGCTGCCATTTCTCTACAGGTAGAATGGGAGGAGGGTAGTAGTCAATCGCGGGTTTGGTCATTTAGTAGATCGCTGCTAGCTGATCCTCTTTTCCAGGTAGAGATAAGAGCATTTCTCAAGGAATATTTCGAAGTAAATGTTGTAGGGGACACATCGATTTGGGCATGGTGGGAGGCTTTTAAGGCCTCTCTACGAGCAGTTATCACCAGTTTTACTATTAAAGAATATAGAAAGAGGACGGCTAAATTGAAGGTTTTGGAGGACCAAATTAAGGCTGGGGAGAGGCTCCTGCTTAAACATGCAGACGCTGGCATTATCTTGCGGTTGCAAAGGCTTCGATTTCAGTATAACTCAATTTTGAGTTCTGAGATTGAGCATGTATTATTGAAGCAGCAGTCTCAGTTCTATGGGGAGAATAATAAAGGGGGAAAACTTTTGGCTAACTCTTTAAAGCGAAGGCAGGAAAAAGCGAGGATCGCGGTTATTGTAGATCAAGCTCGGGGCGCTGTGCGCACTACTGACCAGATCTTAGAAGCCTTTGCTGAATACTATCAAGGCTTGTATGCTTCTGATGGCCTTGTGGTGGACGGGGCAATAGATGGTTTTCTGCAACAGCTTGAACACCCTCACCTTTCGGCACAGGCGGCGGGTGAGATGGACAGACCTATCTCAAGTGAGGAAATTGATAAGGCCATCATAGGATTGCCGGCGGGGAAAGCGGTTGGCCCCGATGGCATTCCCAGCGAATTTTATAAAGTGTTTCGGACTGACTTGCTCCCTTACTTATGGATTTATTATGATGCAATTGGCAATTCTTCTTTGCAAGTAGGCAATTTTGGCGAAGCCACGATTGTTGTTTTAGAGAAGCCTGGGAGAGATCACGCACAAGTGCTGAATTACAGGCCCATTTCCTTGCTAAATACCGATTATAAAATATACGCCACAATTTTGGCAAATAGACTTGTCAAGGTCATGAGCGGGTTAATCCACCCTGATCAGTGTGGTTTTATCCCGGGAAGAGCCACGTCTGATAATGCCAGGCTCCTATGCAACCTCTTGGAGAGGGCGAAACATTCACAGGCTCCTTATGTCGGGGTTTCATTAGACGCTGAAAAGGCCTTTGATAGGTTGGAATGGCCCTTTTGTTTAAAACTTTGGAATGGTTTGGGATAGGGCCAAAATTTATTACTATGATTCGCTCCTTGTACTTAAACCCCAAGGCTCAGATTAGTGCGAATGGGGCTCTCTCTAGTTTCTTTTCGCTGCACAGGGGCACGCGACAGGGCTGTCCCCTTTCTCCTTTACTTTTCAATCTAGCCTTAGAACCGTTGATTCTTGCCCTTCGACAAAATAATGATATTAGTGGTTTTAGAGTGGGGGATTGGCAAGTCAAGGTGTCAGCGTACGCGGATGATCTTCTACTTTTTACGCAACCTTCAGCGATCCCCACGATTTTAAATTTAGTTGATTATTATTCTGGGCTATCTGGTTACAAAATAAATTTGTCTAAATCGGTTGTCTTCCCGATGAATGATTTGGCTACAGCGGATCAGTTAGCATTGTTTCCGTTCCGGTGGGAGCCTGGAAATATTAAATACTTAGGGGTTATGTATGGTTTCCCCTTGGAACAGGCAGCTCAAGAGAATCTGGATGATCTTATCCAGTCTATCAAACAGTCTGTATTAACCTGGTCCCCCCTACATCTTACCTGGTGGGGAAGGCTGGAGGCTATAAAAATGACCCTCATGCCCAAAATTAACTATATGTTAGGCATGCTTCCGATTCCATTGGCTCCGGGTGTTTATGTTGAAATAGAGCGGCTTTTGCCGCGCTTCCTGTGGGGAGATAAGCAGCCTAGGATTGCGCTGAGAAAATTGAAAGCTCCCAAGGATAAAGGAGGAGTCCACTTTCCTGATTTCCGGCTATATCATCAGGCTTTTCTCCTGAAACAGAGTGCTTTTTGGAATTGCGAAGAGGACTTGGAGGTTAAGCTGGCATGGCTAGAATTAGAGAAGAGGATTGTTGACCCTTGGCTGCTGAGGTGGCTGTTGGGCGCGAAGCATCCGGAGAAATCTCGACTAGGTAAGGTGGTTGCTGCCACACAGGAGGCTTACTTGTTCTCGGTTGGTCAGATGAAGCCTGTTAGTTCTCTCTGTAGAAGATCTCCTTTATGGTGGAACCCTAAATTTAAAATCAATGGCAAGATGTTTTTGTGGAAGAAATGGCAAGCATGTGGCATTTTGGTCATTGGATCAGCTATTAGGGCCCATAGATTGGAAAGATTTCTGCACTCTGCAAAGGGACTATTCTCTTCCTGACTCCGCGTGGTTTTACTGGCTCCAACTCCGCCATTGTTTGTTTGCAGCAAATGTTTTTCCTGTAGGGCTATGTTCTGACAGCTATATAATTCAAGGGCTGACGGAGAGAGTTGGTCAGGCAGGAGCAGCATCTAAAATGTATGCCTCCTTGAGAGACTCTGTTCCGTCTCAGCTGCTCGGGCTTGAAAAACTCTGGGAGGGGGAGGTATCAAGACCAATCTTGAGTAAAATTTGGAGAATTGTATGGGGTCCCGTCACGAGAGTCTCTAGGTCTGCCACAGTTACTCAGTCTCTTTTTTTTTGCCTACATAGGGCTTATATTACTCCAGTCAAATTAACCAAATGGGACAAAGCTTCATCGGCTAAATGCTGGTCATGCTTGTCGGACTTTGGCACATTTAAGCACATGGTCTTTGACTGCTCTCACGTTCACAGATTTTGGCAGCTTGTTTGGAAGAGGATACAGGTGATATTACAAATCTCAGTTATCCTGTCCTGGGGTATAGTTTGTTTAAGATCTGCTTTTGATGTACCTGGTCTAACTAAAAAGAACCGATTCCTGTTTAATTTCCTGATTGCTTTAGCTTTCAAGGTTATTTTTGCAAACTGGAAAGACTCACGTAAGTTATGTTTAGACATGTGGTAGAACCTCGTCTGCCAGTCTGCCAAATTTGAGAAGCTGTATAGTAAACTTCATCATCTGGATCAGGATGGTATTAATGTAGGCAGATGGCGGGCACTGGATGATTATGTGGGCCGGTCACATATTGGAAGCATGTACCCGGGGTAGTAGGCTATTGATATGAGAGATCTCTGTTTTATTTTCTGTTTTGTCATTGACTGGTGCTCGTTAACCTTGCCTAAATGTTTTGACTTTCCCATGTTGGTGCCTAGGAGAGCCGGGGGGTGGGGGGGTGGGGGGGGGTTGTGGTGGGGGGGGGTTGGGTGGGTGGGGGGTTTGCTGTATGTTTGTTGTGTTATTGTTGTTTGGTTAAAATTATAAATAAATAATTTAAAAAAAAAAAGCTGTTGCCCCCGTTACAGCTTCTGCCTCTGTCCAGACAGAGGTCCTAATGCCAGTTGAAGGACCGGTTCCATGTGCAGGATGCCTGCATGCTGAAGCTCTCAGGGAACAAGTGGAGGAACTCAGAGAGGAGTTGGTGAGGCTGAGGAGCATTCAAGACAGTGAGAAGTACATTGATGAGATGCTTCTTGCAACTTCCAAGCTCTCTAGCAGAGGAGAAGATGGGAGCCTACAGAATGATGAATGTTGGACACAAGTCACCAGGGCCTGCAGAATCACCAACTTCTCCAGCGCTTGAATTGAAGAACCATTTTGCAGCCCTGGAAATGGAGAAGGTGAAAGCATCCATGGAAAGGGAAGAACCAGAGTTCCAGCAGCCCAAAATTACAGAATCAGTGACCACAAGGAAGTGAAGAGAAGTGGTGGTTGGTGACTCTCTTCTGGGGGGTACTGAGCCATCCATCTGTTGACCAGAGTTGATGTCCAGAGAGGTATGCTGTCTGCCAGGTGCCAAAATCTGAGATGTTATGGAGAGTTTGCTGAAGCTCAACAAGCCCATTGACTATTACCCAATGTTGCTAATCCATGTTGGCACAAATGATACTGCCAGGTATCCCTCTGAGTGTATCAAAAGTGACTTCAAGGCTCTGGGACTGAGGGTGAAGCAGATAGGGGCACAGGTGGCGTTTTCTTCACTCTTTCCTGTTCAGGATAAAGGTCAAGGCAGAGAAGCTTGCATCCTGGAGATGAATGCATGGCTGCGTGGATGGGGTCATCAAGAGTGTTTTGGTTTCCTGGACCATGGAATGCTGCTCCAAGGGTTGCAGAGCAGAGATGGCATCCATCTGTCTGAAGAGGGCTTTAAACTGCTCACTACTGTAAAGCTTCAAGTAAAAGGTCCTGAAGACCTCCCTAATATACTTTCATCACTCTGGAGATTTCCCTACTCGTCCCTTATTTTCAAAATTTGTTGCTGCTGAGTTTAGGCCTTAAGTCATTCCTAACAGGGGCTATATATTTCAAACAGGTAAGAATTTGTGGTTTTTTAAATTGCTATCTCTCTGACTGGGAGCTCTTAAAAGGGTTTTGGTACATATTTAAAACAAAGTTTCATTCTTTTTGGTGCTTTAGTTTAAAAGGAGAAATATTTTCTTTAGAGGGGTAGGTTTAAAACTATGCTTTAGTAACTTTCTCAGCTGTTTGGTGCTACTGGCACCCAGGGCCAGCCCGTCCATTGAGCAAGAATGTTCTTTGCACAGGGCCCCGCGTTTCAGGGGGCCCCGCGCAAAGAACATTCTGCTTTTTTTAAAAAATTATATTAAAAAAAAAAAAGCTGGCTCTGCGCGGCAAAATGGAGTGTAACACGGGGCCCCCTCTCCTCGCTGAGCCTCTCTGCAAGGGCTTTCAGATTCGCGAAGGAAGAGTGTCTCCCTCGCGTCTCTGTTAAGCCCGCAGGGGCTAATGGGAAATTTCCCATCTGCCCCTTTAGACGCAAGGGGCTGATGGGAAATTTCCCATTAGCCCCTGCGGGCTTAACAGAGACGCGAGGGAGACACTCTCCCTTCGCGAATCTGAAAGCCCTTGCAGAGAGGCTCAGCGAGGAGAGGGGGCCCCGCGGCACACTCCATTCTGCCGCGGCGGCAGCGGCAGCAGCCAGAGCCAGGTTTTGTTTTTAATTTTAAATTTGCCATAAGCCGTTATGGGGGGGTTGTTAAGACTGGTGCTGGGCTGGGCTGGGGGGGGGTGTTAAGACTGGTGCTGGGCTGGGCTGGGCTGGGGGGGTGTAAAGACTGGTGCTGGGCTGGGCTGGGATGGGCTGGGCTGGGGGGTGTTAAGACTGGTGCTGGGCTGGGCTGGGCTGGGGGGGGTGTTTAGACTGGTGCTGGGCTGGGGGGGTGTTTAGACTGGTGCTGGGCTGGGCTGGGCTGGGGGGGTGTTAAGACTGGTAATGGGCTGCGGGGGGTGTGTTAAGACTGGTAATGGGCTGGGGGGTGTTAAGACTGGTAATGGGCTGTGAGCTGTTGGGGGGGTTAGGACTGGTAATGGGCTGCAGGGGGCTAGGACAGATAATGGGCTGGGGGGGGGGCTAGGACTGGTAATGGGCTGTGGGCTGATGGGGGCTGTCTGGAAATGGGGTGATGGGGGGTTAGGACTGGTAATGGGCTATGGGGGGTTAAGACTGATAATGGGCTATGGTGGGGGGGGGGGCTAGGACCGGACATGGGCTGATGTGGAGGGGTTAGGACTTGAGGTGGGCTGATGTGGTTAGGACTGGTAATGGGCTGTGGGCTGATGGGGGGGGGGGTTAGGACTGGCAATGGGCTATGGGGGGCTGACTGGAAATGGGCTGATGGGGTTAAGACTGGAAGTGGGCTGATGGGGGGTTAGGACTGGTAATGGGTTATAGGGGGGGCTTAAACTGAAAATGGGGTGATGGGGGGTTAGGACTGGAAGTGGGTTGATGGGGGGCTAGGACTGGTAATGGGTTGGGGGGTTGCTATGACTGGAAATGGGCTGAGTGGAAGGGGAGGCTTGAACTGCAAATAGCTGATGGGGAGGGAGCTTGGAATGGAAATGGGCTGTGAGGGAAGGGTGCTAGGACTGAAAATGGGCTGATGGAGCAGCTAGGATAGGACTGGAAATGGGCTGTTGGGGGGAAGCTAAGATTGGAAATGGGCTGTGGTGGGGGCTTGAATTGAAATGGACTCATGGAGGGGCTAGAACTGGAAGTAGGCTCATGGGGGGTCTTGGACTGGAATTGGGCTGAGTGGAGGGGAGCTAGGATTTGACATGGGCTGATGGTGGGGCTAGGAAATGACTAGAAATGGGCTGATGGGGGGCTAGGATTGGAAATGAGCTGATGAAGGGACTCAGATTGAAAATGGATGGGGGAGCTAGGACCGGAAATGGGTTGATGGGGGGTAGGACTGGAAATGGGCTGATGCAGGGACTAGAAGGGAATGGATGCTGGGTGAGACTGGAACTAGAAGGGAGCTGATGTTGGGGGAGGATAAGAATGGGATGGGGCTGGGAGAGTAAAATGGAGAGGGGAAAAATATTTTGTGTGGGAGGGATGAAAAATCTACAATTGGCCGGTTATTGGGAGAGTAAGTGGGGATTGAGGATGGAGGGGTAAAATTTGTGTGGATGAAATAGGAATGAGGAAAGAGCAAAAGGAGAAAGATTAGTATGTTAAAGCAGATGTAGAGAGAGAATGGAAGAAAAAACTAGAAGAGAAGAAAGAACAAATGGACAGCAGACGATGGAGAGTTAGCAGAAAACATGAAGAAACCAGAAGAAAGTGGCTGGAGCAATTGCAACTGAAAAAAAAATGCACAAAAGGTAGAAAGATATCTCTTTATTTTGAATTTATTAACTGGAATATGAAAGCTCTGGGAAATGTGCATCATTAACGTCTGCGCTTTGTTTGGTACAAGAGGAAATTAATTTATAGTTTTATTTCTACAGTGTTGTTGTACATTCCAAGTTTGGCTTTTTGGGGTTCCCAGTTTAATTATTGCCTTCCTGTTTCTAAATTGTGATTCCTTGTTTGATGATGGTCTATGTTCTGCATGTGTAACTGAGCTGAGGTATTCTGTTTATGTAATTCCTATTTGACATTGCTACTTGTTCTCTTTCCCCAGTATTCTCTGAAATGTATTGGTTTAATATTTGCAGTGTTGCCTTTTGATAGGTAGGGTATGGTGCTTTGTGAGTCCTGGTAATGCTGTCAGGATACGGCGAGTTTGCTATGGGTTCTAAATGGGCAGCGTTTGTAGTAGTTCCTAATGTGCCTGGCGGTTGGCACTGGATTATAGTAATGTAGAAATCTTTTAGTCTTTCTTTATCCATACACTCATTAAGAGACATGTTTACTAAAAGTTAGTGTATGGTAACATTATGCAAATATTTATGCAAATAAGGCCACTTATGCAAATGAGGCCCCGCACTGAGTCTCCGCACATGGCCCCGCACCCCCCTTGGGCCGCCCCTGCTGGCACCTAATCAGGTGTTAGTTCCCTCCCTACCCCCCCAAACTCCCACCCACCCCTAGTGAGTAGTCTTGCTTTATAGGGCACTTCTCCAATTAACAAACCACAGGCACTTGGAACAGCACATTTTGAATATAATTAAAGAGATTTAACTGCTTGTTCTCTGAAAGGACAGCTGGGAAACCGGCTGGTACTTTTGTAGATCTCTCTCTTTTGCTTTAAGTTACCTAAGCTCCACGAACAGAACAATGGTTGGGAAAAATCGTATCGCTAAAGCTGTTTCCCCCATTATAGCTTCTGCCTCTGTCCAGACAGAGGTCCCAATGCCAGTTGAAGGACTGGTTCCATGTGCAGGATGCCTGCATGCTGAAGCTCTCAGGAAACAAGTGGAAGAACTCAGAGAGGGTGTGGCGAGGCTGAGGAACATTCAAAACAGTGAGAGGTACATTGATGAGATGCTTCTTGCAACAACCAAGCTCTCCAGCAGAGGAGAAGATGGGTGCCTACAGAATGATGAAGGTAGGACACAAGTCACCAGGGCCTGCAGAATCACCAATCCAACTTCTCCAGCCCTTGAATTGAAGAACCATTATGCAGCCCTGGAAGTAGAGGAGGTGAAAGCATCCCTGGAAAGGGAGGATCCAGAGCTCAAGTACCCCAAATTTGCAGAATCAGTGACCAAAAGGAAGCGAAGAGTAGTGGTGGTTGGAGACTCTCTTCTGAGGGGTACTGAGGCATCCATCTGCCGACCAGACTTGATGTCCAGAGAGGTATGCTATCTGCCAGGTACCAAAATCTGAGATGTTACAGAGGGTTGCCAAGACTCATCAAGTCCACTGACTATTACCCAATGTTGCTAATCCATATCGGAACAAATGATACTGCCAGGTATCCCTCTGAGCATATCAAAAGTGATTTCATGGCTCTGGGACAGAGAGTGAAGCAGATAGGTGCACAGGTGGTGTTCTCTTCGATCTTCCCTGTTGAGGGTAAAGGCCGAGGCAGAGAGGCTTGATTCCTGGAGATGAATGCATTACTGCATGGATGGTGTCATCGAGAGTGTTTTGGTTTCCTGGACCATGGAATGCTGTTCCAAGGGTTGCAGAGCAGAGATGGCGTCCATCTGTCCAAGAAAGGTTGATGCATCTTCAGTAGAAGACTGGCTAATCTACTGAAGAGGGCTTTAAGCTAGATTCATTGGGGATGTGTGAAGAAAGCCCCCAGGTAAGTGAAAGCCCCCAGGTAAGTGAAACATTGAATACCTTTATGGAAATGGGTAAAAGGGGTAACATATGGAAAGTGGTATGTATAAATGCCCGTTGCATGGGAAATAAGATCCCCGATGTTGAAACTTTGGTGGGAGTGGCTGACTTGGATTTAGTGGCAGTTACAGAAACATGGTTCACAGAAAACCATGATGGGATGTAACTATACCAGGCTACTGTCCAACCAGAAAGCACGAACCCATGTGCTAATAACATGCCAGCGTTTTTTAGGTGGATCAGAAGTTGGATTGCAGAAGTATTGTTTGCACTCGAAATAAGTTCACTTTTCCTGCTTTGAAAAGCATATACAGAGTGGCAAGGTACCAGATATAGAACACACAGCCAAAAGCCCCTGATGAAGGCATAAGCGAAACATGGCCTGTGTCGGGCCTGGCTAATTGAGCAAGAGTGTTCTAATAAAAAGTTCCTTCCTTGCTACCCACGTTTTTTGACTGGTTTCTACTATACCAGGCTATACTTTATTCAGAAAGGACAGGGTAGGAAGAAGGGGAGGAGGAGTGGCACTATATGTAAAAAATAATATTAAATCTTTGGAATTACAGAACTTAAAAGGGAGAGAGGAGGCACTGTGGGTTAAACTAGAAAGAGGGAAAGAGAAATCTATGTGCATTGGCGTGATATATACAGGCCTTCCTCACAAGAGGATGAGGTGGACAGAGAGTTAATTAAAGACAAACACAGTATTGCTAGGAATGGGGAAGTGCAACTGATAGGCGATTTCAATATGCCAAATGTTGATTGGTACATTCCTGCTGCAGTATCATCTAGAGTAAGGAGATCCTGGATTCTCTACAGGGAGAACTATTCCGGCAATTGATAATAGACCCCACACGTGAAGGGGCCATACTGGACTTGGTGCTTACCAATGGTGAAAGTGTTTCTGATTTTATAGTGGGAGATCATTTTGCATCCAGCGATCACCAGATGATGTGGTTCAGTATTAGAACTAGGGCTGTTAGAAGCCATTCAAAAGTGAGGGTCTTAGACTTTAGGAAAACTAACTTTGCCAAGATGGGCCAATACCTCAGTTAGTTGTTATTTATTTAGACAGATTTGTATACCACCTTATCCTTCAATCAAAATGGTCACAACACAATTGGGGGATGCATTTAACACAAGGGGATATGAGACACATATGCTAATACTTACAGGGAACATGGGCTATGGAGGGTTACGTGGTTTTCCCAAGACCACAAGGAGCATGTGTGGAACAAGAAACCCCAGTCCTTCTGGCCCAAGGTTGCTGTTCTTTAGTGGGATTTAAACCCTTGACCTTCTGGCCTGAGGTACCTTGCCCCAACCACTAGACCACTCCTCCACTCCAGAACAGCTGGGGGATGTAGAAAAACAGTAGGCAAAATTGAAAGGGGATATTTTAAGGGCAACCAACCTTTTTGTTAAAATAGTAAGTAAAGGTAAAAGGAAAAGGAGACCGCTATGGCTTTCGAAAGAAGTAGCTGAAAAGGTGAAGAAAATGAGGGAGGCCTTCATGAAATACAAAAGATGACAGAGAGAGGAAGACAGGCATCTATATTTGGAAAAACTTAGAGAAGCTAGCAAAGTAGGAAAGCAAAGATTCAAAAAGAGAAGGAAACAGCCAATTCAATAAAATGGGCGGATAAGACATTTTTCAGATATGTTAGTGAGAAGAGGAAGGTCAAAAGTGGTATTGTCAGACTCAAGGGTGAAGGAGAAGAATATGTAGAAACTGATGAGGATAAAGCGGAATTCTTAACAAATATTTCTGTTCTGTGTTCACAGATGAAGAAACAGGAACGGGATCTCAGAAAACTCCCGCAAACAGGAACAGAAGTGAGGGGCATCTTGAACAATTTTCAGAAGACTGTGTTTGTGAGAAACTAGCTAAACTTAAAGTAGACAAAGCGATGGGACTGGATGGGATACACCCTAGAATACTAAGAGAACTTGGGGACGTTCTAGCAGCTCCACTGACTGACCTTTTCAATGCCTCGTTGGAGTCAGGAGTGGTGCCAAAGGACTGGAGAGAGGCTCATGTGGTGCCTTTACACAAAAGCGGAAGTAAGGATGTGGTTGAAAACTACAGGCCAGTTAGTTTAACTTCAGTGGTGAGTAAATTATTGGAAACACTTACGAAAGAGAAAATACTGAGGTTTCTGGAGACCAGCGGATTAGAGGATCCAAGGCAGCATGGATTCACCAGAGGCAGGTCTTATCAGACAAATCTGATTGATTTCTTTGACTGGGTGACTAGGGAGTTGGACTGAGGGAGAGCCCTAGATGTGGTATATTTAGATTTCAGTAAAGCCTTTTACACCGTTCCTCACAGGCGACTTATAAACAAACTGAGCATCCTAGGGATGTACCCTAAAGTTACTGTGGAGGTGGCAGAGATGAGGACAGCATTTGAATTCAAAAAAGAATGGGACAAACAGAGGATCTCTAAAGGAAAATAGGGGGCTGTTGTAGTTGTTCATATGGAAGGACAGACTATAGAGGCCATGTGTTCTTTTTCTGTTGTCATTTTTCTCTGTTTCTATGTTTCTAAGTCTATGTGCAAGCAGTCTACTCCCCACTCAAAATACTATAAGTTTGGCGAACCCTCTCCATCTGGAATTGAACCGCATTATACAATACCAGAAGGCGCTTGCATCGGCACTCCATGATCTGTTTCGATACTTCTGGAGTGAGCTCCATGCTCTGCTGCCTCTCCAATACACATAAGCAGGCACAAAAAGGCTGCCCTTCAGCCATACAAATTTTAGTTTAAGTTGCCATGGACACCAGCACGCCCCTCAGGATGGCCTTGAGACCATCCTAGAGAAGGCAGTCCTCTGTCTCACCATTCTCATTATGCTGATAATACTCCCCTATTGCTGCCTCGAGCCTATGGATCACCTCAGAGCCTTCCAGTAAGGAATCATCAAATTTCCAATACCGCAGCCCAAGCTCTTTGGCCCAGGTCCACCATCACCCCTATGGGAGCATGATCAGATCATACTATTTCACCAATCTCCACCTTAAGAATCTGTGGCATCAGCTTGCAGTCAATCCAAAACATATCCAGGCAACTATAACTCTGATGGGGAACTGAGTAGAAGGTACGTATAGGCGTGTTTCTGGCCCTCCCTCACCTGTCTGCTATCCAAAAGATTCAAGATCTCCACCAGTACCCTCAACTTACACCTATACCCATGATTCCCGCCTCCCATCCTCTTTGAATTATCGAGCCTAGTATGCTTGGTAATATTAAAATCACCACCCAAAATTATGGGAGCTGTGGACCCCTGGAGCTAAACACCTGTTTCTTCATAAAAAAATGGGCCCTGCCATTCATTAGGGGCATAGATAAGAACATAAGAACATAAGATATGCCATACTAGGTCAGACCAAGGTCCATCAAGCCCAGTATTCTGTTTCCAACAGTGGCCAATCTAGGTCATATGTACCTAGCAGTTTCCCCAAGGGACACAGGTTCCACAATGCTTGTATTGGTTCAAGCATTGATATCCTGGGTCCCTTCTTAATAATGGTTTATGGACCTTTCCTCCAGGAACTTGTCCAAACCTTTTTTAAACCCAGCTACACTAACAGTCTTTACTACATCCTCCGGTAACAAATTCCAGAGTTTGATTACACGTTGAGTGAAAAAATATTTTCTTTTATTAGTCTTAAATAGTTTACCCTGTAGCTTCATTGCATGTCCCCTAGTCTTTCTATATTCTGATAAGGTAAACAATCGATCTACGTTTACCCGTTCCACTCTGTTCATTAATTTATAGACTTCTATCATATCTCTTTTCCAGGTTAAAGAGCCCTAACCTTTTTAGCCTTTCTTCATAGGAGTATCCTTCCATCCCCTTTACCATTTTGGTGGCTCTTCTCTGAACCTTTTCTAAAATCGCTATATCCTTTTTAAGATACGGCGACCAGAATTGCACACAATATTCAAACTCCAGGGGGACCCCATCCAAGTTCACTTCATGAATGAGATAATGGCTGTGTTTGTCATACATCTTCTTATGGACCTCCAGGTGATACCCAGAGGTTATTAGGATACCCACTTCCTCCTTAGATGTGCTTTCGCATTAACAGCCAGGAATACCAGAGGGTAGTCATGGGATTTCACGAGGTGGGTCTGCCCGTATTTTAGATCTGTCTCCTGAATATATACCACCCCTGTCTTCCAGTGTCTCATTGCCTTTAATAACAAACTCCACTTTTAACAAAAGCCCAAGTCCTTCACATTGAGGGAGACCAGCTGGCAGCATCCACCTTCCCCCTAACTAGAAGTCATCATTTAGGGACGTTAACAGGCACCAGTGCTCACCCATACAGTGCCTAACACTCTCCAATCCACCCTTATCCCCTCTTCCAACCCCATCCCCCCTACCCACCACCCTCCCATCCAACCTACCCCCTCCCTCCCCTCCTCTCCCATATGCCACCCTACCCCCTCTCACACCAAACCAGCTATACATAACTCGTGCACACTTCATTCTCATGCTCAATTACCCTCATCCACTGCACTTATGCCCATCCTTATCCCCCGAAGCCTCTCTCCCCCATCACTCAATCCAATTTCCCCTATTTGAAAGAATCCGCCCGAGACTCTTGAAATCCATCCTATATCCTTAGATAACTCACAATAGTCTTAGACAACCAAATTTAGAAAGGATCCACAGTTATGGCATGCTTTAAAAAGCATTCAAATATGAAGTCCACTGGACCCCTGTAAAGATCCTCATGGGGCTGGTTTGCAGTCTCGCTTTTGATGCCTACAGTGTTCCCTGCATACTGGTACCTTCTGCCACCAAACTCTCTTGGCAGCCACTCTTTGCCGGTCCTCATCTGGTGGCATTAATGCAACATCAGTAAGTTCCATTTCATGAAGCTCAACCAGTGCCTAATGGTGTGCCTCCGCTTTCTTAGTAACTCTGTTAATGGTGAAGGCGAGGCCTGCTGGAGAGAGCCATCAATAACAGTATTCCCCTTTCTGCAGTCTCTGGATAATAGGATGGAAATCTCTATGCCTTGCAGCTGAGAGGTCATTGTACAACACAATGTCATGTCCCTTCCAGGAGAGTTTTCCCAGCTGCTGCATCTGAGATATGATCTTCTCTTTAACCACATATGCATGCAATCAAATAATAATGCTTCTCGGCCTCTGAGTGTTGAGCAGTCTCAATACCCGATGAGCGCATTCATTTTTAACCAGGCCTAGGTCACCGTCTCACCGTGCAAGAGCAGGTCGCAAATCTCTAACGCCACAAGCAGCATGTTGTCAACCGTCTCCAGCACACTCCGTATACAAACATTAAATCGTTGCACTAGATTCTCCATATCTTCCAGCTTGAGACCAATCTCTTCCATTTCATGTGCGAGCTCTTGGACCATACAGTACATTAGAGGCCATCAACCTCATCCTGGACCTCCTCCATTCTCATTTTTCCATCTTCAACTTGAAGATCCAGCTCAGCAACCTCACTTTGAAGCTCCTTCACTAAGCCTCCAGTTTCAACACAGACTTGTTCTCCCTCCTCCACCTGATCCGATACATCACTACACGCATTCCATTCAAGTATATGGCTAGAAATCGTAGACAATAAACCCCCCCCCTCCAACCAGACTATTTTCAAAAAGCAAAATTGGAACCTGATCGACCTTACATACCTACACTCAAGCTAAACTCACTATTTATATTAGAATATTCACAGTTCTATCTGAAGAGCAACAATATAGCGCCAAAAGCTAATATACAGAAGCAAATTTATTAAAGGAAAAAAAGGCCTCAATAATTACAAATATTTTCACTCTTTATGGCAGAAAACTGCCCGAAGAGGAACGTATTGCATCTCACCATCACCGGCCTAAAAAACTCTCAACGTGTTAGTATCACCAATCTTTATTTATTAACAAGTTTTTTAATCAATCTTTTATATATATATATGTACATAAAAAATGTACTAGAAACTCTAGCACCATTTTATCTGTATCATTGCTCCATCACTGCTCCTAAAATAAATAGAAAAATGACTTAACAAGAGGAAACATTAGAACAACAGCAAACGGTGCTCAATAACTTATCTTGTAGACTCAGCTCTTCAGATAGAACAACCACCCAAAAAGATCCTCGTTTCACATCTAGGTTATGATAGCATCGATAGAGCTTGCATGGTATTCACTCCTCACCTTTCATAGAAGGCCTTTGAGAGTTCTATCACATATGCGTGGTCACCTTTTCGCCCAAAGCTGCCATTTTAACTCAGTATAATAATGTAGCTTAAAGAAGCAGAAAAAGAACTCCAAGAGGAGGAGGGAAGGTTGTGAGGGATGATTCCTACTGTTCCCAAAGAACACCTGCTACAGGTGAGCAACTATGCTTTCTCCGGGAACAAGCAGGAAGTAAGTCCTCACATATGGGACTCCCAAGCTACAGGCTACCAAAAAGAACCCTGTAAAAAGGCCACAAATGACTGAAAAATTGAACTGTGAATGCCAGCGGAGAGCGCAGATTGGCCCCAAGACCTCCGACATGATCCAGCATCAACCAGGGAGGCAGTTCTCTGGTAGCCTGAACTCACAGAAGGGTCAGAGGATAGGAATTGCATCAATCCCCAACCAGATGACAGAGTACCACCTGGCCATGTCTCCAGGCAAAAATGCGCTGTGAAGGACTGAGGACCAAGTGGCTGCCTGGAAAATCTCCAGCAAGAAGACGGAGCGCAAGTTAGCCACTGAGGCTGCCATTGCTCGCACGTTGTGAGCAGTGATGTTCCACTCCAGGGATAAGCGAAAGAGATTCAGTTTGCCATCCAGGTGAACAGGTTGATCTCAGAGACCACAACCCCAAGCCTGTTGGGGTCAAACAAAATGAAGATCTGTGAGGAGCGGTGATGGGCTTTCGTCCACTCGAGATAGAAAGCCAATACCCTCCTACAATCAAGAGTGTGGAGCGCGGCCTTCGCCTGACTTGTATGAGGTCAGGGGAAAAAGGTAGGAAGGGTCACCCCTTGGTTCAGATGAAAGGGGGAAACTATCTTAGGTAGGAACAGAGGATATGTGCACAAGATCACCCTCTTCCTCTGAAACCTGGTGTAAAGAGCATATGCCACCAAAGCCTGCAGCTCACAGACCTGATGGGCAGAGGTGAGTGCCACCAGGAAGACCACTTTTCAAGAGAGGTACTTGACGTGACAGGAGGCCAGTGGCTTGAAGGGTGGAGCCATAAGCTTATCCAGAACCACATTTAAGTCCCAGGCAGTCGCCAGGGGATGAATGGGAGGCTGCATGATCAACAAACCCCGCATGAAATGGGCCATGAGCGGATGGAAGGACAGGGGCTGCCCTCCACCAAATGATGGTGTGCTGACAGTGCACTGAGGTGCACCCTCACTGAGTTGGATTTTAAACCAGCTTGGGAAAGGTACAGCAAGTGCTGCAACACCATTGGTACTGAGGAGTTAAAAGGGTTGACCCACCAATCTGTGCACCAGACGAAGATGTGACGCCATTTGAAGGCATATGCTTGCCTCGTGGAATCCTTGCAGATGCCAGGAGGACATCTTCAACCTCTCAAGGCAGATGAAAATGGCCAAGGGTTACCCTTTCAGCAGCAAGGCTATCAGGGCAAGGGGCCTGTGGTTGGGGTGCAGGAGGGAGCCTTCCTCCTGCGAGATTAGGTCCAGGGCACAGCTCAGGGCAATCAGCGGTGCCTGAGAGACGGAGCAGCAGGGAAAACCATGACAGCCAGGCTCACCTGGGGCAATAAGGATCACAGAGGCCCGATCCCATTGAATCTTGAGAAGAGTCTTGGAGACCAGAGGGATAAGAGGGTACGCATACAGTAGCATTTCACTCCAAGACAGGAGGAATGTGGCAGCTTCTACTCAGTGCAAGGTCAGTATCCTGGAGTAGAAACACAGCAACTGGGCATTGCTGGGACTGGCAAAAAGGTCAAGTGTAGGAAAGTCCCACGTTTGAAAGAGTTGGTGTGCCACTCAAGGATTCAGCCTCCACTCTTGGGGCTAGAGAACCCGACTGAGGCAATCTGCAAGGACATTCTCCTGTCCCAGAAGGCACATCTCCTGAAGGAGCATCCCCCTCTCCCGGGCGAAGTTCCAGAGATGAATCGCATCCTCGCATAAGAGATATGACCCAGTGCCTCCCTGCTTGTTGAGATAAAACATTGCCACTTGATTGTCCATCTGAACGAGAATTACTTGGTTCGATAAGTGGTTCTGGAAACCCTGCAGAGCATATGCAATGGCTCTGAGTTCAAGAAAGTTGATCTGATGAAGACACTCCACAGCTGATCAGTGGCCACAGTGGATTCCCCAACTGTTTTGAGGCATCTGTCATAAGGGTCTCCTCAGGGGAAAGAGACTGAAAAGGCATTCCCGCCAGGAGGTGCCACGGCTCCCTCCACCAATCCTGGGAAGTCACCAGAGCCAGGGTTACACAAACCCTGTCATGAAGGTGGCCCATTGCCTGGGCCCATTGGGAACTCAGGGTCCACTGGGCCGGACGCATGCAGCAGCAGGTATTGAGCATGACATATATGGTCGAGGCCACATCTCCCAGAATGGAGAGTATCAGGTGGGTTAGGGCCACTGAGTGACCCTGCAGGTTCTATGTCAGGGCTGTGAGGCACCAAGCTCAATCTATGGGAAGAAAGACCTCAGCCTGGACCATGTCCAGGAGGGCACCTATGAACTCCAGACAAATCTCAAGTGCTCTAGGAGGAAAATGGTGTGGCACTCCATCTGATGGACCTCATTGGTGGAGCTGCCCCATATGATCCATTAGCCCAGGTACAGGAACACAAACACCCCCTGAAGGGATAGGCGAGTGGCAACCACCACCAAGCACTTTGTGAACACCCAGGGGGTGGATGTCAGTCCGAAAAGCAAGACATGGTACTGGTAGTGTTGGCCTCTTATGATGAAGCAGAGGCATTGCTGGTGCAAGGGATGGATCAAGATGTGGGTATAGGTATCTTTGAGATCCAAGGAGCATAGCAAATCTCCCTGCTAGAGGTAGGGCAGAAATGCTCCAAGGGAAATGATTTTGAACTTCTCATTCACCAAGAACCGATTGAGGTCCCATAGATCCAAGATGGGTCGAAACCCTTCTGTTCTTTTTGGAACCAGGAAGTAGTGGGAGTAGAACACGGTTCCCCTTTCAGTAGGGGGACCACTGCCTTGTCTGCCATCCTGCTCACAAGTTCCTACTGCAGAAGATCTCAGTAAAGAAGAGTCATAGGAAGTTTCCTGGAGAAGAATGGAGGTGGTGTTTGTTTAAAGTGGAGGAGATAACCCTCCCTGACCACCTGCAGAGCCCAAGCATCAGTGGTTAGGCTGGGCCACTGTTGAGTGAAAAAGACCAGATGTCCCCCTGTACGCTGTGGCTCCTGACCTTGGAGGCGAAGAGGGGCAATTGCCAAGGAGTCAAAAACTCCTCCCATTCTGCATCAGAGACGCTGCCAGGGGTGTGGGAGCCCCTGGCCCTTGGCCTGCTGTTCCTTTTGGGGAGATGGATAGGCTAGAAATTGAGGGTTTGTTTCATAAGCCATTCACTTTTCAGGTAAAAGGATTTTTTCCCCAAAGCCTTCCATTGGGAAGGGTCTGCAGCCTTCCTGGAAAGCCTGGTCCTGGTCATGAACTCAGACTCCAACTCTGTGGCTTTGGCCATCATGGATTTGGGACATTGAACAACTTGTCCTGAACCCATTGCTCCAGGTCTGAGGACTGTAGCCATGCCAGACTCTGGGCACCAATGCCCACCGCAACCACTCTAGCCACAAACTCATAGAAACATAGAAACATGACAGCAGAAAAAGACCACATGGCCTATCTAGTCTGTACTTCCATATCAATAACTACAACAGTCCCCTTTTTTTCTTTAGAAATCCTCTGTGTTTGTCCCATGTTTTTTTGAATACATATACTGTCCTCATTTCTACAAACCTCTATTGGGAGACTATTCCATGCATCTACCACTCTTTCCATAAAGAAATATTTACGCATATTACTCCTGAGTCTATCCTCTTTCACCCTTATCTTATGTTCTCTCATAGCAGAGCTTGCTTTCAATCGAAAGGGGCTCTCCTCCTGTGCATTTATGCCACGGAGGTATTTAAACATATCATATCACCTCTATCCCGCCTTTCCTCTAAAGTATACATATTAAGATCCTTAAGTCTGTCCTCTTATTCTTTATAATGACGACCACTAACCATTTTAGTAGTCATTCTCTGTACTGACTCCAGCCTGTTTATATCCTTTTAAAGGTGCGGTCTCCAGAATTGCACACAATGCTCCAAATGCGGTTGCACCAAAGACTTATACAGAGGCACTATCACCTCCTTTCTTCTGCTGGCCATTCCTCTCTCTGTCATAAGCCGCCCGATTCATGTATTTGGAGCACTCTTTGGCTGTCAATACCATGGTCCGGAACTGCTGGAGAGGCTCATCAGGCAGCTCAGCTGAGATCCCAGCAAGCTCTTTTGTCAGGTCTCTCAAGTACATGCCCATGTACAGCTGGTAGGCCTGAATACTGGCTACGAGCATCGAGCCTTGGTAACAATTCCTACCATAGGCATCCTTGGTATGGGACTCCCTGCCTGGGAGCATCGAGGAGTGCGTCTTCTGGCTCTTGATCCAGCACATGGCTGACTCTACCACCATGGAGTTGTGTGGTAGCTGTGTATTCTGGAAGCCAGGGCTCTTGTGGACCCGATACATGGAATCAAGCCACTTGCTCACAATTGGCACCGTAACCAGTGTCTTCCATATCCTGAAGAGAAATCTTTCAAGGATGGGAGGATTGGGCACCATGGAAAAAGGTGAATAGTGGAGTACCGCAGGAATCTCTGCTGGGTCCGCTGCTTTTTGACATATTCATAAATGACCTGGAAAAGGGAATAACAAGTGAAGTTATCAAATTTGCAGATGACACAAAACTATTTAAAGTTGTTAAAACCCAAGAGGATTGTGGAAAATTGCAAGAGGATCTTGATAAATTGGAAGACTGGGCATCCAAATGGCAGATGAAATTTAATGTGGACAAATGCAAAGTTATGCACCTAGGAAAGAAAAACCCAAACTATGGTTACACGATGCAAAGTTCCACATTGGGAATCACCACCCAGGAAAAAGATTTAGGCGTCATCATGGATAACATGCTAAAACCCTCCACCCAGTGTGCAGCGCCGGCCAAGAGAGCAAATAGAATGCTAGATATCATAAGGAAAGGAATGGAAAATAAAACAAAGGATGTTCTAATGCTTCTGTATCGTTCCATGGTGCGACTGCACCTTAAATATTGTGTGCAATTCTGGTTGCCATAACTTAAAAAGGATATAGTATTATTAGAAAAGGTACAGAGAAGAGCCACCAAAATGGTAAAGGGGATGAAAGAATACTCCTATGAAGAGAGGCTAAAAAGATTAGGGCTCTTCAACCTGGAAAAGAGACGGCTGAGGGGAGATATGATAGAGGTCTACAAATTAATGAATGGAGTGGAATAGGTAAACGTAGATCAATTGTTTACCTCATCAGAATATAAAAAGACTAGGGGACATGCAATGAAGCTACAGAGTAACCTATTTAAGACTAATAAGAGACAATATTTTTTCACTCTACGTGCAATCAAACTCTGGAATTTGTTACCCAAGGATGTAGTAAAGGTTGTTAGTGTATCTAGGTTTAAAGAAGGTTTAGACACGTTCCTGGAGGAAAGGTCCATAAACCATTATTAAAAGGGACCCAGGATATCACTGCTTGACCCAATACAAGCATTGAGGAACCTGTGTCTTTTGGGGAGACTGCTAGGTACTGCTAGGTACTTATGACAAACTCAGAATGTTACGCTACCTCAAACCACTACTCTCCGACAACGACTTCCGAACTGTCTGCCAAGGCATAATAATGCCTATATTAGACTTCTGCAATGGAATATACCATGGACTCCCGAAGAAAATGACCCTCCCCTTGCAACTGGTACAAAACAATGCGGCCAGAATCATCACCGGAACAGCAAAATACAAACACATAACACCCATGCTCCATCAGCTGCACTGGCTCCCTATGACTGTACGCACCAAGTACAAAAACATTATAATAATCTTTAAAACACTAAACAATCTCACACCTACAACACTGCAACCACTGATCAAGAAAAACCACCTACCAGAACAAGGAGAAGAACAGCTAACAACATCCTAGAGACCCCGCTAAACTTCAGGGAAACAAACCAATCCACCTGCAACAGAGCCTTCTCCCTATTTGCAGCCAAGCTGTGGAATGATCTCCCCACATCAACAAGTGAGATGAAAGGCCTAACAGACCTTAGAAAGGCAATAAAAATCCATCTGTTGCTGGAATACTTTGGAACGACCCCGGAAGATGATGATTAACAGTAACCGCAACTGGACCATGAAACACAGCTAGAGTTCTTGAATATAGTTAGCAACTGACAATTGCTTGCTTTACCCCATGTAACCTCCAAGTTGAATAACCCTGTTCAATATAAAGCTTGTTGCTATAACTGTTCATTGTAAACCGCTTTGAATGTATATGATAAGGCGGTATATAAGACCTGTTAAATAAATAAAATGACCTAGATTGGCCACTGTTGGAAACAGCATACTGGGCTTATGGACCCAGTATGACATATCTTATGTTCTTATGTTCTTATGAGTGCCCCCTTCGGGGGAGCCTCATACTGGAGGATCTCAAAGTCCTCTCCATGAGGCTTGTTCTCAGCCTCGGTGGCGAAGGCCAAGCTCTTTGTCATGTCTACATGAACTTCTGTAAGGAGAGATCCTCAGGCAGGGACTGCTGACATTCCTGCAGTGAAGATAGATCTAAGGGAACATCCCAGTGCTGACGAGTATCCAGGGACTCGTCATCTTTTTCCCACTTGGAATCGGTATCGGAAGTTACCTCTAGGATCCGGTGGGCATTGGTCCGATGACTGGTAGGGGGAGTCTTTAGGGGCTGAGTCTCCCAGCTATCTGGACCGATGCCTGGAATCATAACCGGGTTGGAATTGCTTCTACACAGGCTGAACCTCTGTGGGCAATGCCCCCATGATGGAGGGTCCAGTTGCCAGTCCTGGAACCAGAGATATCCTTATGGGAATGGTCTTTCCCTTCTGATCCCTGGTCTGATGCTCCACAACCTCGAGGCTCAGAGTGAGGACAGTCTGCAGGTCCTCAGGCAGGGACTGCTGACATTCCTGCAATGAAGATGGATCTAAGGGAACATCCCAGTGCTGACAAGTATCCGGGGACTCGTCATCTTTTTCCCACTTGGAATCGGTATTGGAAGTTACCTCTAGGATCCGGCGGGCATCGGTCCGATGACTGATAGGTGGAGTCATTGGAGGCTGAGGATCCCAGCGATCTGACCCTGAAGCACTTGGTGGAGAGATCCAGGCCCTTGTGGGAGAGGTGGACCAATGCCTGGAATCAGAACCGGGTTGGAATTGCTTCTACACAGGCTGAACCTCTGTGGACAACGCCCCCACGGTGGAGTGTCCAGTTGCTGATCCCGGAACCAGAGATATCAGTCATAGAGACCTTCTGCAGTGCCAGCAGAACAGCAATGCTGCACTCAAAGGCAGCCATCCTGACCTCCAGGCCAGTAGGCTCCACAGGCACTGAGGGAATCAGGCCTGATGCCGGTTCTGTCAAGGGGGGTCTCCTTGAGGAAGATGATTTTAGAGGACCGATGCTAATCCCCTGAGGCTGTGGGAGTCTCCTTCCACCAGGGCAGCTAGGTTCGGGAACTCCGATGCCAGTGACCATGGGACTTACCCTTGGCACCAGCTTGGCTTTGAAGCTGACTTCAACAGGGTCCAATCCTTATGGAAATGGTCTTTCCCTTCTGATCCCTGGTCTGATGCTCCACAACCTCGAGGCTCAGAGTGAGGACAGTCTGCACATGAGGCCAAGGCCGGTATCTTATCTGTGGCCCCCAAGGACACCAATTCCCCGGATGATGCTGGAGCCAAACGGGATCTTAGGGCCAAACAGTGACTCCCGCTGCCTTTCATGATTCGTCCAGCTCTTACTTATCATCTGTAGACAGAGAGAGCAGGAAGAGTGGGCATGCTCAGCATCATGGTACTGCAGACAACAGTCATGACCGTCTGTGAGAGACATGATACGGTTTCAACGATCATACTGCTTAAAGCCACTGATCGAAGACCTAGTAGGGAAGACTGTTCCCGTGAGGTTAAGCTTCAATGTCTTGGTCATGAGGGCACAAGAAAAACCTACACACCAAAGAGAAGAAAAAAGAAAAAGAGGGAACCCGAAAAAAATGTGATGCTGACGTGACGGATTCAGAAACCGAGAAGGTGACAGTATGTGATTGGAGAAGAGGATCACAAAAAAAAAAAAAAATCATGCTAAAAAAATCTAACTTTTTCTAGGAGTGCAGACTATATTATCAATGAGCTCTTCAGAAAAAAGAAGACTGAAGTAAGATGACATCTTTGGGCAGGAAGGTGACCACGCATGTGTGGTAGAACTCCCAAAGGATTTCTATGAAAGCTAGGGAGTGGATACTGCACAGGCTCCATGGTGCCATCACCCATATATGAGTGCTGACTTCCTGCTTGTTCCCAGAGAATATTTGTTTTGGTCTTTACTGAAGAAAATGTAGGAAACTTACCCATGCCAGAAATGATATTTAAATGTGATATATTAGAGGAAAGACAAACGGGGACGTTGTAATATAGCAATTCGATAAACTAAAGAGTAGCAAATCACCTGAACTAGATGGCAGACAAACCAGGGTGTTGAAAGAACTCAAAAATGAAATCACAGAGCTACTTTCAGAATTTTGCAAACTATCATTACAATTGTCTATAGTACCTGAAGATTGGAGAGTGGACAGTTTTTAAATTGGGTTCCAGGAGTGAACTGGGAAACTACAGACTAGTGAGCTTGACATCAATGACATGCAGAATTGTAGAAACCATTTCTAAAAAAGAACACAATTATTGAACATATAGGGATCCATAGTTTAAAGGTCAAAGCTAAAATAGATTTAGCCAAAGAAAGTCTTATCTCACTAATCTGCTATATTTTGTTTGAAAGTGTAAATAAATAGGTAAACAAAGGTGAACTGATTAATATAGTGTATCTGGATTTTCAGATAGCCTTTGATAAACTCCTCATGAGAGACTCTTGAGGAAATAAAAAAGTCATGGGATAGGAGGCAGTGTATGTATTATTTTGGACTGGGAACTGGTTAAAAGAAAACAGAAAGTAGGGCTAAATGGCCAATTTTCTCAATGGCGAAAGGTGAATAGTGTATGCCAGAGACCTGTACTGGGCTGCTGTATTTTAACATATTTATAAATGATCTGGAAATTGGAAAAATGAGTGAGGTGATCAAATTTGCAGATGACAAAAAATTATTCAAAGTCCATATTTAGAGTGGTTTTAGATATGACCAATGCAAAAAAACTAAGAAGTTGTTATACTGCCATGATGCAAGGTGTATGTTATGACAAACATATGAATATCTACTTGATCTTATTATATCTTAAAATGCACTGAGATTACTTTGTGGTGTTCTAGGCATGAAACAGACTAGTATTATATAGTCTAGTTTGCATAAGCATTGATGTATCACCAATATTTATGTCTAGTTTGCATCAGCACAACACTGTAAGTGAAAAGAGAAGTTTAGGAGATGCATGTTTTAACCGAGAAGGTGTGGCCGTCGAAGGCATCCATGGGTTTTATTTATTTATTTTATTTTTATTTATTTTCATTCTCTTATATACCGTGCTGTTCTGCATCAGTGTGGTTTACATTGAACAAACTGAAATTACATTGAACAGGGAATTATAACTTGGAGATAACTATTTTACAGGGAACATGGGCTATGGAGGGTTAAGTGGCTTGCCCAAGACCACAAGGAGCACCTGTGGGACTAGAAACCCCAGTCCTTCCAGCCCAAGGTTGCTGTCCTCTAGTGGGATTTGAACCCCTGACCTTCTGGCCTGAAGTACCTTGCCCCAACCACTAGGCCACTCCTCCACAATCACATATATATAGGGGCAAGGTACTTCAGGCCGGAAGGTCGGGGTTCAAATCTCACTAGAAGACAGCAACCTTGGGCCGGAAGGACTGGGGTTTCTAGTCCCACAGGTGCTCCTTGTGGTCTTGGGCAAGCCACTTAATATATATATATATCGCAGAGATGGGCAGGACCGGAAATGTGCAACTTTCCAGAATACGGTGAGCATGGGGATGTCCAGAACGATTGCAACGTTTACCCATGTCCCGTAATATTAATAGGGACGGGTTTCTCCACCTCACTCTATGGCCTGTGCCTGTACCTGTGTGCGTGCCTCGCGCTGGATACGTGCATGGGCTGGCTGAACAGCATGTTGGACGTGCCACACCAGACATGTCTATGTGCCGATCCCATAAACGTGAGTGCATCTATACCCATGAATGTGCAATTGGCATGGCATCATGCCAATTTCCAATTTGAACATATCTGCAGGCCGGAAGTGGATTTTGTGGAATCTGCCTCCATGTGTCTATATCAAATAGGCTTAAAATAGACACCTACTTGGGCCTTCATAAGTAACACAATTGCCATTGATATATGCATGTAGTACTACTTACACATGCAAATCCCCTAATAATCCTGCTCTTTTTTTGTAAGATATTTGTTCCCATTTTGGGTGGCACCAAATATATATATATACAGGGTGGCCCAAAAAAAGTGAGAACATCTTGTAAATTAAAAGCTTAAATAGTTTACTTATTTACCTTTTTTTAGCTATATAACGTATTTTCGACAATTTCCGGTCACCGTCTTTTTTTTTTTTTAATTTGTCAATCGTTTACATCTATCTTTTTGAATTTTTAAATAACTTATATGCTACGAGATGTTCTCACTTTTTTTGGGCCACTCTGTATGTGTGCTTCTTTTGTTGTGGTGGCCTTTTCTAAAATACTATAATTTATTGGAATTCACAGACTTAAACATCCATTTTCATACCCAGACAGCCTATGCAAAGTTACCCTCTAAATCTTTTTAGCACATTCTGACACAAAACACAAAATGGAAAAGCCAATGAAAAAATATCTACAATAAAAATGAAAACAACTGACAATTTTTATCACTGCATATCCTTCTTGGCAAATCCATGTGTTATCAACGGGCCCAAATTTTACTGATCCAGGTAATCTAGCCCTTGGTTTGTCTCCCTTCTCTTCCTGCCACACACAAACAGATCATCCTTGCATACATGGAATTAAAGTTATGATGCCCTCAAATAACATGCAGTGATGTGGGGAGTTAGCCATAAAACAAAGATTGGATTAGTATGATCAGCAGAAATGATGGCAGAAATCCAAACTACCGTTTGCATCTTGAATAAACATTTGATAAGATGGAATTTGGAAAAGAGTTCTTATTACCATGGAAACCTGTGAAATATCTTACTGCTGCGCATGTTTTCCATCCCAAGAATATATATATATGCAGCTATTTACAACTCACTTGTTTGAATCCCTTGATACAGCTGAAAACGGAGTTTGAAAGCTAACAAATTAAGCATATTCAACTCTGTGATTTAATGAAGATTTCAGTGAAAGATTCTGAAACAGAAGTCTTTGTTCAAACAGCCCTCTTTAAGCGTCTTTATAAATCTTTCATGAGGAATCTGCTGTTTAATTTATTTGGCATGCATTAGCATACAATTAGTGCAAGGAACTTAAAGTGTGGCTATCAAAAAAATCATTGAATGAATACTGATTCAAATTAGATGTTCATCATGGATTTATGCTTACAAAATTAATCTCATTTACAAATAGCAGCAAATGCGAATTAACAGGCTTGTTCTCAGAATTAGTGTAAGACTCACAAAGAGTCAAATGAATTGGACCTTGACGTGTTTGCTTTTCTAGCGAGGAACCAATGGATTCCTTAATCCTTGCTATGTAATAGGAACAAATATGGCAGCAGGTAAAAACTGGTCCTTCCAGCCTGTCATTTGTGTTGCCTACTATGCTATCAACAGATCTGTTATTTCAGGCTCCATATACTGTAAGCATCATGAGCTGGAAATTTAACCTGGCCTGGTAGTATCTTCTGAAGTAAGCTGAATAATAAGTATTGATCCCAATCATGTAAAGAAAATAAACTAGATTGGGTTAGAAAATAAACCAGCTGTGAAGGAGAGACTGGGAGTTGAGAAGACATGAGATATTTGTGGCAAAGAGAGAAATCTAGAGAGATACAAAGCAGTGAAACATATTTATAAAATGGCAAGTGGGCCAGTCAGGTTTGTGAGGAAAGGAACCTATTGTCCAAAAGCGTTTGGCTAACAGGCGCCACCAACCTAGTAGTAGGGTGAGGAAGAGGGAATTAGCAGGGAGACTCAGACATCGATGATAAAAGTGCCGGAGGGAGGACTCGGATTTAGGAATAAGCAACGTAGTTGACTGTCTAGGATGTCAGATTTTGAAGGTTTATATTTATGTTTATTAAGACTTTCTTAATCGCCCTTCACGTTAGCAGCAGGGTGGTGTACATTTAAAAAATAAAGTAAAAACTAGAGATAGAAATGGAACGCCATAAAATTATAGGATAGAAAACCAGAGCCAAATACCCAGGCCAAAGAGGAGCATATTTCCCCTCCCCCTCCAGCCTCCCAATTTAGGGGCATGTGCTTTTGCGGCTTTAAAGAAGTATCATGTGGCGCTAAGACTTCCTCTTCTTCTTTTCTGGTTCTCCTATCAGTTGGATCTTTGACACTTCCTTCCCCCACAATCTATGAGATCTGCTGTCTGATTTGGGTGCCAAAATTGTTAATCCAGACTTGAAAGGACTCCTGCATTTTCTTACTTTGTTCTTCTTCACTCATCAGGCTGATTTTTTGGCCCCTGCTGATAAAATATAATGTTCTACATTCTATGGAACAAATGTAATAGGAAGTGCTAAGCACCTTGCCCTTGACCTCCCTTCCCCACTCCCCTGACTGCCATCTCCTCCCCTGCCTGGATTACCCCCTTCTCTTTCCAAGTTTCCTATATTTAAATCTACCTTGATTTACTTTTTGCTGCTATCTGCTCTCCTCTCTCTCTATCCATTCCTTTCCACTTCCTGCTTGCAGCCTAACTTTGATTTGATTTGTAAACCGCTCTGACTCTAACTGCTTGGGCGGTCTATCAAGTGATACAATAAAGAAAATAAAGATAAAGATGTTGCTGCCCACAGCTCAGTGTCCAAAGCAGAAAAGCCTTGTGCATGCATAAAAGTTGTGCACACAAATATATGTATGTTAGTGCATTACTGTTTAAATTCAGTGTTAATTAAGGCATTGGCTATTATTGCTCAATGCAGAAAAGTAGGCAGAAATCTGACAGGCTAAGCACATGCTTTTTGTACGTAATGCTAGGACTTTAACTGGTCTGAGGTGGAATAAAAACTAGTGTTGCTGCCAGCAAGCATGATTTGAACTATGATTGTTCTTACTCCCAGGTGAGGGCCAGGATTAGAGGGGAGATGGGCAGTGAAGAAGAAACATAAAAACATGATGGCAGATAAAGACCATATGGCCTATCTAGTCTGCCCTTCCATCCCAGCTACTGCAGTCCTTGGTTCTAGCCATCATCATGCATGAATTGCATGTTTTATTGATGCAAGACTTCTTTTTTCTAGCCATAAAGCATGCTAAAACTACACAACATTAAGTCAAGCATATATGCACAATAAATTTGAACTTCAGCAAACAGAAAATAATGGGTATTGCAGCAAATGTTTTAAGGGCATTACAAAATCTACAATCCATAATTTTGTGGCCATGAAACATTTCTTGCAGCAACTAATATGTCAATATTCAGTCAAGCAGTGAATGTTTGTTTATTTGTATTTAGCTTACACCTTTTCAGAAGTCAGGACCAGCGCAAGGACTGGAGACGCCCTAGGCAGTCCCTCCGTCGTGCTGCCCCAATAGCCACTGCTGATGCCCCTCTCTGGGGCCTGCCACAGTGGCAATCAATATGAAACCATGACACAGAACTCAACTTAGGGCTCTGGTGCTGTACCATGGTTTCAGGCTTTTACTTGTTCCTGCTTCAAACCTCCCCCCCCCCCCCCGCCCCAACTCAGACTTCTGGTTTACTGCCATACCAAGGTGATGCTCTCTTTACAGGTGACCTTTCCTCTCCAAGGCAGTACTGAGGATGGCAGACTGGAGATGGGACTTTTCTACTCTGTCCTTGTAGGTCTCCTCTATATACTTCTCTGTCTTCCTGAACTCCTCCCAGTCTACTACTCTAGCCTTCAGAGATCGGAATTATTCTCTAAGATCCAGGAGATCTATGCATTGTGTACACATATGATTCTAACTAACGTGGAGATATTTTATTTTTCATTTCTTTTTAATTTTATATGTTTTTCCCATTTGAAATAATCAGATCAAAATGAACCAAAACAAAACAGAATATAAAATGGATGCAAAACAGAATGCAAACAAAACAGAATGCAAAATGTGGCACACAGTGCAAAAGACCGGATAGCCCCTATCTTGCTGATGGACTGCTTTCTGCATCTTTGTTTTAGAAAGCTTAATTGTTAAGGATACCTAAACTAATATAAAGGCCTTTAGAATTATTTGGTATATTTTATACATTTTGTTTGCTTCACAATGAACTGCTAAGTATCTGTTAAGGGATAATGACTTCTTGATGAAAAAAAGACTAGTGTCAAATTTCACTCTCTCTCTTACTGTATTTCCTGGATTATAAATTGTGGTTTTTACATCAGAAACCTATACAATAGAGTGACTTATCTAATAAATTTACGCGGTGGACCACACCCCTCAAAACGGATATAAATACTCGCAACTGCACAATGGATGGTTTTTCTCCCTAGGCCCTCTGCTCTACACCAAGTGCTTGCAAGCAAACCCTCTGATCAGCAGACTGGTATGTACTTGTTCTATACTCGCAAATAGCACACCACAGAAAACAGTTTCACAGCTACCGGCCATATGTGCCACGCCTCTTCTGCAGAAGTTACCGGGTGGGTTGTGACAGCATGGTGGGGGGTGTGAGCAATAAAATAATCAAATCAGGTTTTGTGAAGGCTGAGATCCTAAAGAGCCCCGATAGCCATGAAGATGAAGATGAAGAAGATAACAATAATGAACATGAACTGGAACGTGACATTGCAGAACTATTTCACTGTGACACTGAAGATGAAGACTTCAATAGCTTTTCCGAGAGTGATACAGAAAAAAAATCTGGTGTGAAATAAGTGATATTTTAAAGTGAAACAGAATAAATCCGATTTTAAGAAACAGCAATATTGTCTCGCGTTTTATTTTTTGTCCTGGTGACTTATATACAGGGGCTACTTATACTAGTATTTTACATGTAAAAATGCCAAATTATACCACTGCGACATATACACAGAGATGACATAATCTGGGAAATATAGTAATTTGGAGAACTATAAATTAAGGAATGTACCTGGGATGGGCGGGATACAGACTAACTATCTGACTGTTTTCTTTTAAGACCATAAAGGCCTACCTAAATCTAGCAGAATTTAATTTAAAACCTCTGAATCAAGCTGAGAACTAGTTTTGCTTGTTTTAATAAAATCAAAAGCTGAAATTTCCAAATAAACCTACAAGGGCGGTATATCAAGAAACCTAATAAAGATAAAAACTGCCCTCTATCCCCAGATTTAAGTAATCAGGAGTGCACCAAAAGTATGTGCTTGAGCCGCAAAACTAGCATGGGGGTCTGTGCTAACTTTAGGAGGTATGTGCATGTGTATCCCTGCTATTAACGTGTTGCTGACACATAGTACCATGTGAACCCATTGAGATGCATTAAATGCAACTGCACTAATGGCAACATTCACATTTAGCATGCGCCCAAAATGCTCATGCTAACTGCTATGTGCTTCTTCTCCACTTCCTCCCCTCTTGCTTTCCACCTTTTCTTGTCCCTAATCAACTCTGCTCTCACCTTCAAATTTCAGATTTCCAGGGTCTCTAAAGCATACTTCTTTGCTCTGTGTCACATTTGCTCTTTGCGCTCCTCTCACATTTTTCCCAGCTCATATTACTTGTCCTCTCCCTTGCACCACTCACCTGGATTACTGTAATGTTCTCTATTCTGGTCTCTCCCAGTACTCTCTTCACCACCTTTAATTCGCCATCTTCAATCCACCGCTGCTAAGCTCATCATTGGTGCCCACCAGTTTGAACATACTTTACCCCTCTTTATCTCTCTCTCTACTGGCTTCCAGCTTCTTTCTGCATCCAGTTCAAAGTTCTTTCTCCCATGTTTCGGGCTCTCTTCTCTTTTGCGATTCTTACCTTGCATTTTTGATTACTCCCTATCAGGCATATTTTACAATGGGACTTCCAAGTGCAATTTGAAAAAAAATATGGGCACGATTTCAGAAACGTGGACGTGCCCAGTATGGACATCTATAGAGACGTTTACATAGACATTCCTGGAATAGCATCTCAGAATGTGAATGTCTAACAGCATAATGGTGAAAGTAGTAGGTTAGGAGCAGGGTGGCTAGGGTTCATATCTTCAGGTGGTTCTTTGTGATCTTAAACTAGTCACTTAATTCTACATCCTCTAGATGTTTTAAGGCCAAAACAGTTTCCTGATGCCTATTCGTGTCTGCAGCAGATATAAATGTGGATGTGCTGACAAACATCCCTATCATTCCTGATATTGAAGGGAGATGTGTAAGTCCATAGCACCTCCACCATGCCCCCTCACTTACTTGGATGTCCTTGCACTTGAGACATCTGTGAATGTCATTTGTGGAATGACTGCAGAGACGTCTCCATGATTGACATTCATGTGCTCGTCTTCAAATGTTCTACATCATGACTAAGCCTTTTAAAATGACCTCCTTTGTACCTGGCCAGACCCTTCATTTTTTCAATGCTTCTCTCCTCCCTTCCCCCTCCCCCCCCCCCCCTGCTCTGTGATTAGTTATTTCCAGGCATTCCTCATTTTTCCTACCTGGGCCCTTCTCTATGGAATAACATTCCCTTACCTCTTTGCCAAGAGCCCTCCCTTCAGAGGTTTAAGAAGGAGTTGAAGACCTGATTTTTTCAGTGCACTTTTCCTCAAGTCTCCTTCCCTTAACCCAATCCTGTCAGCTGGGTTCTCCCTGTTTTTCTTTCCTCACCCTCTCTTCTTCATCCTACTCCTTTTTGATATCATATACCTCTTCGCTACCCCCCACTTCACTCTCTTTTTCCATTTTTCCCCATACTAAATTCTAATTTTATTTTAAACCGCTTACATTGACCATTTTTGGCCATTTGGTGGTATAGCAAAATGCTGGGAAAAGTAAGTAAATAAATAAAAATAGCACACAATACAGTAAGCTTTAATATCCTTGCTAAGATGGTTCCCCAATATACTAACATGTATGCTCTAAGGGGCACATTTACTAAAGTGTATTAAGCATTTAGCCTGGGTTTTAATGTATGTTAACCAAACGTGCAGGCCTATGCTAACAGCTACTGTGCAGTAAAAAGCCTAACGCAGGCTGAGGTGGGATGCGGCATGCTAGGTTGGCTACTGCATGATAGCTATCATGACTGTTGATAGTGCGGATGTACTTAACACCACATCAAGAGGTGGCATATAGTGCAGATGCACTACTGGAAGTCAGATAGCATGGAGATGCTCAAATGTGTTTTGAAAAAAAGCAATAATTTGGCTAAGGTCTTTCCCTAATTTAATCCTCTAACATCCTAACAACAAAACCACTCCATTTCAGCATCCCACAATGCGATATCCCTTGTGATTGTTCCACCTGGACAGTACCCCCCCCCCCCATCAGTACCTCCTAGGGCAGCAAGACCCAACCCCAACCAAGAGCTCCCTGGGTCAGGAATCCTCCCTGACAAGCAAGACCCCCTCCAAGATCCCCCACTCCAGCATGATCCCCCCCATATAAACCCTATACCTGAACAGAAGTCCCCTCAACCCCATACCTTGACTCTCTACCACCACCCCAACCTCTCCTGAGACTCATCCAGGAGTTTTCTGGGTCATCCACCTGATCAGGACAGTCCTCCTCTGCAACCAATCCTATAGCCACCAGATTCCAAAATAGCGCTGATAGGTCCTAGCTGTAATCTTGTGGTACTACTGCTAGGGGTCAATATGCTAAATTTAGTGCATACTAGAATTTAAATTAGAGGAAATCATATTTGTGGTAAATAGCATTATATACTTTCCTCATATGGACCAGGTATTTAATTTTGTGCATAAATGCTGTAATTAGAAATCACCTTGCTAACTAGCTTGAAGGAAACCAAATGTGTCTGTATCTCCTTGGCATTACAGAGCCACCTCCTGGATCATCCTCAACCCCCCATATGCCCAATGCAAAGACAGAATACTTTGAAATTTCAATGGTGTTTATTTATTTATTTATTTTTTTTTTGAAACTTTTATTTTCATTTTGCAACAAACAAAGAAACAACACACCAAAAGATACAAAACAAGTATACAATAAGGAAAAGCAAACCCATTACCCCCCACCCCGGTGCTTCTTCTCTACCCGTTTGTATCAGCATGTGAGCGCTTCCAGTTAACAGTGATGATACATCACACACTCAAAAATATCCACAATACAGCATGATCATGAGACAGAGATATATACAAAGTTAGACAGTCAGATGAGAGCATTTAGCAAAATGTACATATTCATTGAACATCTTCCATTAAGACCAATAAGAAGGAGTCTGAACGGAGGAAGCACACAAACGAGGTATTTGTTCATATTTACTGTAGAGACAGGCATGATTCTACCATTCATTAAGGCTCAGATGGGAACTAATTTCCCAGTATTACTCAATGAGGGAAACAGCAATGCCAAGCATAAAGTTCAAAAGGAGATAAGCCATTTCTTGGGAGAGAGGGGATCCCCGCAACTGGGCGAAGTCCCACTACCCTCCGGGAAAGGGACTCCTGAGAGTGCAATATAGACTAAATACGACCCCAGACCCGACGCCAGTTATACTGTAGTGCGGGATATTCATGCATAACATGAAATGAAGTAATAAACCAATGGCCACAGGACATGTCCAGCAACCATTACCCTGAGTTGTGTTCCATATGTCTAAACTGTGAGGAGTGTGAAAACACCGGTGGGCTAGAAAGAAGAGGGTCTGAGTGAGGGAGGCGGGTCAGAAGCCCGGGTCCCTCTGCTCCAGATAAGGCTCCATTGCTCCGAGGTTAAAGTCACATGCAATTCTCTCTCCCATACTTTCTGCGCTATCAAAAAACATTGGTGGATAGTGGGAGTCTAATGGGAGAGTCATACCAGGGAGTAAGGTAAAAGGAATCGGTGAGCAAAGGCCCGCTACTATATCTAGCCACACAGGTCTGCTCGGTACTGGGGCTTCCAACCAACAAGCACCTTGTTTGAGAAGAAAAGATTGAGGGAGCACTTGAATAAAATCGCCACCAAGTATTAATGGAACATTAGCGGAGGCCGAGGCCAATTGCGCAAAACATGCATAGTGAGCAGGGTTGTCCACATTCGGGACATAGTACAAATACACGTGAATTCACTATCTCCAACCTCAAGGTGTACACGGGCCCATCTACCCGCAATGTCAGCGCTAATATCAGGTACAGTAGCGTGCAAACTTCTTGACCAGGATGACTATCCCGTACCATTTGGAAACGGTGGGAGAGTAGGCAGCTACCATGTGAGGCCTAGCATTGAGTTTCAGTGTTTCAGCAGAGTGTAGTGCGTTTCCTGAAGAAACACCTAATCAACGTGCTCGTGGCTAAGATAGCTAAGGATTTTCTTTCTGCTGAGTGGACCAGCAATGCCTTGTACAATGAATGATAGGAGTTTACATGAGGCCATTCAGAAAAGTTAAAATTCTGAGCATGATAGCACACATAATTTCACTGTGTCCCTCAAACTGACTGTATCTGGCTGTACACATGACATAGGAAAATAAGCTAATATAATACAGTGAAGCGCCCCACATTAACAAAGATAACCGCAGTACGGTAGAGGAGAAGCAAAACCCCAAAATTACTGGCGACCATGTGTCTGCGGGGAGAAACCCCAGAGAAGGCCGGAATTGAAAAAACATATAACCTGTAGGACTGTGCGTGCTCCGACTCCGACCGAGGCACACATCATGAAGGGATAGGAGACCAAAGACAAAAGTCATACAGAGAAAGAAAGAAAGTCCAGGCTATTTCTGTGCTGGGCTATGATCGCCGCATCGGGCCCTTCAAAATGGCGGATAGAGCCGGCAGATAAGAGTCCAAAATTTGGGATTAGCGCATCTGTTCTGCTTCTTTGGAGTCCAAAAATGTTGATAATAGAGCAGGATCCTCGAACGTCCTGGTCTGGTTATGGAGAGTCACTCGGAGCTTCGCTGGATACAACAGGCCAAAGCGAGCCTGTAGCTGTTGAAGTCGAGGGCGAAGAGCAAGGAGTTTCTTCCGACGGTCAACGGTAGGCTTTGCCAAATCAGGAAAGAAGGAGACCTTACGACCTTCATATTCCAAATGATGATTCGCTCGGGCAGCATGTAAAATTTGTTCCACTTGTTGATATCGTAGCAAGCTAAAGATAATAGGCCGGGGGGTCGTGCGGTTGAGCGCCATGCGGGCAGGAACACGGTGTGCTCGATCGATTTCCAGTTCTCTGTGAAAAGTAATCTTCAGCAAGGAGGGAAGAGTTTTGAGCAAGAATTCTCTTATATCTCCTGCTTCCACTCCCTCCGGCATTCCAAGGAGCCTCACATTGTTACGACGGGCGCGATTATTGCTATCTTCCAACTCCTTTTGAAGATTCTGTATCTGGCGCTCAGCCTCGTCCAGTTTGCCCAAGCGCACCTCGTGCGAGTCGAGGACCCCCGCCATATTGTCCTGCCGTAATGAAAGACCTTCAAGTCGGTCTTGGAGCACTCCAAAGTCTTCTCGCATGGCTCGAAGCGCTTCTCCATTAGACTGCACCAATTCTTTCACGCCGCGTATTTCCTCCAAAATCTCCAGGTGCATTGCGGGGTTTTCACGAAGTGGAACCATCTTCTGCGGGGAGGATACCTCCGTTTTGGAGCGTTTTCCGTGAGAAGAAGAAGGAGACCCGAAGTCCCAACGCGCTGGTTTGTGGGCCGCCATCCCCCCCGAGGTGCCCCGGTCAGCTCGGAGCAAAATAGTAAATTTATATAGGTATTAAGTCAGGATTCTGAGTAGGCCTCTCGGGAGCTTCAACGCTAAGCGTCCTACCCGCTGGACATCAGGCTCCGCCCCCTCGGTGTTTATTTTTTTTTTAAAGGAGAGGGGCCCTTTTCTATGGTGTGCTATGGTTTTGCATCTAACACACCAATAGCATGCAAAATCAAGGCACATTAGGTGCAAAGCCGCTGCATCAACTGTCAGGGGCTCGTACAGCATTTTTCTGGCAGTTAATACCCAGCATTGCATTCTAACTCAGGGCACTATCACCTCAAATGTCCTTAATTTCACTTATTGAGGTGGAGCTAATTGCACCTGTGCTAATTGTGTCACAATTAAGAACATAAGATACTCACAACATTTAAAATCTCACATGGTCTATCTGAAATCTACTTAAAATCTCTTATTCAAAAAATACCCGACAACAGAAGTAGAAAAACAAATTCCATGCCGACAATAAATACCAAGGTTGGCCTCACAACATCAAAAACAGCCTTTTCCCTCTTTGCTGCAGCTCTTTGGAATATGCTCCCAGATAAACTCCGTGGCATCAATGATCTGTCGGAGTTTAAAAAGAGACTAAGAGCACACCTATATTTAGAGCATTTCTCAAGTGATGAAGCGTAATTGTCAGCTCTTTGACCTTGTTTACCATTGTTTTATGTAACATATTTGTTCAAATGATTTTGAGTTCATGTTCTATGTAAAGCCGTATTGGCCTTGTTGTTTTTTGTAAACGGCTTAGACTTTCAGATTGGAGGTATACAAGATTAGCAAAATAAATAATTAAATATGACATAATAGATCAAGACAAAGGTCCATCAAGCCCTGTATCCTGTTTCTAACAGTGGCCAATCCAGTATTAATCCCTGTGCTGACTGAGCAGCACTCATCATGCTCACTCTCCACCCCTAAAATGCCCATTTATTACTCCACTGCGCGATTCACAGTTATTGAAGAATAGACCCATGCTGTGATGGCCATGTGCTAACAGTTACCATGGGTGACAGAGCATAGTTACTGTGTGCTTAAACCCATGATAAGGGCCATGTTTATTAAAGTGTGGTAGGGAAAGTGGAGTTAACATAAAGAATTCATGCGCTGGTAATGCACTACAGCCCAGTAGCAGCATTAAACACATTGGGCGTGGCCGCAGTATGCCAATACCACCATGCTAATCATGGCAGTAGCACAGTGGTAGAGAAAACATGGCCCAGTGTATGCTCACAGTGTATGTGCATGGTCCAACACGTAAGAAAATAGAACGCTACAAGCACAATATTGGGACAAAGGTAGCGGACCTCACGCGCCACCTAGATAAGATCTTAGATAGTGCTGGGGAGGAGTCTGAAGCTTGGTACATGTCGGTACCAATGACATAGGAAAATGTGGTAGGGAGGTTCTAGAGGCTAAATTTAGGCTTTTAGGTAGTAAGTTGAAATCCAGAACTTCCAGGGTAGCGTTCTCCAAAATGCTTTCCGTTCCACGCGCAGGACCCAAAAGGCAGGCAGAGCTCCGGAGTCTTAATGCGTGTATGAGAAAATGGTGCAGAGATGAGGGTTTTGGATTTGTTAGCAACTGGGGAACATTCTGGGGAAAGGAGGGGCTCTTCCGAAGGGATGGGCTTCACCTTAACCAGGATGGAACCAGGCTGCTGGCATTAACCTTTAAAAAGGAGATAGAGCAGCATTTAAACTAGATAATAGGGGAAAGCCAACAGTCGCCCAAGAGCGGATGGTTCAGAAGAATGTATCCTTGAAGGATACTACCAAAAGCAGAGGTTCCAAAAAAGACTAAAGTAGTCCAAATGCCCTTGAGTATGGAGCAGACAGAGCTTAAAGATCCCAAATTACCCATGTCTGTAAGTCCACTGTAAGTCCAATGTAAACCCCACACTGGACATTTATGTTACTTGTAAACCGTGCTGATGTTAAATAGTGCGGTATATAAACAATGTTAAATAAATAAATAAATAAATAAAATAAAATAAAATGTCTACCAAATAGCCAAATTAATATAAATCCCATGTAAAAAGGGGAAGGAGATGGCAGTGGGGGTGTACTATCGACCGCCTGACCAGAATGAACAAATGGATGATGAAATGCTCAAAGAAATCAAGGACGTTAACAAAAGTTACAGCGCAGTAATAATAATGGGTGATTTCAATTACCCTGGTATCAACTGGGTCAGTGTCACAGCAGGACATGCTAGGGAGATAAAGTTCCTAGATGAAATAAATGACTGCTTCTTGGAGCAGCTGGTTCATGAACCGACCAGAGGGGAAGCCATATTAGATCTAGTCCTTAGTGGAACACCAGATCTAGTGCAAGTTGGGGCCACTTGGCAATAGTGATCATAGCATGATCGCCTTTGATTTAATTAGTGGAGGAGGGATAGTACGGAAATCCACAGTACTACCTTTTAACTTTCGAAAGGGAGACTATGATAAAATGAAGAAAATAGTTAAGAAAAAACTAAAAGGAGCAGTTGCAAAGGTTAAAGACTTACATCAAGCTTGGGTGTTGTTGAAAAATACTATCTTGGAAGCCCAGACCAGCTGTATTCCATGTTTTAAGAAAAGTGGAAGGAAGTCCAAAAAACTGCCAGCATGGTTTAAAGGTGAGGTCAGAGAGGCTGTTGTTACCAAAAAAGCATCTTTCAGGAAATGGAAAAAAGAGCCAAACAATGAAACCTGGAAACAGCACAAGCACTGGCAAGTCAAATGCAAGGCATTGATAAGACAAGCGAAGGGAGAATTTGAGAAGAAGCTTGCTGCGGAAGAAAAAAACACAAAATAAAGACTTTTTCAAGTACATTCGTAGCAAAAAACCTGTGAGTCAGTTGGTCCATTAGATGATAGAGTGCTTAAAGGGGCACTAAGAGGTGACAAGACGATAGCGGAGAGACTGAATGAATTCTTTGCTTCGGTCTTTACTGAGAAAGATGTAGGGATGTTACCCATGATTGAAGTGGTATTTAAAGGTGCGGAAGAATTGAAGGAAATATCGATACATCGGGAAGATTTATTACAACTATTAGATAAACTGAAGAGTAGCAAATCACCTGGGCCAGATGGTATACATCCAAGGGTGTTGAAAGAACTGAAATATGAGATTGAAGACCTGCTATTAGTAATCTGTGGACTATTATTAAAATCATCTCTAATACTTGAAGATTGGAGGATCGCCAATGTAACGCCAATTTTTAAAAAAGGTTCCAGGGGTAATCCAGGAAATAACAGACCGGTGAGCCTGACGTCAGTACCGTGAAAAATAGTAGAAACCATCATAACGAATAAAATTACTCAGCATGTAGATAGTCATGACCTAATGGGAGACAGCCAACATAGCTTTAGACAAGGAAGATCTTGTCTTACTAATCTGTTATGTTTTTCTGAAGGTGTGAATAAACAGGTGGACAAAGGTGAGTCGATTCATATAGTGTATCTAGACTTTCAGAAAGCCTTTGACAAGGTCCCTCATCAGAGACCTTTGGCAAAACTAAAAAGTCATGGGATAGGAGGCAGTGTACTATTGTGGATCAGGAACTGGAGAAAAGATAGAAAGCAGAGGGTAGGGCTAAATGGCCAGTTTTCCCAATGGAGAAAGGTGAATAGTGGTGTAACCCAGGGATCTGTGCTGGGTCGGCTGCTTTTTGACATATTCATAAAAGACCTGGAAAGTGGAATAACGATTGAGGTTATCAAATTTGCAGATGACACAAAAGTATTTAAAGTTGTTAAAACCCAAGAGGATTGTAAAAAATTGCAAGAGGAACTTGTAAAATTGAAAGACTGGGCATCAAAATGGCAGATGAAATTTAATGTGGACAAATTCAAAGTTATGCACCTAAGAAAGCGCATCCCAAACTATGGTTACACGATGCAAGGTTCCGCATTAGGAACCACCACCCAGGAAAAAGATTTAGGCGTCATTGTGGTTAACATGTTAAAACCCTCAGCCCAGTGTGCAGTGGCGGCCAAGAGAGCAAATAGAATGCTAGGTACCATTAGGAAAGGAATGGAAAATTAAACAAAAGATATTATAATGCCTCTATATCATTCTATGGTGAGACCGCACCTTGAATATTGTGTGCAATTCTGGTGGCCGTATCTTAAAAAGGATATAGCGTTATTAGAAAAGGTTCAGAGGAGAGCCACCAAAATGGTAAAGGGGATGGAAGGATACTCCTATGAAGAAAGGCTAAAAAGGTTAGGGCTCTTTAACCTGGAAAAGAGACGGCTGAGGGGAGATATGATAGAAGTCTATAAATTAATGAACGGAGTGGAACGGGTAAACGTAGATCGATTGTTTACATTATCAGAATATAGAAAGACTAGGGGACATGCAATGAAGCTACAGGGTAAACTATTTACGACTAATAAAAGAAAATATTTTTTCACTCAACGTGTAATCAAACTCTGGAATTTGTTACCAGAGGATGTAATAAAGGCTGCTAGTGTAGCTGGGTTTAAAAAAGGTTTGGACAAGTTCCTGGAGGAAAGATCCATAAACCATTATTAAGAAGTTACCCAGGATAACAATGCTTGACCCAGTACAAGCATTGTGGAACTTGTGTCTTTTGGGGAAACTGCTAGGTACATATGACCTAGATTGGCCACTGTTGGAAACAGGATACTGGGCTTGATGGACCTTGGTCTGACCCAGTATGGCATATCTTATGTTCTTATGTTATGTTCTTATGTGTCTGTGGGCCTTGGATTCACTGTGGACAGTAAGAACTGTGCCTCTAGCATCCATACAGGAAGGTAGCAACTGGCCAATTCAGAACAGAGTGATGATTGGGAATGAGCTGAACAGCCAGAGAACTCAGATCACAGAGGATAAAGTACAAGAGGGCAAGGATATTATAATGCCTCTGTTTCATTCCATGATTCAAGCACACCTTGAATATTGTGTGCAATTCTGGTCACCGTATCTTAAAAAGAATATAGCGGAATTAGACAAGGTACAGAGAAGAGCCACCAAAATGGTAAAGGGGATGGAAGGATACCCCTATGAGGAAAGGATTAAAAGGTTAGGACTCTTCAATTTGAAAAAGAGAAAGCTGAGGGGAGATATGATAGAAGTCTATAAATCAATGAATGGAGTGCAACGGATTAACGTAGATCAGTTGTTTATGCTATCAAAAAGCAGAAATACTAGAGGACGTGCAATGATGCTACAATGTAACCAATGTTCCTTCTAATTTTCTGTAGGCTGTGTGTGCATAAAATATCAACTGTGCAGCTTTTGAAGGAAGGTTAAATTTTTGTGCACCACATAACGACATTCGGAGTTTTATATACTTTAAAATTTGACTACACATCAGAATACAGTATGTACACCACATTGATTTTAATCAAATTAAATGAAATAGTTGATTACAAAATGAAGCAGAAAATTTCTAGTAATTACAATCACAACTTTTAAATTTTAAGACGTCTGTGTTTTCTATCAGAATCAGAACAGTAATTTTTGTGCGCTCTGTTGTAAAGTATGTGCGCTCACTCAGCTAGGTGTGTGCGCGCGCACATGCGCACAGCTTAGAGAGAACAGTGAATGTAACCCATTTAAGACTAATAAGAGAAAATATTTTTTCACTCAATGTGTAATCAAACTCTGGAATCCATTACCGGAGGATGTGGCAAAAGCTGTTATTGTAGATAGGTTTAAAAAAGGTTTGGACAAGTTCCTGGAGGAAAGGTCCATAAACCATTATTAAAGAGGACCCAGGAAATCCACTGCTTACCCCAGGACAAGTATTGTGGAAGCTATGGACTTTGTTTACCTGCTGGGTACTTGATCGTGGATTGGCCACTGTTGGAAACAGGATACTGAGCTTGATGGATCTTGGTCTGATCCAGTATGGCATTTCCTATGTTCTTATCAGAAAGAAAAAACTTGCCGAGAGTATGTGCTGCATCTCTACCTGCATCCTACCAGTGACCAAAGGTAGGTGAGTGGGTAACAGAGTCATCCACCCACAAAGGGCCCCCTCTTTCTGGAAGGGGCTCTGAAAGCACACCACATGGAGGCAGTAAATCCTACACAGCCCACATCATGGGCGCCACAGCAGTCATGGTTTATAAGACTTGGGAGGATCAAAAGAGTCCCCTAGGTCCATGGATTACTACAACCTCATTACAAAAAGACCAGGCAGATAGACACCAATCAACAATCTCCAACAATGGAGACCCAAACTCAGCAATAGAAGTATTAAGTTGCTGCTCAGAGCTGGTAGCCACATTTTCCCTTGGTCAGGGTGAGAGGCCATCAGCCCACAGATAAATGGCCCATAGCAGTGCCATTTATTCACTGCCACATGAACCACCTCGCACAGGGGCCAGAGGCCAGGAGTCGGGGTCAGATGCTTCCACACTGTCATTTACCATGAAGTGCATCGCCTGATTGGTATGCCTTCCCCCCACTGTACTCTTCTGACTCCAACTCTGCCTCTGAGACAAGTACTGAGTGCACCATAGAGCACAGGCCCTATTTCCTGACATCTTCACAGCACATAACACCAACAACCCTCTGAAATCTATCCATTGCATATGCAGATGTGAACAGCAGTCCATCAGGACAGCTTTTGCTTTGTCCATGGATGTTTGATCACTGTTCCAGCAGGGTGACCGCAAACCTGCAGGCCCTGGTGTTGAGGTTGTCAGGTTCATGTATTCCACCACCATGTCAGCTGTACCATGCAGCACTCCCAAAACGATGGTCTAGGCACGTGCCTTGCTATTCAGCTCCCATCTCCTATTAGAAATCTATTGTTCCAATGTGTCAGCCCTGCTCCTGCCCCTCATATTTCCTAACACACACAAATGAACCAGGCATCCATACCATGTGGTTGGCACCTGGGAACATGGTGAGTGCAGCTAGCACCTAGTCAGAGGCTGGCATTAGCTGTGGTAGCGCTAGCATCGTGATTCTGTAGCTAGCGCATGACTACCATGCCCACTGTAGCTGTGCACCCTGACTCCACCCTCTTTCTGCCCAGACTCTGCCTTGGCCCTACCTACTCACATGTCACTGTGGTAGTGTGGAATTTTTAGCACACGCTTCTTGATGCAGCACAGCCTAACCGCATACCAACCGCATGCAAAACCCTGCCCAACCAACTAGCGCACTTTAGAAAACAAGCCCCTCATTGCACGTTAAAGAGTCACTTAGTTTTTTTTGTATTTTCAGTGTGTTTATACTTTTTCAATTTATTTTAGCAGTTATACATTTTTTATCTATCTTTTTTTTTTTATCTCTATTTCTTTTGACTGGCATTTTTTTGCTTATTCAGTTTTGTTTCTGTTATTGTTACTTTGCAACCCTCTCTGTACATCCTATGGATGAAAAAGCAGGTGATATATCTAAACTTGAATTAAATTAAAATGAAATTCAATTCTGGAGTTGAGATGCTATGGGATGAATTATTTACTACAGAAATAAGTGATTTCTATATCAATCTTTATAGAGTGTGAAATAAGTCTGTGATGAAATGGACATCGTATTAAGGATTGATAGTAAAATCTGAGGGATAAAATATGTAGATCAAGAATGATCAAGTTGAGCAATCTCCCTCAATATAAATTCTGTAAAGAAATATTAGTAGTGATGCGTTTTTCATGTAAGTCAGATACAGCTGCATTAATCTGAAAATATTTAGACAAGCTAACGAAATACATTTTTAGGACTGGAGAGCCTTTATAAAATAATAAAATAATAGATATTATTTTGGACAGACACCCTCTTATGAAATTATCCCACGTGAGGAGGGATTGAAGAAGGAAATCTCCCCCCACTAACTAGCACTTTCAGTTTGGGATGTTTTGCACAGGTGTTTTCCCAACAGCCAACATGAACATGACACTTTTCTGTGTAAAGCTCCATGGTAATACAGAGGAGACATTATTTACAAGAGGTTTTAGGGGCCCTAAAGGTTTAGGTGCAGTAAGTGCAAGCTCAGTATCTTAAATGCAGGAGTGGAGGAGTGGCCTAGTGGTTGGGGCAAGGTACTTCAGGCCAGAAGGTTGGTGGTTCAAATCCCACTAGAGGACAGCAACCTTGGGCCGGAAGGACTGGGGTTTCTAGTCCCACAGGTGCTCCTTGTGGTCTTGGGCAAGTCACTTAACCCTCCATAGCCCATGTTCCCTGTAAAATAGTTATCTCCAAGTTATAATGCCCTGTTCAATGTAATTTCAGTTTGTTCAATGTAAACTGCAGGTAGCATGTCCAGCATCTGCCCTGCAATTCAGGCACAGGCAAATGCTTACCATGAAGAAGTTGCATCTCTTGCCTTGGCAGGTAGAATGGGAGGAACTATGCTTTCTGCTGAGGTAGGAAGTTCAGCCTGCCACAAAGGAAAAAAAATGCCATTGGGCATGATTACTGTGGGACCCATCAGATTTAATGCCTCCCCCCCAGATTCAATCCACTTTCCAAAAGCCAAAGTAATCCCCCTGTTCCTATCCCCCCGTTCACTCCCAACTTTAGCACCCCCCTGTACAGCATGCAAGCAGTCACCAAAGATCCCTTTACTCGTCCCCCATTCCTAATCCTGACCCCAGGAAAACAGATGGAGCTGAAAAGAAACCCTTACAAAAAAACAAAAAAAAAACCCCAAACAGACCCTACAATCAGTACAGACCCCCCACTTCCATCAACTCACCGAAACCCAATTACTGCCAGAGGTGAGAGCTACCATTTTAAAAGTCACGACAGCCTGGACATCAGTGGAGAGGGTCTGCTCCTGCCTTGGCCCCACTAGATACCAGGGAATCTCTGGGTAAATCCTGGGATTGTGTCAGGCGAGGTGGATATAGGTGGGGGGATGGAAGGGAGAGTCTGTGCTGATTGGGGGGGGGGGGGTCTGGTTTGTGCACAGAAAAATTGTATCAAGATGCATGCTAGAAACATTATAGAGTCCATCTACTGAATAGGTCCCTAAAACGTAGATGAACGGAGAACAGGGATGAGATTAAAATAAGAAGGGAGGATCATATAGTAGGATGTCAATGTGAAAGGTTCAAATAGGCACCTATCTACATGTGGAAAAGGTTTTTATGAAATTACTTCTTCCAGAGTCATCTCAAACTGTTATAATATTAAGCAGTACTTTTTAAATTGTCTAGATCATGCGAAAGGATTTTAATAAACTATGCTCAAGACTGAATAAGCATACAGTATCAAGGACAATGTTGGTCATTTGTGCAAATAAAACAATATTTTATGCAGAAAATAGGTCTTTATAAAGTTGTCCAGGTTATATAGCTATGAAATTATGCTTTAACAGTCTATTAGCACATACTTTTAACCAGAATGAACATAGACATCACTGAGAGTGGAGTAAGGATAGAGTTTGAAATTCCTTGCGCATGGTGTAAAATGCACACACATACAAGTATGAGCCTTTCTCGCACATTTGCACAAGCCTCAGAGTTGCTTGCTTTCCCAGGGGTTGTTTATAAAAGTAGGTGCCCTGTTATAAAATTTCCCTCGGTAAGTTCACATTGCCCTCATCTAAAAAGGGAGCATGAGCTTGACCCAGTGGAGAAACTTGAGAAGTGTTCAAGGTTTCACAATGACAGTGAAAATAAATTGGAAATGGATATTCTGGGACATGTTTACTTGCTACTGTGGGACTAATGCAGACTTATCCCACAGCGTTAGCAGCTAATGTGGGGGAAATGCAAATATCGCAGGCACTTTTCTGCAGTATCTGCATTTCATGCAGTGGACTCAACGGGGTGGGGTCAGGGTGGGGAGTAGGCATGCCAATCATCGGCAGCTATCACATGAAACTTTGTCGTGCGATGGCTGCCATATTGGGCCTCATCTTGGCTGCAGATAATGCCACAAGAGGTGGCATTAGCTGCAATCAGCTCTGCTGTGAGGCTAATTGCAGCCACAATCGCTATCCCAGCACCAATCGGAGCCTCTCTACCCTCAGATCATTGTCAGTGCTGTGGATCTAAAGATCTGCAGCACCAACAAGTAAAAGAAAGTGGCCTCCCCCCTTCATCATCTCTTAACAGCTCCCGATCACCATTTGGAACTGTCTGGGGGGATCAATGCACCCCCCTGCAAAGTCAGCTATCCCTGATAACCAGTTGGGTGCCCAAAGACCCCTTTCTCCTGATCCTTATTAAAAAAAAAAGAAAAAAAAAGAAACAGCCAATTGGAGTCCCAATTCCCCTTTCCTTCCCCCATTAAAAGCCAGTACTCCCAGCTGGCCAGTCACCTGGGGGGGGGGGGGCAGTTGGAAGCAGTGACAGAGAGGCATTGGTCACTTTGCTTTTGAACGTGAGTGGACTGTGACTGGGAGGATGTGTTCAGAGTGTGCTATGGTACTGCATTCATTTCTGTATGTTTGGTTTGGTTCTTTTTTTTTTCATGTGCAAGGAGTATGTTGAATGTGAAATGGACTTGAATGAAGAGTGAGAAAATAGAAACACAGAAACATGACAGCAGATAAAGATCCCATGGCCCTTCCATACCAACTTACGTTTTACAGTCACTTTATTTTCCTTTGGAAATCCTCTGTGTTTGTCCAGTGCTTTCTTGAATTCAGATAGAGCCCTACAACCTCCACTAGGAGACTATTCCACTCAATTACCTCTCTTTCCATAAAGAAATATCTCTGCAAATTATTCCTGAGTCTATCCCCTTTCCCCTTTCACTTCACTGCAGAACTTTTCTTTAATTGAAAGAGGCTCTCCTCCTGTGTATTTATGTCATTGAGGTACTGTCGGCGCTCCCCCTTGTGGCCTGGAAGTTGCCTAGGGGTAAGAGGGTGCCCCGATCGTCCTTTGTATTAGAATTAACCCATTCGCATTTAGTTGTGTCTGGATAGATTAGAGCCAAGATCAAAGGTCGCAGGAAATTTCTTTTTATTTAGGAAATAAGGTTCTACTTGACCAAATCAAATTCTTTGGTAAGGAATTTGAATATTACAAACAAAAATAATCAGGATGCTTCTCCATTCATAAACATAAGCCTTATCACACAGTCCTTGGCTGGCCTTGCTTCTGCGGCTTAGTTTAAACACATATTCACAAAAGGTAATCCTTTACAAACAGCAATCTGTTCTCCGGTCCCCAGGAGGCAGTACAGTACTTCACTGTTATTTTCACAGCTTTGCCTAGCACTAATTCCCTGTCCACCAACAGGCTTTAAAACTCCGTACATTTCTCTCCAAGATACTTTCAAACTTTTAGCTCACTCATGGCTCCATTAATCTTGCAGTTTTATCAGACCAGCATTCATTAATTTGCCTGGCTAAAAGTTATGGGTTTTAGCAAAGAATGTTCTCATTCAGAACTTCTGGGTTTTTCTCCAATTGCTTTAAAAACCCTTTTAGCTTCTTATTCCTCTCTGGCACAAAGGGAACATTCAAACTCCATATCAGAAACCTCACTCTCATTATAAGTGTCTCCCAGTTCCATCTCCTCCCCACTGGACTCTATCAGAGACTTGTTCTCCACAGCGTCTGCCTGAGGAGCCTTCACATGCTGCAAACCTTTTATCAGCTGCTCCCAATTAGACTTCTCACTACGGGAGGTTGTGGGGGAAGGGCAGGAAAAGGCTTCCCTATTCAAAAGCTTTTTAAGGGCTTGTAAAGGCCTTGCCAGCAGTGTGGTGTCCCCTTGTAGGCTCAGCTAGAGACGTACCCTTGCTTTCAGGTTCTTTCAGGAATACTCTACTCCTCCGCTTCCCAACAGTAGCTTGGTTAAAACCAACTTTTTCAGGCTTCACGTCAGCTGCAGGTTTCCTGTCAGCTGAGCTGTGCTCCAGGCTGGAACTGTCCCTGTACTGTCTGCAGGAGGTATTTCCTCTAAACCTTCCAGTAAGGTCTCTGCCCCTCACCTCTGTCCTCAGAGGCTCCTTACACTGAGAATGGCCAGTCCACCAGCATTTAGAAAATATCTCTTCCTCAGAAGAGTCTTCCCCTGGGCTTTGCTCTGACCTTCTCTCCTCTCTGTTCCTGTCTCTGTTCAGCTTCCTCCGTCCCACCGACGCTGCAACAACTCCTGAGGTTGAATCTGAATCTCTGTCTGTGTCTGCTCCTTCTCTGTCTCTCCGTGAATGTGGAGCTGCATTTCTCCCTCCGTCTCTCCTTGAACGTGGAGCTGTGCCTGGGTCTCCGTTTTTTCTGTGAGTGAAACTTCCCTGCTTAAATGTTTGGGGCTGTCCTATGGCTCTTGACTCCGCCCCCAAACCTCTCCCATCACCTCCCTCGGTTTCCATGGGAACTGGGTGTGTCTTTGGCTTTACACTCCTGTGCAGGAAATCTTTGGCTTTGTTTAGAGTGTTAACCCTTGCTGTGCCCGCAGTTCTTTTGGGATCAGGAAAAAAGGACTGTTTTTCCTCTCTTTTTCTCCACTCTAAACCTGCTTCTCCACCACAGTACTTAAACATCTCTATCAGACCTTTTCTCTCCTACCTTTCCTCCAAAGTTTACACATTGAGATTTTTAAGACTGTCCCCATATATATTATGACCAAGACCACTGACTATTTTGGCAGCCATCCTCTGCACCAACTCCATCCTGTTTATATCCTCGAGGGTGTGGACTGCAGCACTGCACACAATATTCCAAATGAGGTCTCACGAAAGGTTTTTATATAGAGGACTATCACCTCCCTCTTCCTGCTGGCTATTCCTCTCCCTGTGCACCCAAGAATCATTCTGGCTTATGCCATCACCTTTTCTATCCATTTAGCCACCTTAAGATCATCAAAAGCAATCACTCCCGGGGGGCGGAGCCCGATGTCCAGCGGGATGGTCGCATAACGCTGAGGCTCCCGAGAGGCCTACTCAGAATCCTGAATTAACACCGGACATACTTGAATTTCGGCTCTGATCTTGCCGGGGCACATTGGTGAGATGGCGGGGACCAAACCCACGCGCCTGGAATTTGGATCTCCAGCGGCTTCTCACGGTAAACGCTCCAAAACTGAACCCCCGTCCCCGCAGAAGGGGCTGGCTTTGCGCGAGGGCCCCGAAATGCAGCAGGAAATCCTCGCAGAAATTAGAGGGGTTAAGGACCTCGTGCAGTCAAACGGTGAAGCACTTCGAGCGCTGAGGGAAGATCTTGGTGTACTGCAAGGTAGGCTGGAGGGGCTCTCTTCGCGTCAGGACAAAATGGAGAGTATATTAGACTCCCATGCGGTCCGGCTGTCCAAACTCGACAAAGTTGAACGTCAGGTGCGGGCCTTGCAGAAAGAAGTGGAAGATGGCAATAATAGAGCGCGCCGCAACAATCTACGACTCGTGGGCATACCGGAGGGAGCGGAATTGTGAGACATAAAGGAGTTTTTAAGTAAAATCCTCCCTTCCCTGCTCCAAACCACCTTTACCAAAGAATTGGAGATCGATCGCGCTCATCGTGTACCCACAAACATAACGCTCAACAGGAAGACCCCGCGGCCTATCATCTTTCGACTTTTGAGATATCAACATGTGGAACAAATTCTCAGTGCCTCCCGGGCAAAGGGCCATATGGAGTTTGAGAGCCACAAGGTCTCCTTCTATCCTGACTTGGCTAAACCCACGGTCGACCGCCGAAAGCGCTTTCTGGAATTTCGGCCGAGGCTTCAACAACTACAAGCACGCTATGGCCTGATGTACCCGGCCAAGCTCCGAGTCACGCTTCACAATCAGACAAGAACATTTGGGGACCCTGATCTACTAGCGGAGTTTTTGGACTCTAAAGAAGCCGACTTGATGCGCTGACTTCCAGAATATTCCTACCAGTACTCTCATATCCGCTGTGCCTGCCATATTGGATTTACCGCGACTCAGCGAAGAGTCTGTCGAGGGCGGTTTGTTGCCTTATTTTGAAGATATCTGGGACCCGACTCCATCTACCCATAGTAGCCTCGACGAGTATCAGAGACAGTGTTACTTATGGACTCTGGTGTTTCTTTTCTTTTACTATGTCTCTATCTTCCTCTCTAGGGCCTCCTCCCGCAGACATCTGGTCGCCATATTCATTGGGGGTTTTGCTTCTTCTCTAGGTTACTTTGGTACATACTTTTCTTTTTTTTTTTTTTTTTAATGCTTTATTTTCGTTTTATAACAACAAAGGAAAGGAAGACATACAGCTAAAAGACAAATACATACATAGAATGTGATACATACACCAAAGTAAACCCCTACCACCCCCCTCCCCCCTGCTTCTTCTCTAGAAACTAATCATTCCCGAAAACGGGCGTGTACTGACATTATTGTGGTACAAAACCTAACGGTGATCTGAAACATGATGAGTATACATTAAACAGACATGTCGGAGCAATGAGCAGAGTGTACATAATCATTGAGCATCTGCCATTTAGACAAGCGAGAGTGAGTTTGGATATGGGGAATAGCTCTCTGAGATATCTGCTCATATTTACTATATAAGCAGACGAGGTTCCACCATTCATTGGCAGTAATTCGAGAGCTATCCTTCCAATTCCTCGTGATTAAACATATGGCTATACCCAGCATGAAATCAAGGAGAAAGCGACCCTTCTTAGGAAGAGAGGGGACCTCCGCCACTGAGCGGAGTCCCACAATCTTCCAAGAAAGAGGCTCGTGGAGGTGTAAGATAGATTGAATACGACCCCAGACCCGCCCCCAGTAAACCTGCAGTTGAGGACATTCATAAAGAACATGAGCGAGGGTTCCCACAGCAGTATGGCAAGATCAACACTGGTCCCTAGCTGTTATGTTCCATTTGGCTATTCTTTCTGGAGTATAAAAGCATCTATGTGCAAAAAAGAAGAGAGTTTGGGTTACAGAGGCAGATCGGGAAACCCGCACTACTTTGCTCCAGAAAACGCTCCATTGCACAGGGGTTAAAGTGGTTTGCAGTTCGCGTTCCCAGGCTTGTTGAGCTCTACAAGTAGCAGTATCGGTACCCTGACATAATAATTTATAAAAGTTAGAGGCTACCCCATGTGTACTACTAATAGAGTGAATTAGTTCTAATAGCCCGTCCTCAGTAGGGGCAGAGGGCGGCAGGATTTGAGCACTTTTGAGGCAGTGTTGAAGCTGCATCAATTGAAAGTAATGTTTCGCTGGTAACGCAAATTCCTTTTGTAAATCAGAAAAGGTCTTCCAACGAGCTGCAGAGAAGAGTTGTTGGGGTGTCCAGATCCCCCTAGAGTACCAGGGTTTCCATGCAATCGTTTTATTTAGGACTTGAATTCTGGGGTTATTCCACAGCGGGAGTCCATCCTGAGGACATACGTTTGGACCCAGTGACAGAATGAGAGTGTTAAAGGCCGCAAGAGTATCGACAATCATTGGGGGATGGCGTGTGTCTACTTGATGGGACATGCCGGGGAGATGGATCAACGGAATTGGGCTACTTAGCTCCTCTTCAATGTCAAGCCAAACTGGTCTGTTGTCTGTTGAGGCAGCTAGCCATCGGGCACCTTGTTTAAGTAGGAAGGCTTGATGATATCTAAAAAAATCAGGAAAGCGGGTACCCCCTAGTTCCTTCGCAGACTGTAATTTTTGTTTAGCTACTCTTGGTGGTTTTCCCTGCCAGAGATAATGGACGAGAAGGCCCTCTATGTCTTTGTAGGTGTGTAGCGGGAGGAAGCAGGGCAGCATTTCTAAAATATAGTTCACTTTGGGGACTATCATCATTTTGACGGTTTCTAGGCGGCCCCACCATGTAAGGGATAAGGGAGACCACCGATTTGTGAGCTCACGGACTTTGGAGACTACCTCCTTGGCATTAAAACTAATAGTGTCTTCTAAAGGAGAACAGTAGTGGACGCCAAGATATTTCACCATGCGGGATTGCCAAAGGAAAGGAAAGGCCTGCATGTCAGCCTCATGTACCCAGCGGTTCAGTGGGAATGCTACGGATTTGGTCCAGTTTATTTTATAGCCCGATAATTGCGAGTATCCATCAATCAGGTCCAAGACAGCCGGGACCGAATCAAGGGATACAAAGAGCATAAGGTCATCTGCATATGCAGAGAGTTTAATCTCTCTGTGACTGAAGGGGACACCTCGAATACGTGCGGACTGTCTAATAAGGAGGGCGAGGGGTTCAAGAGCTAGATCAAAGAGCATTGGTGATAGGGGGCAACCTTGACGCATGCCTCTTTGAAGATTAAAAGGCCGAGACTTAATGGCATTTACACAAATACTGGCAACGGGTTGAGAATACATGACTTGGAGGTATCGGAGGAAGCCCTCCCCAAAGCCATACCATCGGAGAACTGCAAATAAGAAGGGCCATTCCAGGCGATCAAAGGCTTTTTCAGCATCTAGGGAAAGACCCACCCATGGGTGGTCTAAATTGGCAGCACTGGATAGCACATGGCACAAGGTCCGAGCATTGTCAGTGGTGGAGCGGCCGGGTATAAAACCACATTGGTCGGGATGGACTAAGGTGGCCATCCTGTCAGATAGCCGGGTGGCCAAGATCGTTGCGAAGATCTTATAATCGGCATTAAGTAGGGAGATTGGACGGTAGTTGGCGGTTAGCAGCGGGTCTCTGCCTTCTTTCTCAAAAACTACCACATTAGCTGCAGAAAAGGATCCCAAAGAGGATGTATCTACCGCAAGGGCAGTAAAGTAAAGTTTTAAGTAGGGAACTAAATCTGCACTGAACGTTCTGTAGAATTCTGTTGGGAGACCATCAGGCCCAGCGGCTCGACCCGAGGCTGTTCGTTTTAGGGCAGAATGGATCTCTGAAGTAGAGAAGGGTTCATCCAGCGCATCCCTATCAGCTTCAGAAAGGGTCGGCCGCTGAATACCAGAAAACAAGCGCTCGAAGGTCTCGGATGAGAACTCACATTCAGATTGATATAGACGGGTATAGAAATCCCGAAAAAGTTCTACGATATCGGAGTCTGTGGTCAGTATGCCCCCTCCCTGTGGGGCGCGAAGGGCCGCTACGCGTTTGGCTTCTTTTTGACCTTTCAAGGCGTTGGCTAAAAGTCGACCGGCTCGGTTGCTTTCACGGTAGTATGTCCCTTGCTGAAGTGCAATACTCTGAGAAGCTGCAGTTGAGAGGATTGCATTATATTGAAAACAGAGACGCTGTAAGCGAACTAAGACGCATGGATCAGTACGTGAAGTTAGAACTCGTTCGCCGGCTTTGATTTGTTGGTCTAGTATAAGGAGCTGCTGTTTGCGTTGTTTCCGCAGGCGAATTTGATAACTAGTGATCGTTGCACGAATGGCCGCTTTAAAACCCTCCCACCAAGCCCAATTTGCAGTGTCCTGGGGTAGGTTAAAGTGAAAGTAGTCCTGTATGGCTGCTCGAATTTCTAACTGGAACTCTGGTTGAGTTAATAGGGCTCTATCAAAGAACCAGGCCCCCGAATTCCCTTGGGGCGCAGTGGTGTGTAATTGAAAAGAAATAGCAGCGTGATCTGAGATATGTTGGGAGTGAATCTTTGCAGTGTCTACCTGAGGAACTAACAGTTTTGATATTAGAAAGAAATCTATGCGAGACTGGGATTTATGAGGGGAAGAGAAGAAGGTAAAGTCAAGCTCATTGGGGTGTAGTAGCCTCCATAGATCGACTAAAGCAAGATCTTTGATCATAGAGGTAAGCGTAGTGTGACTCTTGGGGGGACCACTCGTCCTAGGCGGCTGTTTGTCAATCAGGGGATCAAGAACTAAATTGAAATCCCCCCAATGATCAATGAAGTATTAGCAGAGGCCTGCGCAACCTGAGCAATGGTAGCAAAAAAGGCAGGGTCATCTACATTAGGAGCATAAAGGCATATACATGTAACTTCAAGGTTACCTATCTTGAGGTGAGCCCTGGACCATCTGCCTGCTGTATCTGAGCTAGTCGCAATAATAGTAGCATGCAGAGATTTCCTAACCAGTATGGCAACCCCACATTTCTTAGTAACAGCTGGGGAATAGGCGGCCACCATGTAAGGTTTAACATTGAGTTTAAGAGTTTCCTTCGAATTTAAATGCGTTTCTTGGAGGAAAATCAGGTCCGCAGCTTCATGACTTAGATAGCTCAGGATTTTCTTCCGTTTTATCGGATTATTGATGCCTTTTACGTTCAATGATAAAATCTTACATGGTGCCATCAATCGGTAATAGACATTTTAGGTAAGGGCGCTTGAAAACATACAACATAAGCAGAATCTGTACAGCAATGACATAATCACCGAGTATGCTGGCTAATACACCCCATATTGAAAAGCATGTACCAAAGTAACTTAGAGAAGAAGCAAAACCCCCAAAGAATATGGCGACCATATGTCTGCGGGAGGAGGCCCTAGAGAGGAAATAGAAGACATGTAAAAAAGAAAAGAAACACCAGAGTCCATAATTAACACTGTCTCTGATATTCAGCGAAGCTACTCTGGGTAGATGGAGTCGGGTCACAAACATCATCAAAATAAGGCAACAAACCGCCCTCGACAGACTCCTCGCTGAACCGTGGCAAATCCAAGATGGCGGGTACAGCGGATATGAGAACACTGGTAGGAACACTCTGGAAGTCAGCGCATCAAGTCGGCTTCTTTAGCATCCAAAAACTCCGCTAGTAGATCAGGGTCCTCAAATGTTCTTGTCTGATTGTGTAGCGTGACTCGGAGCTTGGCCGGGTACATCAGGCCATAGCGTGCTTGTAATTGTTGAAGCCTCGGCCGGAATTCCAGAAAGCGCTTTCGGCGATCAACCGTGGGTTTAGCCAAGTCAGGATAGAAGGAGATCTTGTGGCTCTCAAACTCCATATGGCCCTTTGCCCGAGAGGCGCTGAGAATTTGCTCCACATGTTGATATCTCAAAAGTCGAAAGATGATAGGCCGCGGGGTCTTCCTGTTGAGCGTTATGTTTGTGGGTACACGATGAGCGCGATCGATCTCCAATTCTTTGGTAAAGGTGATTTGGAGCAGAGAAGGGAGGATTTTATATAGAAACTCCTTCATGTCCCCCGATTCCGCTCCCTCCGGTATGCCCACTAGTCGTAGGTTGTTGCGGCGCGCTCTATTATTGCCATCTTCCACTTCTTTCTGCAAGGCCCGCACCTGACGTTCAACTTTGTCGAGTTTGGACAGCCGGACCACATGGGAATCTAATATGCTCTCCATTTTGTCCTGACGCGAGGAAAGCCCCTCTAGCCTGCCTTGCAATACACCAAGGTCTTCCCGCAGCGCTCGGAGTGCTTCCCCGTTTGACTGCACGAGGTCTTTAACCCCTCTGATCTCTGCGAGGATCTCCTGCTGCATTTCTGGGCCCTCGCGTAGAGCCAGCCCCTTCTGCGGGGACGGGGGTTCAGTTTTGGAGCGTTTGCCGTGAGAAGCCGCTGGAGATCCAAATTCCAGGCGCGTAGGTTTGGTCCCCGCCATCTCACCAATGTGCCCCGGTAAGATCAGAGCAGAAATTCAAGAATGTCCGGTGTTAATTCAGGATTCTGAGTAGGCCTCTCGGGAGCCTCAGCGTTATGCGACCATCCCGCTGGACATCCGGTACATACTTTTCAATTTGGGTGTATTGGCCAGCATACTTGGTGCTTATGTCATTATTGTACAGATTCTGATTATGTTGTAAGTTTTCAAGCGCTCTTACCTAAAATGTCTGTTATCGATTGATGGCACCATGTAAGATTTTCTCATTGAACGTACAATGAATCAATAATCCGATAAAACGGAGGATAATCCTAAGTTATTTAAGTCATGACGCTGCGGACCTGATTTTCCTCCAAGAAACACATTTCAATTCGAAGGAAACTCTCAAACTCAATATTAAACCTTACATGGTGGCCGCCTATTCCCCAGCCGTTTCTAGGGAATGTGGGGTTGCCATATTGGATAGGGACTCTCTGCATGCTACTATTATTGCAATTTGCTTAGATACAGCGGTTAGATGGTCCCGAGTTCACCTCAAGATAGGTAACTTTAAAGGTACATGTATATGCCTTTATGCTCCTAATGTAGATGACCCTGCCCTTTTGCTACTATTGCTCAGGTTGCGCAGGCCTCTGCTAATATTTCATTGATATTGGGGGGGATTTCAATTTAGTTCTTGATCCCCTGATTGACAAATAGCCGCCTAGGACAAGTAGTCCCCCCAAGAGTCACATCGCGCTAATCTCTGTGAACACAGATATTGTTCTAGTCGATCTATGGAGGTTACTACACCCCAATGAGCTTGACTTTACCTTCTTCACTTCCCCTCACAAATCCCAGTTTCGCATCGATTTCTTTCTGATATCAAAACTGTTGGTTCCTCAGGTGGACGCTGCAAAGATTCACTCTCAGCATATTTCAGATCATGCTGATATTTCTTTTCAATAACATACTACTGCACTCCAAGGGAATCCGGGGGCCTGGTTCTTTGATAGAGCCCTATTAACTCAGCCAGAGTTCCGGTTAGAAATTCGAGCAGCCATGTATGATTACTTCCAGACCCTGGTACTCCAGGGGGATCTGGACACCCCAACAGCTCTTCTCTGCAGCTCGTTGGAAAACCTTTTCTGATTTATACAGGGAATTTGCGTTACCAGCGAAACATTACTATCAATTGATGCAGCCTCCATGCTGCCTCAGGGGTGCTCCGGTCATGCCGCCCCCTGTCCCTACTAAGGACGGGCTATTAGAACTAATTCACTCTATTAGTAGAACACATGGGGTAGCCTCTAACTTTATAACTATTATGTCAGGGTACAGATACTGTCACTTGTAGAGTCCAACAAGCCTGAGATCGCTAACCGCAAACCACTTTAACCCCTGTGCATTAGAGCGTTTTCTGGAGCAAAATAGTGCGGGTTTCCCGGTCTGCCTCAGTTACCCAAACTCTCTTCCTTTTTGCACATAGATGTTCTTATATTCCAGGAAAATAGCCAAATGGAACACAACTGCCAGGGATCAGTGTAGGTCTTGCCATACTGATGTAGGACCCTCGCTCATGTTCTTTATGAATGTCCTTAACTACAGGTTTACTGGGGGCGGGTCTGGGGTCATATTCCATTTACCTTACAACTTCACGAGCCTCTTTCTTGGAAGACTGTGGACTCCGCTCAGTGACGGAGGTCCCCTCTCTTTCTAAGAAGGGTCGCTTTCTCCTGATTTTATGCTGGGTATAGCCATATGTTTAATCACGAGGACATGGAAGGATAGCTCTCGACTTACTGTCAATGAATAGTGGAACCTTGTCTGCTTATATAGTAAATATGAGCAGCTATCTCGGAGAGCTATTTTCCATACCCAAATTTATTCTCGCTTGTCTAAATGGCAGATGCTCAAAGATCATGTACAATCTGCTCATTGCTTCGACATGTCTGTTTAATGTACACTCATCATGTTTCAGATCGCTGTTAGGTTTTGTAACACAATAATGTCAGTACACGCCCGCTTCGAGAATGATTCAGTTTCCTAGAGAAGAAGCAGGGGGGAGGGGGGTGGCAGGGGTTTACTTTGGTGTATGTATCATATTCCATGTATGTATTTGTCTTTTAGCTGTATGTCTTCCTTTCCTTTGTTGTTGTAAAACGAAAATAAAGAATTTAAAAAAAAAAAAGCAATCACTCCCAGGCCCCACGCTTCTTTCATTGACAGAAGTACTTCACCCCCTATATGAAATCCTTTCACTCCCTCAAAATGCAGATGTGTGCACCAGCTACCCCAGATCAGTCATGACTCATACATTCTGTCACAGTCTGGCATACATGACTGCTTCCATAGTGGCTAGATGGATTATGGATGGATGCTAGGTGAGCACACACCAAACACCCACTCACACTACTGAAGCAGAGGTCAAATGCTGATTTTCAGTCCCTCCCCAGAACCTACAAAGAGGCCTACAGTAGGCATGACCAACCTACTATAACCACTGACAATTGTTGACCTATGTTGCATGTAGCCATGCTCCAACCCCCACAGTTGACAGAGGATATCCTCTATAGACCTGGTTTATGAACACCATTGCCTACCTGAGGGGTGAGCAGAGCTGAACTACAATAGAGAATACATGAGGTCCAGGGCTGTCATTCAGCAGATAATGGGAAACCTGAAGAGCAGATTCAGGAGCATGGATAGGTTGGGGGAAGAGTTTCTCCACAACCCAGTGAAATGCTCTGACATCTTTGTGGCATGCTGCATAAACTGGCCCTCAAATGCAGGATGCCTGACTGCTCTGCATGGACAGTGATGATGTGGATGATGCATCAGCTCTCCAAGACAATGGGAAAGTGGTTCTTCTGTTTGAACTGATTTGAATTGTTTATAAGGGTGCAAATAATCATGTCCTGGCAATGCCCCAGTTTCTATACTATTTCCTACTATTTCCCTTTTTAGTTGGCCTTGTTTTATTTGATTCTTTCATGTGTCAAATATATATGCATATATAGTCCAAATCCATTTCACTGGCCACTTTCGTTTTTAGGACATGTTAGACATTAAAGGGTTGACCTGCAAGGGTGCCAGTAATGTTGAACACAACTGTATACTGTATTGCTCCCTTGTATTTTTGCAGCCCAAATGCTTTTTAGTATTAAATCTCAGCTACCAAATTCTCAACCATTCTTCAAGCTATGCTAAATCCCTCCTCATGTTATCTACACCTTCCTGAGTGTCTAATCTACTGTAGATTTTGGTATCATCCTCAAAGAAGCAAACCTTACCCGACAGCCCTTCCACAATATCACTTACAAAAAATGTTAAAAAGAATCAGATCAAGGACAAATACCTGAGGAACCACACTTGTAACATCCTTCTCCTTGGAGTAAGCTCCATTTGCCTGTACCTTTGTTGCCTCCCACTCAACCAATTTCTAACCTAGTCAGTCACTTTAGGATCCATCCCTAGGGCACTCAATTTATTTATAAGTCGCCTGTGCAGAACAGTGTCAAAGACTCTACTGAAATCTAAGAGCTTTCCCTCTATCCAACTATCTGGTCTCCCAGCAAAAGAAATTAATGAGATTTGTCTGACAAGACCTGCCTCTTGTAAACCCATGCTGCCTCAGATCCTGCAATCCATTGGATTCCAGAAACCTCCCTATCCTCTGTTTTAACAGAATTTTGATTAATTTATTTGCCACAGAGGTCAGATTAACTGGCCTGTAGTTCCCACCCTCATCAGCTTCTGCATATTCTTCCCCTTTACCCATGTATCTGACAAGACTACTCTTGAACTTCCTCCTCTCACTAACATGTATGAAAAATGTTTTATCCCCCCCCCCACCCCAATGGCTATATATTCTTCCATTTCTATCTTTGCTTTCCTGACTCTAAGCTTCTCTTACCCTTTCCAAATATTGATGTTTCCTCTTTCTGTGATCTCATGTATTTTAGGAAGACCACCCTCTTTTTCTTCATCTACTTTATTCAGGAAGCATTGTGGCCTCCTTTTCCTGTTATATTTATTTATTTCCTAACAAAAAGGTTTGTTGCCCTTAAATTATCCCCTTTCTGTTCTGCCCACTCCTTTTCTTATTCTCTAGCTATTCTCATTCTGCTAATGACTCCTTGAAGTATTGCCCCATCTTGTCAAAATTAGTTTTCCTAAAGTCTGGAACCCTCACTTTTGAATGGACTATATCAGCCCTTGTCCTAATACTGATCAGCACCATCTGGTGATCACTGGATACAAGATGATCACCCACTCTAACCTCAGAAATACCTCCCCATTCGTAAGCACCAGGTCAAGTATGGCCCCATCACATGTGATTTCTGTTACCAGTTGCTAGTAGAGCTCTTCCTGTAGAGAATCCAGGATCCTCTTATTTCTAGACAACACCACAGCAGGGATGTCCCAATCAACATCCAGCATATTGAAATCACTTATCAATGTCACTTCTCCCTTCATAGCAATACTGTGGATATCTTCAATTATATCTCTGTCCACTTCTGCCTTGAAGGAAGTCTGTTTATCACACCAATGCAAATGGATGTTCCATTCCCTCTTTCTAATTTAACCCACAGTGCCTCTCCCTTCCCTCATATGTCCTACAATTCTGTCGCTTTAATATTATTTTTTTTACATATACACTCAATTCACAATATTCGTATGGGATAGGTTCCCTGAAAATTCTGCAAATACTGAAAACATGAATACTGTACCATTATTGCCTATCAATATAAAACACATTGGGGTATGTTTACTAAACTGCGGTAATCGTACATAACGCGCGTTATGATGCGCTAACGATCGTAATGCTCTGCGGCGCGGTAAAACACCGCAGAAGGTGGAGAGAGGGTGGAGAGAAGGGGTCAGTGGGCGGAGAGTGGGTGGGGAGAGGCTCCCCTCACACTAATGCGCTGATTTTCAGAGCTGAATTCCAACGCGAATGAAAACCTGCCGTTAAATGCACATTACAGTGGAGAGAAACCATTTAAGTGTCAGCAATGTACAGCCCAGGCAGGGAAACCAAAAAAAAAAAGTGATAAGTGTGATACATGTGCACAGAACAAAAGGGCACAGAAACACTGAAAATGACCCCAACAAACTGGAAAAAAACAATAACCAAGTTGGCCAATAGTGGTATCAATGAGAAACATCAACCCCTCCCCCCCGAGTAAGCTCCATAGAACAGATATAAATCGTTGGAGGGTCTATACTCTGTCCCCATACAAGGTGAATGAGCCCACAGTGAAATAGCGCTGCTCAGGGTTTTCCCCCACCATCGGACAGGGTTCCTATGGCGTGCAAATGTCCCGCAACATCAAGGCGGGCATGTCGGAACGGCAACTGGACAGATGCCGGAGAAGGGGATACAGAGGGCCGCAGGCGGCACATGCTGTGGTGGAGCTGGGCCTCAGTGCGGACTAGGGTGATGCCTAGGTGGCCCATACGAATGCTGAAACAGCGGAGCAGCCAGACAGCAACTGCTGAAGGCCCAACATGGGCACGAGTGTGTTTACCAAAGTGTCACAGGGGATAGTACCCAACAGCTACCCCCAAGGGCACGGAACATTGGCAGGCAGGGCTGGGGGGGAGCGTGGATGTCTATGCAGGCACCCCTACCCCAGAACCCGCACCATAGGCAGCCGCCTACCTGCACACTGGATGGCCTGAGACTGCGCACCACCAGCTCCACCAGCAGAAGGGCATGTCAGCACGGTGGCTGAGGGATACTGGTGGTGGAGGGGGCAGTGGCAGCTGCCCAGACAGACCGTGGCCTAGCCCTGTATAGGTGGATGCCATGCACTGCAACAGACAGGCCCTGTCTGACCAACAGTCATGGTATCACCAGGGAATGCACCATCTTTGTGATAACATGGTGGTGCAGTGCAAAAAAACAGTATATTCAGCAGCAGAAGGTCACAGGTTCGAGTCCCAGCTGTGGTGTCCACCAACCCAGTCCTCATATTTTACCCACTACTATAACGTACTAATACAGACAGAACCTTTCTTGCAGATGACGTAAACATGCCCAAAACACCTACATTTTACCCTACAGAGCACAGACACCATAAACATGCACATTACCTAGAGCAGAGCCTCCCAAATGCAGTCCTGGAGGGCCAAACACCATTCCGGTTCCATGCTGCCTCTGATAAAGATGCCTGTGCTGCATTTCTATGCGCCACCCCCATGGTATGCAGATGTATCTCATGCATATTCATGAGGGACAGCATGAAAACCCGAACAGTTTGGCACCGCAGGACTGGAGTTGGGAACCTCTGCCGTAAAGCAGCAGCCAACAGGGGCAGACACACCCGCACCCACAGGCCCCATTATCCAAAGCCTCCTGGAGAGGCAGGACTTTGGGCTCTGTGTGCATCTCCCAATACTAGCACTTGCCTACCTTAGTAATGCCACCATAAACCTGGGAATATGGTACAAATCTATCAAAAGGTTGCTATGATTACTGGCAGATAGCAATTCCTAGGTTAAGTACAATTTTCTGAGTGAGCTGCATCATAGCAACCTTTCTGATGTCTGTGGAGTGTGCTACAGGTCTTGTGTCTGACAGTGTTTATCAACCTGGGAGTGACTCCTACAGTATTGCGTACCATAGTCATGCCTGCACTGTGCCCAGGACTGGTGTGGTGGCCTGGGCTGCCCAACACCTCTATAGTTGCACAATGCTGGCATAGGTGTGGGGAGTGTGTGTCTGTCTATCCAGTGTGTGGTGGCTGCCAACACCCTCCACAGCCCACACTGCTTGCACTGTTGCCAGTATTGGCCTGCCAATGTGCATAATGAGGAGCAAGGAACCGTGAGAATAGCCTGGATAGGGTGGCCTAGCCTGGCCGCATCTGCACAGGGCATAGGGCAATGGCTCGGACATTGTAGTGCCCGGTACCACCTGCACGGACAGAGTGGCCACAGCATGTCCTGCTGGGAGGTCACTCTCGCCCTGACTGAGCAGTGACCATGGCATCGCTAGGTTCCCCCATAGTGCTGTATAGTATCTTTCTCATGTGATATTTATGGGTTCTCTTTTGTGGCCTGATCACTGACTTATCTGCTTGGTGTGTATGCTGACCTCCCAGTTTTGGTTACACGCATCTTCTCTGGGACCATGCTTTATGGACTAGCTAGCAGACTGTTTGCAGCTAGTATGTGTGTTGCTGGAACACCTTGCAGGGTGCAGCGGCTGGAGGCTTGCTGCTGGAGAATGTCAGATGGGGGGGATGGGCAGCTGTGTGTTTCCAGGCCTTCTGTCTGCTATTGCTTTATGGATGTGTACAGATCTGCATTGCCTGCCCTGTAGGGTGTTTGATCTCTAGCAGGACTGGGGTGATGGTCCCCTCTACTACCACCATTGCAGGGGGGTAGAAAGTGGATCTGTTGGCCGGAGATCCTGTCCCCCACCCTGAGCCCCAGAGGGTGTGTTGGGTGATGGTATGTAATCTCCCTGTGGGTCCCAACACCCCCATTCACTTACATCATGTGACCATGGCACCCACACAGGGTATGCACTTTTCTGGGTGCATCATAGTCCACAAGGGCTAGATGTGACATACAGATGAACGCAGGCATATCCTAGGAGTGTTTGCAAGGACTACCTATCACACATTGTCACTGATGGGGACCTGCAGCATAGCCTATCTCAGCAAAGCCAGGTGCTGTGAGAATGGTGCTGGGCACCAAACCTCTCCCTCAGGGTGAGCACAGGACCCACACACTGTGACGGTCTGTAGCTACTCTGTGCCACTAACACACACCGTCGGCACCCCCTACCAGGCTGAGGTCCTGTGGGGTGCATACCCCATCTTGTGATCATCTGTAGACTGCTGATTTACATGTGCTGTGCATCCTGGGTACGGATGGGTTGACCCTATCCTGGTAACCACAGCAGAATGTGGGTGTGGTGCCATGCAGTCCTCCCGTAGCCAGCCATGTGTTTGTTAGCAGCTCTAGCCCACTGGTTACTTCACTGTCTGTGGAGCCAGAGTTCATGGGTTCAAAACCTACAGTGGGGTTCATTGATAGGGCTGTCTTAGGCATTGTCTATTTTATTGTATATTAGTGCTGCCAGCAGAAACACCCTCAGGGTACTGTCACCATAGGGTGGCTTATACGGCGCCCTATAAAGCGCCTTATAAGGTGCCTTATATGGTTTCCTATAGGGGACATTATAGGGTGCCTTGGCAGACAGCACACTTTATAATGTGCCCTATGGAGAGCCTTCTAGGGTGCCTTAGGTGGCACCTTAGGTTACGCCACTGTGAGGGTGTGTTTGCTGGCAGCACTATTAAAGTACAACTAAACTTCCTCACAGCCCAATACTTAACCCTTTCCAGGCCAAGCCCAAAACTTTCAGGATCCAAACTTCTGCCAAAATATTCCTATCAAATGGTATATAATACATGACCATGGCAGAGGGAACATCACTATTGGAACATATTGAATAAGACGGGTACAATTTTCCTGACATATGCAAACATTAACCCGGCTGCAGAATGTGGATTAAATTATTATAGTAGGCCTTCAAAGGGTTACACATGACGCCTCAGCCAGCCTTATTCATTAGGCACACTGGGGAATTAAACCCATGACCCTTGTACCATCAGTCTGTGTAGTAACCATTGTGCTACAGCTCTGTTTCTGTTTTGGGGTGTCTGCGTGCCTTCTTAAGCTTAACGCGCAGTAACGCGTCCTGTAACGATCGTTGCTGCGTGGCGCCTTATAACGCACGTTATTGGTAACGATGTACCGCCCATGTCCTTTTTTGGCATTTCTTCCACTAACGCGGCTCCTAACGCGAATCACACTAACGCAGTTTAGTAAACATACCCCATTGTAGACAACAAACAGCCTATTTACCAAGGGAGATGGTGCTCGAGGATTCACAGTCGTCTCTGCTGGGATGCTGGGAGGCACTTATACAAATGTCCACAATAGAGAGATAAGGGAGGTGTTAGGACTAGGAGCGCTATGCTCACTGGATGGGGAACCCCAGGGCCTCCTGAGCTCAAAATAACCAAGGGAGAGGTTGCTGCCATGCAAGGTGGATGAGATGGTGAATGATAAAAAAAAAGTGTTTTGCACAGATGTCCTCCGGGGTGTCATTATCAAAAGAGGGGAGCTATCATTGCAAAACAGGGAATGTTTTTTTTTTAAACCTCTCGACCTTGACTGCCTTCAAAATAACCAAGGGAGAGGTTGCTGCCATTCTATGGCGCAGGGGATGGACATGGTGAGATGGATGGCAGTCAACACCTGCAACATCAGTCTCCTCTGTAATGAGTCCTGCATCACTGGTTGAAGGTGTGGGAAAGGTTTTTGCCTGAACTAGCTTGAAGTACTGCTTCAAAATGCTTTGTTTGGATTTCCATCTCAATTGTTTCAGCATTTCAATGAAGGGAAGAAATGTGGCATCGAGTTCCTTTTTGAACTTCCGGCTACGTTCCAGCATGGGATCAAATTCCTCTCTCTTCTTTGATAGCTGTTCCACCATGGATACCTTTCTCTCAATTTTAGCTATTGTGAGAGGCACAATCTTTGGAGTTGATTGCTGTTTGTCGTCATCATCATAATCACAGTGCATAATGCCCTGCTTAGCCATCATATCCAATTCTTCATTGGTGAGCTCTTCCATTAGAATTTCTGCAACATCCTCCTCTTGCATATCTTTGAAACCTTCGCCACCAATCCTATGCACCAACTCCATGATTGCATGCACCTTGTTGTTTACACTTTCGTTGACACCAGAAAAGCCTTCAAAAGTTGTGACATGTTTTGGCCAAACCTTCTTCCAGTTATTTATTGTTGCCTGAGATACATTTGCCATGCTACTTCAATATAGTCAATAATGTGACAGATTGTGATGGATTTCCAGAAGTCCATCATCATGGTTTCTGGGTTTGTATCTAAAGTATTGCATGCACTGAGGTAGAGCTCCTGCATATAGTGGCTTTTAAAAGTTTTTATTATTCCCTGATCCAATGTTTGGATCAGAGAAGTGGTGTTTGGGGAGATGAAAATGACTGACGTTTGGGAGTGCATTTTCCAGCTGCTCTCGAATGTGAACCAGTGCATTGTCTAACATCAAGAAAACCTTGAACACAGGGTTTTTGCTATCAAGGTATTGTTTTACGTCTGGTATGAAGCAGTTGTTGAACCAATCTCAAAATATTTCAGATATCATCCAAGCTTTCTGGATCCATCTTCAATGCACCAGCATGTGGTTCACATTTCTTCCTTTCAGTGCATGAGGATTTTGGGTTCTGTATACCATCAAAGGCTTGCACTTGAAGTCATCTCTAGCATTTGTGCAAAAAAGCAGTGTGGAATGATCCTTAAATGTTTTAAAGCCAGACGTTTTGGAGGCAGTTTTTGAAATATATGTATGCTTTCCTGTCTGCTTATAGAATAAGACTGTCACATCAGCACTGAATGCTTGCTCAGGTATATACCCATTGTTCATCCTGAGCTCAAACAGATATTTCAGAAATGCCTCAGCAGCTTCCACATCCGCAGAAGCTGCTTCACCAGTAATTTTGACATTTTTCAGGCTGTTTCTGTTTTTGAAGAGAGCAAGCCACCCACTACTAGCTAAGAAGACTGTCACGGTTTTTTTAACTCTTTGTGACATGTTCATAGATCTGCCTGGTTTTAAGTCATATTGTAATGGTGTCCACAACACTTTTTTTATCATTCACCATCTCATTGATCCACAAACTTAAACATTTTTCCACTTTTCCCATGGCCTCATCATGAGCCACTGAAGTAACCTTTGCACTTTCTGCTGTAGATTCACGCTCAGCTTTATGAATTCCTCCTTCCTTATGATGGATTGACCTAATTGTGGGTTCATTCGCCCTGAATTCATGGCCTACCACTACTAGAGACATCTCAAAGAGAAATTTGTCTATCTCACAAGCTTTCTCACTGAGGCTCATAACAGCCTTCATTCGCTTGGACACACTTGTGGGCACATTTTTGTTAGCACTCGCACTACGCTTGGATGCCATTGTTGATAGAAAAATACTGTACAAAATTCAACTTTGCACTAAACTGTGTGAGCTGAATGTTCTTTTTTACCTTATGCTGAAGATCTATTATTTTGTAAGCACAAAAAGAAAGCTAATAATTATTGAACACATCCGAGCAGCAAGGACATTAAGCAGGAAATGGTGGTTGACAATTTGTAGCTGACCTGTGTCCAAGTACAGAGTCCATGAAAGGTTTAATATCCAGTTGAATGTTCTTTTTTTACCTTGTGCTGATTATTTGGTAAGCACAAATTGAGATCTGTGAGGGCATGGAAGCAGCGTCACTTGGCTGGACCCCACCCCGAGGCTGCACACAAAGAATGGGAACTACTGCACATGTCCACAACTATCCACGAGGTACCCGTGAATAGCGAAAAGTGGGCTACTGTTAATTTTGCATGACTAAGTGAACCCGCGAAACATGGAAAATGCATATACCGAGGATTGACTGTAATGCCAATCCTCCTCCCTTTCTTCCTATCCTGCCTTTCCTGAATAAATTATAGCCAGGGCCAGTGCAAGGAGATGAGGCTCCCTAGGCAAAACTCATCCCTTGCACACCCCCCCCCCCCCCAGCCCCTACTGTTGCTGCTACTGCCCCTCTCCAGGAAGCTGCTTCCACCCCATGCAAACAGGAATTCGGCATTGGGTCTTGGTGGGGACAGATCTGAAACAGCCTTGCAGTGTGAAATGTTTAAAGTGACTGTGGGGCTGTTTCAAATCATTGTCACTGCTGTAGGTTCTGGAGAGGGGCAGCAGCAACAGCAGTGGGCCACCCCCAGACCATTGGCACTTTAGGGAGCCGCCTGTTTGGCCTAATGGTTGCACCAGCCCTGATTATAGCCCAGTATAATTACATCCTGGTCATGGTTCTCCATAAACCATGTCTCCATAACTGCCACCAAACTGAGGTTTTTGAATTGATTACCAGAGGATATAGTAAAAGCTGTTAGTGTAGTTGGGTTTAAAAAAGATTTGGACAAGTTCCTGGAGGAAAGGTCCATAAACCATTAAAGAGGACCTGAGAAATCCATTGCTCGCCCCAGGATGAGCATTGTGGAACCTGTGTGTCTTTCTGGGAACATGCCAGGTACTAGTGAGCTGGATTGGCCACTGTTGGAAACAGGATACTGGGCTTGATGGACTTTGGTCTGACCCAATATGGCATTTCTTATGTTTTATGCAATGTTCTTAGAAGCCAGGGCTGGTAATAAGAGGTACAGGATGAGCTCATCCCACTAGGAAGATGGGGAGAGGGAGAGAGAAGAGGAATGGAGCTGCAGAGAATCAATCAGCAGGCTGGAACAAGAGGGGAGGATCCTTCACATGCCAGCCAGTCGACCTGCCAGCAAAGTTCTTGGCACATGACTTGAGCTGTTGCAATGCAAGTGCATATTTTGCAGTGAAGACCATGATTTGTTCCTGTCAGCAACCTTAAAAAAGGCCATTTTAAAGGCCATAGTGAGAACTTTCAGCGGCTGAAAGTCATCAAGCGCTGCTCAGTGAGTCAGCTTCTGCACCGGTATTGTGACATGGGGGCTGCAGAAGAGTAGAGCTATAAGCAATAAGGAAGTATAAATACAACATTTCAGTGAGTCAGAGATAATCTGTAAGTGATAGAACCAGTGTAGCACTGATTTTCTGAAGTTTCCTGTTCACAGATAATGTGAGGCCAGCTTGAAAGGGTGCTGGCCCATAAAGGGTTCCATTGGGTAGCTGAGATAGGTGGGCAGATAGGGAGTGGGGGAAATAAGGATGGATAAAAGCCAGTGGCAGAAGATGTGGTCTCCCTTTTGGCCAGAGCTGCAAGTTGTGAGGAGCTGCAAGTGAGAGGTCGAGCAGTCGGAGTCATAGTGAGCCGTGAAGGTGAGCTCATGCAGCTGCAAGGGCTGGGAGCCGCAATTACCCCCACTGAGCTGCCACAGGCAGCAACTGAGTCCCCAGCCATAAGTGAGTGTCAGACTGCCAGGCAGGCTGCAAGTATGAGCCACAGAAGCTAACAAAGTGGCACGTCATGATGTCAAGGCCTGTAACATCCTTGATTTTTTTTATTTTTATTTAACAGTTTTTTTATACCGCTTTATCAGCTCACTCAAAGCAGTTTACATTCTAACTTCAACTTGGTAATGTACATTAAACAGGGACATTGATAACTTGGATTTTTCTGAGCAACGGAGGGTTAAGTGACTTGCCCAAGGCCACAAGGAGTGCTAGTGGGAATTGAACCCTGGTCGCAAGCCAGTGATCTAACCATTAGGCTACTCCTCCACTCCTGAGAGGTGGCAAAACCAGGGCAGACATCAGCAGGAGGTGATGAAGAACATGTTGAATGCCTACGCAGCTGATGGGGGCAGAAGGCAGTGGAGAATAGCGGCTAATTGATTCTGAGGCAACCCAGTGAAAGGACCACATATTACCAGCTCTGGGGCCGGCAAAAGAGAATCAGCAACATACACTTGGGGGACCAGAGTTTTCAGCAGTGGCAGTGGGCATACCCATTTCTCCTCCTCAAATTGCTGGCCGTGGACCAGAAAAGCTGGTAGAGTTGAGAGCTGCTGACACACGGTGGGAGCTAGTGGCCATCTTGGAACACTGACCTCACAGCAAAGGGGAAGAGCCTAAGGGACAGAAGCAAAGAACCAAGTTTTAAAGGGACACCCACACCTAAACCCCGTTGAAGTGAAGACATGGCCCTAGAGCATGCAGACAAGGAAAATGGAGGTCAGCAGCAATTACAAAGGGAAAAGAAAGGTCAGTGAGGATAAAGCAAAAGGACAGGCAAAGAAGAAGCAGAAGATGGGCGGGCCGGAGCGAGGCAGCAGGTCGATCATGGCTGGAGCTGCACAGAGCAAGGCAATTATTGAGAAGGGGAAGTGCGGCGCTGGAGGTGGTCACACGGAGGCCAGGGCCGAGAGCAGGCACATGTGTTGGCCCTCCGGGACCACAAGGAGGCACAAAGAGTTTGAGCACGGCCTGATAGGTGGATGGTTAGATTATGACAAGCAGTTTCGCAGGAACATGGCAGGAAACAAAGGGCTCAGCTGGGACAGGAAGTGTAGCAGCAGATAAGCATACAATAAATAAAACCAGGAGTCTTTTCAAGGATCCAAGCCAGTTTAATGTGCACAGGCTCAAGCAATAATCAATTTCAAAATGGCTGAGCAATGGTTTCTAGCAAAACAGCAACTTTTATAGACTTCTTCTCCATTCTAGACATAGGCAAACTTTTCATTGGTCCCAGTAACCCCTCTCACCCATCTATTGGTCCCGGTACCATTACGTAGTTGTCCAATTAGGACCTTGATCTGGGCTCAGCACCTGGTTGCCCCCCTTTCAGTCCTCATTACAATGGACAGTTCTTAGACTTTCGATACTTCTCTCCTCCAAGGTCGCTATCCAGCTGGAATATGTGGGAAAGCAGGGCACTGTAACCTTTCTTACAGCAAGTTAATTAATTCCATAGAAGCATAGCACACCTTATCAGTACCAATTAAACTTGTTTTTCTCTACTTTCTAAGTTTCGATTCTGCTTAGCTATGTTCAGTTAAGCTGAGTTAAGTTTCAATTCTATGGTGTCATCATTCAGGGGGGTTTTCATTCCTCTGGACCTAACTACAGGCTTCATTTACAGGTCAAGCTGCTTAGGCCTGTCTGTTTAGTTCAATTAGCATGGATCATAGGTCTTCGCCTACCACATTCTCCCCTTTGATTATTCTCACCCGCATGTTAATAAGGTGTGAGAATCAAATCACATAATACTAGGTAAAGGTATCACTCTGTGGTATAGGGTAGTAAGTTCACATAGCTAGTATCTTTGTAGCTGCCTTATGCTCTACAGTGTTAATAACTGAAGTTATCATTCGCAAGCAAAGTGGCAAGAAACAAGGGAGCAACAAGCAGATAGTCAAAGTCCATAGTTTGGCAAGAGTGGGAAAAAGAACTAAAAGAATTAGAAGGTTCAGGAGCATTTATGCCGGACCACCAAGATGTCTTCTTTGTTGTGCTGTTGTAAAACTTCTGATTTAGACAGTCCAGCTGTCCGATCTTCATAGCAAATTGTGGTCCGGTCCGAACAAAACACAAACTGTCAACAATGGGGTGGGCCAATACCCACTCACTAGTAGTATTATGTAAATCAGTCTGATTGTAGGGGATGGAGTAATTCAGTTCTTGCGTCTCCCAGGGCCACTGATCTCCCATCTTAGTTCCTCCACAAAAGAAACAGTCAGAAGTGTGGAGACTAGATGCTATTGCTCCAGAAAGTTCAAGAAACAAGTTCTGGGAGGCATGAGGAGTTGCAACGGTGGCTTGCATAGCCTTGTAGAAAGTCAAGATCTAGAACAACTTTTGGATCGGAGAGTATACCAATGCAAGTATAGGAAGAATGATAAAACAAGGTCTGAGTGACCTTCGGTCCAGTTCATGTTGTACTTATACAGGCTGCCCAGGGAGATAAGGCAAAAGTCATCTCAAAGCACCCCAAGGCTGCTGCCAGAATAAAGCAATAATAAGAATTCATAATGGGCATAGTCTCTGGAAAATTGGTGGAACTGTCGACTTCCACAACAGATAACAGATGTAGGGTTGATTGTAGATCCTCAAGCTTCTGCCGTACGTAGACCTACCAGCTTTGTGGCAGGAGTAGGGCTGTAGATCCCAGAGTATCACTGTCCTCTGGGATGTCTCAATTTCTTACAATATCATAGCAGTCTCTTAGGCTATTATTGCTTCCTTAGAGCAGTTCACTCTTTAGGAGATCAAAACAGTCTTTTCAGAGTATTTAGACACAGTCTCTTAGAAGATTCAATTTCTTAACACAACAGTCTCTTTCTGATGATTGCAGGGGTTTTTTTTGTTTTTTTTTTAAGGATCCAGATGCGAAGCTTACTTTCAGATAAACAGACAGTCTTGAAATAGTGCAGTTTCTGAGGGACCAATAAGTCTTAGGTCCGTGGCTGTTGTCGTAGGGTGAGGTGCAATGGAGTCTCAGGATGCTGTACAGTAGTCCAGTGATCAGGTTCAAGAGCAGCTGCTGGCTTCACTTGATTATGATGGATCCAAGGTTCAAATTCTGTGACTTTTACTGCAGTTGGAGTTGACAGGATGACGACATAGGGTCCCTTCCAATGCGGGGCTAACAGTGTCTTTCTCCACTCTGTGATCCACACCGAGACTCCAGGCTTGAGAGGATGCAGGGGTTCAGACAAATTGATGAGTAATCGATTTTGTACCCAGGTATGAAGACTCTGCAAAACAGAACTTAAAACCAATAGTTCATGTCTAATAATTTCAGATCCTATCTGTCTCATATCTCCTTTTATTTCCTATACAATAGGCAGGGGTTGCCCATACAGAATCTCAAAAAGGGGAAACTCCTAAAGACTTAGCAGGGGCTAAGTATATCCTAAGAAGGGCTATGGGAAGAACCTGGGGCCACTTCAGGTAAACCTCTTGGCAAAGTTTGGACAACTGAGATTTCAGGGTTCTATTCATACATTCTACTTTTCCTAAATTCTGAGATCTATAGGCAGTATGTATCTGTTAATATCAATATCTTGGGGCTATACTTAATGGACTTGCTTCCTAAGGTTATCCACCCTCATTCTTTGTACAGGGCCCCATGTGCATGCAAGGTTGTAAGGGCATACTTGGAATCTGTGGACACATTTAGACGGAGCCCTTTTCCTATTATCAGTGCTCTAGTGAGAGCGATCAGTTCAGCTTTCTGTGCTGAAGTTTCTGGGGCCAGGGCTGAGGACTCTACTACCAAATCAGGGGTCACCACTGCATATCTAGCACAACAATGTCTATTGATGATGAAACTGCCTTCAGCCACAAAGAAAGTCTGTTCAGAGTTCTCCAGAGGGACATCAGTCAAATCCAGGCGGCTTGAGAATACAGTGTCCATAATTTCTAAACAGTCATGATCAGGGGGTCAAGACCAACTGGTAACAACATAACAGGATTCAAAGCTTGACTGACCTTCAATTGGAGCTGGGGTTTTCACACAACATACTCTAATACTTCAACATTCATAGATTTGTTAGCTAGTAGTTTCCTTTGTATTTCATATTGGTTAGAACAGAGTGTGGTACAGTAACTTGAAGATTCTGTCTCAAAGGGATTTTTCTTTTAGTTTTTGCTTACTAGGAAGGCTGTAGCTGTAACAGCTTCTCAAATAAGGTCCAAGAGATTGAGTCAACACTCCTAGAACATTTCCTTGTGACTCATGAACATAGAGACTGAAAGGTTTTCTGGACATCTGGTAGACCCAGAATTGGTGACAACATCAGAGTGTTTTTTTTCAAAGATCAAAAGGCTGCATCCTGTTCAAGTCCCCATTCCAATGCAGACTTTTCCATTCCTTTAATAGCTTGATACAACGGTTTTGCTAGCAGCGCAAAATTGGGGATCCATATACAACATACTCTGTGGCACCCAAGAAGGCTCTCACTTGCCTCCTGGTGGTTGGAGTAGGAATACTGCATACAGCTGCTTTGCGTTCTGGTAAGGGTCCCAGGCGTCGAATTCCATTGGACAACGGGAATCCTAGGTATTTAACTTGTTGGACATAATTGCACCTTGGCTCTTGAGACTTTGTATCCAGCCTCATTAAAAAGGTGCAAGAGTTCACTGGTGGCTTGTAGACATTCACTTTCTGAGTTGGTGGTTATAAGCAAGTTGTCCACATATTGCAGTAGAATTCTTTCTCCTGGAATTACTGGATAACTTGTCAAATCTTTTGCTGAGTGAGGCGAGTTCTTGAATCCTTGATGTAATCTTGTCCAGGTGCGTGGGCCCCGCCTTCCTGTAGTGGGGTCATGGGCTAAGCGTATGCTGAAAAACATTTTTTTTTAAATCCAGAATGGTGAAATGTGTGTATCTTCAGCAGAAATCAGTCCTAAGAGTGTATAAGGATTTGGTACAACTGGATGTATAGTTCCAGCTGCATTATGCATTCTTTCTTAGATCCTGCACTGGGCGGTAATCACCTGTCCCAGGCTTCTTAACAGGAAGAAGGGGAGTGTTCCAAGGTGACTGACATTCCTTTGAAAAAGTCCATACTTCAATAGTTTCATTAAATGGCAGTGGATTCCTGCAATGGCTGGTCAGGGAAGAGGATACTGCTTCACATGCACTGGTTCCGCTTCTGGCTTGAGGATGACGATGACAGGGGCTATGTTCTTCGCTAGGCCAGGTGGATTATCTTCTGCCCATACTCCAGGTGGGGCTATAAGGTTGGTAGGTATACAGGAACTAGCTGGCTTGATTGGAGATGCACTATAGAACTGCTACTCTTCTTCTCGGGGAACAGTCAGCACCATCAATCCAGCAGGCTCTGGGTTCACAGTCATTTGCATTTCTCTCTCTTCAGCAAAGGATATCTGTGCCTGAAGCTTTGCAAGCAGATCTCGGCTCCAAAAATGGAATGGGGCATTCAGGCATATACAGGAACTGGTACATTATTATTTTTTTTTCTAGTTCACACATGCGGTTCTGCAGAAAAGGCTTTGTGGCCTTAGCCCCAGTAGCTCTGATAATGGTGGTGCATCTAGAAAAACACAGGGGCTACTGGCTTTAGTATTCTGCTCCTGTATCCCCCATAAAAGTCCATATGTTGGTCCCCTATTTTTCAGACTGACTCCTGGGGACCCAGGGAAACTGGAGAGTCCGGTCTGGCCTAGTATTCATCCATGCTGTAGCCCTCTTTAGCTGCCACTTACTCTATAGCTACTTCCTTCTCCTACTAGAACATTGTGCTTGGTTTATTGTTTTATGACTGCAATCAAGTACTCCCTCCTCCCCTCCTGGGGTGGAGTCAAGATACGGGCATTCACTTCTCTAATGTCCTTCTCCTCTGTAATGGGCGCACTCACACCCAGTTTTCACTTCCTCTGCTCCTTTGATTAGGAAAACCTCCTCCACATCATTCAACTAAAATATCAGCAAAAAGATCTGTTCTCTTTTTCCATCTTACAATTTTTACTTTCTCTGTCCCTCTTCAACAATCCACATACTTTTCTGATCAACTTTCATTTAACTATCATGCCCGCAAATTCATCCAGTTTTTTCTGTAATTTCTGTTCATTAGTTCAATCAAGTCCTAAAACTTCTCAGTGTATAATGCAGTTTTTTTTCAGTTCTAAACAAGTCTGGTCAGCTGACTTTCACTTCTGGTCCAGAGGGGGTGCACATCCCCCTGCTGCGGAGGTGGCTGGCAAACTAGGGAATCTGCAGGGAGGAGCCCCCCCCCCCTTCTCCTGGGCTCTGTTTCTCCTAGCAACGCTCTATCCAGGAGGTTGTTTTTTTTAAATGATCTACTTCTCTGCTGTGGGCACATTAGTTCACGCCCACCGGGGGGGGGGGGGTGGCATCATCGGTGGACTGGGCCCCATCCCCCCCTTAAGCACTCTGAACGGAGCTACTTACAGAGAGAGAAACTGATGGGACAGGATATCTAGAGATTCTGGGGCAAAATATGGTGAACAGCAGAAACCACTCCCTTTCACATAACATTCCTAATTGGGACAGAGACATTTTTATTACCATAATTTAAATACAGTACTTAAAAATATAAAAAAAACTATTATTTTTGCAACATGTTATAACATCTATTCCAATAGAAAGAAATATGGCTCTTAATATGACGGGACATATCTGTTACGTATGACTAGAATAAAAATACTTAGCAACTAGCTGCCAGCCGTAATCAGCATGTCTCTGCAAAAGAAATTATTATTTTTTTAGTTCAGAAAGCAAATATTCAAAAGACATTCCGGATATTTTTCATAAAGTACAGTACACCTTTCCCTTTTTTTTTTTAAAAACAGAAAAACAGATGAATTTATCTTAAAAGCCAATATTATAAAGGTCAGTGTAGCTAACTGATTTGTTCATTAGTAATTAGTACAGAGTTTAACAATTCAAAGTAATTACCTTGAATCGTACAGTTTGGGGAAGCATGCATTCAAATGACTTATACTTGTTCATAAAAAGGTTGGTGCAAACACTCCGCAAGATAAACTTTTTTTTTTTAAAACTTTGATTGAATGAATCCTTTATTTTAAATAAATGGGAGACCTCTCAACCGAGAGTTGCTGTCTCTTAAAACACATTTTTTTTCCTTCTCTGCAAGCTACACCCCTCTGCTCGCTGGGAAACAACTGAACTGTGCTCATAAAAAGAGACTTCCTCATTCACACGCACAGAGAGATGCCAGAAAAAACAATTTAAATCAGTGTCAAGTCGTGATCTAATAATTACTTTGTAGATCAAAGGAAAAACAAAAACAGTTCTCTATCATTTCCTATTTAAACTATTACAGTGCTTACTGAAAATTTGAACATACAGCCGACAGAAATTCTTCTCACTTGGTCCGCAACCCGTAAGGGATTAATACAAACTTAACCCTTTTCAGGCTAAGCCCAAAAACTATCGGGACCCACAATCCTGACTAAACATTCTTATTAAATGATATATAAATGATATATAATACATAACCATAGCAGAAGGAACATTACTATTAAAAACATATTGAATAATACAGGTACAATTTTCCTGAAATAAGCACAAACTAACAGCATTGAGATTTAAGCCTGCACAGGGTTAGAAAGACACTGTACATTCTTTCCTTCAGACACGCCCCCCTGTCAGTTTTTCACTGTGCAGTAGGAAAACGAACTGAACTGGGTGAGACCAGCTTTTTGATTTCTAGAGTGTCTCTAGGTGTTTTGCGTCTTCTTTCTGCTTTATTAATACAATTTCTTAATCAGTGAACTGTCACAAATTACTCAACAGAATAATCTCACATTTATAACAGAAGGGAAACTCGTGGTTTCAACAGAGAACAAAAAAAAAACAGATACACATCAAACGGTTCACAATCATGCTAGCAACGTATCCCAAAATGCATTTCTTTCTATCTATTCTGACTAGTCTTATCCAATTTCCAAAATACAAAAAGACGGGAGTTTCGCCCTGCGAATACTCATGCGGGGGTACTCGGTCCGTCTTGGAGAGGTGATCAAGCTCTCTTACCAATTTCCAAGTTCCAAGTTCTCGAGATTACAAGTTACAAGTTTCAAATTCTTACCAAAGTTTCACAAGTTTCAAACTGCAGTTCTAACTCATCTGTCTAGACAGGTTTTCAAAACTATACTTACCGGATCCGGTCCCCGATACTTCACTAGCTTCTGAGTTGGATCCTGGACTCCCCCGGGTCGGAGGTGTTGGCCAGCTGGACCCAGTGCCTGCCGAGGCCAGGCAGAACCCCCTCCAATACAAGAGGACTGGTGGGCCCAGGGAAATTCTCCTGCGTCGGATTGGCATGGTTCCAACTGGACCAAACCTCAAGGCGAATTACGTGGATTTATTCACTTGAACACCATCCACCACTCGCACTTCCAGGCCGAACGCACCAAGAAATGTAGCAGCAGATAAGCATACAATAAATAAAACCAGGAGTCTTTTCAAGGATCCAAGCCAGTTTAATGTGCACAGGCTCAAGCAATAATCAATTTCAAAATGGCTGAGCAATGGTTTCTAGCAAAACAGCAACTTTTATAGACTTCTTCTCCATTCTAGACATAGGCAAACTTTTCATTGGTCCCAGTAACCCCTCTCACCCATCTATTGGTCCCGGTACCATTACGTAGTTGTCCAATTAGGACCTTGATCTGGGCTCAGCACCTGGTTGCCCCCCTTTCAGTCCTCATTACAATGGACAGTTCTTAGACTTTCGATACTTCTCTCCTCCAAGGTCGCTATCCAGCTGGAATATGTGGGAAAGCAGGGCACTGTAACCTTTCTTACAGCAAGTTAATTAATTCCATAGAAGCATAGCACACCTTATCAGTACCAATTAAACTTGTTTTTCTCTACTTTCTAAGTTTCGATTCTGCTTAGCTATGTTCAGTTAAGCTGAGTTAAGTTTCAATTCTATGGTGTCATCATTCAGGGGGGTTTTCATTCCTCTGGACCTAACTACAGGCTTCATTTACAGGTCATGCTGCTTAGGCCTGTCTGTTTAGTTCAATTAGCATGGATCATAGGCCTTCGCCTACCACAGAAGGACATAGACTTATGGATCAGCTGATGACACAGGGCCAAAGATGGGGAAGCTGTAAAACTAGAGGGCATAACATGAAGCTGCAAGGGGGTAAACTGAAAGGCAATGTCAGGAAATACTTTTTTACTGAAAGGGTGGTAAATGCTTGGAATGCCCTCCCGATGGAAGTGGTGGGGGCAAACACAATGACAGAATTCAAAATGGCATGGGACAGACATAGTGGATCCCTTTATAGCAACAGGATAAAATCAAAATAAGCATAACTATCTCTTATATATGAACAAATAGGGGTGATCTTCTGAGTTCACTTGAGGAAATGCAGGGTTCGTCACAGGAGTAGGGGAGGTCAACAACACAACTGATGCTGAGGGAAATGGGAATCAACCCAGCATCGACACTCTGGAGACTTGGAAAGAAGGGCGTGTATGGACAGTTTACAGATGATTGCGGGACAATTTTGGGTTGCAAGGGGAGGTGGGTGGGATGAGAGGAGCATCAGAGGTGGCACGGTTGGCAGGTGTGAATGTGGTGGAGAATGCTAGAAAGGGGAGGTGAAGATAGCATGGCCAAAAGACAAGCTCCGGCACTGCACAACGGATTAAACATGGAAGCAGGGAGGGAAGGGGTAACAATCGGAAGGGTGGGCATAGGTGAAAGTGGGGACAAACAGTCAGGTATTTTGGGGTTGTTGTAGAAGTTAGTGCCAATGGTAGCACAAAGAAACATTATACAAGGCACAGTGAAACTAGGGTCGGACCTGCCTGGGAGCGGGGATGGTGACTCCGAAAAGGGGCCCAGTGGTGCCACTATGGCATGCACCCAAGAAGAAGTGACACAGAGGGCAGACAACAGCAAAGCATCAGGTACAAGGGAAGGAGACAAGGTTCTGGTGTCTGAGGCGAGGCCGGCAGAGTACACCTGCCTCACTAGCGAACTGGATAGCCATGTGCCCTCAGGCCAAAATGGGAAAATATGGAAGGGTGAATATACTGACATATTCACCTTACTGATTAGATGGAATGACAATAATTGTGACTGTACGAGCTGCCAGGGTAAGTGCAAGCTGGCTATTAGGAAGGCGGATAGTACACCAAGAACGATAGCGAACTGGTGCTCCGCCTTCCGTATTTTGGCCAGCGTGGTCAGTGAAAAGCACCCCAAATAGTGCTGGGCCTTTTCAAATACCAGGACAGCATTTGTGAGGCTTATAAGGCAAATGAGAGGACCTCATGGTTAAATTATGACGATCAGTTTTGCAGGAGCATGGCAGGAAACAAAGGGCTCAGCTGGGACAGGAAGGACATAGACTTATGGATCAGGCTGATGACACAGAACCAGAGGGGGAGCAGGGCCGGCGCAACCACACAGCCACAGTAACCAATAAAGAACACAGGACTGCAGCAGCCCTTTCAGGGAGGAAATAGACGTGGCAGCTGGGAATGCCGCTGAACCCCGTCACCCCTTCTGAACGCCCAAAGGAGCGTCTGCAGGCTATTCAATAGGGCCTCCTGTAGATATAACAATAGCTGCAAATACAGACATGCCAGCTTGATATACAGCGAGGGTCACCCCAGACCAGAACTTAAAGATTTTCCAGCACAAGGCCATGGAACTGGGTGTCACACTGGCAGAGAATAAGATAGAAGGGCCCTTACAGAGTCTGGCTTTCTTGGGGATTGAGATAGACACGATGGAAATAGTGACCTGGCTCCCAGTCAATAAGGTGGTGGTCCTGAGGGAAGTCGTGCAGATGATTGGTGCAGCCAAGAAGGTCACCTTAAAACAAATGCAGTCCTTGATCAGGCACTTGAAATTTGCATGCATAGGGTGATGCCTATGGGCAGGGCTTTCATACAGCGCTGAGTGGAATCCATGAGAGGCATTCGCAGAAGCCACCACTTTATCAGGGTCAGTGCAGCTATCCGGGAGGACCTGGCTGTATGGTGGGAGTTCCAGGGGAAGTGTAATAGCAGGAACATATGGAGAAAATCTCTCATCAGCAACAGGGACTTGGAGCTATTCATGAATGCGGAAGGCAGCATTGGTTTCAGGATCAATTTTAAAGGGCTACAAGAGATGGCCTGAGGAGTGGCATAGGCAGGGTAGAACTAAGGATATCATGTGTTGGCTATGGTGTTATGGAAGCCCAATTTGCAAAAAAAAGGATAATCTTCCAGTCCGACAATGCCGCAGTGGTATATGCAATAAATAAACAGTCGGCTAGAGTGGGGAAAGTAATGACGCTGCTTAGGAGATTGGTGCTGCTGAGCCTGAAGCTGAATGCTTTTCTAACAGCCAGCCATGTGCCAGGGGAATTTCATGAGATTGCTGATGCTCTCTCTTTTTAGCTGCACTGCTTCAGGCGTCTAGCCCTGACAGCAGCCCCCATGGCGAGCCACATGCCAGTGGAAATGTGGAGTGCTGGATGTGAAGCGACAGCAGAATGTTGATTGTGTCCCTGTCAAACAGCACCTGGCAGGCATACTGGAGAGTGTTGGTCAGGCTGCGGAGCTTCACTGAATGATAGGGTTTCAGCCCAGAGTGGGGAGTAACCAAGAGCAGTTGCTGGAATTCATAACATGTTCACGGGAAGAGGGGAACTCACTCCGACACGCTAAGTTGATGCTAGTGGGCATGGCTTTCTTTCTGAATATTGGTGGGGGGGGAGACACAATGAAGAAATTCATGGTTATAAAGATAATGGAGGGTTGGTCAAGACAAACCACCCAAAGGCCGAATGGGCACTGACCTGTCACCCTATACATGCTGAGAGGAGTCCTCCTGAAAGCAGCAGAGGTGGCAAGGGATGGATTTGAGGAGAGTCTCTTTAGGGTGGTCCTACTGATTATGTTCTTTGGTGATTTTAAGATGAGAGAGGCTATCCCCAATTCCAAATCGGACACTATGGGCCCTGCTCTTACAGTGGAGGATGTCACAGTTGGGGAGGACAGGATTAGGCTCTGCCTAAGGAAGTCTAAGGGAGATCAGAGCCGTAGTGGAAAAATGCTGTGACTCAACACCACCAGAGTCAGGGACCTTTGCCCTGTCAGCACTGTGCAAGAATATCTGCAGGCATGTCCACCGGGGGGGGGGGGGGGCCACTCCTGCAGCACCAGGATAGTACTTGCATCTCCCGGTTCCAGTTCAAGGGCAATGTGTCAAAGGGGACAAGAGAATGTGGGGTTTAGAAAGGTGTATTTGACCCTGAATTCATTCAGGATAGCAGTGGCCACTACAGCACACAGATTGAGTTTCAGGGCTGGACAGATCCAAGCTATCGAGAGATGGGCCTTCAACAGGTACAAGCTGGGAGGTAACAGAGTTAACCATGCTTTCTCATCTTATTCCACTAGGTATCAAAAGAAGCACAGTTTGGTTAGTGGGGCATTCGTACATCTTTTGGGCTAGGAGAAGAGCGGTGGGCAGCTGTTTTAGAAAACATCTCAGCTTCCCCCGGACACCGTGAACATACAGTGGCTAGGGAAGAGGGGGATGCTGTGGGACCAACTGCGGCCTGCACTCATTAGCCGGCGGCGAGTGAGCCAACCTCTTGATTTCATCATGCTGCATTTAGTTGGCAACAACTTAGTGTCCACAAAGGGCATCAACCTAATCATTGAGGTTAAGCGAGACTTGACATGGATATTCTCCGAGCTGCAGATGGGTATCATCTGGTCCCAGATATTCCCCTGGCAGAAATGGATTGGGGCCATCCAGCACGAGGGAATAGAGAAAGCAGGAAAAAGTTGAATGTGGAGGTAGGGAGTTTTTTTAGGGCTTTTGGTGTGTGTGTGTGTGGGGGGGGGGAGGGTGATGATCAGGCATGAGGGCATTGAAGCGGGGACTGCAGTGGTATATAAAGGGGATGGGGTTCACCTGAACGAAATTGGCTTGGATGTTTTAATGCCGATCTGCAGAAGGCAGTCGGTTCGGTTCTCATGATGGGCTAAGTTGGGCCATGGCTCTACTGGTGGCGGGACCTCACCAACAAAAGGAGGCATGGAGTAGCACATTTTATGGGGGAGCTCAGGTACTGGATTGGGGTGCCTGGGTCTAGACTGGGGCCAGGGATGCCTGGGCTCAGTTCCAAGGATAAGTAAAAACACAGGGGCACACCCGGGCACCAACATGGAGCAGTTGGTAGAGGGGAAAAGGTAGTCCTAGGCCACAGCATGAGCTGAGGTGTCAAAACAGACTACATCAGTATGGTACTCCTCTACGGTGGTCCTACTCACAAAGAATAAGGGGCCTTTATAGTTATTATTGGCTTTGTTTAAATCTATGATGTAAAATGTTGAGGTAATGATATCTAAACTATGGCCTTTTAATCCTACAAATAAAGCATGGTTGCACCAAAGCATTGATTATGTGTGATATTCGTATGTCAAATGGGGTGGGGGGAGGAAGGCACTAGCAGGAGCCTGGAGGACGTACAGTATGAATCTGGTTATGTCAGAGACCATGAAAAATCTATGCGGCACTGGTAGATCAAAATAACATGACTTATACATTAATTTCTGACCAGAAGAACTGCAAACATCTGTGGATACATTGTTGGGTGCCTGCTCCCAAGAACTGATGGGAAATGTGACTATTTTTCAAAGATGGCGCATCTATCAAAATGTATATCAATGGGAGATATTGGATATCGAAGGCCACTAGGGTCTCCCTCTGCCTGCAAATCTGAGCAATTGTTTGACTCTCATGCAAATCTTTTGTGAGCATCACAGAACACTTGCACATACAGGGAATAAACATTCTAAAGTAATTCACTATCACTGGGTGGTATAAGTTCAAGGAGAGCGATTTTATAAGTTATGTCTAAGTTAACACATGTTTTTACATGTCTCAATTGCACCTATTTTATAAAGTTAAGTTTGCACATTTTACATCATAACTACTGGTACTACTACTACTTATTTATACAGTGCTATTAGGCATACATAGTGCTTTACGTATACACATTAAAGACTGTAAGCTCTGTGGAGCACTGACTATCTGCTAAGACAAACACACAGGGGACTACGGAATTCTTAAGGGAAATGTTTAAAATACACATGAGTGTAGACAGGACAATAAGGGGGTCAGGATTCAAAAGAAGCCTCAAAGAAAAAATTTTTTAGCCTTGATTTGAATAGGACCAGAGATGGAGACAGATATAGCAACTCAGGCAGTCGGTCCTAAGCATATGATGCAACAAGGTTGAAAGAATGGAGTCTGCAGTTGGCAGTAGAAGGGAAAGAGTATACTGTATATAAATATGGTTTGTTTGATGAGCAGAGTTGCTGAGAAGGAATGTAGGGAGAGATAAGAAAGGAGAGTTAGTGAGGAGCCAATGAATGAATTTATTTACTTATTTATTTAAACAATTTCTATACCGCATCACTCTCAAACAAGTCAGATCAGTGTGGTTTACAGTATTTCAAATAAAAACAAAGAATTATAAAACTAAAAATATATTAAAGGTCAAAAGAAAATAACCACGTTTTCAGTGAATGCATTTGTAGGTCAGTAGAAGTCTGAACTGTATGCAGAAATGGACAGCGAGCCGTGAAGTGATTTTAAAAGAGGGGCTATGTGAGCAAAGCATCACTGGCAGAAGATTAGTCATATAGCTGAGTTTTGAACAGATTGAAGGGGAGATAGATGATTAAATGGGAGATCAGTGAGGAGCAAGTTGCAATAGTCTAGACTGGAGGTGATGAGAGAGTGGATAAGGGTCTGCTAATTCCCGACTTTGCTCCTTTCACCTTGCTGCTCCTTTCACCTTGCTGCTTTCACCTTGCTGCTCCTTCTCTGACCCTTTTCAAATCAAGGCTGAAAACTCACCTCTTCGCTGCTGCTTTCGGATCTTGACTCACCTGATCTTTTTGTTTCCTTATCATTCCCACTAGATGTATCCCATGTCTACAACTACTGTGTGGTTTGTCTTGTAGGCAGGGCTCACCTACAAAGTGTCCCAAATATCACCAATATTGCCTGGGCACATGGGGGCCGTACACCAGGAAAATAAAAAACTCAGATCACAGTCACTTGTCAGCAAAACTCTTTTATTTGGTACAAGCAAAAAGCTGCAAGCACAGATATACAAGTGTCTGTCTGAGGGATCTGAGTGCAGGCAACGTTCTCTACCTACACAATGGTGAGAGAGAGAAGGCTGCCCCCGATGCTCTATAGTTGCTTTCTTATATACCTCTCTGTACTAAAGTTCCAGAAAGTTCTGCATAAATTCTTATGTCATTTGCAGCTTTTTGCAAAGTTCTCTTCCCGGGACCCTCCCATGTTTATTAGTTTTCGCAGCTTGTGTTTCAAGGTCTGCTTATCTGTGCAGTTGACCGCAGCCCTCTCTGCTTCTTCCTGTGTTCTGTACATGTTATTCCATTTCTTGGCACTGTTTGTAATCTTCAAGGCTCAAAGTATGTGTGTTCTTTGTTTCTAGCTTGGCCTGTATTTTTCTTGCTGGGCCCAAACTCTGCACATTTCTGTCCAAAGTATGGTTACCCAGACTCTTTCAGAGTAGGCCGCATATACTCTGTCTTATAGCCCACATGCTTTTCTTCTGTGCCAGGCATAAGTTGCTGTGTTCATTTCCAGCAGGCAAGGGTGCAATCATATAAAGCATATAAAGCAGACCTGAGCCAATTATCCATTCAGTCTTGACTAGATTGTAGGCTCTGATAAGTAGGGACCGTCTTTTACATGTGTCTGTGCAGTGCTGCATACGTCTTGTAGCCCCGTACAAATGTTCAGTAGTAGTAGTAGTGCTGTGGCAAAGTGCAATCAATGAATAAGTCCAGGAGTCGATTGACAGGGTCCAAGTCAGTTTATTGTGCACAAGGCCCAGTCAGTCAAAGCTTCAAAAGGAACTGAGCAAAAGTTTATACAGAGACATAACCATTTATACCTCTTTTTCAGTTTGATACATGAGAACTTTCCATTGGTTCCAACTCGATACATGCAAACTTTTCATTGGTTATACATTCCCTTCATTTGTCCAATTAGAAATCCCTCTGGAGCCTAGCAACCAGCCACCTCCTTTAGGATTGCTTGAACAATGGTACAGTTCTGAATTTCGTTACTTTTCTACTGCAAGGTTAACTTTGGCTTTTGGAATGCATATACTGAAACATTTCTGTTCTTTCACACACAAGAGAATAATAGAAGACTAATGAATTCATGAAAACTTCTTAAGCATTTTAAAACAGTTTTCTTATTTTGCACAGATTTTTGGTTCTTTTCTAGCTATAATGGGAGTTAGGATCCAGGCCTAACTTATAGGCCTTTCATAGTAGCAGGCCATGCTAGGCCATATCCTACCACATTCCCCCCTTTGATTATTCTCACCCGCAAGTGAGGAAGGGTGAGAATTAAATCACTCATTAGTCAATTAATACATTATACTGGTGTAATGGCATCATCATCGTGGGGTATAGGGTAATATTGCCACATAGCTAATACTTTCGCAGCTGCCTTCCGCTCTATAGTGTTATCAATTGATGATGTTATCATGCGTAAGCAAAGGGGTAGGAGACAAGGGAGCAATAAGCACATGGCTAATATGAATAGTAAGATAAACATAAGGGATTTCAGACCACCAATCCAAGAAAACAATGAACCAAACCACCCATCCATCTTTAAACTGTGCCAAGTCTGGACAGGCACAAATGTCTGCTCTCTCATCTGGGTGGCTAAATCTTCAACTACATGCCCATTATTATCAATCTGTAAACAACAATTACTTAGATTCAACTTCCCACATACCCCACCTTCAGCTGCTAACAAATAATCTAAAGCTAAACGATTTTGATAAATGGCTGTACGCATTTGTGTACTTTGCTTTGCCAGAAGAGTTAGTGCTTTACTAGTTTCATTGGTTATTATTTCAACAACAGCTTGTAAACGTATTATTCGATTAATCATATAAACAGGAGTACGATATCCCCAAGTCCCATCCTGCTCCCAAGTGGCAGGTCCATAGTATGCGATGATTCTTTCTGGGGGCCATTCTTCAGTTGACGCATCCCATTTATCCCATTGGCCTATTTTCAAGGCCTCCTTCTGCTGTCGACTTCTGTACACAGGATATCCCAGCTGTTCTCCCTGGGATGTAGGCAGAAGGAAAAAGGAAGGTCGTATGGTTCCCAATACACATGCGCTTCCCCAATGGTGAGGAAGTCTGGCATATGCTCGGGTTCCGCAAATCCAGTACAGTCCAGGTGGTGCTTGCCAAGAATTATATGCTGCTAAGTTAGTCCAGATACTGGCAAGTTTGGAGAACTGAACTAGAGGATTGGAAGGTTCAGTAGTGTTGACTCCTGACCACCAAGATGTCTTCTTAGTGGTACTGTTGTAGAACTTCTGATTGAGACAGACCAGCTGCCCCACTTCCATATTAAACATTGGTCCATAACGAGAAAAACATAAGTTACCCACAATGGAGTGGGCCAATACCCATTCACTTGTGGTATTGTGTATATTAGTCTGATTATACGGAACAGAATAGTTCAGTTCTTGTGCCTCCCAAGGCCATTGGTCTCCCATTGTTGTTCCTCCACCAAACAAACAGTCTGAAACATGGAGACTAGATGCGAATGCTCCCGCTAATTCAAGAAATAAGTTCTGGGAGGCAGGAGGAATTTCAAACTCTGATTTCATGGCTTCATAGAAGGAGTGATGTATGCGATAGAGTGAGGATACATGGGTTTTGGTTTTTAATTGCAGATATAAGATAGTCCCAGGATCTACACCTCCTCCTGCAATACGCAACCCAAACTTGTATCCTTGCTTCCAGTGGCTGGGGTTGGCTATGAAGAGTTGTAGAGGATTACAGGCTCCTTTCTGGCATTTCTTGGGTTCTGGTAGTCTGATTTTTGTTAGGCTGCCTTTGCGATGATCTCCATCTCGCCCCGTCAGTGCATTCTTCCAGGTAGCAAAATATACACATTCCCATTTTGGGCAAAAGTAATCATGCCTAGATGAAGTGGTGTAGATGGTGGCTGCTGTACTCTTTCCTGTACACCGTCCCCATCCATAGGCTCCTTCTGGACACATGTATTTATCATCATGGTAGTATGCTCACTCCCATGACCCACATCTTTGGTAAGCATTTCTGTTGATTGCATCGCAAGCATCAAAGTTCAGGATGATAGGTTTTGTGGGGTTGGTGAGGGGTTTTGTCGCATTCAGAATGGCTCCATCTTCATCATTCCAGCGTATCTCAAATGTATAGTATGATGGGTTCTGTCGAGGGTTATAACAAGTCTTACTTTTCCCTTTTGTGCAAATATTCAGTTCAGTGCCATTATAAACACACCGGCTGACTGTACCAGTGCAGGTATAGTAGGAATGATAGAGCAAAGTCTGAGTAATCTTTTGTCCTGTTCGGGTGATGGTTATGCAAGCTGCACAAGGGGGTAGAGCAAAAGTCTTTTCCAGGATTCACAGGATCACCACTCCCACAAGGCAATAGTGGAAGAACATTGTGATTACAGTCTCTGGAGGTTAACTGGAAAATTGAGGATAATGAACTGTGCTGAGTTTTCTTCTGTTTCTGTAGTGATTGCCACTTTCGTGTGACGTAAGTGGATGTTGAAGATTCTCTATAAAGCTGGCTGTCTCCTCAAGGTGAGTCGCAATGGAGTCTCGGGATCATTCACTGATGTCCATTGGCCAGGATCAGGAGCAGCTGCCGGCTTCACTCGACTGTGGTGGATCCAGGGTTCGAATTCTGCAACTTTCACTGCGGTGGGGGTTGACAGGATGATGACGTAGGGTCCCTTCCAATGCGGCGCCAGCAGGGTTTTTCTCCACTCTTTCACCCACACGGACGTTCCTGGCTTGCAGGGATGCAGAGGCTCGGTCAGTTGATGGGTAGTCGATCTTGCACCCACGTTTGGAGTTTCTGCAAAACAGAACCTAAAGCTAATAGTTCTTGTCTTGTTATTTCAGATCCTATCTGTCTCATGTCTCCCTTTATTCCCTGCACTATGGGTGGAGGTCGCCCATACAAAATCTCAAAAGGGGAGACACCTAAGGATCTGGTGGGAGCTGAACGTATCCTAAGAAGGGCTATGGGTAGAATTTGGAGCCACTTCAGGTGTGTTTCTTGACAAAGCTTGGATGACTGTGTTTTCAGGGTTCTATTCATTCATTCTACTTTCCCTGAGCTCTGGGGTCTGTAAGCAGTGTGTAACTTCCATTTTATTTGCAAAGCTTGAGCTAACTGTTGAGTCACTTGGGATACAAATGATAGACCATTATCTGACCCTATAGTTGATGGTATTCCAAATCGGGGAATGATCTCATGGAGCAATACCCTAGTGACTTCTCGGGCTTTCTCAGTTTGGGTGGGGTAGGCTTCTACCCACCCTGAAAATGTGCAGACTAACACTAACATATAGTGATATCCATTTGCACGGGGCATTTCAGCAAAGTCTATCTGTATATCACTCATGGGGGTCACCCCTACTGACTGAACTCTTGGGGGTGGAACAGGACCTTGCTTGGCATTATTCTTAAAAGTCCAAAGAGATCCCAGCATACAGTAAACCACAAACAAAACTTTTTTTGTTGGAATGGCCAGCACAGTATACAGGATTGTACCTGCTACCACAGTGGCCCGTCCTTTTTAATCAATTATAAAACAAATTTAAAACAGCTCTCATTGAAAGATAGCTGTACTTAGCTGTGCAAAACGAAAGCAGGCTGGAAGAACATTATTTGCAGCGATGAATCAATGTTAGCCTCAGCAGGTCAGTAAGGGGGTATACACATCAACCCCCTGCTTCAGGTCAGACCTCTGAATCAGGTAAAGAACATCAGCCTTGCATACACAACCCAAATGGTGGTTTTTATAAATACCTGGCTGCCGGTAAAAATCACAAAATAGGACACACCTGTCCCATGTGAAATGCCAGAAAAGGAACCAATCCAGTCAAAGAGGTGAAACCACCAATCAGATTCCACCTCTCGATGAGAAAGGTTAATAGGCAGTTGAAAGGACCTATCGCAAGGGAAAACCCCTCTCTTGATCGAGCTGAAAGTCAACGAATAGTGTACCAATCGATCTGTTGATTTAGGCCGTTTGGAGCAACTGAATTTAATCTAAATATCCATCTTTGTTCCAAGTTTTGCAAACGCTGGATCCGATCCCCACCACAGGGATCCAAAGGGACATAATCGAGAACTCGCCAGCGGAGATCCACAAATGCATGAGAGTGTTCAAGACAATGACTAACCAGAGGAGCTGTCAGTGTTTGAGTGTGTATCCGAGAAGCATTATTCTTGGCACATATCAGGCATTGCTGTGCCACCGAAGAGGTCAGGGATCCTAGCAATAAAATACAGAAATGGGGTCTCAGGGCTTTCTTCATGGCTGTTTTTCCATAATGTGTGGCTTGATGAAAAGCTTGAACAAAGGCTGGCCCTAATGCTTCAGGGATGACTGTAGGACCTGGAGGTGGACTACCTTCTGGGGGTGGTAGCACTATCCAACCTTGTTCCGTTAAGACTCCTTCCTCCTTTTCACAATAATAGTCTAACTCTCTTGTAGTATATCGGGGTGCCCAGGAACTAAGGGGCACAGGGAATAGGGCTGCCTGCATTACAGTATCTTGGGTCCTAACTTGTCCTGTGGTGGCTGCCTTTCGGGCTGTGGCATCTGCAAATCTATTCCCTCGGGTGACTTCTCCTGCTCCTGTCTGATGACCTCAGCAGTGCATGACTGCCACTTGTTTGGGGGCCCATACAGCATCTAATAACATCAATATTTCGGGCCCATACCTAATGTCTTTACCCCCTGAAGTGATCAACCCTCACTCTTTATACAAGGCTCCATGTACATGCAAAGTAGTGAAGGCATATTTGGAATCTGTGTACACATTTATGCGGAGTCCTTCTCCTAATGTCAAGGCTCTGGTGAGGGCTATCAATTCAGCTTTCTGTGCAGAAGTTCCTGGGGTCAGGGCTGAGGACTCAACTACCAGATCAAGGCTCACCACTGCATATCCAGCACAATGATGTCCATTGATGACCAGACTGCTTCCATCTACAAAGAAAGTCCGTTCTGGGTCCTCTAGAGGGACATCGGTCAAATCAGGGCGACTTGAGAATACAGTGTCCATGGTTTCTAAGCAATTATGATCAGGTGGCCCAGGACCAATTGGAAACAATGTAGCAGGGTTCAGAGCTTGACTAACTTTCAACTGTATCCGAGGGTTTTCACAGAACATGCTTTGATACTTCAACATTCGTGCATTGGTTAGCCAGAAGTTTCCTTTTTGTTCCATGAGAGTCAGGACAGAGTGTGGCACAGTGACTTGAAGAGTTTGTCCTAGTGTGAGTTTGTCTGCTTCACCCACTAGGAGGGCTGTTGCTGTAACAGCTCTCAGACAAGGGGGCCATCCTTTTGCAACTATATCCAATTGTTTTGACAGATAAGCTACTGGACGTTGCCAGGAACCAAGAGATTGGGTCAATACTCCCAATGCGTTTCCTTGTGACTCATGGACAAAAAGATGGAAAGGCTTCTGAACATGTGGAAGACCTAAAGCTGGGGATGACATCAGGGCCTTTTTCAAAGTTTGGAATGCTACATCTTTTTCAGGTCCCCAGTCTAGTGGGGATTTTTCCATTCCTTTGGTGGCTTGGTATAGTGGTTTTGCAATCAGGGCAAAGTTGGGGATCCATATGCGACAATATCCTGCGGCCCCCAGGAAGGCTCTTACTTGCCTCCTAGTGGTTGGAGTGGGGATGTTACATACAATTTCCTTGCATTCTGGTCCTAAACGTCGGATCCCACTGGACAACTGGAATCCTAGATACTTGACTTCAGTTTGTCATAGTAGTGCTTTGGCTCTGGAAACTTTATATCCAGCATCTTTGAGAAGGTACAAAAGTTCACTAGTAGCTTGTAGGCATTCACTTTCTGAGTTGGTGGCTATGAGCAAGTCATCTACATACTGAAGAAGAACCCTCTTTCCTGGGTCCACTGGGTAACTTGAGAGATCTTGATTCAGGGCAGCACTGAAGAGAGTAGGTGAATTCTTGAATCCTTGGGGTAATCTGGCCCAGGTGAGCTGACCCCGCCTTCCTGTTGTGGGGTCTTGCCATTCAAAAGCGAATAAAAGTTGACTAGTGGGTGCTAGGCGCACACAGAAAAAGGCATCTTTCAGGTCCAGGACAGTGAAGTGAGTAGCCTCAGCGGGAATCAGTCCCAAGAAAGTATAAGGGTTTGGTACTACTGGGTGTATAGTTTCAACTGCATCATTTACTCGTCTTAGATCTTGTACTGGGCGGTAGTCCCCTGTCCCAGGCTTCTTTACTGGGAGAAGGGGGGTGTTCCAAGGTGACTGGCATTCCTTGAGAAGTCTGTACTTCAGCAGTTTCATTAAATGGCAGTGAATTCCTTCTATGGCTGGTCGAGGGAGAGGATACTGCTTCACATGCACTGGTTCCGCTCCTGGCTTGAGGGTGACAATGACAGGGGCTATGTTCTTCACTAGGCCAGGTGGATTATCTTCTGCCCATACTTCAGGTGGGGCTATAAGGTTGGTAGGTATACAGGGACTGGTTGACTTTATTGAAGGTGCACTATAGAACCGCCATTCTTCTTCTCGGGGAACAGTAAGCACCATTAATCCAGCAGGCTTTGGGTTCACAGTCATTTTCATTTATCCCCCTTCAGCAAAGGATATTTGGGCCTGGAGCTTGGCAAGCATGTCTCGGCCCAGTAGTGGAATAGGGCACTCAGGCATATACAAGAACTGGTGCGTTATCTTCTGTCCCCCTAATTCACACATGCGGTTCTGCAAGAATGGTTTTGTGGCTTTATTTTCAGTGGCTCCCACAATGGTGACAGATCGTGAGGACAGAGGAGCTACTGGTTTGGCTACTACTGAATGTTCTGCTCGTGTATCTACCATGAATTCCATGTATTGGTCCCCTATCTTCAAACTGACCATAGGCTCCTGGGGACCCAGGGTAAACTTGGAGCCCAGTCTGGCCTAGTCTTCATCTATGTCATCCAGGTCATAGCCCGTTGCTACTGCCACTCCATCAATGGATTCTTCCCTCTCCTGTTGGAACTGTGTTCGACTCATTCCTCCTCTCCTTTGAAATCTTCCTCCGGTCCTCCAGGGAATCCCTCCTCCCCTTGCAGGGGCGGAGTCCAAATGCGGGCACTCATTTCTCCAATGTCCTTCTTCCTTGCAGTAGGCGCATTGATTTGCACCTAATGGAGGCCTCTCGCTTCCGCGGCCTCTTCCACGTCCTCTGGTCCTTTGATTAGGAATACCTCCTCCACGTCGTTCGGTTATAGCAGCAGCAAGAAGATCTGCCTTCTTCTTCATCTTTCGTTCACTTTCTCTGTCTCATTCATTTTCACGATTCACAAATACTTTCTGAGCGACTTCCATTAACTGAGCTGTATTCATGCCCGCAAATCCATCCAATTTCTGCAATTTTCGCTTTATGTCTCTCTGGGACTGACTAACAAAGGCCGCATTTACCATGCGTAAATTTTCCTGAGCGGCAGGATCATAATGGGGTATACAATATATAAGCTTCAGACAACCGCTCATAAAAGGCCGCTGGGCTCTCATCTGGACCCTGGAGAACTTACGATACTTTCCCAATATTCATGGCCCTCTGGGCTCCCTTCTTCAGGCCCTGCAATAAGGCCTGGCGAAATCTGGTTAGGGCCGCCGCCCCCCTTTCCTCATTCGGGTCCCACCTGGGATCTTCATTGGGGTATTCTGCAGCTGCTGCTTGCGGGGGATTTATTCCTCCCCTTTCTACAGGGTTCTCTTCTAACCATCGGAGGGCTGCTTGCCCGATTCGGCCTCGCTCCTCAGTAGTGAAGAGGATGGACAGGAGCTGACGACAATCGACCCAGGTAGGCTGATGGGTTTGCATAATGCTAGACATTAATTCTGTTAATTCCTGGGGTTTGGCTGTGTAGGAAGCATAATGCGTTTTCCAGTTTAATAAATCTGTGGTAGAAAAGGGTACATAAACTAAGCTGGTTGGTCCTGGCGCCATCTGGCCCTGATCATTTAAAACAGGAATTCCAGGCACTTGGCGTAATGGCATTAGGTGCCCTGCTTTCTCCTTCTTGGGAGTTACGCTTCTTAAATCATAAGGCTCCCGAGCACTAGTCTCCTTGGTGGGTGACCCTGAACTGGCAGGAGAGCTTCCGCTTTCTATCTCATCAGAGGACTCGAGTCCCCCAGCTGTGCTTGGGCCTGACTCGGGACTTTCACTCGGGATAGGGCACTTCTTAGGCTGTTGCTTCGGTATTTGCTGGGGCTCCTCTTCGGGCTCTACTTCAAGTCGCGGGGCTGTGGGGACTAATTTCTGTGAGTGCCTGGGTAAACTATCCAGAATATCTGAGGACTCTGGGTCAGAATACACAGGTGGCTTTGCTTCCTTAGCCTTTTTGGTTCCCCTAGTAGTAGCTACAAATATTTTACAGTGCTCCTCATAACAGCGCTTCATCCATGAGGGCTGCTGTTCACATACACTTAACCAGGAATCTATATAGGGGAACTGGTCAGGATACGCTCTCAGTATAAGCTGATGGATTCGTAAAACTGTCTCAAAATCAAAGGTGCCCCCTCGGGGCCATGAAGCAGCTAATGCGGGCCACTCCCTTTCACATAACATTTTTAATCTGGATGGAGTCATTTTTGTACCATAATCGCCCAAAAATCCTTTACGGAAATTCTTGATCATACATACCAACGGAGTTTGCGTGGACTCCGTCCCTCCCATAATCTAAACGTACCTACGTACACTACTACCTACGTACTAAATTACCTGCGTACGTTACGTACCCTACGTCCCTACGTACACGTAATGACGTACAAGACAACGAACAATAAGGATAGGTAGTATGGCTGTAGGTAAGGGGTCCGTACAGCCTACAGAACACTGGGGGGGACAAACACCACTCGCTTCCTCCTGTTCGTGACCTGGGCGCGGTCGCCCGGCCAGGAACTGCGCTACTTAGGAGTCCGCTCTCGCTCGGTCTGTATTTCAAGACCTCTCACTCACACACGCAAGCATATTTCAACAAGATATCATATTTCAATATTTCAAGTGCCCAGGTTTTCTGACTAACTGACTATTCCAAACAAGAAGGGTCGATGGCTTCAGCTTCCGCTTTCCTTACGCGGAGCTTACTAGGACCGCCCTTATGGGAGGTGATCAGGCTCCCTTGTCTCGCACATACTCATGCGAGATTTCCCAGTTAGTCTATACCAAATATACCAAATCAGTCTTGCGCACGCAAGACGTTGTCCCAGGCTGTTCTTTCTGACTATCAAATACTTCAAAAATGTCTACTCACCGGATCCGGTCCCCGATAACACACCAGCTTCTGAGTTGGAACCTGGACTCCCCCGGGTCAGAGGTGTTGGCCAGCTGGACCCAATGGCCCACCTAGGCCAGCGGATCCCTCTCCGGCACAAAGGGGCCGGCGGCGCCTGAGGTTTCCCCCGCGGTCGGACAGACACGGTTCCAACCGGGCCAAACCTCAAGGCGAATTACGTGGATTATTCACTTGAGTAGCATTTACCACTCGCACTTCCCGGCCAACGCACCAAGAATATGCTGTGGCAAAGTGCAATCAATGAATAAGTCCAGGAGTCGATTGACAGGGTCCAAGTCAGTTTACTGTGCACAAGGCCCAGTCAGTCAAAGCTTCAAAAGGAACTGAGCAAAAGTTTATACAGAGACATAACCATTTATACCTCTTTTTCAGTTTGATACATGAGAACTTTCTATTGGTTCCAACTCGATACATGCAAACTTTTCATTGGTTATACATTCCCTTCATTTGTCCAATTAGAAATCCCTCCGGAGCCTAGCAACCGGCCCCCTCCTTTAGGATTGCTTGAACAATGGTACTGTTCTGAATTTCGTTACTTTTCTACTGCAAGGTTAACTTTGGCTTTTGGAATGCATATACTGAAACATTTCTGTTCTTTCACACACAAGAAAATAATAGAAGACTTATGAATTCATGAAAACTTCTTATTAAGCATTTTAAAACAGTTTTCTTATTTTGCATAGATTTTTGGTTCTTTTCTAGCTATAATGGGAGTTAGCATCCAGGCCTAACTTACAGGCCTTTCATAGTAGCAGGCCATGCTAGGCCATAGCCTACTACAGTAGTAGTAGTAGTTCATATGTGTTCTGCGAGAAAGGGACAAATTATGCTGCTTTTATACAGAAACAACAGGTTTTAGCTATCCATTGGATAGGATCAGAGAAAGAGAGGGAAGAGTCAAAGATGACCCTAAGGCTATTAGCGGAGGAGACAGGGAGGATGACAGTATTATCCAAAGAAATAAAGAAGGGAAGAAGGGGGGAGATGGGTTTAGGGGGAAAGATAAGAAGCTCCATTTTGGCCTGTATTATAAAATACAGGAATAAGTAGTGAGAATTGTGTCAGATCTAGACACGATCATTGACTCAAGACATATGAGCGGAGTAAATGACTGAAAGTATCTCACGTGCATAAGCACATGTTTTATAAAGTAGGCATTTAAGAGCATGCTGCATCGTTGCTCCGCCCATGCTCCACTTATATGAATACCCACAATGAAAGTGTGCACTATCAGGTTAATGCATGTACTTACAGGGCAGCAACGATGTTTCAATTCTCCTTCTGGGCTCCCTTCTGTTGCCTTTCATTAGGTAAAGAACTGCAAATCCTAACCTGGCTCCTCATGGCCCATAGTACCTCAGTTTCCATCATTTATCACACCAGGAAGAACACCAAGTTAGAGAACTGCATGAGAAAGAGCCTGCTTCACTTTCATTGGCTGACTTGTGTGGGCCAAAGGAAAAGAAGTTTGGCAATTAAATGCAGGTTAAGTGAAGTGCAGCTACCACAGGTACACTCAAAGGCTCCTCTCAAGGTGGTGTACAATGTTCCATGATATCTGCTGCCTTAAAAGTTAACATGCCACATGTTAACTTAAGAGGCGCGTTCTTTACCCACTCTCTGCCCGTTTCATGTCTACCCTTGCATGCTAAGTGGTAGAAATTTTAGCATATGATAGCCATTACTGTGCACCTGTGCACTTTAGTAAAGATGCCCGTTAATAGCAATTCCACCACACTTGGTTGTTCACCTCCAGTGTCTTTGAAACTCAAACTAATTTCAAACTCATTTGAAAGGAATTTTAATTTGGATGCTATTTTAATGTGGTAAATCTTTTGATTGCTTTAGGAAAACTGGCATATTAGAAATTGCCTGATACAAAGAGGAGTGTTGAGGTCACATAGCTTCAGGCATACAATTATCGTCTCATGAATATTAAGGATAATAATCCATACGGGTTTTTTTTTAATTTGATATTTGAATTTGAAATTGAATTTGATGTGGGAATAGTAACCTGTTGCTGGACTTTCAATAAGAGAATTCCTAGCCTGAGGTTTCACATGGGAATTGCAGTCAAGAGTGTTACTAATACAAACAAAGGACTCTTACGCTACCTACAAGTACAAAATTTCAGAGAAACTGATACTGCTTCTGAAAGAAATTTTAAGAACTATCTGAGTTAATTTGGACTCTAAGTTAGCTGGAGATTAACCTTATAACTCTGCATATGTATAATAAGTATGCACAAATTTCCCTGTGTACACTTTTGTAAATTTTTCAAAGTAAAACTGCACACATATTTCTGCTTTGCAAATTATCCCAGGAAATGCATCTACTTATATTTGTGCCACTGTTTGGCACACACTGTTTTATTGGGCTAATGTACTTGCATTTCTTCATGTTTTCAAAAGTAGCCACATAAATGTTAACTCCTTCTGAAATCTGCCCTTGGAAATGCTTCTGCTTAGTCTGGGTAAACTTAGGTATGTACAGGCGATATACGCATAAGTTTACCCACATATCAGAGGGGCATTTCTATGAAATCCTCATTCTGTAAAACAATACTTTTGGCTAATTCTATAAGCAGCTTATGCATGTAAAACCGCTTCCTACATACATACAGTAGGCTCATAAAATTGATAGTACATGCACACAGAAGCAGGAACTAGGATCAAATTGCATACACTTTGGTGCGATATATGTCTAGGTCCACATGGAAGCAGAGAATAAGATGGCATTTAAGTGTATATGCTATAAAATACACGTATATACGCCTGTTATAAAGGTACATAGGTGATTATATTGATTTATAAAATTGGTGCAACATAGGCACTCATGTCTTTATTACCTAGGCGTCCTGTCATAAAATTACGCCTATTCCTAAGAATGCTACTGAAAATTCAGAAATAGGTCCATATTAAGAAAGAACTGCTGGGAACCTGCTTCTAACCTACTGAGGAGGTTTGCTGGGCCTTTCCATCGGCCCCCAGGACTGCTGCTGCTGAGTTCTGAAACTGGCTCTGCAATATCGAGCTGGCATCAAGGGGGGCAGCCCGTTCCCTGGAAGGACCCCTATTCAGACTATAAGGGTCTGCAAGTGAACGCTTTGTGGTAGAACCTGCTTCTAACCTACTGAGGAGATGGATAGTGTGTAGAAATATTAAATAAATAAATAAATAATGCTACCTGGTGTCCCGCGGTGCTGAGGAGGCCCGGGGTCCAGGAAATGGAGCCTGGGGGCAGGATGAGGCCTCCGAAGTAGGCTGCGTTGGAACACGGCATTCTGGAGCAGGCCGTGGCATTTAAAAGTTTAAAAAATGTCCCTGCAGTGTTCTAGGACTCCCCGATGCTGAATTACAGTATCGGGAGAGCAGGAGAGGCAGCCAGCACAGTTTTAAAAAGAAAAAAAAGTTGAAGGAAGCTGCGGGGTCCTGTGGTGCCAGGGACCCATCTAAAGTTAAAAAATGGTGCCCACTGGGTCCCTGGGTGTCCAGGGGTGCTGAGGACACAATTCAGGGGATTGCCAGGCTGTTTTGAGGCTTCAGGGAAGAGCTGGAGGTAAGAGCTCCTCACTCGATGGAACTACGAAGTAAAATGAAACACAGGAGCAATGCTCTGCTGAGCTCCAGTTGATTTAAAAGGGCCACGCTGTTAAAAATAAAGGTAGGACATTTTTTTAAAGTAATGGTGTGGCAGGCTATGGCCTAGAGTAGTCTGCAAATATGAAAGGCCTGTAAGTTAGGCCTGGATCCCAACCCCCATTATAGCTAGAAAAGAACCAAAAATCTGTGAAAAATGAGAAAACTGTTTTAAACTGCTTAATAAGAAGTTTTACATGAATTCATAAGTCTTTCATTATTCTCTTGTGTGCAAAAGAAAGAAATGTTTCAATACATGCATTCCTGGAGCTAGGGATAACCTTGCAGTAGAGAAGTATCAAACCTAGAAACTGCACCATTGTTAGAACAGTCCTAAAGGAGGGGGCTGGTTGCTAGGCCCCGGAGGGATTTCTAATTGGACAGGTGCAGGGGGCGTTGGAGCCAATAGGAAGTTTGCATGTATCAAGCTGGAACCAATAGAAAGTTCTCATCTATCAAACAGAAGAAAAGGGTATAAATGAGTATGTCTCTGTAAAAACTTTGCTCACTTCCTTTTGAAGCTTTGACTGACTGGGCCTGTGCACAATAAATCGGCTTGGATCTTTGAACAGACTCCTGGTTTTATTTAATGGGTGTTAATGGCACACTGGCCTCTTAACACCCTTTAGGAAACATATCCCATAGATAAAAATAGCTGATACTCATCTGATGTTGATGATCCAAAGTAATTGTCCATTGTAAGCTGATGTTGATTACCTATGAAGAAAATCAAAACTGTTAAGGTATTTGGGTTTCAGGTTAAAGGGAGAAACGTATTTAAATAATTGATTATTTTTTCTTAATAAATACATTTTAATAATTTTAATTTAATTTTATCAATCATTTTAATTTATTACTAGTATAATAATTTATTTATTTATGGAAAAAACTCACCTGAGCATTTTTATTTTATTTATTTATTTATTTAACATTTCTTATATACCGCCTTTCATGATATCAAGGCGGTTTACATTGAACAAACTGAAATTACATTGAACAGGGCATTATAACTTGGAGATAACTATTTTACAGGGAACATGACATCTCAAGAGAGTTAACCTGGACCTTAGCCACATGACCATGACTTCAAACATTCGCGGGGAAGCCCCAGCTCAGGAGAATTATCCACATTAACTTTATGCTTCGCTCCTTTCACCTTACTGCTCCTTATGTCTGAAAAAAACTACCTGAGTGTACGTCAGATACCTTCTCTGATAGTTTTCAAATCCATGCAGAAAACACACCCCTTAACTGCCACTTTTGTATCTTGACTCATCTGATCTCCTTTGTGTTTTCTTACCATTCACCCTGTATCCCTTGTCTACAGCTACTGTGTAGTCTGTCATGACTAGATTGTAAGCTCTGATGATCAGGGATCGTCTTTTACATGTGTCTGTGCAGCACTATACAAATGTTCAGTAGCAGCAGCAGTAGTAGTAGTAGTTGAAAGAACATGTCAGGGTCTGACTGTAGGGTGAATGATGATCCCGAGAAAAACAATTATTTATGTGCTAGGGTGACATAAGAACTTAAGAACATAAGATATGCCAAGGTCCATCAAGCCCAGTATCCTGTTTCCAACAGTGGCCAAACTAGGTCATACGTACCTAGCAGTTTCCCCAAAAGAAACAGGTTCCACAATGCTTGTATTGGGTCAAGCATTGATATCCTGGGTCCCTTCTTAATAATGGTTTATGGGCCTTTAATCCAGGAATTTGTCCAAACTTTTTTAAACCCAGCTACACTAACAGCCTTTACTACATCCTACGGTAACAAATTCCAGAGTTTGATTACACGTTAAGTGAAAAAATATTTTCTCTTATTTGTCACAAATAGTTTACCCTGTAGTTTCACTGCATGTCCCCTAGTCCTTCTATATTCTGATAACGTAAACAATCGATCTATGTTTACCCATTCCACTCCGTTCATTAATTTTTCCAGGTTAAAGAGCCCAAACCTTTTTAGCCTTTCTTTATAGGGGTATCCTTCCATCCCCTTCATCATTTTGATGGCTCTTTTTCCCAACCTTTTCTAAGAATGCTATATCCTTTTAAGATACGGCAACCAGAATTGCACACAATATTCAAGGTACGGTCGCACCGTGGAATGATACGGAGGCATTATAATATCCTTTGTTTTATTTTCCATTCCTTTCCTTATGATACCTAGCATTCTATTTGCTCTCTTGGCCGCCGCTGCACACTGGGCGGAGGGTTTTAACATGTTATCCACAATGACGCCTAAATCTTTTTCCTGGGTGGTGTTTCCTAATGTGGAACCTTGCATCATGTAACCATAGTTTGGGTTGTTCTTTCCTAGGTGCATAACTTTGCACTTGCCCACTTTAAATTTCATTTGCCATTTGGATGCCTAGTCTTCCAATTTATAAAGATCCTCTTGCAATTTTCCACAATCCTCATGGGTTTTAACAACTTTAAATAGTTTTGTGTCATCTGCAAATTTGATAACCTCACTCGTTATTCCCTTGTCCAGGTTATTTATGAATATGTCAAAAAGCAGGGGACCCAGCACAGATCCCTGGGGTACACCACTATTCACCTTTCTCCATTAGGAAAATTGGCCATTTAGCCCTACCCTCTGCTTTCTATCTTTTCACCAGTTCCTGATCCACAATAGTACACTGCCTCCTATCCCATGACTTTTTAGTTTTGCCAAAAGTCTCTGATGAGGGACTTTGTCAAAGGCTTTCTGAAAGTACAAATGCACTTTATCAACCGACTCACCTTTGTCTACCTGTTTATTCACACTTTCAAAAAAGCATAACAGATTAGTAAGACAAGATCTTCCCTGTCTAAAGCCATGTTGGCTATCTTCCATTAAACCATGACTATCTACATGTTCAGCAATTTTGTTCTTTATGATGGTTTCTTCCATTTTTCCCAGTACTGACGTCAGGCTTACCGGTCTATAGTTTCCCGTATCACCCCTGGAACCCTTTTTAAAAATTGGTGTTACATTGGCCATCCTCCAATCTTCAGGTATTACAGATGATTTTAGATGATGATAGTTCACAGATTACTAATAGCAAGTCTGCAGTCTCATATTTCAGTTCTTTCAACACACTTGGATGTATACCATCCAGTCCAGGTGATTTGCTACTCTTCCGTTTATCAAATAGTTGTAATTTCATCTTCCCGATGTATCGATATTTCCTTCAATTCTTCCGCACCTTTAAATACCACTTCAGTCATGGGTAACAACCCTATATCTTCCTCAGTAAAGACTGAAGCAAAGAATTCATTCAGTCTCTCCACTATGGCCTTGTCCCCTCTTAATGCCTCTTTTCCCCTTCTTTCATCTAATGGACCAATTGACTCTCACAGGTTTTTTGCCAAGAATGTACTTGAAAAAGTATTTATTACACATTTTTGCTTACGCAGCAAGCTTCTTCTCAAATTCTCCCTTTGCCTGCCTTATCAATACCTTGCATTTAACTTGCCAATGCTTGTGCTGTCTCCAGTTTTCGTCATTTGGCTCTTTTTTCTATTTCCTGAAAGATGCTTTTTTGGCAACAACAGCCTCTCTGACCTCACCTTTAAACCATGCTGGCAGTTTTTTGGATTTCTTTCCACTTTTCTTAAAGCATGGAATACAGCTGGTCTGGGCTTCCAAGATATTATTTTTCAACAACACCCAAGCTTGATGTAAGTCTTTAACCTTTGCAACTGCTCCTTTTAGTTTTTTCTTAACTATTTTCCTCATTTTATCATAGTCTCTCTTTCGAAAGTTAAAAGGTAGTACTGTAGATTTCCTTACCATCCCTCCTCCACTAATTAAATCAAACGCGATCATGCTATGATCACTATTACCAAGTGGCCCCAACACCCTTATCTCTTGCACCAGATCTGGTGTTCCACTAAGGACTAGGTCCAATATGGCTTCCCCTCTGGTCGGTTCATGAACCAGCTGCTCCAAGAAGCAGTCATTTATTTCATCTAGGAACTTTATCTCCCTAGCATGTCCTACCGTGACACTGACCCAGTCTATACTGGGGTAATTGAAATCACCCATTATTATTACTGTACTGTAACTTTTGTTAACTTCCTTGATTTCTTTGAGCATTTCATCATCCATTTGATCATTCTGGCTAGGCGGTCGATAGTACACATCCCACTGCCATCGCCTTCCCCTTTTTACATGGAATTTCAATCCATAGATATTCTACAGCAAATTGTGTTTCCTGCAAAACTTTAATACTTTCTGACTCAATGCCCTCTCTAACATAGAGCACAACCCCTCCACTAATTTGATCAGTTCTATCATTATGATATAGTTTGTACCCAGGTATCACAGTGTCCCACTGGTTGTCCTTCATCCACCATGTCTCTGAGATTCCAATCATATCTAACCTCTCAGTTAGTGCTATATATTCTAACTCTCCATTCTTATTTTTTAGACTTCTAGCATTTGCATACAAGCATTTTAGAGACTGTATTTTATTCGTATTAATCTGGTTATTGGTAGGCATGGGTAATTTGGAATCTTTAAGCTCTGTCTGCTCCATACTCGAGGGCATTCGGGCTACTTTACTCTTTTTGCAACCTCTCTGCTTTTGGTAGTATTCTTCAAGGATACATTCTTCCAAACCATGGGCTCTTGGGCGACTGTCAGCTTTCCCCTATTATCTAGTTTAAAAGCTGCTCTATCTCCCTTTTAAAGGTTAATGCCAGCAGTCTGGTTCCATCCCGGTTAAGGTGAAGCCCATCCCTTCGGAAGAGCCCCTCCTTTCTCCAGAATGTTCCCCAGGTCCTAACAAATCCAAAACCCTCATCCTTGCACCATCGTCTCATCCACGCATTGAGACTCCAGAGCTCTGCCTGCCTTTTGGGTCTTGCGCGTAGAATGGGAAGCATTGTTAAGGCCCCACGTCCTAGTTATTGGTGCCACATTTTTCCTCAAAATTCCTTGTAAATGTTTAGTTACTTTTTTTTAATAACTTAATCTTTATTATTTTTAAATCAAACCAAGAATTACAGAAAGCGAAACAAAAAAATGAACAACCATCACACATTGATTCCAACAGGATTTAAACATTACTGAAAAAAAGGGTTAAAGCAGTAAGTCCCTCCCCCCTCCCCTCCCAACCCCCAGCCCCCTACCCTTAAACTAGTTTACAAGACACTATGCATGTATCTCAGTGCGCCCACTTTCTCCCATAGTTACCCCCCCCCCACTCCCCCCGAACATGCAACATATTTCAGTAAAGGCTGCCACTGGTTATCGAATTGAGTCCCCTGATTTTTCCGAATAGCAATTAACCGCTCCATCTGGAGCACTTTAGTGAGCCGCGTGACCCAATGGGCTAGATCCATACTTCCCCCCTGCCTCCACCGCCAGGCAATTTCACACCTTGCGTCTACTATGCAAGACTGCATTGGCTTGGACCATCTAGTAGACAAATTAGGTGGCTATATCCCTAGGAGGAACAAGGATGGGCAAAGCTCCAAGCGCACTTGGAATATCTTCCCCATCTGGTGACAAATTTGCTTCCAATAAGATTGGACCCAGGAGCACTCCCACCACATGTGAAAATAGGTTCCCTTTACTCCACTGCCCTTCCAACAGAGATCGGAGACCGCTGGAAACATCCGATGATAGCGCTCAGGCGTATAGTACCAGCGCAGTAAGATTTTGTAGGTATTCTCCTGAATAGCAGTACTGATAGAGGACTTAGCCGCAACCTTATAAATTGCCCGCCACCCATCTTCATCCCAAGCCACACCCAAATCTCTCTCCCATTCCACCATATATTTTAACTTGGGCTCCCTTTCACCCATCGCCCGCAAACTAGCATAGTGTAAGCGTATGAGGCCCCGTGAAGAGTGATGACCCACCCACAAAGCCTCAAGGTCATTAAGCCCTCCCTCAATACGCTCCTTATTAAGTCTATTGTGCAAATAATGCCGCACCTGTAGATAAGCAAAGAAATCACGCTTGCCCAGTTGAAACTCGGCTTGCAATTCTTCAAAAGACTTAACAGTATCGTTATCAAAAAACTGTACAAATTGAGATAAGCCCCGCTCATCCCAATTCTGAAATATGGTTTCGTTGCCTGGCTCAAAGGCTGGAGTGGCCACCAATGGTGCTAACAAAGACGTCCCCAAGTGGATATTCACTCTCCGCCATCCCCTACCCCATTCGCCCCAAAGATGTCTTATGAAGGGATTATTCGTCCAATCGCCCTTCAACGTTCCCGTCTGTAACCATGGAAGGTATTGTAATTTATACTGGGGCACCGCTTGTTGTTCAATGGAGAGAAACCCCTTCGCTGATAATGGTGCTCGCCATTCCATCACTTGTCTCATTTGTGCTGCTAAGTAATAATCAGCAATCATGGGCATCCCTAAGCCTCCTTTCTGCCGCGCTCGGTACATAACGTTCCTTGCTATGCGGGGAGGACGATGGTGCCAGACGAATAAAAACAACTTCCGTTGAAGCTTATGGAGCACTCTTTGATGAATCTTAATAGGCAATACATGAAAATAGTACAATAATTGGGGTAAAATCATCATCTTAATTGTCACTATCCTCCCTAACCAAGATATCTCCTCTTTGTGCCATCTCGCCAAGTCCCGATCGATTTTATCTAACAACCCTGGGTAATTAGCCCCATAAAGCAGGTCGGTATCCCGGGTGAGGTAAACCCCTAAGTATTTGATTTTATTTTGGGCCCAACGAAAGGGAAAGCTCTCCTGCAGATGCAATGCCAAATTACCCAATAAATTAACGTTCAAAGCCTCTGTCTTATCCCAGTTAATTTTGAAACCAGCAACCCCACCAAATCTCTTAAATTCAGCCATAATAATGGGCAACGTCAACAATGGACGAGTAATAAACAGCAGTAGATCATCTGCAAACAGCGCCAGTTTATGCTCAGTTTGCCCAATTATGAGTCCCTTCACATCTGCATTTTGTCTTAAATGCTGCGCCAAAGGCTCCATAGTTAAGGCAAACAGCAAGGGGGACAAAGGGCACCCCTGTCTGGTGCCTCTTGCTAAAGAAAAGAAGTCAGAGTACTTCCCATTGATCTTAACTGCTGCTGTCGGGTTGGTATATAAAGCCTTTATCCATAACTCCATATGGGAGCCAATGCTTACTGCCTCTAACACTTCAAACATAAAGCCCCATTCCACCCGATCAAATGCTTTTTCAGCATCAACCGCTAGAACGAGAAGTTCCTACTTTTGCTGTTGGGCTGTCCAGATAAGTTGGATCACCCGGCGAATATTATCTCCCGTATTGCGACCTTGGACAAACCCCGTTTGGTCAGAATGAATCAGCTTTGGCAGAATGCGCCCTAAGCGATTCGCTAAAATCTTAGCTAAGATTTTCCCATCGGTGTTCAAAAGTGAAATGGGGTGATAAGATCCGCAAACCGTGGGATCCCTACCCGGCTTTACTATCACTGAGATCCCGGCTTGATGCACCGAAGGAGGTAGCTGATGGCCCTGGAGTACCCCATTGAAGAGTCACTGTAAAATCGGAGCTAACTGTGGGGCTAATCTCTTATAAAATACTGCAGAGAAGCCATCCAATCCAGGGGATTTACTGAGAGCTAAGCCCTGGATCACTTGATTGATTTCATCTATAGTAATTTCGTGATTCAAAAATTCATGATCCATCTCCGATATTACCGGGAGCGAGCTTCCCTCCCGGATATAGCCACTAACCCCCAAAGTGGACTCCCTCATCTCACTAGTATATAATGCTGTATAGTACTGTCGGAACTGTTCCCTAATATCTTCTGAATGAAATAAAAGCTTGTCCCCTGGTCCTTTAAGTTTCAATATCGTGGAGCGGCGCTCCTTAGCCTGTAATTTGTGCGCTAGCAATCGGCCTGCTTTATTATTGAACTCATAATAACGTTGATTAATACGTTGTAATTGGAAATTAATGGAATCTAGCTGCAAAGAGTTGAGTTCTGCCCTAACTGCATCCAGCCGCTTCCTAAGCTTTGTACCTCCCCTTTGCTTGTGAAGACGCTCTAACTCGGCAACCTGCTGAAACAGTTGAGTGGCCCTTTCTCCACGTTGTTTCTTCTTCCTAGCTGTCCATTGTATCAACACCCCCCGGAGAACCGCTTTTAAAGCATCCCATTGGATCCCCAATGCCACCTCCCCCGTGTCATTCACAGCATAGTACTGTCGAATTTCCTCAGCCACTTTAGCAAGCACCTCCTTATCATGAAGAAGACTTTCATTGAGGCGCCAAAAGGGCCTCCCCACCTTATCCCATTCCCCTCCAAACTCTACCCAAATAGGGCCATGATCAGTCCAAGTGATAGGTTTGATACCTGTTCTAAGAATTGTTTGGGTCCAAAGCGCGTCTGCCAAGAAAAAATCTATATGACTATAACTGTGATGGACTGGCGAGTAGTGTGTATAATCAAAATCTTGTGGATGCATCTGGCGCCAAATGTCCCACACCCCATAGTGCTGCATCAGACTCTTCAGTTGCACCCGCCCTTTGGGTCCCAAAGAACTCCCCCGTTGTGACCTATCCTTTAGGGGATCCAAAACTTCATTGAAATCACCCCCAATCAATAAAGCTCCATGTATTTTATCTGCTAACCAATGAGACAGGGTAGCCCAAAAGTCCATATGGGGGTCATTTGGACCGTAAACATTTAGGAAGGTAACCTCAGAGCCATATAAGGCCCCCCAGACAAGCAATACGCGGCCTTTCGTTCCCTTAAGTACTCCCCCTAACTGAAACGGGACATCCTTGTGCACCATGATAGCCACCCCTGCTCATTTTTGAGAGCCTTCAGCATTGAACCAAATATCACCATAAGCACCATGCTTCAAAAGAGGTTCATCCTGAGGTAATAAGTGCGTTTTCTGAACAAAAATTACTTGCCAATGTTGTGTTCTAGCTTCTTTAAACAGCGCTTTTCGCTTATGAGGTGTGTTTAAACCCCGAACATTGAGAGAGCCCACTTTAAGCCCTGCCATCAGAGAATTGCGAAGGGCCGTGCATTAACCAATCTAAGTTGCAAACAATTTGAAGACCTACCCTTCCCCCCTCCCCCCAACCCACCCTCTCCCTTCCCCCCCCCCGAACAACCCTCCCCCTCAATCTCGCCACAGGCCTCAATCCTGTGCCACCACCTCGGAGGAAGAGTCGCACCGCCGGGACCAGCCACCCACCCGCAATATGGGCCTCCCACCCCAGATTCACCCTGAGTCCCGCTACCCCTACATTGAAGCTCCCACTGTACCAAGAACACCCCCCACCTGCATTCCTGATTGCATATTTAAAAGCACAGTATAGCATACAGTAAAGATTGAAAACCCAATCAATCCTCTACCTAAGCCCAGGAGGCCAAGGGAGCAGCCACTAAGCCGGCTACCCCCATCGCCCACTAGAAAGGGTGAAAGTATACCCAGAAGTAGTATCAAGTCCGAAAATCCGCTGCGTCAACTCATGTAGCTGGCCCCGCTCCATCAGTCTCTGCCGCACCCTTCTGAGAATGGTCACCGGAGGTGCGCTGCAGACGACGGCCTCTCGCCGGGATTCGATGCCACTTCAGTTTTTCCAATAGAAGAGACTGCTGCTGCTCAGATGATAAAACATTGGGCTGATTACCGTTCTTGGGTAAGTTCGGGGCCTTAGCCTTCTCCAAAGCGCTCCAGGCTTCCGTACTAGTTTTGACTCGCTGAGACTTGCCCGCTATCTCAAATTGCAAAGCAAAAGGAAAAAGCCATTTATATTTGATGTTTTTGCGTCGCAAATACTCAGTCACAAGGCGCATGGCCTTTCGGCGCTGTAGTGTCTGAGGCGCCAAATCTTGAAATACTTCCACTGAACAGCCATGCCATTGTAGCTTCCCTCTTCGCGTCGCTGCTCGCATAACCTTTTCTTTTATGGGAAAGCTAGTTAAGCAGGCAATAATGTCTCGAGGTCGAATCCCAGGAGGAAAGCGAAGCGCTCTGTGTGCATGTTCTATGCCAATCTCTCCTACTGCAGCAGTCTCGGCCGAGCTCTCTTCCGCTAATATGGCCCCGCAGATTTCACGGACTACCGTGACTGCCTGTTTGTATTGGTCCTCCTCTGGAACTCCACGTATGTGAAGATTGCAACGGCGGGACCGATTCTCTAAATCCTCAATTTTTTCACGCAGGTCTTCCACCGTGCCTTGCCACTGATTATTCAGGTCTCGTACCGTCTGTGCTGCGGTCGCCATGTCATCCACGTGCTCTTCCAAAATTTCCACCCGATGTCCCAGGGCCTGCATATCTTGGCGGAGCTCAATCAGCAATTCCTTAACATCTGATTTCACATCCAGATCCTCAGTCTTAATCTCCCGGCACCACCGTTGGAGATCGCCCTTGGTGCATTGCTCCTCAGCATTCTCTAAATCATCCTCCATCTCCGTATCGGGCTGTACCTCCCTCTCCTCGTGGAGGCTCAAAGGTGCATAAGAGGAGCGGTACTTTTCCAACTTTTTCCGAGCTGACATCCAAACCCGGGGTAGTAGCGCACTCAAAACACTGTTTTTCGCTAACTTGGGAGGCCCAATGCTAAAGAAAATCGCTCAATATACTGCGTCCCGAAGGAGCTTCTCTTTTAAGCCGCCATCCCGGTCAGTGACGTCACTTCCTCTTATGTTTAGTTACTTTTAAAGGCTCCAAGTATGTTTTCCTGGAGGCATCGGCATTGGAAACCTTTTTTTTTTTGTGACATTCTTCACAGCTATAATAATTAGTTTTTGATAAATTTACTTGTCATCAGATGGAAAAAAAAGAGTTTATGAATAGGTCAGCATTTCCTTTTCTCACATTTTTTCCTTGTATATTTCTTCATGGTGTAAGTTTATTCTTACCATGTTTTCTTAATATTCGCTCCTCATAATGTGGACTGTATTTTGTTTACCTTCTTTGATTTTCAATGTTTAATTATGGAATGTTTTTTATTTCTTGAATTTACTGAATAAAAGAATGGGAAGCATTTCGGAAAACACTACCCTGGAAGTTCTGGATTTCAACTTCCTACCTAAAAGCCTAAATTTAGCCTCCAAAACCTCCCTACCACATTTTCCTATGCCATTGGTACCGACATGTACCAAGACAGCAGACTCCTCCCCAGCACTATCTAAGACCTTATCTAGGTGGCTTGTGAGGTCCGCTACCTTCGCACCAGGTAGGCATGTTACCAGGTGATCCTCATGTCTACCAGCCACCCAGCTATCTACATGCCTATTGATTGAATCACCAACTATAACGGCTGTCCTAACCCTTCCCTCATGGGCACATGGCCCTAGAGAAACCTCCTCGGTGCGAGAGGGGTTTACATCAACTGAAGGACAGGTCCTAGTTACAGGGTCACTTCCTGCCACACCAGGATGATGCTCTCCTGTCACATGACCTCTCTCCTCCATGGCGACAGGGGTATTGCCAGACAGAAGGTGGCACTTCAGGACTATATCCCTGTAGGTCTCGTCTATGTACCTCTCTGTCTTTCTTATGTCTTCCAAGTCTTCTACTCTAGCCTCTAGATAACGGACTCCTTCCCTGAGAGCAAAGAGCTCCTTGCACCTAGTGCACACGTAAGACCTCTCACCAACTGGGAAAAAATCATACATGTGACACTCAATGCAAAAAATTGGAAAGCCCCCATCTTGCTGCTGGACTGCTGTCTGCATCTTAGTTTTAAGCTTGTGTTTAGATCTTTAAGTTCTTTACATACTAAGTGTTGCTGTGGATACTTATGCTAATAAATTGTACCTAATACGTTTAATATATCTTGTTCACCTGAAGCTTAATTAATCTCAGGTCCTTAATGTATGACTGATTTGGATAAAGAGCTGCACCTGAGAACAGCTCCTTTCCTTTAAGATGTGTAAGTACCTATAAAGGTACGATTATCCCAGGGGTGGGTGGGTGTTGGGGAGGGAGGGAGGGGAATAAGACTTATTAAAAGAGGGCTGCTGCACAGTACCCTGCCCTGTGCTTCTAAGGTAAGCTGTGACCAACTTCCTGGGTGATTAACAGTCCTTGCTTGGATAGAAGGAGTCTTTCAAAATGACCTTTTGACCTTCCACCTGGCTTTAACACCTATTTAAAAAGTTTCACAGGTCTCTTGCCCCTTAGGTAGAAGGCCTCCTTGTAAAGGTCTCTAGAAGAATTTATTTATTGCTCAAAGAATACTTACCCTGTTTCAACTTTTATGCTGCTAGGCTCTGACTTAGTATGAAATTTAAACTACAGGCTCTCTGCTGGGTTCTAAATTTAACCAGAAAGCTCTCTTCTGTGTTTTAAATTTAAACTTAAACTGCTGCTACAAGGCCCTGACTGATTTAACAAATACATTGGGTTCACAGATTAATCAGCTTTAATCCAAAGAATTCCCTTCAGAAAAGTTCCCATAAGTATATACTGAGTATTTCAGATCTCTCTCCAGAAGTAGCAGTCCCCTTTTGTAGTCCAACTACAAAATACAGGTGTGATATGTCATGGGCAAGGAAGGGAAGGAGGGGGAAGGATTGTACAAATCCAGATGTTACCCATTCACAGTGGATGTTGAAGGTCTCAGATATAGTGATAGGAATGGTTTGTACTGCAGAGGACACTGTCAACTATTTGGCCACTCTAAATATATGCCATAAAAATAAATAAATGCCCTCAATTATTGCATTGGATGTTACAGACGTATATAGCCCAGTGAATACAGGTCTCAGACTTACAACAGCCACGCTGGGTATTTTTACCCGAGCCGTGCGCCTGATCGCATCAATGACCTTAGAGTATTCACTGTATTTTATATTAATTTCGCTTAATCTATACATCTGATTCTTCCATACTATTCATTGTGAAATTTCATGTTTTATAGAGGAGGAATTGTGCTTAACTTAGCTGTGTTTTCACTGATAATAAATCCCCGACGCCACCTGATAGGCACCTCATTGCGTTTCTGTTGTTTCTTCAGGGGGAATTCACATAACCAGCACACTCTCCCGATTTGCGGCCAGAATAAACTCACTTGTTGTTCAATCGTTTTGTAATACAAACTTCTTCTAAGTGCGCGAGAAGAAGTTTGTATTACAAAACGATTGAACAACAAGTGAGTTTATTCTGGCCGCAAATCGGGAGAGTGTGCTGGTTATGTGAATTCCCCCTGAAGAAACAACAGAAACGCAATGAGGTGCCTATCAGGTGGCGTCGCGGATTTATTATCAGTGAAAACACAGCTAAGTTAAGCACAATTCCTCCTCTATAAAACATGAAATTTCACAATGAATAGTATGGAAGAATCAGATGTATAGATTAAGCGAAATTAATATAAAATACAGTGAATACTCTAAGGTCATTGATGCGATCAGGCGCACGGCTCGGGTAAAAATCCCCAGCGTGGCTGTTGTAAGTCTGAGACCTGTATTCACTGGGCTATATACGTCTGTAATATCCAATGCAATAATTGAGGGCATTTATTTATTTTTATGGCAGTAGCTACCCTCTAAAAACTGACCTGCACGTTAGTGTTGAGACACTCTAAATATATAGCATGGATCACGGTATGGGATCCTCAGATGTGAGAGTGTGTTGTCAAATGATCTGCAGAGCATGAACTGAGCCCCTGTACCTCAGCATCCATGTTCTGTTTATTTATTTATTTATTTATTTAATACACACTTATATACCGCTGCTTCCAGCGATCAGCAGCGGTTTGATTCTTCTTCTGGGGATGTCAATCAGGACAGGGAGGGGACAGTAATTATATAGATCTAAGGGTAGGTCACAGCACACAGGGTTAGTGTCATGGGGGACTTCGTTATACATATTTACATTTATACATAAGTATTTACAATTGTACATTACACCTTTTCTATAATTTATATATTCGGAATTATCCTTGTATTATACATCTTCACATATTCTTACATAACGTGTTATCTAACGCATTTGAGAGTCATGGCTGATTATAATAGCATTTGAATAGGTGAGTTTTTAACTCTTTCCTGAAGATTGCAATGTCCGTGATTAAGCGCAGTTCAAAAGGGAGTTGATTCCATATTGTATGGTCGTAAGTAATGTGAGCTGCACAATGTGGCTGTCATATTAATCATTTTGTGTCCCATGTCCCCCAAACCATATGCCTCATGTTTTTCCTCCAGCTGGATCCCCACATATCTGCATCAGGTGCTCTAAGAAGCAGACTGGGACTAGAACATGCATGCATACTCTTGCTGACCACACAAGTAGGCCATGATTCTGGGAAGTGGTTGTCACTAATTTGTATGAGTTGCATCCCAATGCCAATTGTCCAGCAACCACACTATGTTTGCCCACATTGGGGGTGTAAGTTTAGCAGTTGGACTGTGATATGATATGTGTCACAGACTCACTCGCATGATCTGACTCCACTGTTGTCTCATCAAGACTGTGAAATGACCTGTCTATCACATTGTGCATATGAAGCCAAGAAAGGATATGCACACATTTGCAGATCACTGAGACAGGAGTGGGATGTGGCATAGTGGACCACATATATGTGAAGGAGGCCAAGTCTTAGCTCTGCAGGTATCATGCACTATCACTGACATGTTGAAATCTGAAGTCGAGGATGAAAAGGCTGCAGGAGCACACCCCAGTGGCATGTGCTGCATAAGATGCCATACAGTCATGCAGTCTGCAGGTCATGAATGTGATGTCCATGCTTGAAAACACAATGTGCTGTGCAAACACAATATGAATCCATGACCCTACATGAATGTGTGTGCGGATGTGGGTAAGGAACCATGTTGAAATAATTGGAGGCAAGATGGTGGTGTGAGCAGTAGCACGGAAGAGTCAGCGGTGAGGAAAGCACACTTGCCTGGGATGCCTCGAAAGAGTAAAGGGAAGCCCTCGGTTTCTGTTTCCACCTACACACTGAGGGCACTGGTGCAGTCTCTGCTCCTGTTATCGACACCCGCTCCAATGCCGCAGATGACGTTAGTGTTCTTGGTCGCTTTGGCATCTGAGACTAGCTGCAGTGGGGCCTCTCTGAGCCACCAACAGAGAACAGCCCTGACACCACTGTGATTGGTGCTTATCAGGGGAAGGCAGGAAGACACCATTGTGACCAATGGAGAAACATGACAGAAACATGCATATATCCTCGATGACAGAACTTCTCTCGGTGAGAGAGACCTTTTTGAAGCGTTCTCTTGCTTCATCAGCAGCGGGTCAATGTTTGCCGTTGGTGGAAAAACTGGATGTTCTAAAGCTGGGAACATTATGGGATGCTATCAAGGCCATAGTTTCCTCCCTATCTGGATATGCTAGCAAGTTTGATATACAGTTGGAGCAAGTATTGAGTAAGATGGTGCACCATGAATCTACTCTGACTCAGCAGGCTACTCAGTTGGAACAGGTTGAAACTGCATTGGAGAGCCTCCAGACTGTGAGTAATGCACAGATATGGGAAAGAGAAATCCTGAATAGGAAAGTACTGTTCTTGGAAAATCAAGTTTGAAAGAACATTTTAAGGTTTTTAAATTTCCCTAAATGTTCACTTATTTCACCAGTGGACATGTTGCGGAAATACCTTGGAGAAGTGTTGAAGATACCGCGGTTGCAGTTCCACCTGTTTGTGGGCCCGATATTTGTCCCTTACCTTCCGCACTCTGACCCGAGGTGCTATCTCATTGCAGTCATTGGGAGCTGGGAGTTTAATTGGCTTCCTGGATTCATCTTTAGAAGTCATCATGGAAAGGACACCTTGATAGCATGCTTTGCTTTTGAGTCAGATAGGAATGCTATCTTATGATTGTTTTTCTGCAATATGTTTGCTATATTTCTTGACTCTAAAATATACATTTTTCCTGATGTGTCTAGAGATACACAAAATAAACATAGAGAGTTCCTGGCCCTGGGACTCAGGGCCACGAATCTGGGTGCTTCTATTAAAGTTGTGTTTCCTCGTAAATGTTTGATTACCTTTCAGTCCAAATAATTTCTGTTCTTTGAGCCAGATCAATTATTTCAGTTTATTGTGACTAGAGACCTGAAGCTTTGTGGGAAATCCCAGGGGGAGGGTTATTGTTCGAAATGATTTATTTTCCTAGGTTTATGCATTGTGTCTTGCCTCATTGGTGGTATATTGTGGAGGAGGAGCCTAATTAGAGCACTGGCTTGGAAAGCCAAGAGACTAGGGTTCAATTCCCACTAGTACTCTTTGTAGCCTTGGCAAGTTGCTTAACCCTCCATTGCCTCAGAAAAATCCAAGTTGTCAACGTCCCCTGTTTAATGTACAATGAAAGGATAAGGCAGGACTCCACAGCACAAACACAGACCCCCAAAAGGCACCCCTGAGAAACCACAAACACTCCATTAAGATGCTGTATGGACAGAGAACACAAAAGTAGACCCCTTGGCACAGGCACGTCACTGCAACATCTGAAGATGAAGACAGGAGTGTGCAATGGGAAAACATCACATGTCCACAGCTTGATATGGTACATGTGCCACTAAGTTGGGTGTCCCTTGTGCTGGGTGAAGAACTGCAAGTTAGAAATGTATGCAATGAATCATGATGTCACAGAAGTACCAAGGTGTAAGAGTGCAATGTGCTACCTAGGATTGGCAAGATAGGTCTGCCTAGAAACTCAGGGGTCACATAACAGCAGAATGATGCGGAACATACATCCTGAAGTGCAACAGCATAGTAGCAGAGGCCAAAACGGATGTTGTGAAAATTTCCAGCATACAGTCATGATATCAGTCCAATTGAGAACCCTTTGAAGGACTGCATAGCGGGACATGTGGAAGGGATTCCCTGAAACAGGTAGGATCCCCAATCAATCACAGTTAAAGAATGGTAGACAATAACAACAGGCAGATATAAGAAACCAGTACAGGACAACCTTTTATGTTGGCAGGCTGTTCCCACAGCCAATGTTTTTTCACTAAATATTGGTGAAGGGTGACAATTCTGTCCATTTCATCATTTATATCCTGCTTTTCACTGGGTCAAGGTGGTTGGGGGATACATTTAACATGAGGGGATATGAGACACGTACACTAATACTTACAGGGAACATGGGCAATGGAGTGTTAAGTGGCTTGCCCAAGACCACAAGGAGCACCTGTGGGACTAGAAACCCCAGTCCTTCCGGCCCAAGGTTGCTGTCCTCTAGTGGGATTTGAACCACTGACCTTCTGGTCTGTGGTACCTTGCCCCAACCACTAGGCCACTCCTCCCTCTAGACATCATGTGTCTTGCACTCAGAAAGTATGACATGACAACTGCACTGACATCTCTCCTGTGTTGCTCAGTACATTGGAATGTACTCCCAAAACATCATGATGACATACAGTTATGACTTGTCCAAATGATACACTAGATATTGTACCCAACCTACAGAAATTGTAAGGCTGCCAATAATGATGACCACAATTGTAAGCACATGAAGGCACATCAGACACTAAGGAGTATCACGTCCCACCATGGACATGTTGTAGAGAGTATCTTAGACCTGCAGGATGCCAGAGTGGCACATGAATGGTGACTGTCAGCTCCACTGTGAAAATGCACCAGCACATGCATCACAGATTGCCCAGAAATTCTGGGTGCACACACAAGTGCCAAAGCACATGCTGTGGAACACATGTCCTGATAGTTTTGGATGGTACCTCGCATGGCCTAGGACCCCTGTATGCAGAGGAGCTCAAGGGACACTGCCCCACAGGCTGCACTACTGGGGCTCCAGGCTCCCATGTGGGGATGGCTGATGCTTTGGAGAGGCCCATCTGCCATCCTCCAGCCTCTCCAGATGATCAGCCATCCTCACCACATAGCTGGTCAGCTGCTCCACAGACCTCATCAGGTCATGCTGTGTCTGAATGTTGGCAGCCATTGCCACAGCCATGATAGTCTCAGGGTCCCCTGATCAAGTGTCCATTCTATGGTCCATGTATTTCCCTGCAAACTGCACATGGGTCCCCATTGGGCTCATGTGCCACATCATAGGTGTGCTGAAATGATACATTAAAGACAAACATGATAGGTCTACCTGCAATAAAACACCAGATGTGGTTGGATATGGGAGGTGAGGGGACATGAATAATGTAGATGTGGGGTCAGCAGCTATGAGCATGGATGCAAAAGCACATGAGGTCATAACTGTCCCCCCCAACATCTGCCCAGGGGTACATATATTAAATTTCACATAACTGCCATTTCCTGCCTGCATGAGCAGGAGCTGTGCAATGTGGAACATGTTGGAGGCTATCACCAGTGGGAGACACCATTGCAGGGACACTCATGTAGAAGACAGTGACATTGTGCATGCAGGAGGGCCGCCAAGACCTTGGAGAACAGTTTATGTGCTAACCTCAAACACCATACCCCAAATGCATGTGCATCAATACACCTATTGCTGCAATCATCCAATAAATGCTGCCACTATGGGGGCCATGCAGCATCAACCTTTTGGACAGATTGACAAAACCCTGTGAAAACAGAAGCCATGAAGATCACAAAAAAACCCCATCTCATGCTGTGAATAGGGTAGACCCACATGGAATGGCAACATTTGTCCAAGGACATGACAGGCACTATGTGAGGAAAATGTGTATGCCGGTTGCTGGTTCTATGCAGCAGGTGAACATCATCTGCATGGACTCTGTGTGCTCAATGATGGCAAAAGTGTCCTGTGTGTTGGTGTCACTGCTGCTAGGGTGTCACCATAAAGCTAAAATGACATGACTGTGATTGACCTGTGGACTGCTGGTGTGTGACATGCCATTACTACTACTACTACTGAACATTTGTATAGCACTACAAGACTTACGCCACACTTCACAGATACATGTAAACGATGGTCCCTGCTCATCAAAGCCTACAATCTAGTCAAGAGAGACAAAATAGTAGCTGTAGACATGGGATACATCTAGGGGGAATGGTAAGGAAACACAAAGGAGATCAGGGGAGCCAAGATCCAAAAGCAACAGTGCAATAGTGAGTTTGCAGCCTGGATTTAAAAAGGGTCCAATAAGTCGCCTGATCTACAGATTCAGGTAGTTTCTTTCTGGCATAAGGAACAGTAAGGAGAAAGGAGCGAAGGCTGGAGTTAGCAGTAGAAGAGACGGGCACAGATAGAAGTGATTTTCCAGAAGAGCAGAGTTCCCGAGGAGGGGTGTAGGGAGAGATAAGAGAGGAAAAGTAGTGAGGAGCTTCAGAGTGAGTGCACTTATAGGTCAGCAGGAGAAGTTTGAACTGGATGTGGAAATGGATAGGGAGCCAATGAAGTGACTCGAGAAGAGGGGTAATATGAGCATGATGAGGCTGGCGGAAAGTGAACCACACAGCAGAGTATTGAACAGATGGAAGGGGAGAAAGATGTTTGAGAGGGAGACCAGCAAGGAGTAGGATACAATAGTTTAGGTGGTAGATTACTAAAGAGTGGATAAGTGTTCTGAAAGGAATGGGTGAATTTTATTGATGTTGTAGAGAAAGAAATGACAGATCTTAGCTATCAGTTGGATGAGTGTGGAGAATGAGAGAGAGGAGTCAAAAATGACCCCAAGGTTATGAGTTGAGGAGACAGGGAGGAATAGGGAGTTATACACAGAGACTGAGAAAGCAGGAAGGGGAGCGCAGGGTTTTGGAGGAAAAATAGGAAGCTCAATTTTGGCCATGTTCAATTTCAAGCAGTGGTAGGCATCAAAGCAGCAATGTCAGAAAGGGAGGCAGAGATCCAGGCCTGGATTGCCAGAGACATTTCAGGTGTAGAGGTAGATCTGAGAGTCATTAGTATAAAGATGGTACTGAAAGCCATGGGAAGAGATGAGTGTACCAAGGAACTGGGTATAGAGAGAGACAAGGAGTGGACCCAAGACAGATCCTTGGGGTACACCGAGACCAGGATAGCAGTAGAGGAGGATCAACCAAAGCAAACATTGAAAGAGTTATTGGAGAGATAAGAAAAGAACCAGGATAGCACAGAGCCCTTAAAACCAAGCGGGGACAAGATATCAAGGAGACGTTTGTGATCAACAGTGTCAAAAACAGCCGAAAGGTCAAGAAGGATGAGGAGTAAGTAAAGGCCATTGGATTTTGCCAGGAACAGGTCACTGGAGACTTTGGCATGAGCCATTTCGGTAGGATATAAAGGACAAAAGCATGATTGTAGGGGATCCAGAAAGGGAGAGAAAGTTGAGTCCACGGCAGTGAAGTGCATGTTCAAGTAGTTTGAAAACAAAGGGGAGGAGGGAGATGGGTCAATATTGAGATGGAAGATAGGGCTGAGTGAAGGTTTCTGGAGGAGAGAAGTGACCACATCATGCTTGAAAGGTAGCAGCAAAAGTTGTCATGGAGAGCGATAGGTTGAGAATGTGAGAGATAGAAGGGACTACAGTGAAGGAGATGGAGCAAAGGATACAGGTGGGAATAGGATCAGAGGAATAGGTAGTGAGATTGGATGAAGAAAGAAGGTGAGTGCTTTCCTCCTCAGAGATCTCAGAAAAGGAAAAAAAGGGTAGCAGAGGTTGGGGGGGGGGGGGAGTTGGGCGTGAAGAGGCGGAGGAGGGGAATAGCTGACTTTGTAGAGAATTGAAGTGTGATCTTGTGGATTTTGTTATAGAAGTAGTCAGCCAGGGTTTGGGCAGAAGGGGAAGGAGGGGTTGGAAGTAGAGGCACCTTGAAGAGAGAGTTGAGAGTTGTCAAGAGAAGGTGAGGGTCAGAGACAAGAGAGTTGGTCAAATGAACATAATAGTCTTGTTTGGCATGTGCTATGGCTGACTGGAAAGAGACAAGCATGAAATTGAAGTGTAGAAAGTCTGCAAGGGTGCAGGATGTGAGTCAAGAATGCTCAACTGGCAGCCACAGGAACATAGATAGCAAGTTGTGGAAGACAGCCATGGATGACGTACAGTATGTTTCACAGGATGTGGCATGGGCGGAGCAGGAGCATCAAGAGCAGAGGAGAATGCAGCATTATAGGAAGCTACTGCCTCATCAACAGACTTGGATGACACAGTGAAGGAAAGAAAAGATGTGTCAGTGGAGGAGAAAGCCAATGGATCAATAGCATTTAGATTTCTCAAGAGTTTGGAGGAGATAGGGTGAGGTTGAGGTGTTGAGTGATAGAGTGAGGCTTAGTAGGTGATAGTCCGATAAGGGAAGAAGTGAGGTACATACGTTTAAGGGTAAGCAGTTAGAGGCAGTGGCATTGATGGTGAATAGGGGCAATAGAGCCCAGCTATAGGTTGAATCATGAGGAAATGGCAAGGAACTTTAAAGCCTAAGGGTCATAGGGGTTATCGATATGAAGGTTAAAATCCCTGAGAATAAGGGATGGGGAAGATGAATCTAGAGAGAAGGAAAGCCATGAGTCAAAGTCAGAGAGAAAGGTAGAGGTGGACTTGTCATGGGGTTAATAGGTAACAGCTAATTGGAGAGGTTGTGGAGTAAAATGTCAGATGGAGTGGACTTCAAAGGAGGGAATGGAGTGAGACAGAGGCAGACAAAGGGGTTGAAAGTGACAGGAAGGAGAGAGTAGAAGCCAAACACCACCACTACAGCCAATGAGACAAGGTATGTGGGAGAATGGATAGCCGCCATGACAGAGAGCAGCGACTGAAGCTAAGTCCTCAGATCTCAGTTAGAGGAAGGAGATGGAGACAATTAGAGATAAAAAGATCATGAGTAAAGGCAAGTTTATTTGAGATGGAGTGTGCGTTGCACAAGGCAGATGAGAAAGGTAGAGAGGAGGGGGAAAGGAGAGGGATATGAAGAAGATTTGAGCTGTTGTGTGCGGATCTGTTCTGGGAGTGACAAATGTCTAGGGGCCTGGGGTGGGTTGATATCTCTGGAAGAGAGAAGGAGAAGGAGTCGTAGAGTGTGGGGCAAAGAGGAGACAGCACAGCAGTAACGAGGGTGAGGTTGTTTCAGAGAGACAGGAGATAGCTGACGAAGAGGGAGAAAGTGGTGAAGCTCAAGAGCTGATGATAGCATAGATGACAAGATGTGGGGGAAGTGAGGATGGCAAAGGGGAGATAAAGGGGATGGGCTTGAAGGTGTTGGTAAGAAGGGAGACAATTAAGCAGTATGACCAATAGGAAGAGAAAGTGTTGAGGACCCATAACAGAGAGAGATGGAGAGGAGCACCGAAGTCAGAGTAAATAAAAAGATAGATGGTAGAAACTGCAGGGGATAAGGTACACCAGTGAGTGATCATGTTAATGAGCACAGTGAGGCTATAAGAGATTCTAAGTCAGGAAGTGGGTGGGCTGTGGGGGGGAGGAGAGTGGGATAATAAGAAAGAGAGAGGGCCACATAGCTGAAAACAGTGAGGGAGAGCTGAACAGGATCACACAAATAACATACTGAAAAGTAAGGCACTCTAACAATGATGAGATAAAGAAGAAATTAATATACAGGCAGACAGACCTGACAAGCAAGCAGTTAAGATGTCAAACCCTAACCGGAAGCGAGGAAGACAGCCTGTAATAGACCTGCACGTCCCACAGCAAGAAGGCAAATGGCAGAGTACCAGGGGAAGAGGGTTAACAATACTTCAGTGAAGGAGGGGAGGGGTTACACTATCAGCACACAGTAATAGGAGGCAGGCTGGGAGAGAGAGATTTTAAACTCAGAGAAAGCTGCAGAGGTAGCGTGGATTAATCAAGTGAAGGTTATACTTGATCTCCAAAAGCAGAAACCAGAGAGAGAGAGAGAGAGAGGGGGGGGGGGAGCAGGGAAGTGACAATTGATTGTGAGGAGAGAGAGAAAGACACACAGCTGAAAACAGAGAGATCAGAGAGGAAGAGCAGAACAAGATCCCAAGCAAAAATACTGACAGGTAAGATACTCTAATGATAAGAAAAATAAATAATATATTCAGGCAGCAGACCTTATAAGCAAATGTTTGAAAAGGCAGACCCTAGTCAGAAGCTGGGAGCACAGTCTGTAACAGGCTTGCATGTTCCACACAAGAAAACAAATGTTGATGTTCAACACCTGAATGCCTATCTAATAATGTGGGGATGATAGTGCCTGCACAATACCGTGCATGATATCAGTTGGACATAGCACAAGTAATCCCTTTGGCACAGAAAGCATAGCTGTCCTGCAGTCAGTATGGTATGGGTTTGAACAAGTGGCCCCACAGATACTCCCATGTGAAGATATGCCCAGAGGACTCCACATATCCGTCACATATACAGTCACATCCCATGACAAGGCACGTAGGAGGTCTGAGATCCCCCACAAGTGCAAAGATGAGACAAAGCCATCATTATATCATTAGTGTTCTTATACGGGAAAATGTAGATGCTGCGTCAACTATGGGATATATATGGGAATGGCAGGAAGTGTGTACACAATGTGGCAGTGCTCACTAAGCTCTGACTCCCTCTCCAATGAAGTTGGATTGCATACCAAGGCACTACCAAAACCAGGTGATGCGGCTACTACAGGAAAACTGATATTACCCCTGTGACCACACACAGCAGATGATGTGTCAGGGCACATCATATAGGTAGCCATATATGTATGAGGCACTGTGTGCCCCCCTCCCCAAGTAGATGACATGTAGCAGTATATTGGAGCAGCAGCATGGCAAAGGCATAACAGCATCCATGCTTTGATGTATTAGCAATATGTGTGGTGACCTGGAGGTGGCAGATGAGCATTGTGAGTATGGAACTTGACCATCTATGTGACCGACCACATTGCTTCGGTCCTGGGGTGCTATGCGATAGCTCCCAAGACATGGGATATAGATGTAGGTCAAAGTATGATGCTATTAAGAGATCTATATAGTCCTTGGGGATGATGTGATGTGTACATTGCATGTCTGCTGTATGACCACTGCCTATCTAATGTGTATGGGTCCGCCTGCAACAGAGTATATTGTCGCGCCTCCTACTGGCTAGGCGGTTGCCTAGGAGTAGTGTGCGTACCTCTTAATGTCCCTTTCTGTTAATTGGATTCCCAGAGCCAAGGCTGCTGGGTAGTGTAGTTGTGTAATAAAGAATGGCTGGGGTTTTCAAGGCAAACAGGAAATTTATTATTTTTTTCTTCTTAGCCAATGAACTTTTCTTTTCAGCAGTTCACAATTACAACAACATAAATTGGATGCTTCTCCGCTGAAAAAGGAAACAAAAACTTCATAGCAAACTGTTATAGCAAACACAGCAGCACTGTTTCTCAGCTTGTTTAACACAGCAGTAAATCTTTTCCTTCATTAAAGATTTTAGCTTTAGGTTCCTGGCTTGGTTCAGCACAAACCTCTACTTCAGCTGAGCTCTGTACATCACTTCACTTCTTTTCTACAAGTTGCATACCCCTGCTCGCTCCCTCCGATCCTTCCACCTCAAACGCCTGCACCTCCCCTTGCTTACTTCCGCCCGCCTCCAATCCACTCGCTCTTCCGCATTTTTTTTCCTAGCCCCCGCCCTGTGGAATTCTCTCCCTTCCTCTATTCGGCTTGAGCATGAGCTCTCTGCTTTCAAGAACAGCCTCAAGATCCATTTCTTTGTCTTTGCCTTTGACCTCCCCGATCCCTCTGTATGACCTTCTTTTTCTTGTCCTCCTCTCTGTCCCACTTTTGTCTCGTTGTGTGATTCTGACTGGTATGCTTTCCTATCTTATTATTCTAACTTCTTTTCCTTTTCCCACCTTATGGTTTTTCTGAAATTTGTACTTTGTAAACCGCTTTGACGTTTTTTCCTAAGCGGTATATCAAATTAATAAACATAAACATAAACATTTGCTTCCTTTCCTTCAAGCTGCTAAACATTTGCTTCCAGGCTGCAAGCATTCAAATCAGTCCTTTGAATCTTCCTGGCTAGCACAAGAATGTTAGCACTTCATTTGCGTTATTCTCCAGCAGGTTAAGCACTTAGATAAGCTTCTTGGGTTTTCTATAACTTTAAAACCTTAGAGCTTTCTCACTTCTGGCACACACAGAATGAGCAATCCATTTCCGAAACCGAGGAAACATTATCTGAAGCACATTCATCTATCTGCATGCACTCATCATCTAAGTCAATTGGCAACTGGCTGGACTCAGCGTCTGGAACTGCAGGTTTTAGTTTCTGTAACAACTTTAAAACCTTTCCCCACTGGGATTCCTCTCTACGCTGAGGGACACTGGAAGGCTTGAGGAGATCTTTATCCTTTATCAAACTTAGTAAGGTTTCCAATGTGCTCACCTTTCTTCTAGCACTCAGTCTCTTCCCAGACTTTGCTGAAGAGGACACACTTCTTACCGGCTCTCCTAAGGACACTCCCATATTATTTATTTATTTATTTATTAACAATTCTTATATACCGCACTATTAGCCATCAGCGTGGTTTACATTGAACAGAAACATCCAACAATTCACATATGTCTGGTCTTTACATTTAACAGGAGGTATAACTTGGAGAAAAGGGGGTAACTATATACAATGTTGGTTCATCAGATTAGGGACATAGTTAACTATATACATATGTGGTATAACAGTACAGGAAACTGCTTGTTATTTACATTGTGGGGTAAGCCTGTTGCGAGGGTCTGCCTGTTTGACCACTTCTGCTATTTGCTTGGGGGTTATGTTCGGAGCTGTCATTGAGATATTTAAGGAAGAGGAAATGTTTTAGCGCCTTTCTGAATTGGCTCAGGTTGGGGATAGCTCTGATTTGTGCTGGTAGGGTGTTCCATAAAGTTGGGGCGCAGAGTCGGAAGGCTCTGTTGGCTGTTGATCTGGTACATCTTGTGGTTTCATTTGGGATAACTAGCATGTTCAACTCTGCTGTTTTTCGTGGCCTGTTTGGTGCAAGTGGTTGGATGAGGTTAGAGAGAGAGGAAGAGGTGAGCCCCTTAGCCGCTTTGAACGTTAGCAGTAAAGTCTTGAAACTGATCCTTGCTTGAATGGGGAGCCAGTGTAGCTGTTTTAGGTGTAACATGTAACGTGGTCTCTCCTGGATGCCCCAAAGAGTACCCGCGCTGCACTATTCATAGCCAGCTGCAGGGGGTTAAGGGTGGACTGGGGGAGTCCTTGTAGTATGGAGTTTGCGAAGTCGAAATGGGGAAGTATAAGGGCTTGATAAATGGTTCGTAAATCATCCGGTTCGAGTAGCGTGCGTAGGTGTCTGAGGGATCTGATTTTAAAGTAGATTGCCTTGACAGTATTGGCTATGTGGTTCTTCATGTCAAGGTTTTGGTCTAACGTTACTCCAAGGTAACGTATTGCAGGTTTCACTTGTAGTTGGGCATCCTTTACCTTAACAAAGCTAGGTGGGGTGAAGTTGGTGTTCCTCGAGACGAAAAGGACTTCCATCTTTTTGTGTTGTATTCTCAGGTTTTGTGACAGGAGCCACTCTGATATGGTGTCGAAGCAGTTAGTCAGAGGGGTGAGGTCTAGGCTATCCAATGATATTGGCATATATAATAGCACATCGTCTGCATATATCATGTAACTGACATTGAAGGATCTGATAATGTCACAGATGGGTTGGATGTATATATTAAACATCAATGCGGATAGGGAGGATTCTTGAGGTACACCTTGACTTTGTTGGAATGGTTCAGATGTAGCCCCGTCGGCTCGGACATGCTGCCATCTACCGGACAGGTAAGATTTGCACCATTCAAGCGCTGTTCCGCAGATGCCTTTTTCCCTTAGCCGGCAAATGAGAATTTCGTGGCATACCGAGTCAAAAGCCGCTGCTATGTCTAGAAAGACAAGAGCGAAACCCTGACGTATGTTATCCACACCTGAGATTATGTTGTTGAGGAGGGCTGTGAGTAGTGTTTCCACTCCATGTGACTCTCTGAATCCATGTTGGGCCGGATCTAGTGGGGCTGAGGTGTCTATATGATCCTGTAATTGCCTGTGCACTATTTTCTCGATGATTTTTGCGAGCATAGGTATGCTAGATATGGGCCTGTAAGACTCTACCTTTTGAGGATCAAGTTTGGTATTCTTTAAAAGAGGTCTTACAGAGGTCTGCTTGAGAGTAGGTGGGAAGGAGCCAGTGGTGAAGGATTGGTTTAATATTTTAGCTATAATTGGGAACAGGTCACATCGCAGGTCCTTTATCCAGTGTTTAGGGCAAGGATCTGTGTGCGCAGTGGTTGTGTTTAGAGCTAGGATGGTATCTTCAATAATTTTCTTCGAAGGAGTGGAGAGGGATGTCAGTGATGCTGGGTTGTCTTGTTCATCAAGAGGGTCCGGTATTAATATTTTGTTGGTCTTGCACATTTTAGATTGCATGTAAATCTCATAGTCCTGTGGGTGGATACCACTATGGTGCTCAGGGGTTGGTTCTTTGGCAAGCGTTTTAACTAGGTTAAACAAGTCATGCGGTTTATTCAGTGACCGTTTCAGGGTGTCTGTGTGGTATTGCCTGATTTTGTCTGTGATGGCTTTACGGTGTGCCTCCAGGTGTTGGATGTAGGCTGATTGGTCACTGCTGGTGCGTGATTTTCTCCAGCGTTTTTCCAGCCGTCTTAGAATGGTTAGTGAAGCTTTTAAATCGGCTGTGAACCATGGGGCTGATGATCTCTTCTTTGGGTTCTTGTTTGTTGGAGGGCGGATAGCAATTGTGCTGAGTTTGTTGTTCCAAGCGGAGATCAACTCATCTAGGCTTAAGGTGGTCTCATCAATGAGTGTGCGCGTTTCAGCGAGGATGCGTTCTCTGTTAAATGGTTGGAAACTTCTGGCTGCTGAGTTAGCAGTCTTGCTTGTATCCGTTTTTGGTTTATGTGAACAGTTGAGGGTAAGCATCTGAAAGGTGATGAGTTTGTGGTCAGTCCATGGGACTGCAGTTATTGATAGCACAATGTTTTGTGGTTGATCCAGAATTTGCTGCGGGGCGAATATGAGGTCAAGAATGTTGCCTTTCTCGTGAGTAGGTTCTTGCACCATTTGCGTGTATCCAAGGATATCTAGGGCTTCTATGAATGCGGTTGCTTGAGTGTCCTATAATGATGGTAGGTTGATATCACCTACGATCCAATTAGGTTTATTTTGACCCTGGGTGAAAGATGCCAGATTTATTATGGTGGCTAGGTCGTCTGGATCTGCTGACGGTGATCTGTAGACCAGGTTTATGGAGCATATGTTGTTGGAAATTGATGCCGTTTCTAGGTGGTTGTTACTGTTGGCTTCATCCATTTTAAACTGAAGGTCAGCTCTGGTGATGATGAGTACTCCTCCACCTCTTTTGTTCTGTCTGTGTCCGGTGAAGGCGGTAAAATTAGGTGGGAGTAGCTGGTTGAGGATGATATTGTCTTCTGCTGAGAGCCATGTTTCGGTGACCATGAGGATGTCTAGGTTGTGGGATATTATTATGTCAGTGATCACTGGCCACTTGTTTCGAAGTGAGCGGGCATTTATAAGTGCACACTTCAGGCTACTAGGGTAGAAAGTTTTAGTTTGTCTGGCTTTCATGTTGTGTTGTAGTGGGACATGTAATAGGAGGTGACGGTGCGGAAGGTTAGCCCCGCGTGAGTTGTAATAGCAGTCTCCTGACCATTTTCTCTCACTAGTTGGTACAATAGGAATGTGATTGTGTGACATCGTGAGGGCTAGTAGTTTGGATGGCAAGATTATGATAAATAGGTAAAGGCACATTAGCCTGATGATCGTGTCTTCCATTCTAGCTCTGTGAGGTAGGAAGCTTATTTCGGGAGGTGAAACAGAGGGGTTCTTGTCAGGCTGGAGCTGGCTGGATCTTAACTAGTATATTGTGCAACAGGCAAACAGGTTATGTGTGTCATACAATAAATTTGCTGGATCGTTCCTCTCTTAGGTATGAATTAAGTATATACCTACACAGCATAAATGTTTAACAGGAAAAGGAAAGAAAATAAAACTTCTCTGGCTGGTCTGTTCTGGTACAGATATCAGTATTAAATTACATTACATGGTATTACCTTAGGTTACATTACATAGCATGTCTGATAAAGAGGCTTTCCTGTCCCATTTGATCTGATGGATTTTTCTACACTGGGAGTGCTTAAATTAATTGTGATATTGGCTAACAAAAATTTCAGGCTGTTCTGGTCTAGTACATATATTTGGTACTGCACTGAATAGACATGTTTGTCTTCATCCATTTTAAACTGCACTGAATAGACATGTTTAGCTGTATGCATGCGACTCTGACTAGAGAGCGATCCTGGGTAGGGGCTATTATAACGCACGGTAAAAGGTACCTGGTCTTACGTTACCGGTGGTATCTGAGCTCAAAGGTGCTGGACGGTGGTTTCAACTTCCAGGTCCACGCCTAAGGGCCACGCCAAAGGGCCCTCTGGCGAGGCCCTCAGGCGCGGGCCCGCCAGGCGTGGGCGCGCCCGATGGCGCTGAGATTTAAATGTGCAGGCACGGGCCCCGATTGGGCCGCCGGTCCAAGATGGCTGTTCCCGCCTCCGCTGGCGATGAGGGCTCGATCCCCGGATAGGGAGAGCAGCTGGAGCTGGCAGGAGAGCGTCTCTGGTCCTGCGCCCGATGGCGCTGAGATTTAAATGTGCAGGCACGGGCCCCGATTGGGCTGCCGGTCCAAGATGGCTGTTCCCGCCTCCGCTGGCAATGAGGGCTCGATCCCCGGATAGGGAGAGCAGCTGGAGCTGGCAGGAGAGCGTCTCTGGTCCTGCGCCCGATGGCGTATGAGATGGCATATGTTGCTCATAACCAGCATTTTCCACAGGGCAAACTCTCCCGTCCTCCCAGCCAGCTGTAATTCTCTTACAAGCTGAACTACCTTCAGAACTAGAGCTTCCTGAATGCTGCGTGCAATAGGGATTCCTCCTGAGACAGCTGCTGGAACACCTTCCTCTCATAGGGTTCCTCCTGGTTTCCTTACTTCCTGCTTCCTTGCAAGAGTCTCCTCTCTTGGATACAACTTCCCTGGTGATCACTCCTTCACCCGGGGTCTCTCCTTTCCTGGTGGAAACCTCCTCCCTGGTAGATGCACACCTCCTTCCTTCCTTCATGTTCTCCCCCTTCTTCCCTGCTTCCCTGAGCTTATATGAGTGTGAATGCCCTATAACCTCAAGCTCCACCCCTGGGTAATCCTCGTCACCTGCCCTGGTTACCTTGGAGCTGGGGCGTGGCTCACTATCAACAGCTCTGTGAATGCAGTTTTTTTCTTTAGCTGGAGTTTTAACCCTAAAACTCCCTGAACTATTTCCTTGCTCAGAGGAAAATGACTGTTTTTTTACCATTTTCTCAGGCTCTACTACAGTCTCGCCACCACAATATGCACATGTGACATCAGTCCATTACAACATGTGGAGACAGGAAACATGGCTGACATGTGCATACCGTGATTAAGGGACACCATGTCAACCCCAGGATGTAGAGTGGCATGGCCAGATGGGCCTAACAGTTCCACAGTCCCGCACATACAACATCCATGCTTATGCTGGAGTACATGAGCAAGGTAGTCATCTAAGGCTAGGAGATGCATGACAACATGTACACAGCTAGTGTCCATAGAGAAATCATTGGCAAATATCACTGCAGTTAACTTCACTAGGGGTCACATGTGTGTCACAGTCACTCATCATCTGCAGCAGGGTGAAGTTCCTTGCAAACCTGCTGGATGACCTCCGGGCACTTGCGCCGCAGCTCCTGCACCTTCTTAGGCAGATCCTCCACCTGGGAATGACAAAGAAATGCCATCAGTGCTATTCCCCGCTGATAGCCTATATCATTGCACCACAACACCATATATACATGTTGCACCACAATACCATATAGGTCATATGTAAGTAATGTGTCACAATGTTATGGTTTCAGACTGAGATTGATGTGTTCTGCCTCCAATATGCATGCAATCCTGCTCTCAGACAGACACAACCTTTGACACAATCTTTGGGAAAATAGTGAGCAGTATGCCTTTAAAAATAAGAGCAAGCCAGGTTCCCATAGCAACAGAATGCTTTCAGCTAGAACGGAGCTCAGCCATAGTGCTGACGTAGAAGCTGAATGCAGCTCTGATGACTTCCACCTGAGTAACCAGAGGGGTGTGGCTGCAGGAGGAAGCCGTTTTAAACTGACTTCAGAGTCACACTTTAGCTCAAGGGACTGGAGGAGTTCAGGAAACTCGAGGAGTTCAAGGACCTCAGGATTAGAAGGAGGAAAGAGAAAGGAAGGCACAGAGAAGCCTCAACAGCAGTCTGAGCCACTCAAGCAGCAAAGGTACACAGGAAAGCAGCAACAAGGGAAACTTGGGAACCCAGGTCAAGTTGAGAAAGATTCTGGAAGGTCCATTTCCTTTAACCCTGAAACACTGGAGGCAAAGCCTCTGTGGAAGCTACCCGAGGGAAAGGTAAAACAGATTGCCTGCACGAGGGGAGATAGCTCAGAGTACAGAGAAGCCATTGCCAGTAAAGAAGATACGTCTGCATTATTTCCTAACCAGAAGCTTGTGGAAGAAATAGTACAGCAGTTAAAAGCTAGTGCCAATAAGAGCAGAGTTAGCACGGCTCTGAAAGCTGCTCATGTTAGAAACATTCTTACCAAATGCTTTGAACCAGACATAAAGGCTGTAGTGAAAAGCTTAAGTAAAAACCAGTTTCCTGCCTTAGAAAAAGACACTGCTAATGAGAGGGACGACTTCATAGGGCAGCTGCAAGAAGTTATCCATGAGTTGCAGTCTAAAAATTCCCCAAAGCAGTGCTACAATGATTACAGTGAGGATATGATTATTGACCCAGAAAACAAGTCTGATATATCGGAGAGTTGTGAGATGGACTGTTCTCTGTGTAAGATTGACCATTTGGAATTACGTTAAAAGCCAACTTTGTATGAGGAAAATACAAAGTTGTTCTGCTTGTTTATTTGCTGTGAAGAAACAGTTTATTACCTGCTTTGTTTTCTGAATTTAATTTGCTCCTGATTTTCCTATGGTTTTGCCGTGCCATGTTTTGGGCCATTGAACCCATGTGCAAGGGAAGAATCCCCAAATAAAAATGTATCTGTTTAAAAAGGACCCTCGTGCCACAACATATTTGTTGAATAGCTACTTAAACTACAACTCCCAGCAACCCTTGCTGCTATAGTAGTTAATAAGGACGCTTGAAAACATATAAGAGGTCGCCCTCACCATAGAGCCATCGGCCCTAGGTGGGGGAACACAGGACAATATCCAGTGTCCGTGCATGTATAGAACCTAGAATGTGAGGGTGCTGGGCAAGGTGAGCAGAGCAATCTCCTGCCTATAGCAGTGACAATAGTAGCCATGAGGCAATGGTTATCACATCACGCACAAGCATTGAAGGACTGCACCAGTAATGCAAGGCACGCAGGGGGTTATGTCACATGGTAATCATGCAGCATACATGTTGTATCAGACTGCTCTCAGTGAATGTGCATATATTGGTTTCATGAGTAGTTGTAACAGAGGTAGCCCTGCCACAAGGGATTCTGTGTATTTGCTCAGAAGATGCAGGCTGCAAATGTAGCCAGTGGTAATACTGTGTGACATGTCTGCATGACTAAGCAATGCACGGTGCATGTCTGTGTGGTATGGCTGGTTGTGACAGCTGGCCTTTCCTGAGAAAACACATAGAGATCGATTCAGGTCTTGCACGCCTGGCCATAGTGCCTGGCCAAAACATGGACATGCCTGAGAGAGACCCAATTCTTCCATTGTCATTGCAGATATACCCGCAATGGTGGAATTGGGAACATCTGGGAACTCCCCATATGCCGAGGAGATGGACATACAGGGAGCTGCCCATCCGTATGCCAGAACGCCATTGCTGGGGTGAGTAGCAGTGACATCCTCATACCATGGCAACAAGCTGTCTACCTGATGGCTCGAAATACCATTGCCTTTATCGATCCCTGCAAACCACTGCCCAGGCACCACCTGAAGCAGCTGTTGCTGTAAAGGGATCCACTGTGTTTGTCCCATGCCATTTTGAATTTTTTATACCACTTTATCATTTTACTCAAAGCGGTTTAAATTGTCATATGAACTTGGTGATGTACGTTAAAAAGGGACATTAATAAGTTGGATCTTCTTTAGCCTGAGGCAGTGGAGGTTTAACTGACACATGAACTCTGGTCTCTTGGTTCACCAACCCAGTGCACTAACCATTGGGCTACTCCACCACTCAGGTGTGCTATAGGTGCAGGGTGAACATTTTTATCTTTATCTTTATTGTGGTATTTGATATACCTTCCAATACCAGGGCATCTGAGTGGGTTTACAAAAATTACAATGCTACAAAAGTACAGGAAAGGAAAAAGAACGCCAATTATACGACAGAAAAGGAAAGAGAAAAAGGCTTAGACCAGCAGAGAATAGAAGAGAGGTCAATAAATGGGACAGCTAGGGGGCAGAGGTCAAGTAGGAGTGGGAGGAAGGTTGAAGGAAAAAGAGGTGTGCTTTTAGCAATGTCTTAAAGCGGGGGAAGGAGAGCTCAAGGCAAAGGTCAGAGGGGAGAGAATGGGCTGCAGCAGAACCAATAAAGTCATGCTCTCAGAATAGCATAAGCACAATTAGCATGTGTACAGGCCCAATGTGCTATTGGAACACATAAAAAAACATACAAATGTATGTCCACCAGTCAAAGCAGACCCTGGACTGCTCCTGGCATCAAAATGAACAGAGTATCCCACAGAGAACAAGTGGGAATCATTACTCGTCCATTACTTACAGAGGCAGTGTGCTAAATATTAGGCTGCACCTCCCCACCATGCCTTGAATCAAAGAGATTGCGGGTCCTGCCTGAATTGCTGAAAAAACGTGTCTGTCACAGTATAAGACAGTGGTACACTACACATAGAGCCTGCCTACAGCAGCGCACATGCTGTACATAATGCACAGGGACGCAGTTCTGTAGCTGTTCAACAGACACACTGTTGCAGGATACATCTCTTGTCCAAAGGTCACAGTACATGTGAGTTCAATATGCCTGTCCCTCCACTGGTCCCCACCAGAAAACAACACGTACACGCATGGGTCCACTATGCTGCAGTGTGTCACTTACCCCAGAGGTAGCACATGTGCAGGACGTGCAGTCTCCTGTGACTTCCTACACATGGTGAGATGAATACGCCTGCACACATGCCAAATGCAAACCACATTACAGACCCATACAGTCCATTTCAGACCATTCTGGCCTCTGCAGGAGGCTATGCACACGTCTCCCACCATCATAGACGATAAGCAGGTACTGGGCAATGCCAAAGTGATTACAGTTGCCACTATGGCTACAATTTCTGCTCTGTGTGCCAGTATAGGTTAGCCCCTCTATTACCCATGAAGCATTGCACATTCAAACAGCTTTCTGCAACTGATCATTCAAAGGAGAATGCTGTGATTGATCACATCAAGCCAGAATTACACAGTAACATTGTGTGGTTTGAGCACATAATAGCTGCAAACTTTGCTACTGACCGGTTTTAGGGGTCACCCTGAATATGAGGGGGGGGGGGGGGCATACATCACCTATTCCCCATGGCCTGCAATGCAATAGTTGGATCCTCAAGGTCATGGTGCAGATCTATATCACTACCAATGTACTGTTAGTCACTTGGCTATCTGCACAATTGAAGCATGCTGACATGTCCTGTCATATCTGGACCTTGTGTCCAGCTCCTTTAGACCAGGGACTCTCCTTATAATATCTCATAACAGTTCCTAAAGTTGTGGCAGCTGTATTCAAGGAACCTGGATATAGTGACTTTAGTCTAGGCAGCCCCTCTCTCCTGACACCAAACTAATGGGCCTGCAAAACCCTAGTTATCAGCCCAAGAACATCTGCTAGCCTTACCTTGTGGGACTTCCAATCTATTTTAGCAAACACAGTCAGTCTGCATGTGTCGACCAGCACAAGGCTGTTTCAGCCATTCACATCCTAGCTATGTCCAGTTGGCTTGTCATCACACAGTACATGTGCACAGAGCAGACATGTACACCTTGGCTTGGTACAAACAGCATGGGCAACCAGCAGCTGCTGCAGTAATTGGACTGCCAAGAAAAGAACTGCACCCACATCACTGCTGCTTGACATTATATAGCACAATGTAGATACATAGCTGTGACATGGTCAAAGCTCAGTAAGAGTGAGAGTGGCTTCTCAGCATGAACTGATGTGTGCACCCTGGCCATGCTTGTTGCAGACACATGTTAGGATGGTTCTGCCCTTTACCTAACCTCTGATTTATATACATCCAGTGCAAACGGCTCTGTTTCTGACACCACCCAGAATCCTCTTCCCTTAATTTGTATACCCCTTGACTTTGGACTTGTTTAACACTAATGCAATGAAGAGTGCACTGGAAATTGGGACTCAGACAGCCTGTGAGTGCATGTTGGGCCACAGTGGCCTATGTCTGACACATCCCCAAATGCTGTCCACCTACACAGCTTGTGGCTGTGAGCATGGTACATAGTGCCAAGCTTGTACACCCACGTAATGTTATGTCTCTTGCCATGGATCCTGCTGAACTGACCAGTGCAGCACATGCACTCACACATACTATAGATGCAGTGAAACCCCTCCCCCCCCAAGAGCACATCAAAACATGGCATCTTGTACATGCAGTCTTACACTATGTAGAGTTGCTGAAGAGCTGACCTGCAGCATGTTGTATGCACAAGCATAAAGCCTGGACAGCACATGCATTACTGCAGCTCAGAGTTCTCTGAGGACACATGCATACATGACCCAGGTATCTAAAAGTGGTGAACATTATCATCTGCCACTTAGGTCTCCTGTAATGCTCATCCATTGTTAATTCCTGCTCAGTGTGCAGGCATTATTAGCATACTCTGCAAGGTACAGGCACTATCAGCTCCTGCTCAGTGTGCTCTGCCATCCAGCCTTACATTGTGCAGTTTTCCAGAATGAAAGCTGAGTGTGAGGACTCATGCTGGATGAAATCCACATGATGTTTCTGCCTAAGATAGATATGATAAAGTTAACACACCTGGACATATCATCTCTGACCCACAGGCTGGCATTGAACCCATGACCCCTCACTTATACACACACTGGCCATGTATTTGGAGCTACAGAGCAGCTGTGTGGCTTTATCAGTCCCTGGGTATATAGCTTGTCATTGTCATTGTCAGAATGCATGAGAACATGCCTTGGGATGTGCCTATGTCTACTTAGCTGTCTACAGGCTCTGTGCCATACTTATCTGATGGGGTCTCTTAGGCAGGTGTGGGAGAGTGATGTCTTGTGAGGTCTGTATATTGCACAACCTTGCTATGCTGCTGCCGGCATGTTGTACGTATGGGATTTGTCCAGTCAAAGGGGCAGGCCATGATACCTGAACACACACATTCCAGCCCATGGGTGTCCATGCAGAATAACGAACATACCCATTGCATGAGTATGCTTGTGGGTGAATCATGGACTACTCTCATATGTTGCAGACCACAAGAGGTTATGTAGATTCACATGTGGCTCAGATGGTTGTGACCGACTGAGTACTGAGTTATGGAGGGGTCACCAGAGCATGCACAGATTCTGGTCATCATTTGGCAGGTGAGAAAGCACCTTTCCCCTGCTCATTTCTTCCCCTGACATGGGCTGTTCTTATATTGCATATTATTCCTGGCTCAGTGACATCTTTATGCACCACATGCACATATCCATTCGATATGCGCAAGTGGGGGGCATCCTGATCCCAGGCCCATCCCATCCAGTACACACACTAGCCATGTCTCATGGTCCACAGCTGGTGGTAGGCAGCATACCAGCCAATCCCTCCCCCCCTCCCTGCAAGCATGCCCCAGCCATTGCCAAAGTGCTGCTGGTGGGCTTATTGAAGTAGTACACATGCAGCTAGTCATACCATGCTGCTCCTGCCTCCTCCACTGGGGGATGTGGGCACAGGTGCTGCTGTCTTAGACCTCGGGAGGGAGGGAGCATGATGTGCTTTGCTGTACCTGCTGACGACATGCTTTGCATCCCACTGCACAGTGGCAACTGCAGCTTTGCACCTGACACACAGGCCCCGACACTTCTTTCTCCAGATGCAGAATGCTGCCACTGTGCAGCCACCTCCATCCTCACACAACACTGACATGGAAGCATGGTGGCAGTGGGGGTGGCAGACCTCCCTTCTAATTGTGGCAGCATGTATGTATGCTGCCGCTGTCACAGCAGTCATACCAGCCATCAGAGATATTCTCCTTAGGCAGCTGCCTTGTCAGCCTGTTGGACCTACCAGCCCCACAGCATCACCCATGTGACACCTCCTTTGCCAAATTTGCACCATCAACATAGTGCCCTTTCATAATAGGGCACTATGCTGCTGCTGTGAACGAAGCACTACTATCACTTTCTTGGGATCCCCTATGTGTGGAGCACATTGCAGACATTCTAATAGGCTCTCTCCCCCTCAAAAATACCTCTTTTTGAGAGGTTTTACTTGACGTTTCGGTTCCCAGCACTGAGGGCTCTAACACGCGATTGCACAAGCCAGTGGTAAGGGAGCACATGCTGTCAAAGCCCACCCTCTGCCCCATTAACACCCACTCTCCACCTCCTTTTCCCTTAATACTGCGAGCCCCTCTAATGCTTCTTAATGCAGTGTTATCTGCACTTTTCGAGGCATTAACCACTCATGGGTACCAATAACACACATGCTCCCTTACTGCCCTTAAGTTAACATACCCCTAAGACTTTTAAAATGACCCCCCCTAGCCAGTCCATACAAACTGGCAATACTCTGCCCCCTTCCTTTGCCTTATTCTAGCCATCCCATATGTTTTAAATCCTGTGGACATATTTCTCTAACCATCAGTTCATCATCAACATGCATCTATGTCTCTGTCATACATGACACATTCTTTGATAACTTATCATTAAACTGAGCAGCTTTGGGGTGAATTTTTCTGAACATTAATTAGCTTACATTCCAAATTTTAAAAAATTTCTTCCCATGCTCCAATTAGTTTATCTGCAAGGGAATACACTGTTATGATATGAGGTAAAAAAAAATAATGAGGAAATGTGGTGAAAGAAAGAATGAACTTTGTTCTAAATTGCTAAGGATTGTCATTATATACAAGCAGCAGCTTTGATAGAGAGCTTATGCTGGGGCCTATTTCCTAAGTTGCATTACTTGTTAATGTTAAGGTGTGCTAACAGTAAATTTGGGTGGTACACTAAGGGGTATGTTTTCTAAACCGGGCTGATGGCTATCTGCTACTAGATGTTATGTTATTCAATGGGACCTAGTTGCAGATAGCTCAGGTTAACCATTGGCCCGGTTTAGTAAACATCCCCCTAAGAGTTAGCATGGTGCCTTAGCTGTTGATGTATTATCTGCCACTTTAACAGCTAATGTGGGATCAGTTGGAGAACAGATTAGGATTGCAACATACAGATAGTGTAGGTAGTTACCATGCATTAATGCAGTAGGTAGTATCACACAACTAGGTGTAACTAACTGCATCATGTCATCTGCAATGCAATTAGCATGCAGTAATGACATTTCCTTTGTGTTAACTGAATGAGAAACTGCTAGGAACACTCCCAACAGTTCACACAGATATTTTGCCATTATTATACCTTAATATTAGAAGTCAATGTGCAGTAAGTGCAAAATCTTATCTTACCTCACTTTAGTAAATAAGGTCCAGTGAGTTACTAAAGTCCATGTTCCCTGTAAAATAGTTATCTCCAAGTTATAATGCCCTGTTCAATGTAATTTCAGTTTGTTCAATGTAAACCGCCTTGATATCATGAAAGGCGGTATATAAGAAATGTTAAATAAATAAATAAATAAATAAATAAATAAAGTCAGATAACAAGTTTGTCTCAAAATAGCAGGCAAAAATGCATCAAATTCTGTTGATGTTTCTTGTCATTTTAAAATGACAATACATCGGTAGCTATATTGACATGTACTGAAACAAATATAGGTATTAATAACATTGTAGCAGTGCAGTCACATCGGGGTACATCTTGCCATCAGTTGGTAATGTCTGATGATAAACAGGGACTGTATGGACCTGTAATCTGCTGAGTCATTGGAGGGTTAAGTGATCTACTCAAGGTTAGAAGGAGATTTTGCAGTCCATGAAGGTTGTGGCAGACATAGAATGTGACAGTAACACATTCCGAAATGTCACATAAGAAGTGGTAATGGACCTAAAACCATGGTACCTTGACCCCCAAGCCATTACCATGACCATCACACCATGTCTCCAAGCAGGGGCCTGGCATCTGCAGAGTGAGCATGTCTGACCCCCCACCATGGGCTGCAGAAGAGACAATAAAGCCATGCTCTCAGAAGGCCATGATGGGGAATAAGATGTTTGCTGATCCAAAGTGTGGCCAGAACGCATAAAAACATAGAAGGATGAGTATGTGCAAGTCACAGCAGGGCCAGGAATGTAACAGGCAGGGAAATGAACTAAGTAGCACACAAACACAAAATGAACAAGTGGGAACTGGGCATTTATCCCATTTTTATAGAAGCAGTGTACTAACTGGTAAGCTACAACGCCACACCTCTCTGCATAGCAATGTCTGGATTCAAATAGCCTGCAGGTCTCTGCCTAAACTGTCAGCTGTGTGTGCCAGTATAGGTTAGCTTCTCCAGTACCCATGAGATACTGCACACGCAGAACAACAGTCTGCAGCTGAGCACCAACTTGTGAATGCACTGATCCACCACAGCAGCTCAGTAAGACGCACATAAAGTGTGTGTTACAGGCATATAACAGCTGCAAACTGTGCTACTGAGCAGTTTTAGCAGCCACCCTGAGGGTGAGGATGGGCACCCAGCACCTGATCCCCAGAACTTACACTGCTAAAGTTGGTCTCTGCTGCTGATCCATATAAAACCAGTGTGTTTATGCTAGTCACCTTGTTTCCTGCACAATTGCAACATGCAGTATGTACCAGTCACATCTGGGCCCTGTGTCCTGCCTCTGTTGGATAGGAGCCTACTGTTACAAAGCTGCTGCCATGGATGCTAAATGCAGTGGGTGGAGGGGCTCTCTAGGCCTGCTGCTACTGTCCTGCTATGATCACAGTGAGTAGGCCAGGAACAACTGCTGTCCCAACCATCTAGGACTAACAATCCACCACAGCAAGCTCAATCAAACTGTACCTGCTACCCACCACTGGGCAGTTTCAACCATGCATATACTAGCTACAGCTGAACTGCTGGTCCACACACAATGAATGCATACAGAGCAACCATATGCTCCCTGCCTTGGGATAAACCTCATGGACACCCAGCAGTAACTCAGTGAGTGGGCTTCCTGGACTGAAATTGAACCCACATTACTTGAGCCAGGCATTATATGTTATTATGTATATATACAGGGTGGCCCCAAAAAAGTGAGAACATCTCGTAGCATATAAGTTATTTAAAAATTCAAAAAGACAGATGTAAACGATTGACCAATTAAGAAAGAAAAGATGGTGACTGGAAATTGTCGAAATAAAGACGCTATATAGCTAAAAAAGGTAAATAAGTAAACTATTTAAGCTTTTAATTTATGAGATGTTCTCACTTTTTTTTGGGGCCACCCTGTATATAGCCTTGCCATGGTCAATGCTCGGTCAGAGTAAGAGTGCCCTCTCGACATGCCATGTGGGGCCACCCAGACAATGCATGTGTACGACATCTCAGCCATTGATCCTACCACTGCGGCTTACACATCCTGGCCAATCTGCTCTCTTTCAGGCCATACCCACAATCCTGTGCTACTGGTCATGCACACTTGCATACTAATGCTGGGGAACAGCTTAGGCAATGTGGGGCCACAGAACAATGAAGAGACAGACAGACACACATACTCTCTCATATTGCCACGCTGTTGAGATTGCTGGCATTCCTGCAAAAGTGTGGATGGCTGGCATTCCTGCCTGTCACTTTGGTCGCCATATCAGCTTAGGAATTTTTAACTTGTGCTCATTGTGCATGTGCTATTACTTCATGCTGACATTAACGCCCGTTCAGTGTGCCTGTTCTATCATCCTGCCTCTCCATCCAGCTGTGGATACTGAAGCCTGTGTGGCTGATGGTTGTTTGTACCCTTGCTGGCCAGTTCATTGGGGGTTGCACATGCTGGTGCTGAACCTGAACTGTAGGCTAACGTTTATCCACAGGGACATGCAATACATGATCCAGAGTCAGGTCTCAAACATGGGACCCTCCACCTGTATACACACCAGCAGTGTGTGTTGCATCACAGTGCTGCCATATGGATACAACAGTTCCTGGGGTTGACATGCTCCCCATCAGACAGACCATGGCACATGTTGCAATGTGCATGGCAAGCAGGACCAGGGAATGGCTTTGGTCTGCTACTGGTGAGTACCGCTGCCCCCTCCGCCAACACCCTCATAACATGCTGACATGCCCATGTGCTGTCAGTGGTGGTGGTGGTGCGCAGTCCCAGCCCATCCAAGATGTGGGATTGGTGAGTGCCTAGGGTTCAAGGTCTGGAGTGGGGGAGAGACACACATGGATGGCTATGTATCCCTGCCCCACCATCTGCCTTTACAGGGGCCCCATCCTGCCTGTCACTGATACATCTTGGTGGAAAGGATGACAACCACTGCTGTGGTAGTTTTCCATGCGCCTGTATGTCACAGCTACCAGGGGGGCTACAGCTGCTGGTGCCCTTGGCCTCTTTATCCATAGCTGGGTTCAGTGGCAGGGGAGAAGCTGGGGTCTCTGCCTAGAGTGCCTAGAACCTTGGACCACCCCATGTGGCACATTTTCTTTCCGGAGCAGCAGCAGCATGTTTGTCTGCTACCACTGTCAATATGGGATCATGCCGGACATCACAGAAGGTAATGCGGTTGGAAGGATACCCCTATGAGGGGAGGCTAAAAAAGTTAGAGCTTCTCTACCTGGAGAAGAGACTGCGGAGGGGAGATATGATAGTGGTCTATCATGTAATAAATAGAGTGGAACGGGTACATGTAGAGAGACTAGGGGACATGCAATGATTACAGTGTAATCCATTTGAGACTAATACGAGAAAATATCTTGTCAGTCAACGTGTCATCAAACTCTGGAATTCATTACTGGAGGATGTAGTAATCGCTATTAGTGTAGCTGTGCTTCATAAAGGTTTGGGCAGGTTCCTGGAGGAAAGGTCCATAACCCATTATTCATGGAGACCCAGGAAATCCACTGCTTGCCCCAATACAGGCATTGTGGAACCTGTCTGTCCTTTGGGGACACTGCTAGCTACTTGTGACCTAGATTGGCCATTAATGGACACAGGAAACTAGGCATGATGGACCTTAGAAACATAGAAATATGACGACAGAAAAAGACCACATGGCCTATCTAGCCTGTCCTTCCATATCAACAACTACAACAGTCCCCTTTTTTCCTTTAGAGATCCTCTGTGTTTGTCCCATGCTTTTTTGAATTCAGTTATTGTCCTCATCTCTGTCACCTCCACTGGGAGACTATTCCACGGATCCACCAGTCTTTCCGTAAAGAAATATTTCCGCATATCACTCCTGAATCTATCCCCCTTCACCCTCATCCCATGTCCCCTCGTAGCAGAACTTGCTTTCAATTGAAAGAGGCTCTCCCCCTGAACATTTATGCCACGGAGATATTTAAACATCTCAATCATATCACCTCTATCCAGCCTTTCCTCTAAGGTGTACATATTAAGATCCTTAAGTCTGTCCTCATATGCTTTATAATGAAGACCACTAACCATTTTAGTAGCCACCCTCTGCACCGACTCCATCCTGTTCAGATCCTTTTGAAAGTGCGGTCTCCAGAATTGCACACTATACTCCAAATGAGGACACACCAAAGACTTATAGAGAGGCACTATCACCTCCTTTTTTCTGCTAGCCATTCCTCTCCGTATGCACCCAAGCATCCTTCTAGCTTTTGTCGTCGCCTTTTCTACTTGTTTAGATACTTTAAGGTCATCAGACACAACCACGCCTAGGTCCCGCTCTTCTTTAGTGGACAAAAGTACTTCACCCCCTATACTATATTGCTCCCTTGGATTGCTGCAGCCCAAATTCATGACCTTACATTTTGTAACATTAAATCCCAGCTGCCAAATTCTAGACCATTCTTCAAGCTTAGCTAGATCCCTCCTCATGTTATCTACACCTTCCTGGCTGTCTACTCTATTGCAGATTTTGCTGTCATCCGCAAAGAGGCAAACCTTAACCGACAGCCCTTCCGCTATATCACTAACAAAAATGTTAAAAAGAATCGGACCTAGGAAAGATCCCTGGGGCACAGCACTGGTAACATCCTTCTCCTCAGAGTGAGCTCCATTTACCTGTACTCTTTGTCGCCTCCCACCCAACCAATTTCTAACCCAAGCAGTAACTTTAGGGTCCATCCCTAGGGTGCTCAGTTTGCTTATGAGTCGCCTGTGAGGAACAGTGTCAAAGGCTTTACTGAAATCTAAATACACCACATCTAGGGCTCTCCCTCGGTCAAGCTCCCTGTTCACCCAGTCAAAGAAATCAATCAACCCAGTCTGGCATATCACATGGGCAGCTGCCTGATCCTCCCTGTGCACCAGCAGCCCCCACTGCATGGCCCACATGCCACCTCCTTTGCCCCATTTGCACCATCAACATAGTGCCCTTTCATACTTGGGCACTATGCTGATGCTGCCAATGGAGCCCTACTATCACTGTCTGGGGCTCCCCTGCAAATACATCACATTGCAGACATTAAAATAGGCTCTAAGTACACCCTTTCCATGAGGTTTTACTTGGTGTTAGGGTTCCCAGCATCAAATGGCTTTTAGGAACATTGCATAACAGGAGTTAAGGGAGCACATGCTGTTAACGCCCACTCTCTGCCTACTGTATCCCTATCACTGCTGAAGCCTTTAACGCCCATTAAAAGCATCTTTTTTGCTGCATTAAGAGCACCAGGATGCCGATAAAGGGGCATGAAGAGAACACATGCTCCCTTAACGCCATTTAGTAAACATACCCCTTAATGTGTATGAATGTAGAGGGGTGGCGGCTGTTTAAAGGTATCTGTTTAGTACATGGATGGGAGAGCATCTTGGAATACCAAGTGCTATAGACTTACTGCATGGAGGAAAGGCCTGGCAATCTGCTTCCAGGGGTATCTTGCCAAGAAAATTCATGAGATAGTCACAGCATGCATATCTATCCGTAGATTCACCAGGAGTCAACAATGACTCAATGGCATTTAATGATATACAGACAACTTATCTTGTTTGTAAGTGTGTGGGCATGGGGCTATGGGAGATGGGTGCCAGGTGCCACCTCCCATTCCCTCCTGTTTTCATGGCATAGACAGCAGCATACCAATTGTGGAGTGTGTTCCCTATAAGGGAAGTGCCAGAGGCAGAGGGTCTGGACACTAAGCACAACCTGCACATATACTCAGGGTAGTCTGAAGATGGAGGCAAAAGGCAGTACCTCCATGGCCCACCATATTGAACAACCTCCTCTGTGACTTGTGTCCTACAGAATTGGGGGGGGGGGGGCACAGTCATCCACCCACGAGGGGTGGATTGCATATCACTAAAAATCTCTGGCCTCCTGAAGGTGTCTCCTATAGGTGTTAAAGAACTGCTGCACAGAAAAGGCAACCCCGGATTACACTTGTTTCCTGTCAATAGCATGATTTCTAACAAGTTATGGCTTATATTTTTGTAATACAAAAAACAACAACCCTTATTTACTCCTTACTTCTCACAATATCAACCAATTCAGCAAACTACATCTATCATATTTCTTAAATAAGGTAAAATGACCTCAGAGAAACCTACCCCTACATTTGGCGAAACAAATCACCATAGGGTTAGATGGTATATTTCACATCACGGGTCAAAAACCTTTAATTTTATAATTCACCTTTAATACTTACAAAATTTATATTACCCAAATAATTACATCTCCAAAAAGTACTTTTCGGGATTAGAAACCTTAATTAACCTCAAAATGCTTAATAAATTTACCTATATTTTTAACTACTTATAAGGAATACATTCTTAAAATCATACGTGAATTATACAGCCGCAGGCGCCTGCAGGCTCATGCATTGATCCCAACCGTCCTGCAAAAAAGAGCACACAGGCTTCAGGTATACAGCTGATATTCAATAGCAGGTAATAACTGCATACTTATCTGGGCAATGCCAAAACCGCAGGCTACTCCGTCAGCTGAATCACGCACTTTAAAATTCGGCGTTAAAGACACCGACAAAATTTCCAATATTTTCATCAAAGCAGTCCTTTTTTTTTTTTTTTTTAAATAAGGTAAAATGACCTCAGAGAAACCTACCCCTACATTTGGAAAATGACGTCAATTCAGAACAGCGAATCAGCGCGTAGAAAGTTGGCTTTTAAAACATGATGTCAGACGCTCTTGTTTTAGAAGTGGAGGCACTTTTGGTGCCCGTGGATGAAATTTAGAAAATATTGTATTGGTGTGTAGTGGGTTAAATTAAAGAGTCCCTCAAGAAGCCGGAAAGGTGAAACGAAAGCTTTTGTTGGACTGCTTTGATGAAAATATGGGAAATTTTGTCGGTGTCTTTAACGCCGAATTTTAAAGTGCGTGATTCAGCTGACGGAGTAGCTATTGAATATCAGCTGTATACCTGAAGCCTGTGTGCTCTTTTTTGCAGGACAGTTGGGATCAATGCATGAGCCTGCAAGCGCCTGCGGCTGTATAATTCACGTATGATTTTAAGAATGTATTCCTTATAAGTAGTTAAAAATATAGGTAAATTTATTAAGCATTTTGAGGTTAATTAAGGTTTCTAATCCCGAAAAGTACTTTTTGGAGATGTAATTATTTGGGTAATATAAATTTTGTAAGTATTAAAGGTGAATTATAAAATTAAAGGTTTTTGACCCGTGATGTGAAATATACCATCTAACCCTATGGTGATTTGTTTCGCCAAATGTAGGGGTAGGTTTCTCTGAGGTCATTTTACCTTATTTAAGAAATATGATAGATGTAGTTTGCTGAATTGGTTGATATTGTGAGAAGTAAGGAGTAAATAAGGGTTGTTGTTTTTTGTATTAGTTGTATACCCCTTTTTGCAGTAATTTGGTTTATATTTTTGTAACCCTTTTTTTATGTGGTCCAGGCAGATACAGTAGAACTGCAAGGCAGATAAGGGAGCACACCTGTCCAGAGAGCTACTAGTCAGAGTTTTCTGAGCTCTTGAACTGTTAAGTATCAGGGTTCAGACCTGAGTTCTAGCATGCTCTGGCTAGGAGTCGCCTGTCTCCATGGGGGGGGGGGGGGAGGTGTAGGGTGTCTCCCCACAGCTTTCCCCATGGTGGGAGCATGGGTGCCTTACATGGTCTACCTCCTTCTCCTCCCCACTTCCAGGCTGAGAGTAGGCCACAGGGGTGGGAGACCAAAGGGGTTGCATCTGGGCATCATGGACCCCACATAGTAGAAGGTATGGATGTCAGGGTCCCCCAACCATACATCCCCCACATGCGTGTGCTTACTGTGTTTAGCCTACAGATCTGCTCTGCTACCCTCATGGGGACAGCGTAGCTCACTAGCTAAAGTTCTGTGCCAGACATATAAGGGTAATGACAAGGAGAGTTGCTAATTCTCTCACACACCAAAGGCCTGGTGACTTTCCACTTCAGCCTAGGTAATTGGGCACTCTGACTGCCTCAGGGTGAGAAGAGTTCATACGGCCATTCCACATGGCGGTTACTGCTGACACCCTGCCTGCACTCTTGTATGGCCCTGACTAATTTAATGCTGCATTTGCACTCTATCTCCCCTGAAATTACCATAGCAGAGTATCTATGCACATGTTGCCTCCTTGATTCACATGCCCTGCCCTCATTGCTCTGAACTGTGTAGCGGGATGTGCCTATTCCTAGGTCAGCCTTTTCTATCCTTCACTGAAGACTTTCTAGGCACCTTGTTAGTGGGTAGGGCCCAGATTTTGCTGTATGATATCTTTGCAGGAGTCTGGTGGCTTACTGCTGACTATAACATCACATTGGTAGAGCGCAATAACAAGGTGCTCATAGTGAGCCCCTTTGCAGTGTGCATGTGCTACAGGCATGCGTATTCTACTTCTGCGCTAGAGATGCACCTAGTGTTGCCATACATCCCTTCCATGGCCAAAGCCTCCTGCTGGTACCACCATCGCTATGCTCCCTCCATGGTAAATTCACGTGCTACTCATAGCACTTTAGCAAAAATGCCCCATATATGCCTATATTTCATAACTGTTGCTCAACATTGTCTACCTTTTTACTTAATTATAAAGCAAAATTCTTTGTAGTTTTACTGGTTGGTGTTAACAAGCATTCACCTGCTCAGATTTAGTCGTCTTATACTTAATTTGCTTATGAGCAAATGCACATGTTACAGAAACTAGTCATAATAGATGACACAATGACCTTTCAGCAGAGAGACGAGAGGGAGGGAGCCAAGGTTGTAAGGTGGTTTAGGAGCAAAGGTAGTGTGGTTGGGTGCAAGAGTGGTGGGGTGGGAGATGGTTCATATTACTATTACAGTAAGTTAGAAATCTGCATATGACTATTGTAAAAGTTGGTTTCTTGTCCCCTTTCTTCTAAAGAACAATATAATTTCCTCACCTTACTTAGTGAAACAAGTCTATAAGAACTGTTTTCAGTGAGAGGTTTTCAACCGGTGCTACTGTTCTCTCATCTTCTGACTTGTCATTCTGGGCAAGTTATTATTTCATTTATTTTAAACTTTTTTTAGTTTAGTGTTTTGTCTCAAATTATTATCCAAAGACGCTCTGGGAAAGATTCATACCTTCACAGATCAATATTTATGGAGTAAACAGGCCCTAGAGCCATAACTATGCATTTGCTTCCTGATAATGGCATCATAAAATATGAGAGGTGCATAAATATGAAGCATATTAATAAAACTATGAGGTGCTGTGAGAAAATTGGGCTTTTTTCCTTCTGATGTACTAATGAGACTGCACCTGCTGAGAATTAGATGGCTCCCACATTTTATTCAGACGTATGATATTTACAGGCTACGTGGACATAGCATGACATCTGAAACTTGAAAGCAAAAGGGTTTTGGAAGAGCTTCTCATCCTTACAGCTCATCAGAAAAATAAAAGCAACCACTCCTTGACCCAAAGCTGAAGAAAATATGGGTTTTTTTTTCAGAAATATCCCCACATCTAAAAAGTAGCATTTACTTGTATAGATTGTCATACAGTTATAAATGCTCTTTTAGAACAGGGGCTTTTTAAATGTGGGGATGTTTAACATCTTTAAATTCCCTGGAGGTGAGGTGAGGCCAGAGAGAAGGAATGGTTTGGGTAGGTATGGATTTCCCACTTCACATAGGGAATCTACCTGTATACAAAAAATCATAATTGCCAGAACTTATAACTGCTGTTATGCACATATAAGTGATGCACATATAAGTGCCTGATGGAAGGGTCAGCTGTGATTGGTGAGGTCTGATCCTCTGATCACTCCTGACCTTGATCTCCCCTTCCCCATCCGCCCCCCCCCCCCCCGAATATATGGTCCCTTCTAGCCCTCTTGGAAAACATATCCTCCCCATACTCGCCTCCAAAAAATATCCTATCCCCCCTATCACCCATCAAAAACTTCTTATTCTCTAGATTCCCCCCAAAAGCATATGATCCCCCTATACTCCCAAGCTATTACCTTTGCACAAGCCCCCCCCCCCTCCCCCTCGGTAACAAACAGCTCCTCAGGTGACCCCCTATAGCAAAACCAAATATGCTCTGAGGTTGCCCCAGCATTCTCCCAGCCCTAATCCCCCTTCTCAGTTGCCATGGTCCCCGTTGTATAGTGGAAGCAGGAGTAAAGTCTACTCTCTCCTGTTGCTACTGCACTCAGATGCAAATTGCACTGATGACCACTAACAGTAATCTAATTGTACTACAACTATGCCACAAGATTACCACCAGGGGTCATTGGTACTATTTTGTATCCAGGCACAGTACGAGCAGGAGCAAGTGGGCATTGTTCCTGCTTCCACTAGACACCAGGGAGCATGGTAAGACCAGGGATAGGGATAAGGCATAGGGGATGGGGAGTAGGGTTGCCAACTGGCTCCAGATGCGCCTAACAGACTTGATCCAGTCCTGGGTGCGGGGACATGTAGTTCTGATTTCTCTATTGCATTCCATAAGAAAAACAAGACTACAAATCCCTGCATGCAATGAGGTAAACCCAGGACTGGATCAAGCCTGTCGGGCATCTGAAGCCAATTGGCAACCCTAATGGGGAGGCTGCTGAGGGTGACTTTGAGGGCAATAGTTTTGCCTTTGGGTGGAGGGGGGGGGGGTAATCAGATGGGGCTGTTAATTACTGGGAGTAAGATTTTGATTGCGCCAAGGTTCCGATGACTTGGAATCATTGGGGAAGCAAATGCTCTTTGAGAGGAGTAGTAGTGAATTGGATGTTGGAGAGGGGAAAATTGAGATTGGAGTGCTCTGAGAAAGGGAGAACTGGTGGTGCTAAAGCAGCTGTAAGTACAGATCATGAGCAGTGATTTTCATAAGCTTTTCCCAACACCTTTGTGAGGAGTGTTTTTATGTTTCTTTTCACCATGTGCAGCTTCTTAAAGGTAACATTTTTTCTGGACATGAAATGCCATACTCATGCAATTCTGCACCTATTTTACAATAGATTGTTACAAATGTTAACTTACACTGATGCTACTGAGTGGCTCATTGTTATAACAAAAATATAATTATAATTTTCAAAATCTTAAATAACCTGTTTCCACCTACCCTTGAAGAACTGATCAGAAGAACCCATCCAACCACAACAAGAAGAAGAGCCGATGACAACACCTTAGAAACACCAGCAAGCTTCAGAACATCAAAACACTCCACCAGCAATAGAGTTTTCTCCCTTTATGCTCCCCATCTGTGGAATGAGCTACCCAGCACATTACGTACAATCAAAGACTTACTAGACTTCAGAAAAGCCATAAAGACCCACCTCTTCATGGAATACTATGGTACCATCTTTGAAGAAACGAATCATAAGACTTCACTGGAAGCAACACAATAACCAGTGTCTCTCATTGAATCATACCACTCCTCATCAACCTAATAATATTCTCCCATATCTCTGTATATAGTTGGTAATTTAAATGTATTCTTTATACCCCATGTAACCATCCTAGTTGTAACTCTTTGTTCTATGTAAAGCTCGTTGTTATAACTGTTATATGTAAACTGCTTTGAATTGATGATAAAGTGGTATATAAAACCTGTTAAATAAATAAATAAATTTCTCATTATTTCCTACTTTCTTGTTATCTTTGACCCTCTGATGCAATATAGCATGGTTCCTGTGCTCAAGCTGTGTTTAGTCTGTCTTTATTTTTAACTCTGAAACATGGTGCCAATTAACCTGTACTGTTTTCCTGCCTATGAGAGAGAGAGAGTTTTTAGGGGTATGTTTACTAAAACCCTGCTAATGTGCGGGCCGCGCTAGTGTGCGGGTGCCATATAAGGAGTGGGCGTTTCATGCTGAAAAAGAAAAACCGGAATTTACATATGCGCTAAGGTGCGCGGCGCCCATGTGCGTCCCGCACATTAGCACATGAGATAGCTGCGCGGGAGGCATAAGTGGCGCGCTGATGTGCATACAGAAGAGCAGAGCCACAGCACAATGGTTAAGACACCAACCAATGATACAGGGATCAGGGGTTCAATCCCCCACAGTGCTCAATGTAGACAGCTGGCTGAGGTGTTCTTTAGGAGCTAGTCTAATATTGTGCCGCATAAGGTGGCGCACTGATGGGCATTAGGTGGCAGGCTATTGATTTAGGAGTCTTTTTAATATTGGGAGGCATAAGGCGGCACGCTAATATACAAGCATAGGAACAAAACCACAGCACAATGGGTAAAACACTGACCAATGGTGCAGGGATCAAGGGTTCAATCCCCCACAGTGCCCAATGAACAAGGCTGGCTGAGGCATCACATATTATGGGGAAGATTGCTTTTGGAGTCATTTTATGTTTATTTTAATTATCACTACTAGCAAATGCACTCTCAAAGCGTGTTAATATAAGGCGCCCTATAAGGCACATTTTAAAGTGCACTGTCAGCCAAGGTACCCTAGAATGTTGCTTATAGGGCGCTTTAGAGGGTGTGAGGTACCGCAAGGTCAGAGTACTGTTTTTTATGGCAGCACTGTGCAGTTTAAGGAATGAAAAGCATAAGTAGGTGCGCTGACAGGCAAAGAGGAGCAGCAGTGGAGCACAATGGTTAAGGCACTGACTGCTGATACAGGGGTCATGAATTTGCTCCCCAGTGTGCCTAATACGTAAGGCTGGCTATGGCATCAGCTTTGCATTGTACACATTTTTTCCTGCAGCACTTTATTTTTATGTTATTAATTGCTGCCAGCAAACACGCCCTCACGTGCCGTAATTGAAGGTGCCGTATAAGGCACCCTATAAGGCACCCCTATAGGGCACCCTATAAGTTGCATCACAGGATAATGTATAGTGCACCTTATATGGACGGGAACCATAAGGTGCCCTATACGGCGCCCTATAAAGCACCCTCAGAGGCACCTTATGGGTACAGTACGCTGAGGGTGTTTTCACTGGCATCAAAATATGTACATTAAAAAAAGATAACACGTTAGACAACCCTATCAAATAAACCAACTGGGGGTTTGAACCCATGACCTCTAGCTTTACAGGCAGTGAAGTAACCATTGGGCTACAGCTCTAGAGCTACTAGCAAGCTCCTGGCTGGCTGCAGAGAGCCTGCACTTCACCACACAGACAGTCTGCTGTGGTCACCAGGATAGGGTTAGCCCACCCATACCCATGATGCACTGCACATGCAAATCAGCTGTCCACAGATAAACACAAGATGGGCATTGCACCCCCACAGCACCTCGGCTTGGTAGGGGGAAGTGACCATGTGCACCCACACAGCACCTCGGCTTGGTAGGGGGAAGTGACCATGTGCACCCACACAGCACCTCGGCCTGGTTGGGGGTACTGACCATGTGTTTTACTGGCACAGAGTAGCTACACACCGTCACATTGTGCGGGTACTGTGCTCACCCTGAGGGTGCAATGAGGCGCCCAGGACCAGGTCCACAACACCTTCCATGGCTAAAAGAGACCATGCTGGAGGTCCAAAGCAGTGTTAATGTGTGAGATAGGTAGCTTCTGGACAAACACCTTGGATATCTCTGTCTGTTTCAGTCAGGTGTAGCCCCAATGGACCCCCTGGTGGGCCATGTATCACACCCACCCCCCACCGGGCTGAGGGCGGCAAACAGGGTCTCCTATCAATAGATCCACATTCTACCTCCCTGCAAAGGTGGCAGTAGAGGGGACCATCAACCCCAGTCCTGCTGAGGAACAGACACCCCACAGGGCAGTCAATGCAGCTCTATAACACATCCATAACACAATAGCAGACAGACATTAGGCCTGGATATGGTAAGCTGCACCCCACCACTATATGATATTCTCCTGCAGCAAGCCACTCCATCAAGACACATACCAGTGTGCTAGTTAGTCCATAGTGCATGTTCCCAGTGGAGATGCATGCACCCAGAACTGGGATATCAGCATACACAGCAAGCAGATAAATCAGTGACTAGGCCTCAAAAGGAAACCCATATCTATCACATGAGAGAAATACTATAAAGCACTATGGGGGTGCCTAGCCATGCTGTGGTCACTGCACAGTCAGGGTGAGAGTGATCTCTCAGCAGGACATACTGAGGTCACCCTGTCTGTGTAGGTGGTGACCGGGCACTAAAATGTCCCAGTCAGTGCCCTATGCCCTGTGCAGATGCACCCTGGCCAGGCCACTCTGTCCGGCCTATACCCATGGTACCTTGCTCCTCATTATGCACATTCGCAGCCCAATACTGGCAACATTGCTGGCAGTGTGGGCTGTGGAAGGTGTTTGCAGCCACCACACACTGGATAGACAGACAGCCACCCCCACACCTATGCCAGCATTGTGCTACTATAGAGGAGTTCAGCAGCCATACCCACCACACCAGTCCTGGGCACAGTACAGGCATGGATATGGTACGCAATACTGTTGGGGGTCACTCCCCAGGGTGGTAAACACTGTCAGAGATCAGACCTGCAGCACACACCGCAGACATCAGAATGATTGATATGGTGGAGCTCAATGAGCAAAAAGTGCTTAACGTAGGAATTGATATCTGCCAGTTATCATGGGAAACGTTTAATAGCTGTGTACCATATACCTAGGTGTAGGGTGGCATTGCTAAGGTATGCAACTGCTAGTATTGGGAGATACAGGCAGGGCCCAATGTCCTGCCTCTTCAGGAGGCATTGGCCAATGGGGCCTGTGGGTGTGTGTGGGTGTGTCAGGCCCTGTTGGCTGCTGCTTTACGGCAGAGTTTCCCAACTCCAGTCCTGGTGTTCCAAACACTGTTCAGGTTTTCATGCTGTCCCTCATAAATATGCATGAGCTACATCTGCATACCATGGGGGTGGTGGATAGCTATGCAGCACAGGCATCTTTATTAGAGGCAGCATGGAACCTGAATGGTGTGGGGCCCTCCAGGACTGCATTTGGGAGACTCTGCTCTAGGTAATGCGGCTGTTTATGGTGTCTGTGTTTGGTGTGGTACAATATAGGCGTATTAACCATGCGTATGTTCTCAGCAATAAAGGTTTGTCCTTACTATCACGGTTTAGTTGTGGAGCGTAGACCCTTCCAAAAATCATTTATTTTTTATGGAGCTTTCCTGGGATTGTTTTTTATTGTTGCCCATTGCTATCACTGTTGCCCATCTGAATTATAATTTTTACAATTTTTCTTGTGGTCATTTTAAAGTTTTATTTGAAATTTGGTTCTGTGCACATTTATCACACTGCTCACGTTTTGTAGGTTTCCCCGGTTTTGCTGTACATTGCTGACGGAAATCGTTTCTCTTCCCTTTAAATCGTCTCTAACGCGAGGTTTTCACTCGCGGTATTTTTTAGGTTGATTTTCAGCCCCACTCCTGTGCGGGGAGCCTCTCCCCTCCCACTCTCCACCCATTGACCCCTCGGAATGCCTTTCCACGCCCCTAGCGCACATCAGTGCGACGCTCACTTGTGCGGGCCCGTTAGTGTGGCGCGCACGTGTGCGGGGCACAAAAACACACTATTAGCATGCGCTAAAGTACCTTAGCGCACGCTCAAGTGCGCCCCACACAATTGCGCGGTTTAGTAAACATACCCCTTAGAGTAGGTGGACTGCAAAATTAGGAGTGCACAGCAAAGTTTCCAATGCTACTGATCAACCTAAGATTGCATGTGTTCTCCCTTGATACAAAAGCACAAAAGCATTACAGTGTCATGGGAGCTACAAACAGCAATCCATCCTCAGAGGGCATGAAAGTTAGTTGTGTCTTATGTGGCAACTGGGAAAATTTCAGAGCAGAGATTGAAAACTACAGTCTAGCAATAAACTTGTAAGAGAAGCCAGCTAAAGTGCAGGCAACTATACCAACAAGAGTATTGCATGCTAAATGCCACAATATTTATAAGTACAATTTGAGCTTCACAGAGGAAGGATACCAAAAGTCATTCTGGAAACATCAGAAGCCTACTTAAAATTTACCAACAAATGCAATATATGAAAGATACATATTTGGCAGCTACAAATAAGAAAAAGAGGAATCCATTGATAACTGTGGCACAGGCTTGAAAAAGAAAGCAGCAACATGTGAGTATGGCCCACTGAAAAATGAACTTTTCAGGATAAGAAAGTTCTTGGCATTGCCAGTGAGTGCACATGTTGCCATTTCTTAAGAAAGTGTGACCTAATTCTGAATACAGCCATTGAAACATGTTGTACATGCATAAAAGTACATATGGTGATCCAAGTGTTAGGCATGTTCAGGAGCAGAGTATGGGCTAAGCATAAGCAGAGTTGTGCTTTATATGTGGTATTTGTAAACTAGGTACATAGGAATAAACTTTAGGCATGAACGTTTATTCCTGACCATGCATAAATGTCCTTGGGGAGCATGAGAAAGAGACTGGGGAAGCCTGGAGTGGAGGAAGTCATGTGAGGGAAAGAGACTGTGTGAAAACTTAAGGACGGTTATGAGAGAGAGAGACAGACACTGGGTGAAGGCTGTGGAGAAGCTATGTGGTCTATTCTGATCCCCGCTATTCATCTGCCTTTCCCATCCCCACCAAGCCTCCCTGTACAAACAGGGAGTATGTACGGGGAAGTTAGACAGGGGAGGGAAAGGGGCGGGCAGTGGTTGGTCTACAGCCCTGGATGTACAGGGCCTTTTCTGATGTTGGCCCTATACGTCCGGGACCAGCAGAGTAGACAGTAGGGTGGTCCACTGCCATAGGGGAAAACAATAAAAGTAGGAATGTCTTTGCTCCCTGGCCTGATTCTGGTTCCATATATGTAGAAAACAATGTGTGCAAAGTTTGAAGCCAATCAAATAATATTTAGGGGTGGCTCAAGGTCCCTATCTATCAGGCCCCTGGATCCCCCCCAGGGTTCGTCAGACCACTGGGTATTATCCGCTCATAGACGGGGGTATCATGCTTGCCAAGCACTCAATGTGGTCCAGATGCTAGTAAGGACTTTGACGATGTGGGGAACATCTTACGGTGTTGTGAGACAACACCCAGAAGGAACTGGAGTTGCTCTTCTTTTGTGGTGTGTCGGCCGTTGAACTCCTCAATGAGTTTGACCCCTCGCTCAGCCACATCGTTGATCACTGGAAGATTTTTTTACTTTCTTCAGACCGTCTTTGAATGATGCATTCTCTTCCCAGTCTTCTGGGTCTGCATTAAGAAAATCACTGTTGATGTCGAGGTGTTTCAGGAAACGGATTGACTTGCGAGTTGCAAAAGATTCAAGTGTTGGAATCATGGAACTTTTCAATTCGACCCGCTTTGGGGGATCTTCGTCTTCGTCATCATCCTCATCGCTTTCATCTGATTCTGCCGGGATCATGGCTGACACTATGGCCCACTTTGTCGGTGCTGAAACAGCTTCATCGAACAGTGACAGTGCCACAAGCTCCTCTGACACATACCACAGATGCTGTTGCAGTTTGTCTCTGGCCGCTCTCCCAACACGGTCATTGTGGTAAGAGTGTAGTTTCTTCAGCATCTCCAAATCTGTTCGAGGAGCAACTGCGGCATCAGGGGCAGAAAACCAGGCTTCCACATGAATCAGGATGGAGAAAATGCTCACATCACGAACACAGGACTCCTCCCGTTGGGTAAGATCTTTGAGTTGTCCTCGGAACATCCAAATCTTGAGACAGTGCAAGACTTTTGCCATCCATCTGGCATGATGGAAAGCTCCGGGTTTCTTGAATTTGAAACTAGGAAGATTCCCTCCAAGGCAGACAATTGTTAACTCCAAGAATTCCAGGTAATCATCTTGGTGATTGCCCTGTGCCAACTTGGATTCCGCAAACTTCATGATGCAATCCCTGTCAGGTTGCAGCACCTCCAAGTCTTTTCCAGTTTGATAGTTGGACTTGTCAAGGGAGCCCCAATTCTTTTGGAACCGGCGAAAGAGTTGGACATCGGGACCCGATGAAGCTCCAGAGCATGTAGAGAATACTGCACCAAGAATTATTTCGTAAATGTGATGGCGGCATGCCAAATGAAGGACTGTGCGACGGAGTCTCTGTTCTAGAAGAATGCACGCTCCTGATTGACGTCCCGTGTTCGATGCAGTTGTATCAAAGCAGAAGCCTGCAACCTTTTCATCCAAACACCATTCCTGTAACAGTTCATAAACTGCTGCAGCTTGATTCTCACCTGTTCCTGATGTCAGTTTTGGTACACCAAGAAGTTGTGTTTCTCCAGTGGAGACAGCCATTATCAAAACTGGAAGGTGGTCAACGGATGTGGTTGAACAGAGGAGAGATGGCAATAACTTGCTATCCCAATGCACAATGCATGTTTTGCCTTCGGCTTTGAATGCATTGTGCAGGTCCGTCCATTGTTGCTGACGGTGCTTTTCTCTATGGCGCTTGACGCTGGAGCGGCTGATATTGAGCTCCCCAGGATAATGTCCCAGACTTCTGGCGGTTTTCAGCTACCACAAACAGAGCATTGCGATCCGTTGTCCCTGTCCGATCCAGGGCTGCTGTAAGCTCTGGGGTCCAGACATTGTTAGGTCGAAACTGCTTCGTTTGTGGAGTTGCTTTCTTCTGTCCGTTATCTGAATCCGCAGATGTCGACGAGTCTTCACCTGACTCTGCTGAGGAAGAAGATCCTTCCAGCTGAACTTGGCTTGTAGTTGCCTCGGCTTCGGCAACATGTTTTTGTCTGCGCCTTTTCAGTTCTTCTTCTCGCTGTTGCGATCTTGCTTCTGTGTTGGCCAGTTTCTTGTCCATCGCGCACATTGAGCCGCGGAGCCCTGGTTCTCGTTGCGCTATTAAGAATTCTTTGTCTTCTTGAATATGAATTAAAGACATTGCATTGGCATGCGCCACATCAAATAGGTTTTTCATTGCAACCTGAAATTCTTTTTCATTTGCCTCTTGTTTCCCTCCTCTCCCTTTGTTTTTCTTCAAAAGTTTCCACTGATTGAACAATTTCTTTACTTTTTCTTGAATTTTCTTGGACATTTCTTCAATGAGATAAAAATCACGTTTTTTCGCCATCTGAAAAGAATAAAGATACAAAGATAATAGTACAATGTCTTTGCCACCTCTCAGAGACGAGATTAGTTCAAATATGACGCAATCAAATGTAATCAGCGTGGAACTGAGTGGATGATACAAGATGATGCAACATTTCATCATCTGCTCCCAGGGGGAAATCTCAAGACTTGTTGAGCCACCCCTAAATATTATTTGATTGGCTTCAACCTTTGTACATAGTGTTTCCTACCTAAATGGAACCAGAATCAGGCCAGGGAGCAAAGGAATTCAGGAATTCATTTTTATGGACCACCCTAGTAGACAGGGAACTTATTCCACCTCTGAGGTGGAATAAGTTCCCCTAGACAGGAAGGAACAGCAGACCCAGGGCATGTCAAAGGGTGGGTGGGCCACAGAGGATTTCCTGCAGCCCGACACTGGCCTTGGGAGGTCAGATCAGGGGTCGGGCTGCAGGGAATGAATGATGGTGGTGGCGGCCGGGGATTGCGGCTCCTGAATGAAGCCGCAGTGCCATAGCAACCGGACACCATGGTGCCACGGCTCCATTCAGGAACCTTGACTGAGTTAGCCAGGCAGGTGCTTGTATGTGCAGACCAACCAGAATTAGGTCTGGGCCTTCACGTACAGGTTTAAATGGGATTCTGATCCTGTGGGGGCTAGAAGTGACCCCAGGATCAGAATCCAATCTATCTCTGTGCATCCGGTTCTGACTGGACACATAGAGGTTGGAACGCCCACTATAGCATAGACCTCCACGCAAAAAAGAGAGAGAGAGAGAGAGAGAGAGAGAGAGAGAGAGAGAGAGACTGTGGTGGGCTATGAGAGAGAGAGAGAGAGAGAGAGAGACAATGGATGAAGACTGGAGGGGGCTATGAGAGATTCTTTGCTCTTTATATGTCCATGCCATTTTGATATGTGAAGCAAAAAATGAAGTAACCTCAGGTACAACTATAAAGAGTCACCAGTATGCTGCTGATAACCTACTCATTGGGGGTGGTGGGAGGAGAAGGGCCGCTGCCATCTGTTGGCAAGTGTAATATTAGCTTAAGGGCCAGATTTATTAAGCTTTCTTTTCCCATAGAAAATGGAAAAACAGTAAATCAGACCCTCCCCCTTTTTTGTGGGGAGGGGGGAGTAGATCTGGGACTAAGGTCTCAGCAGCCGGCTCCTACATTTTTAAGCTGGATCCTTAAGTCCAAGAAAATATGTCAAGGCCTGAGTTAGCGCACGGAACCTTACTGCACTCTGTCACTGTTCCAGTTAGCACAGACACACATACCATTTCTCCTTCACACCAACAGTCAATACATTCACCACCTGGTAATAAACGTTCTGTGGTGTAACTGTATGGCAGTCTGTGTGGAACACCCCAACCAGAAACCATACAGACTTAGGGGCATGTTTACTAAACACCGTTGCTGTGCGGGTTCCCGTTAGTGTGCTGGTGCCATATAAGGAGTGGGCGGGCCAGGCAGAAAAAAGAAAAAAACCGGACCGTACGTGTGTGCGTTGCGCAAATGTGCGGGGCCCACATTAGCGCGTGGGAAGGCTAAGTGGGGCGCTGCTGCATAATCAAACAACAGAGCCATAGTACAACGGTGAAGACACTGACCTATGGTGCAGGGGCCAGGGGTTCAAACCCCCATTGCACTCAATGAAAAAGACCAGCTGAGGCATCAACTTTTATGGGCAAAAGTGGTGTAGGAGGTATATTGATTATGGGCGGCAGAAGGCGGCGCACTCTTTTTTTATACTGCATGAGGCGGCGCACTGTTCATTGTGGGTGGCAGATGGCGGCGCGCTGATAAAATGGGGCAACAGAAGGCGGCGAGCCTGTAGGCAGAAGGCGTCGCGCTGATGTGTGAGGGGGCAGCCCAATAGTGGGAGGGATAAGTGGCGCGCTGATGAGCAAATAGTAGGAATGGAGCCATAGCACAATGGTTAAGACACTGACCACTCGTGCAGGCATCATGGGTTCAATTCCCCACCGTGCCTATTGAAGACAGCTGGCTGAGGCATTATTTTAAGGGGCATGCCCATGTTGTGCGGCATAAGGCAGCGCGCTGTTAATGTTACGCGGCAGAAGGCGGCGCACTGCTAATTTTGTGCGCCACAAGACGGCGCGCCGATGGCTACAAGGCTGCGCGCTGCTGCTCAAGCACAGGAACAGAGCCACAGCACAATGGTTGTGACACTGACCAATGGTGCAGGGACCAGTGGTTCAATCCCTCACAATGCCCATTGAAAAAGACTAGCAGAGGCAGTATGTTTTATGTTGTGGAGTGCTGTAGTAGGCCCACTAATTTTATTTTGTGATAACAACTAGAAAACGCATGCTCACAGCATGTTAACATAAGGCAGCCCATAAGGCACATGTGACAGTGCACCGTCCGCCAAGGCACCCTAGAATGTCCCCTATAGGGCAGCATGTATGTTGCGACACAGGATAATGTATAGTGCACCCTATATGGATGGCAACCATAAAGTGACGTATACGGCGCCCCATAAAGCGCCCTCAGAGGCACCTTATGGGTACAGTACGCTCAGGGTGTTATTGCTGGCAGCAACATATGTACAGTAAATTAAAAAGATGCTGTGGACACCCCTATTACAGAACCCCACTGTGGGTTTGAACTCATGACCTCTGGCTGCACAGGGAGTGATGTAACCATTGGGCTACAACTCCATAGCTGTAAACAAGCCCCTGGCTGGCTGCAGATAGCCTGCACGTCACCTCACAGACAGTCTGCCGGTGTAAACAGGATAGAGTTAGGCCACACGTGCCCATGATGCACTGCACATGCAAATTAGCTGTCCACAGATGGACACAAGATGGGTAATGCACCCCCACAGCACCTCGGCCCTGTTGGGGGGAGTGACCGGGTGCACCCACACAGCACCTCGGCTTGGTAGGGGGCACTGACCGGGTGTTTTACTGGCACAGAGTAGCTACACACCGTTACATCGTGTGGGTTCTGTGCTCACCCTGAGTGTGCAATGAGGCGCCCAGGACCAGGTCCACAACACCTTCCATTGCTGATGGAGGCCAAGTGGGAGTTTCAAAGCAGTGTTAATGTGTAAGATAGCTAGTTTCTGCACAAACACCATGGATATCCCAGTCAGGCTCAGCACCCCCTGGGAACCCCCCCCCCCCCCCCAGCAGCAAACATGGCCCCCCATCAAGAGAGCCACACTGTACCTCCCTGCAAAGGTGGCAGTAGAGGGCAACATCAACCCCAGTCCTGCTGAGGAATGAACACCACCCCCGCCCCCACACCACACCAGACAGACATAGGACCAGGATAAGGTAAGCTGCACCCCACCAGCAGATATTCCCCTGCAGCAAGCCAACAGCCACTGCACCCTGCAAGCCATTCCAGCAAGACACATACCAGCTACAAACAGTCTGCTGGTTAGTCCATAGTGTATGTTCCCAATGGAGACACATGCACCCAGAACTGGTCTGCCAGTATACACAGCAAGCAGATAAATCAGTGACTGGGCCCCAAATAGAAACCCATATCTATCACATGAGAGAAATACTGCATAGCACTATGGGGGTGCCTAGCCATGCTGTGGTCACTGCACAGTCAGGGTGAGTGTGATCTCCCAAAAGGACATGCTTTGGCCACCCTATCTGTGTAGGTGGTGGCCGGACACTACAATGTCCCTGCCAGTGCCCTATGCCCGGTGCAGATGCATCCTGGCCAGGCTACCCTGTCCTGGCTATACCCATGGTACCTTGCACCTCATTATGCACATTGGCAGGCCAATACTGGCAACAGTGTTGGCAGTATGGGCTGTGGAAGGGGCTTGCAGCCAACACCCACTGTATAGCCAGACACACACTTCCACACCTATGCCATCATGGTGCTACTATTGAGGAAGTAATTAGCCTTGCCCACCAAACCGGTCCTGAGCACGGCAAGGCATGGATATGGTATGCAGTACAGCTGGGGGTCACTCCCCAGGGTGGTAAACACCGTCAGAGGCCAGGCCTGGAGCACGCACCGCAAACACCTAACAGATTGTTCGGATGGGGTCAACTAGCAGTATGTGCGTAACGTATGGATAACTAGCTGCCTGTTTTATGTGCAAACGTCTCAGAGCTGTGTACCATATACCTCAGGTGTAGGGTGACATTGGTAAGTTATGCAAGTGCTAGTTTTGGGAGATGCATGCAGGGTCCAATGGTCTGCCTCTCCAGGAGACATTGGCCAATGAGGCCTGTGGGTGTGGGTGTGTCTGCCCTTGATGGCTGCTGCTTTACGGCACAGATTCCCAACTCCAGTCCAGGTTTGCATCACACTGTTCTGGTTTTCCTGCTGTCCCTCATGGATATGCATGAGCTACATCTACATACCATGGGTGTGGTGCATAGATATACAGCACAGGCATTTGTATGAGTGGCATCATGGAACCTGACTGGTGTGTGCCCCACCAGGACTGCATTTGGGTGATTCTGCTCTGGGTACTGGCCCTGTTCATGGTGTCTTTGCTCAGTGGGGTAAAAGATAGACGTATTGCCATTGCATATGTCCTCGCCAGGAAAGGTGTGCCCTTACTATCACTGTTTACTTGGGGGAAAAATATGTGGGCAAGATTGGCAGTTGCTCCAGTTGGGCTTTGAACTTGTAACCTTCTGCTTTTGCATGCAGTGTCTGTGTGCACTGCACCACTGTGTAGCCACAGATTGGGTGGATTCCCTGGCATGTCCATGACTGTGGATCCGGCAGGGCCTGTCTGTTGCAGTCTGTTGCAGTGGATGATGGCAGCCTGCACATGGCTAGCTAGGCCTCTGTCTTCTGTCGCTAGCAGCCACTGCCCCCTGCACCACATGTACTCGTCCGCCAACATGCTGGCATGAGCTCCTCCCATAAAAAGCAGGTGACCTGATTGGAATGTGGCAGTACGGGACTGCATTTGGGGTACTTGGCTGTGGGTAATGCCCATTGTTGTGGTGTGTGTGTGCGTTGTTGGGTAAAATATGGGTGTTTTCCCCATGCTTATGTCACCTGCAATACAGGGGTGTCTGCGCTATCTGTGTTTAGTGGTGGGTAAAATATAGGGACTGGGCTGGCAAGTGCCCCAGCTGGGCTTTGAACCTCTGGTCCTAGAGGTACTGACTTTGTCCGCTGCACCACACTATGGCCACAGAGACAGTGCAGCCCCTGGAGGTAGTAAGCCTGGCAGGATGGAGTCACAAACCCTGCTCTACGCAATTTTACTGTGGGCATATGCACCCTGTCTGGTGACAAACGTGCACATCAACCACGGAAATGACCACGGGAACTGGGGGAAACAATATCACCACGCTGGGCAACAGTGATATTAATGGGCAACCATAGCAAACACTCCCAGGACAGCTCCACAACAGGAAATGTTGTTTGGAAGAGTCTCCGCTCCGTAAACCCTTCCAAAATTCATTTCTTTTTCTGGAGCTTTGTTGGGTGTGTTTTCTGTATTTGCCCATCACTATCACTGTTCCCCAGCTGAATTACTATTTTTAATAGTTCTGTTGTGGTCATTTCCTATTTTTATGTGCACTTTTGTGCTGTGCACATGTATCACACTGCTCACGTTTTGCTGGTTTCCCCGGTTTTCCTGTACATTGCTGACGGAAATGGTTTCTCTTCCCTTTAAATGCTTTCTACCCGCGAGTGTTTCACTCGCGGTAGTTTTTACATGCAAATTCGGGCCCGATACTGTGCGGGGACCCTCTCCCCTCCCACTCTCCACCCATTGACCCCGTCCCTCCGCCCCTCCGGAGCCTTCCTCCGCCCCTCCGGAGCCTTCCTCCGCCCTCCTTTAGCCGTTCCACGCCTCTATCGGACATTTGCGGGCCTGCACTTGTACGGGGCCCGTTGGTGTGCCGCGTACCTGTGCGGGGGTGACACGCACGTGTGCAGGGCGTTTAAACGCGTTTATGCGCGTTTCAGTGGTGCGTTGCCGTGCGCTATTTTGCGGCGCGCAAATTTGCGGACTTTAGTAAACATGCCCCTTAGTTTGCATCTAATACATGGTAAGTGCATCCCTTTATTGCACTTTAGTAAAATAACCCTATCTGTTTTTTATAAAATACCAGCACAAATCCTACAAAAATTGAAGCTAAAATGTACCCACATATATTTATAGCAAGTCAGAAGATGGTGTAATATACACCTGTACAATATGCATGAATGCAAGTATTTTATAAAGAGCACATATAATTTGAGACTCTGTTCCTGCACCTTCCAAAATCTGCCCTTGAAGATGATACACCAGTCATGTACAAGTACTCACATTCTTGTCACTGCACATGCTTGTATGTATGAGAGGATTTTATGAAAGGCATTTTACACATGCAGACAGACATATAAATGCAAAACAGCCTTTATAAACTTACCCCGTGGGGATATTCAGTGGCACTAATTTGGTTAGTGCTGCTGAATATACATGAGTACTGCCACTGAACACTCTGATACTAGTTGGCTAGCATTGGGCCATTCCAGGGGCAGACCAGAGACAGAACCTTGGGATAACCAAGCAGTGGCGATATTCAGCCACTGTCCAGTTATCCATAAGCAGCGAAAGTTAGGCCAGCCTTTAATATGCTTAACTTTTACCTCAGAACCTAACTCGGCAGTGGCTAAATATCACCACTTCCTAGTTAGCTTCCACACTATCTGGCCAAACCAGATAGTCAATGCAAGTGGCAAAATATAGCCCCAGGATTGAATATCCAGGTCTTAAACAGTGACGACTGGCTGCTTTTCTAGGGTTAGCTGCTGCCGCAGAATATCCTTCACCCCATCTTGTTCATGGCGCTGATCATGCATATGTTACACATTTTGGAAAAACTCCCTTCTGCCTACGTGTGCTGGCTTGGCTCTGCTGTTAGGAAATCTGGCACACGCCATTAGTAAATGATTGACAGGAGAAAATCCTGGTGTCATAAAGAGGACTTGCAAATAATCAAAGAAGTATCCTTGTAGCCTCGCTTGTAGAAGGTGAATGGTCAGATAAGATTTTTAAAAAATCCTTTATATCTGCACTTTAATTACTGGATTAAAAGTTCATTTTAGCTTCTGCCTAAGTCAATTTATTATTTCTGTTTTCAGAAAGAAAGCACCTGCTTCATTTTTCTTTGTCTTTTTAGACCTTTTCTTTGTCCGGTAATATAAAATAATAGGTGAATAGTCGGACAGTGCAATATATGCGAAAGGTGCAGGTGTAATACATAATGGCACTTTGAAAGTACCACAGATCTACTGCCATGCCATGAAGATTTGCAGAAATTCACAGGTGTTTAAAATGGACTTCAAGGGCAAGATATCCAGACAGGCTCTTGTGCTACTTAATAAACACATACCTATATGGCAACTGTATTGTCTAACCCCACAGCTACATTACAAAACCCCTTAGATTCTCATACTTTCTTGATTATAGCATAGCAGTCAACAGTTTTGAAATAAACTTCCTAGCTGCAAAGTCTGTAAGTAGCTTTTGAAACCTGGGCATTATAGCTATTTTTTTAAAGGTGACCTGTAAGGGTGTTTTTTTTTTTTAATATTTCACTGCTTGATTGGACTTTGCAGTGACTTGTGTCTACCTCCATTTCTGCTCTTAACCACAGCACTCATGTTGTTGTGAACGGGAAGATGGGAATCTGAGATTCAAAACAAGTGTAAGAGGGGTATCATCTAAAAATGGGGCAAAGACAGGTGGATCTGAGGTCTCGGTGAACCAGATGGAAGAGGTCTTCAGCAAGCTGAGTTTGAGCAGGTTGATTTTTAACCATGATGTATTCAGAGAGACAGATATTAATGGGAGATGCTGTAAGTCTGATAAAATAGGGATTGGTATAAAAAACAAGGAGGATATGAATGCCACAATCGTGTATGATGGTAGCAAATGGTAGGATGAAAATACTGAAGAGCAAGGGTGCTAGCACAGAGCCCTGAAGAATACTATAGGTGAGGGGATATGAAGGAGAAGAATCAGAACCCAATGAAACTGAAAAGGAAGGATTGGAGAGAAATGACTGGAAGCATTGTAAGACAGTGTCATGTAGGCCTACATCAAGGAGATGGGAAAGAAGAGTGGAATACTCCAATCCCACTCTCATTCAAAGAAACTACCTTTTTTCTACATTTCAGTCAATGTTCTAACCCAAAGCACACAGACTCCCAAAACAGGACCTACTCCCTTGATGTCTGTGATCTCTGCCTGCAAAACAATTGCTTCCATAGTAATGGTTTCAGTTCTACAGTACAGGGCTACCATGGTATAACCATGGAACCACCAATGAAACATTGTAGTTTAACTCCCCCTTTCGCTTGAGATTCTAACATTCTAAACTGATTTTCATGGAGTTTCACTGTTTTTCTAAAATTTTCTTATAACAAAATGGCTATGCATTTCAAACAAAATCACCCCTACAGTATATTACTGTGCCCAAAACACCTAAAATCAATACAGTGTTCCCATGTAAAGGGATATGCTTACTAAAGTGCACTCCTCGCTTACATGGGGTTACGTGCATGGTTGACATGTTTTGCCTGCACATTAGCAAGGTATGCAAGTGGAAAATGCCACTGTACTAAAATTCCCGTGCTGCCGGAGCAATGCATGAATAGGCGGGATGAAGGCGGAGGCTGGGAGGAGACATGGCACACGCCAGGGGCAGGCACACTACTCACATACTAGATGTGAAATTCCTCCTCTAGCTCGGGGGCAGCTAATGCCTGCCTCTGACCTGCTGCTAGTTGCACACACCATGCTCCCGTGCACTAGCCTTGCGGTTCATACATGAGTGTTAAGAAATGTGAAGGGCAGGAACAGTGCTAACACATTGAAAAAATAGGATGCCAATATGAGATGGGAGATGAATAGCAAGGCCGTGCTTAAGCTACTGTTTTGTGGGTGATTCATGGTACAGCTGTCATGGTGGCGGGACACACCAACCTGGCTACCTCAACATCAAGGCCTGCAGGTCTGTGGTCACCCTGCTAGGACAGTGGGCAAATCAGGGCTTGATGGACTGCTGTTCATATCTTCAAATACACTGGATAGCTTCCAGAGGTTTGCTGGTGTTGAGTTCTGTGGAGGCATCGGCAGATAGTGTATGTGCTCTCTGCTGCAATCAGTACTTGCTTCAGAGGCAGCGTTGGAGCCAGAGGAGTACACTGGGGGAAGGGGTTATACAAATTACATATAATGCAACATGGCTAAAAGATGATGTGGCAGCACAGGAGCCATCTGACCCCTGTGTGTGGGGGTGCATGTGGCAGTAAATACATGCATGCTCCTCACCCTGACCAAGGGAGGATGTGGCAGAGGCCTACTAGCTCTGAGAATCAGCATAGTATAATTTCACTTGTTGTGGATTGCTAGTTTTGGAGCTTGCTAATTGGTGGTCCCCCTTGTATTGGGGTTGCAATAATGCATGGACTGGAGGGGCTCTTTTGAACCTCCTAGTCTTGTGAATCATGACTGCTGGTCTATGTGGGACTCACCTTCTCCATGTGGTGTGCTCCACAAACCCTCTCAGAAAGAGGGGGAATGGGGTAGTCCTCTGTGGGTGGATCACTGTAATGTTTTCTTCTTTCCTTCCCTGCCCCAGGCATTGTAGTTGTTAGACCACTGATTGCAACTGCCTTACTAATTCATTCCAAACATGTGGCTTATAAACAAGTGTTAGTAAATATGAAGGCAGAAACAGGGCAAAATTTGAAAAAGAGAGGCAAATAGGTAAGGGTAGCAGAATACCTAAACAGCCTGACAACCACAAAACCAGAGTCTGCAGGTCAGGAGTGACCCTGCTGGGACAGTGGGCAAACATACATAGAAATATCAATAGCTGTCTTGATGGACTGCTGTTCATGTCTTCATATGCACTCGATAGTTGTCAGAGGGATGATGATGTTGTAGGGTGTGGAGGCATCAGGAGATAGGGCCTCTGTGCTTCAGCCAGTTCTGGCTACATAGCCAGAGTTGGAGCCAGCAGAGGTGGGACTTGCAAATAAGGTGTCTAATATACAGGCAATATGATGGTCTGGCCTCAAACGTTGCTGTTAAAATCCAACCTCTCCTGAATTGGAGGACATATATTGGTGCATATGTGTACCTGGGGGGGCATTGGCCATTTTGTCATGTGCAGATGGCCCTTCACTCTGACCATGAGAATATATGACTGAGGTCTACTAGCTCTGAGCAGCTGCTTAACATTTCTAGCATTGACTTGTTTGTTGAAGCTCACTGTTCAGTGTCTCCTCCCTGATTCTGGGAAGCTCTTATGGGCTTCCTAGGTCTATTGAAAGCTGGGGTCCCTAGCCAGAAAGCAGGTTGTCCTTGATCACCAATCAGAAGACGTGGCAGAAAAGGGTAAAATTAAACCTTTATTGTCCAGGGATTGGGTGGTGCCAAAACCCGACACTGGCCGTGTTTCGTATGAAACTTCTTCAGGGGTATGGCTCAACTACGGGTAAAGACATAAATAAATAAAACCAAAACATAAAAAACATGAGAGTAATTAATAAAGTAAAAACCTAGCACTTAACATCAATGTTACTTAGGAACATCTAAAAACCTAACTCAAAAAGGCAGAAAATGTTTGACTAACATTTAAAAAATTATTACAGATATATAATTAAACCTCATATGTAAACAATGATAAATAATAGATTATAAGTTAAAAATATAAGACAGCAACAATATACATCAAAATGCATCAAACTGCACCAAAATGCATATAAATATAAACAGGACCAACGCAATAAATAAGTAGAATGCATAGATAATATAATGTTTCACTATAAATAACATTATAAATACATAAACAATATTAAATGATAGTTAAAAAATTAAAAAAGGGAAGTAAAAAGAATAAAAACGAGAAGACCAGCAAGAGAGGACTAATAATAACATAATAAACTACTAAAAAGATGGACTAAAACCATAAATATGACACATTAAACGTATCTATAATAAGACTAATAAGGTAAAAGTTATGTGTCTAATAGTGGTTGTTGCTGAGGAGGACTACAGAGCAAAAAAGGAGCAAGAGGAAGCCAGTGGTAAATAAATAAAAATTGCAGGGACAGAAGATGAGAATCTATAAACCTACCACTAAACCATGTATGGTCTGAATGAAACCCTTTTAAAGATGGGATCCTAAGGATCGTATACCTTAAAAAGATAAATAAATGAAGAATGGTGAATATCAAATAAAACCACCTATCTAATCTCCTAACTAACTAACATTGATTTGAAAGTTAAGATTTAATAAAAAAATCATGTGCATGTGTTAATGTTGTAAGAGATAAACTTTTGTATTTTAGTACAATAAAAAATGTGTGACGGCTTGCATATTCGCGAGGCCGCGGGCAGGGTCCCGGCGGCCGACTTTAACCGGGCGCGCGGCCTGGCGCGGGGACCCTGCGCGTGGCCCGGGTTGGGGCGGGAGAGTGCGTCTTTTGAATTGATTGGCTCCTGTCGGTCGCGGCCGTACGGGAGCCAATCGATGAGGCTATTGTTGGGAGGTGGGGGGGAGAATACCGGCCGGCAGCCTCCGCGTGTTCAGTTGGTGCAGAGGCTGCTTTCCGGGTGCCGGCGTCCCTCCCTCCCTCCCTGTCTTTGGACGGTGGGGGTATGGGTTGTTGCAACTTGGGGGGGGGGAGCGGGATCCCGGAGGTTTCCGAGGTCCGGAGCAGCAGGCTACATTTGGGCGGGGGCGGGGTGCCCCTGACCCGGTCAAACCTCGGCCGACTTTTGCTAATAGCATGGCGAAGTCGGGGAGAGGGGCATGGCAACTTGCCGGGTGGCAAGTTATCCATAAATATTTGATTCCCCTAACTACTTATTAAAGAACTACTCCCACCCCCCAAAAAGAAAAATATATTTTTTTGTCGGATCACTCACCCTGACAGGAAACATTTCATGTCTCGCAGTGAGTCCTCCTTTTTAATCAATTTAAACCGAGGTAGTCGGTCTTTTAAATTGATTAAAAAGGAGGACTCACTGCGAGACATGAAATGTTTCCTGTCAGGGTGAGTGATCCGACAAAAAAATATATTTTTCTTTTTGGGGGGTGGGAGTAGTTCTTTAATAGGTAGTTAGGGGAATCAAATATTTATGGATTTTATGGGGTTGATTCCCAGGGGTGTTTTTTCTTTCTGGGTGGCAAGTTATGGCATTAGCGGTGGCGGGCACTTTGCTAAGGTATGGCTGGTGCAGCCGGGTGCCGCTAATGGGGGTTAGGAAGTTTGATGTTGGTTTGTTCTAATTGTTGATGGTTAATAAAAGCTGCAACCAGTTGTGTTCCATGAAGTTATGGTGTGATGTCTTTTGTTGGGGGGGGTTGGGTGGGTCGGCGGGGGGGGGGAGGGGGGGCCCGAAGCGCCGGGTCCGCCTGCTTCGGTTAAAAAAATGCATCCAGTTGTTTAAAAAATACAAAGGAAACAATTAATCATAAATCCTATATGGAAGTCAAACCGATGGACTTCCAAATGTGAATGAAAATAACTTACAGTTTAAAAAAGCCTTCTATGGTATATCCAACGATGTTACCAAAGCCTTTTATCAACCTTGGAAAACTGTGCAATTCTGTATGCAAAACAAAATGAACTGCTAACGAACTTATTTTCACAAGCAGAACTATTTTAGCCTTAAAACTCAAAAAGAGTAAAAGTAACTAGATGTGCCATATGCACGCGCTGCATAGACACTTACAGCGCGTACAATTAAAAGACTGTGCAACTCTATATGCAAATCAAAATAAACTACTGACGAACTTATATCCGCAAGCAAAATTGTTTTGGCCTGGAAATTCAAAAAGAGTAAAAATGACTGGGTTTGCCATGTGCACACGCTGCAATTACATTTCTATCGCATACCGATAAACGAAACTGTTGCAAAGGGATACAGGGCGAAGGCGTCCAAAAGTAAAAAAGATTTAATGATAAATAATTTTATGTAGAAAACATGATAACGAACCCACAATGTTGCATGAGAAGAGACATGCCACAATTTATAAATCCAAAGGACCCAAGAGTAAAACTTTAAACATCAAAACCAACTCCCCATCCGGAGAAATGCTTTCTATAGTAAATCCAGCGTTGTCACCTACCATGGGACATAAAGAAATGAACCGAAAGGAAGTTTTTGTATGAATATTATAACCGTGCAACTGCAGGGAACCCAATACTTACAATTGAGAAAAATCTCCCAAACAAGTCAAATGTTTCCGACAGACCAAAAGACGCCGAAGCATGCGCTGTAAGTACTGACCAAAAGGGGAGGAGCTAAAAACGGAACTACAAAGAAAAAACAAAAATAGAACAGTGGAAATCGAGAAAAGAAAAAAACATATAATTACATCTGCTACTGTGGAAATCATGAAATTATATACACATATAACTGTTTCTGGCTTAGAAACTCAAAAAAGGAAAAATGACTGGGTATGCCATATACACGCGCTGCAATCGCCCTTAAAGCGTATGCAAATAAAACAGAACTGTTGTAAAATGATACGGCGCGAAAACTTCCAAAAGTAATCCCTGGACAATAAAGGTTTAATTTTACCCTTTTCTGCCACGTCTTCTGACTGGTGTTTTTGTCTGCCTGGTGTGGCAGGTAGCTGTTCTCTTGTTGGACCTGTCCTTGATCACCTCCATGTGATGTTTCCTCTGAGATTTTCCCTGTAAGGTGGAGTGTGTGTGGACTACCTTGTAAACCCCAATTATAGATGTTATGCTGCAGTGATGGGTGTTCTATAGGGTGGCAGGTTATCCAAGATCATGTATGCTGATTGCACATGGCCTCCAAACTCCTTCCTTCCCCACTACCCCAGCCCATGGAGGACACACTCCACAATGGCTATGGTGCTGTTCTAGCCATATGAGGGGAGTCCTACCCCAGAGGCCATGTACTGTGTTCCTTGCAGCATAGGAGAACAGGTAGTCTGGTCAGCTCATTGGTGAGGGTTTCATTACCCATCCCACACAATGAACACTGTGGACACCCAGCCTGATTTATCTCATAGAAGGCCCCCTGCATCTGCAGATATCACATTTTCACCCTATCTCCAGAAGCTAGGGACATAGCACAGACTGGCTACATGTATTTGCTTTCCTGATTTATCATGCCTCAACCTCTTGTACTTAACCCCAATCTTCTGGGTTGTTCAGCCAGTTGTGCCTATTCCTAGTCATCACTCTCTATTCTGGCCAGTTGCTACAGGTGTTGCAGGAGCACATTTATTATTGACTACAGTGGTTCGGTTGCCCTAATAGCACATGTATTTATTTATTTATACAGTTTTGTATTCCACCTTATCCTTCAATCAAAGTGGTCACAACACAATAAGGGATACATTTAACACAAGGGGGAATATGAGACACATACACTAATACTTACAGGGGAACATGGGCAATGGAGGGTTAAGTGGCTTGCCTAAGACCACAAGGAGCACCTGTGGGACTAGAAACCACAGTCCTTCCAGCCCAAGGTTGCTGTCCTCTAGTGGGATTTGAACCCCTGACCTTCCAGCCTGAGGTAACTTGCCCTAACCACTAGGCCACTCATCGCCAGTAATACTCCCAGTGTGTGCGCATCACATGCCTTCACTGTGTGCATGTGCTAGAGTAATGCAATCCCTACTATCACACTAGTGAAACGACTCGCTCAGAAGTACTACTACTAGCCTACCATGGCTGCACCCCTTGGATCTACTGTGACTGCTAGGCCCCACTGCAGTAAAGGCACACGCTAAACTTGGCACTTTAGTAAATGTGCCCCTAAGAGATTAAGGCCAGATATTCAAAGAGAATAATAGCGTTAGCAGACCTGCTAACCGTGTTACTCCCTTTTCCCAGGATATTCAGTGGCACTAGCACAGTGCTGCTGAATATCTGCAGGTGCCACCACTATATGCCCCAATGCTAACCGATTAGCATTGGAATATTCCACGGGGTGGCACGCAGCCATAACCAGGCAGCGACAATATTAAGCTGTTGCCCAGTTATGGCTAAGTGGTGAAAGTAAGGCACAGCAAAGGCTGGCCTTACTTTGGCCACAGAAGCCTACCGGTCAGTGATTAAATATCACCATTGCCTGGTTAGCTTCCTGCTATTCCAGGCAACCCAGATATTCATTGCCGGAGCCAGATATGACCCGCGACATTGAATAGGGATGGACCAAAAAAAGCAACAAAGTATCTGTAGGATATATAGGAACAAAAGAACAGATACCAAGACTGGCAGAAATTCAGGTTTAAACAAACCCCTTTTATTGACCCCTACGCGTTTCAGCCAACGGCCTTTTTCAGGGGGATATTGAATGAGGAAACACATCTCAAAAAAACAAATAAAAGATTAAAACAAATTCTCTAAATAAATAAGTACATCATATAATTATCGAACATTAAATAAATAAATAAATAAATAGATACACCAATTAAATAAATAAAAAGCAAATATAGACATACAGGGGTATGTTTACTAAAGGTTCTTAACGTGCGCGGCACGCATGAGCGCGTGCTATTGATGCTTTACGGGGCACACAAGCGCTGAAGGCGGGGAAAGGCTCCCGGAGGGCGGAGGAAGGCTCCCCAGGGGCGGAGAGAAGGGGTCAATGGGTGGAGAGTGGGAGGGGAGAGGGTCCCCGCACACTAGCGAGGTGAAATTTGAGGCTAAAAATAACGCGAGTGAAAACCTCGCGTTAGAGCTGATTTAAAGGGAAGAGAAACCATTTCTGTCAGCAATGTACAGCAAAACCAGGGAGCCCAACAAAAAAGTGATAAGTGTGATACATGTGCACAGAACAAAAGTACAAATAAACATTGAAAAGGACCCCAACAAAATTTAAAAAATTATAATCAAGCTGGGCAATAGTGATAGTAATGGGAAACATCAAAACACACTCCCAAGAAAGCCCCAAAAAATAAATATGAATTTTGGAAGGGTCTACGCTCCGTCCCCATACAAGGTGAATGATCCCACAGTGAAATAGCACTGATCAGGGCTTCCCTCTCCATTGGACAGGTTACCTATGTTATGCACATGTTCCACAACAGTAGGGCGGGCATGTCAGAATGGGCAACTGGAAAGATGCTGGGAAAGGGGATACAGAGGGCTGCAGGCGGCACATGCTGTGGTGCAGCTGGGGCACAGTGCGGACTAGGCAGATGCCTAGATGGCACTTAGGAATGCTGAAACTGAACAGCAGCCAGACAGAAACTGATGAGGGCCCAACATGGGCACGAGCGTGTTTATCACAGTGTCACAGGGGATAGTACCCAGCAGGTAACCCCAAGGGCACAGAACATTGGCAGGCGGTGTTGGGGGGAAGCGTGGATGCCTATGCAGGCACCCCTACCCCAGAACATGCAAAATAGGCATCCGCCTACCTGCACATTGGATGGCTTGAGACTGCACACCACCAGCAGAAGGGCATGTCAGCATGATGGCAGAGGGGTACTGGTGGTGGAGGGGGGCAGTGGCAGCTGCCCAGAGCCGTCCATGGCCTAGCCCTGTGTAGGTGGGTGGGTGCCATGCACTGCAACAGATAGGCTGTGTCTGACAAACAACCATGGTATCTCCAGGGACTGCAGTCTCTGTGAGCCCAGTGTGGTGCAGTGAGCACAGCAAGTGTGTTCAGAAGCAAAAAGTCACAAGTTCAAGTCCCAGCTGGGGCTACTGCCAATCCAGTCCCCATATTTTACCTGCTACCAAGCCATGATAGTAAGGACAAACCTTTATTGCAGAGAACATACGCATGGTTCAAACGCCTATATTTTACCCCACCGAGCAAAGACACCAGAAACATGCGCATTACCTAGAGCAGAGTCCCCCAAATTCAGTCCTGAAGGCCCACAAATCATTCAGGTTTTATGCTGTCTCCAATATAAGGCCATGTCAGCATGGTGGCGGAGGGGTACTGTTGGTGGAGGGTGCAGTGGCAGCTGCCCAGAACAGACCATGGCCTAGCCCTGTGTAAGTGGGTGCCATGCACTGCAACAGACAGGCCCTGCCGGACAAACAGTCATGGTATCACCAGGAAATGCACTGTCTCTGTGGCAACACAGTGGTGCAGTGCACACAACCAGTGTGTTTGGAGGCAGAAGGTCATAGGTTCAAGTCCCAGCTATGGTGCCTGCCAACCCAGTCCCCATATTTTACCCACTACTACAACGTGCTAATACAGACAGAACCTTTATTGCAGATGACGTAAACATGCCCAAAGCACCGACATTTTACCCTACAGAGCAAAGACACCATAAACAGGTGCATTACCTAGAGCAGAGTCTCCCAAATGCAGTCCTGGAGGGCCAAACACCATTCAGGTTCCATGCTGCCTCTAATAAAGATGCCTGTGCTGCATATCTATGCACCACCCCCATGGTATGCAGATGTATCTCATGCATATTCATGAGGGACAGCATGAAAACCCGAACAGTGTTTGGCACACCAGGACTGGAGTTGGGAACCTCTGCCGTAAAGCAGCAGCCAACAGGGGCAGACACACCCACATCCACACCCACAGGCTCCATTAGCCAATGCCTCCTGGAGAGGCAGGACATTGGGCCCTGCGTGCATCTCCCAATACTAGCCCTTGCATACCTTAGCAATGCCACCCTACACCTGGGAATATGGTTCACAGCTATCAAACGTTTGCTATGATTACTGGCAGATACCAATTCCTACGTTAAGCACAGTTTGCTGATTGAGCTCCATCATAGCAACCTTTCTGCTGTCTGTGGAGTGTGCTTCAGGTCTGGTCTCTGACAGTGTTTACCACCCAGGGGAGTGACCCCCAACAGTATTGCGTACCATATCCATGCCTGCACTGTGCCCAGGACTGGTGTGGTGGCCAGGGCTGCTAAACTCCTCTAGAGTAGCACAATGCTGGCATAGGTGTGGGAGTGTGTGTCTGTCTATCCAGTGTGTGGTGGCTGCAAACACCCTCCACAGCCCACACTGCCAGCACTGTTGCCAATATTGGCCTGCCAATGTGCATAATGAGGAGCAAAGTACCATGGGTATAGCCCGGACAGGGTGGCCTGGCCAGGATGCATCTGCACAGGGCATAGGGCACTGGCTGGGACATTGTAGTGCCCGGCCAGCACCTGCACAGACAGGGTGGCCACAGCATGTCCTGCTGGGAGATCACTCTCACCCTGACTGTGCAGTGACCACAGCATGGCTAGGCACCCCCATAGTGCTATGTAGTATTTTTTTCATGTGATTTTTATGGGTTTCCTTTTGGGGGCCAGTCACTGACTTAACTGCTTGGTGTGTATGCTGACATCCCAGTTCTGGGTGCATGCATTTCCACCAGAAACATGCACTATGGACTAGCTAGTAGACTGTCTGCAGCTGGTATGTGTCCTGATGGAGCGCCTTGCAGGGTGCAGCGGCTGAAGGCTTTCTGCAGGAGACTATCAGATAGTGGTGGGGTACAGCTTAGCATATCCAGGCCTAATGTCTGTCTGCTATTGCGTTATGGATGTGTACAGAGCTGCATTGGCTGCCCTATAAAGTGTCTGTTCCCCAGCAGGACTGAGGTTGATGGTCCCCTCTACTGCCACCATTGCAGGGAGGTAGAATGTGGATCTGTTGGTGGGAGACCCTGTTTACCACCCTCAGCCCTGGAGGAGGAGGAGGGTGGTGGTACATAATCCTCCTAGGGGTCATAGGGGCTACACCTGACTGAGACATACAGATATATCCAAGGTGTGTCTGCAGAAACTACCTATCTCACACATTAGCACTGCTGGGGACCTGCAGCATGGCCTATCTCTGCTCTGGACCTGGTGCTGGGCACCCCACCTCACCCTCAGGGTGAGTGCAGAACCTGCACAATGTGACGGTGTGTAGCTACTCTGTGCCAGTACCACACACGGTCAGTTCCCCCTACCAGGCCGAGGTGCTGTGGGGGTGCATTCCCCATCTTGTGATCATCTGTAGACTGCTGATTTGCATGTGCAGTGCATCATGGGTATGGGTGGGTTAACCCTATCCTGGTGACCACAGCAGACTGTTTGTGTGGTGACTTGCAGTCCTTCTGCAGCCATCCAGGGGTTCGCTAGCAGCTGTAGCCCACTGGTTACTTCACTACCAGTAGAGTCAGAGGTCATGGGTTCAAATCCACAGTGGGGTTATTTGATAGGACTGTCCAAAGCATTATCTATTTTTAAAGTACATTAGTGCTGCCATCAATAACACCCTCAGCATACTGTACCCATAAGGTGCCTCAGAGGGCGCTTTATAGGGCACCTTATGGTTACCGTCCATATAAGGTGCACTATACAGTATGCTATGGAGCAACTGATAGGGTGCCAGTCCGTATAAGGTACCTTATAATGTGTCCTATGGAGCGCCTTATAGGGTGCCCTATAGGGGACATTATAGGGTGCCGTGGTGGACAGTGCATTTTATAATGTACCCTATGGAGTACCTTATAGGGTGCCTTATGCGGCACCTTAGGTTACGGCACGTGAGGGTGTGTTTGCTGGCAGCAATAATTAAAATACAAATAAACTGCCTCAGGAAACAATACTTACATGTCAAAGCAGATGCCTCAGCCAGCCTTAAGTATTGGGCACACTGGAGATTGAACTCATGACCCCTGTATCATCAGTCAGTGCCTTAACCATTGTGCTACACTGCTGTTCCTCTTTGCATTTTAGCGCACCTACTTAAGATTTACATGTGTTTAAATGCACAGTGCTGCCATCAAAAACAGTGCTATGACCTTGCTGTGCCTCATAGGGTACCCTATATGGCGCCCTATACGCCACCCTTTCAGCAACTTTGTAGGGTGCCGTGGCAGACAGTGCACTTTAAAATGTGCCCTCTGGGGTACCTTATGGGGTGCCTTATGCAGCACTTTATGTTACAGTGCTTTGAGAGTGTGTTTGCTAGCAGCAGTAATTAAAATAAAATTAAAAAGCCTCATAATGCAATATTACGCATAAATGGTAGTGCCTCAGCCAGCCTTATTCATTGGGCACAGTGGGGGATTGAACCCATGACCCCTGCACCATCTGTCAGTGTCTTCACCATTGTACTGCAGCCCTGTTCCTCCGTTTGCACATCAGCGCGCCTGCTTATGCTTGCCGCGCGCGTTACTCATGCGCTAATGTGCGCGGCGCACAAGAGCGCGCGGCGCACAAGAGCGCGCGGCGCACAAGAGCACACACGCTAATCCCGTTTTGCTATTTTTGACCGGACTGCCCACTCCTTATATGGCATCCTGCAGACTACCGCGGCGCGCACGTTAAGAGGGTTTAGTAAACATACCCTACAAATTGTTATACATTAAAAAAACTAATATAACAGCAAATCTGATTGTAAATTAAAAACACCAATAAGTGAAATATGTAAAAAGAAGAATATATGCAATAAGACATATGTATGTGCAATAAAACCATTATGTACAAAACTTGTAATATGTAAAAGAGAGATGAGGAGGATGCATTGTGACGGGTAGATTAAAAGATAATAACAAATAGTGAACATAAAAATATTAAAATGTAGTGATATGATCATCTAAACAGCAATACCTTTCGATAAAATCTTTTGTGTAAATAAAAGACATTGACCACTGAAATAAATAATTAAAAATTAAAAACTTTTTCAATGACTCAATGTGACAAAAAACTCTTTTATATTTACATAATGGTACAGACGTGATATTTTTGATACATTTATGTTCTAGATGATGGAGAATATTCATATAAGAGTTCCCATTTTTTTTTAAAAAATGAGTATTTATAGTAACAACAACATAGCATTTTTGAACAGTTTCATAGACAATTGTAAAACCCCAATGTCCATCATTATTTTTCATAAATAGTTTCTATCGTCTTTCAAGCTCCTCCTTTGCCTAGCTCATGTTACATTCATTCCTAACTAAAGGGACTTTTTTAGACGTCCCCTTATTTTTATATTTACATGGTGATCTCATGCAGGTGTTGTTGTGGTAGGCTATGGCCTAGCATGGCCTGCTACTATGAAAGCCCTGTAAGTTAGGCCTGGATCCTAACTCTCATTATAGCTAGAAAAGAACCAAAAATCTGTGAGAAATGAGAAAACGGTTTTAAACTGCTTAATAAGAAGTTTTTATGAATTCATAAGTCTTTCATTATTCTCTTGTGTGTGAAAGAAAAGAAATGTTTCAATACATGCATTCCTGAAGCTAGGGATAACCTTGCAGTAGAGAAGTAACAAAATCAAGAACTGCACCATTGTTAGAGCAATCCTAAGGGAGGGGGCTGGTTGCTAGGCACCAGAGGGATTTCTAATTGGACAGGTGCAGGGAATGTAAAACCAATGTGAGGTTTGCATGTATCGAGTTGGAACCAATAGAAAGTTCTCATGTATCAAACTGAAAAAGAGGTATAAATGGTTATGTCTCTGTAGAAACCTTTGCTCAGTTCCTTTTGAAGCTTTGACTGACTGGGCCTGTGCACAATAAACTGGCTTGGACCCTGTCAATTGACTCCTGGATTTATTCATTGATTGCACTTTGCTACAGCATTGTCACAAATATAGCTGTGACATCAGTATTTTTATAAGCATCTTTATATGTGTTTTGTTAGGTTATTGAGTCATTGAAAAATTTTTTAATTTTTAATTTTAAAGTTTGCCGGCAAAGGTTAGCTGTGTTAGATTGGCTAGCCACCTCCGCTGAGTATCGGGCCCTTATATTTCTGGAATTCTGATGTTTATTCCCTGTTTCTTGTCCCTATCTCTGGGAGTAACTTTGCTAGAGTGTTAAGAGTACTGGAGAAAAAGAACCCAGCATGAAGTGGGCAAGCGTGTGTACCCTGAAGAAATACCCAAGGAAATGTTTCACGTTTCCCACTCAAATCACCAAACCCATCCTCAGCGGTGCATATTATTATTTATTAGACTCGATAAGCTGCTTATACAAACAGGCTCTAAGTGGTTTTCATTAATATTAAAAACAAATCATTCATCACATAGCCATCAGACAACATAAAACTAATGTATAAAACAAATTTTAAAAAACAGTCAACAACTTTTTTCCTCTACCTGTATCCAGAGAATTCCTGCACAAGCAATCAAGTCTTCACAAGTTTTTCTAATTTCAACAGATTACATTCCTGATGTAATTCCAGCAGCAACAATCTACAGTATAAGCTGTTTACTGTGATAGATGCCAACACAATATATTATCCTACTGATTCCAATAACATTCTAGCAAATAGAGCAGAAGGGCAATAAGAGGGGAGCAGATGGAACCAGAGATCATTTAATGCTGGCCAGTTGTAAGAAAACCAGAAATCTCAGTATAACATGGATTGATTATTGAATGGCTTTGATATCATCCTACACTCTGAATAATAACTGACTTTGAAATGTAAAATAAACCCTGGATTGATCAAGTACATTAAGTTCCGCCAAGAAGATGTAGCAAATCATACTCCATCTGAAGTATGAAGATGGACAGTTTGTCTTTTCTAACATCAAGACCCAGTGAGAAATAGTTCAAGGAGACTCCTTACTGCCAGATTTGTTTTGTAAGGCATTTAATTCACTGACTACTCTTATTCATTCTTTGAGATATGGATTTTACCTTCATCCTAAAGATGGTAACAGTCTAGAGGTAAAATCACATTTAGGGGTATATTTACTTAAGTGTGATACTGGGTAGCCTGGGGTTTAGTGTGCGGTTTGGGTGCCACACTAAAATGTAGGTTGGGATCATGTGCTAAAACCACCTAGCTACCTTGGTAGTGTGTGTTGGGGTGGTGACTGGATGGGATGGGGTCGTTCCCACAACAATACAGCTAGTGCGGTCATTTGAAACCTACTGCCTACACTGGGGTGCAACTGTGCAAGTAATGTGAGTGCAACTAATGCCACTTCAATGGGTAGCATTAACTGCACTCACAGCCATTTTGCCATGCTGAAGCATGATAACTGCAGGGGGACAATTGTACCTATTCCCTTGCAGATAGCACCCCCTCCCCCGATGTTACCAGTGTGGAGCTTAATAAACATTCCCCTTACTGTCTGTTGGTGACTTGAAACTCTATAGTTCCAGTGATCAACACATAGTGGAATACTGTAGTTCCATGTAATGAAGAGCTTCTCAGATAACACCAGGGTGACTTTTGGACAAATGTGCTAAGGTAACCCGATTTAGAAGAATATTCAGAAAAATTAAAACCATCTCTCTGATGACTGACATAAAGGAACTTGAACAGGAAGGTGTATATCAATATCTAGGAATAGAGGAAGGAATGTTAATCAAGCATAGATTAACAAGATCAGTAGAGAATATTAGATGAGGTTAAATTTGATATTGGAAAGTGCTTTAACATCACAGAATAAGATAGAAGTCATGAATCAGCTTCCAATTCTCATATTCTCATAAAGCTTTGGAGCTGTAGACTGGTCTCTTAAAGATCTTGTGACACTGGATGTACAAACAAGAAAACTCTCCATGCAAACAAGATAAATTATAAAAATTAGTTTATGCTGAGACTGTAAATTCCTTGAGCCAGAAGTGGAATGGTCATTATAGAGAGAGAGTTTATTGGGGTTATTATAGAAGCCCTATTTTTGATTTGCAAGTATGCATGTGACAACTCATATTTACAGATCACATCCACAGCCAGACATTTTAAAAAGGTCCAAATCTACACGTCACATCTAAGTCACACGGGGAGGGGGGGGGGGTGTCAGGAGCATGTAAGGGGTGCAGTTTGGATGGAGCAACAAGATACATGTGTATCTCTGATTTCTTATAGGGGTTGCATACGGGCAATGGAAATTATCTGTGCCTATATTTACATTTACTCTCTGGCACATTTAGGTGTTTCGAATTTGTTCATTTCAGCCAGTCCTATACAGGGGGGAATTAGGGCTCATTACCTTTAATCCCCCAATGTTTATTTCCCCCTCCACATGTTACTTTGAGAAACATTGAATGATCTATAATGGATGAAGAGCGATGAAACATCCTGGTTTTCAAAATTGGTCGGGTTACACATGACCAGGGCGACATTTATACATGCATGTTCTGAGACACAGGCATGACCAGGAGCAAGTCACTAAGGTTCATTTGTTGACTTTTCACATGCGCATGTTTATAAAATAGCATATCTTGCTGCATGTGAATGCCTGTCCCCATGTGTACTTGTGTTTCCAAGTTTGATTTAACGCACACATCTAGCAGGAGGGGCGGAGACAGATTAATTTTAGATTGGACTTACACATGACCACTCTCTCCTTGAAAACTAACATAGAATTTCAGACGTTTTCACTTGGAAATTGCAGCAACTACATAAACAGACTTTCTAAATTCTGTCTTTACACATACCAAATGAGTGAGAAATCACCAGTACACATACAGAAGGAAGCAATAAAATTTGCAACAGAAGATAGAAAAAACTCTTTAAAGAATTAAATTATCAAAAAAGATAAAATTAGGTGCAAATGCACAAGTACAGTGAGAAATACAAAATTAGACCAGTAACCATACATTGATCAAACTGTATACATGAATAGCTAAGGAGAGGTGAAACAAAACCTAAATTTAAGAGATTTATAGTTGTAACCCAGTACAATGGATTATGAATGAGATGGTTCACAAAAAAGCATTGAAAAAACTGTTAAACAGACAAATATAAATTATTATTCATCTTGTGGCTGGCTGAGAATCTCTAATGGGAAAAAACAATTCTATACAGAAAGGCACAATAAAGTTGCACATCTCATCCACTGGAAACTTTGTATACACTATAACATCTCTGTACTGGAAAAATCTTGGATTTATGACCCTAAGGGAATTATGGAAAATGAAGAAGTAATGATCACCTGAGACGCTCCCATTCCCATTAACAGCATTGATAACAGAAGTATCAGTGCCAGTGCCAAGGGATTATTGTGTGCATCCAGTAGAGAGACAGAGAGAAGATCCCCACATACCAATATACAATCTAGCAATAGAAAAATGAAGTCATATGCTGTAGCAGCACTATTATTACATAGTAGCAATAACTCACTAATTAGTAACCAAAGGTCACAGGCTTACTCTACACTTAGAAAAAGTACAGAAACAGCTAGCTGACTAACTTCCCACCCCACGTGAAGATATAAGAATGGTACCTTCGCTCTGCCAGGTGGATGAATGCAGCTGGGGTCTGAGGCAGTCTCTGGAGAAGCACAAAGTTCAAAGGAGGAGTTAGGCTAGATCACACTGGCTCTAGCTGATCAGAGGATGTGTCTGTGAGAGTCTTGTTCTTGATAAGGACTCATCACAAATAACTAACTGTTCTCGCAGGGTTAGTAGAACAGCCTTGGAATGACAGAGTGTCTTTGTGCTTATAAAAGCAGTAAGGAAAGCAAAAGGCACAAAATGGTGAAAAGGCAAAATGGCCCCGAGTTCTTCTGTGTATACTGTATTATTATTTGTTATGAGTTCTCATCACATTTTGGTGATTGGTTGGCATGAAATACTGCAGGGCATCTCAGTGAATCAGGAGGCAGTCATCAGGTGGCCATCTTGCAGATAAAAGATCCATGTGAGACAAAATGCAGAAGATGATGGTATGCAGTCTCATACATTGTTGCAAATGTCCAAGGCCAGTAGAACAATCTGTGGATGAGAAAGACCTAAGAAGCAGGTTCACTTGCATGTAGATATGACAAGGACCAATAGTCTTCTCTATGCCTACATACAAACACTTGGCAGGCAGTTACTTGGAGGTCAGCAGGTCTGAGGCTTGGAACACAGCAGAAATTTATGTAGCAGGAATCCATTTTGTTTGGATCATGCTTTTGGTTCACAATAGGCCACAAGGCCAGAGTGTACCAGTCTTGCACTCCCATAAGTAGAAGTTGATATATCCAAATCTAACTGGCTAATAATTATTAAAGAACGCATCGTCCAAAAATGGGTCCAAAGTTGTATTAAAATCAGCTGTACTGCCAACCTTAAAAACATTCTCTGATAAGAAATTGAATAGATTAATTGGAGCATTGGCTGAAAAAAAATATTTTCTTAAATGTGTTTTAAATATCCTACTAGGTATTCAATCTGCTTGATGCCATAGACTGGTGTGTTTCAAATTAAACTAGAAATAATTAAGTCAATATTCAGCGGTAGGATTGTCATCTGACTTTAAAAGTTTAAGAAATCCATTTAAAGTTGTATGCAGTTTTATCAGTGGGAAAACATTTAAATGGCATTTTGAAAATACATACATCGGCTCAATACTGAGTTGCTGTGATCAATAATTTTTTTTTAACATCAGCCATGCTGCATATTCAGTGCTAGTATCTAGACAGTGGTTGGCACCAAATATCCAGATAGGGTCAACAGTGCCTGCACGCTATCCAGATAATTTGCCACTCCACCCCTGCTGCATCCTCGGACCGCCCCAGCACCATCCAGATAGTGCCGAGGTGTTCTGTGAGGACGTTCAGTAGTACTATCCATATAGGGCCCGATTCTGATCCCGATGTAGATCTCCTTTGTATGTCCGGGCTGACCCAGAAGTACAAAGGAGATTGCGATTCTGATCCAGTGGGACATGTCTAGCCCCATGGGATCAGAATCACGAACAGCACTGTACGTGCAGACCAGGACTGGCCTGTACGTACAGCAAAGCCTGACTAGCTCAATCAGGGCATTTATATGGATCCGCGGCACCATGGCGTCATGTTGCCATGGCGCTGCGGCTCCATTTAAATGCTGCAATGCCGGCCGCCTGCTAAAAAATTAATTCCCAGCAGCCAACCTCCGATCCGGCCTCCGAAGGCCAGGATCGGGCTGCGGGGAATTAACTCCCCCCCCCTCCCAGCCCCTTCTGTGCCACAGAGCTGCCGAAAGAACACATCCTTGAAAGTTATTCCACCCAAGGGGTAAAATAACTCCCCCAGATATTTTGCTGGCCCTGGATGTACAGGGCCGGCATTAGAATTGGTCCTGTACATCCAGGGCCAGCGACCACCCACTGCCCGTCCACTCTCTGCCCCTGTGCCACCCCTTCCCTGCCCCTGTATAACTTCCCCGCACAACCGGCAGGGAAGTTATATAGGGGCAGGAGCCGGCACAAATAGAGGGGATAGACATCCTGTTGGGATGTCCATCTCCTCTATTTGTGCCTCAGAATAACCCCCATAGTGCCTCTGAATAACCTGATCAGTGGCACTTATTTGAAGAGAAGGAACTGATATCCAGATAAGTGTTTCTAAATGGATAACTTTAAATGGATACTTATGGATTAAAACTAGACAGCTATTTACCCATCTCTGTTGAATGTATCCTTTTTTTGCTCTCCTTGCCTTACCCTTAAATCACATCCCCTTTTTAAATGTAAGATGTGATTATAATGGCCAAACTTTTATGTTTATCTACTGGAAATAGTTTTATAGGGAGCACTTATGCTATTGGCACGGCCACCACCGCTGCTGCTGGCACCGCAGACCACACAAGTGCTTTGGAAGATTGAATATATGCTTCCTACGATTCTTTTTTTTTTTAATAGTAGTTTTTATTCAGTTTTAACATATAAAATAACAATACAAACGATCGTGATACAGCAGGATACAAGCAGATGTTATTGATCAAAATAGCAAAAGAATATAATAACTTGAACAAGACAGTACAATAACGTTAACAAGAACTAGTATCAGTCCATGCCAGCACGCCACCCTCCCTCTCTCCGTTCAATGTGGTTACAGCAGAGACCATTCCACAAGGCAGCCTCCAGCAATCATTTTCATCAAACATAATTTTGTAAAGCTGACCATTTCTTACTTAGTTTACCAGACCATGGGTTCTTGGCTATATAGATCTCTTCGTAGGTCTTATGTAGGATTAAGAGACTCCACCAATGCTCGAAACAAGCTTTGTCGAGATTCTTCCAGTGTATTAGAACTATTTTAAGCGCTATCCCGAGCATTAAGTCCAGCAGTTTACCATCCCATTTCATCAGAGTAGGTTCCAGAGCTATGGATTTATATATCACTATCCAATAAGTGATAGGAGTTTGTAAGTTGAGGATCTGTGATATGCGTTCCCAAACTCTGTTCCAATATATTTCCAGGGATTTACAATGGAACAACATATGTGCCAGTGTCCCAATTTCCATGTTACAGGACCAACATCGATTTCCCTCCTGTAGTGTCCATTTCATTTTCTTAGCCGGTGTAATATGCGCTCGATGTGCTATAAAGTACATAGATTGTGTGAGAGACGCTGCTCTCGTGGCACGTATTTGAGTTCCCCAAAAAGTGTCCCAATGTTCCGGAGGTAGATCTTGACCGGTTTCAGTAGCCCACACTGACTGTATCTTAGAACATGTCTTGTCACTTTTGGATCGGAGAATCGCAACACATCTTGAAACAGCTTTAGCATCTGTTTGTAATTCTTGAAGTTTCTGTCGCAGTGGCCATCCTGTACGTATCAAGACAGGTGACACACCCGCTTTGCTCATGCAGGATCGGAGCTGACACCATTGGAAATAGCATGTATTAGGCAATCGGAATTCCGTTCTTAATCTGTCAAAGGTTTTAAATGCACTTCCATTGATCAGTTGTCCAATGGTGATAAGATCATGTTCCACCCATTTTTTCCATAAGACAGGCTTCCCTCCGATGATAAGGCGCGGGTTCAGCCATATGGGCATATCTGCGGCAAAGTCATCCCCTCCATCGATACATGATGCCAATAATCGACAGGCATGCTGTGTTTCTCGGATAATAGCATTATGTGGTGCAGTCTGGTCTACTACTGTGCCTACCAGTAGCCATGTGGGCAGGGGGGAATGTAGGGCCCGCTCCACACTCAGCCATCTAGGTCCTTTATCCGTGTCGTCAGAGTCGACCCATTGAGCACCCTGCTTTAGAAGAGAGGCAGTGTGTAGCCAGCCGAGATCTGGGAAATGGACACCTCCTTGTGTATTAGGTAACTTCAGTTTCCAGGTAGCTATTCGGGGTACTCGGTTGTTCCATAGAAAGGCTATCAGTTGACTATTCATTTTCTTATAGAAGGCTGACGGGAAACGTAAGGGTATCATACTTAATATATAGCTGAGTTTTGGTACCAACATCATTTTTATCGTTTCTAGCCTGCCCCACCAGCTCAAATGAAGGGGGGTCCACTTGCAGATGTTATCATGTACAATTTCTTGACACATCTTAATGTTGATTGCGACAGTCTCTTCCAAGGTGGTGCCATAGGTCACGCCCAGGTATCTAAAGGATGACTTCTCATATTGAAAGGGGTATCCACGCATCATTTCTTCGCTGACCTGTTCATTCAGAGGAATAATTGTTGTTTTATTCAAATTTACTTTATATCCGGATATCGCTGAGTATGCATCTATGAGTTGCAGTGTTTCAGGAAGGTCGGATGGTTGTAGAAAAATGAGCAGGTCATCGGCATATGCTGACAATTTACAGGGACCATCAGCTAACTCAATTCCTTTTATGTTTTCCTTCTGTCGGAGCGCTATTAATAAGGGTTCCAGGGCTAAATTAAAAAGCATCGGTGACAGGGGGCAACCCTGTCTGGTCCCTCTTTGCAACTGAAAAGGGGCTGAGAGGTGTGAGTTGACCGCTATTCGAGCTGTGGGTTTGGTATATAACAATTCAACGCGTTTTAGGAACTTTTCTCCTATCCCAAACCACCGTAGGGATCGAAATAGAAAGGACCATTCCAGTCGATCGAAGGCTTTTTCGGCATCCAATGCTAGCCCTATCAGGGGCTCGGCCTTGGTCTTGGCAGATGCCAGTACATGTGCCAATAATCTTCCATTATCTGTAGTGGATCTGTTTTGTATAAATCCACATTGATCCTCATGTATCAAATCTTTTAAGATCCGTCCTAATCGGTTAGCAAGCACTTTAGCATAGATTTTATAATCAGAGTTTAGGAGAGAGATGGGTCTGTAATTCTCTATCTTTTGTGTATCCCTGCCCGGTTTCGGGTGAATTACCACCACAGCCTCTGCCAGGGCTCCAATCTCTGGAGATTCATCTTGCAGGCCACTGTAGTAGATCTGTAGCATGGGAGCCAATTGAATGCAATATTTATTATAGAATTCCAGCGGGATACCATCTGGACCGGCGGCTTTGCCACGAGCCATCTGTTTGATCGCATCTTGTATTTCAGTTACTGAGATCTCTTGTTCCAGCGTTCGACTTTGATGACTGGTTAATGTGGGTCCTACTATCTTGGAGACAAAATCTTCAAAGGCTCTGTCACTACATTGGGTATCTGAGCGATATAGTTCCTCATAGAATTCTTTGCAGCGGTCTAGTATTTTGTCAGATCTCAGGAGAAGGCCCCCGGAATTGTCCTGCAACGCCGCTATAGCGGTCTTGCTGGTTTTTGGTCTGAGCTGCCGAGCTAAGAGGGATCCTGAGCGGTTGCTGTCATAGTAGTATATACTACGTTGTAGCTGGATGCTACTCAGTGCTTCTTTGTTGAGGAGAGCATTATATTGGTATCGCAATTTTTGGAGTCTAATCAATATCATTGAGTCAGCTCTTTTGGCTAGTAACCTTTCCCCAGCTTTTATTTGGAGTTCCAATTCATCTTTTTCTTTTTTCCTGGCTTTACGCCGTCTAATGGTGTAGGTGGTAATATGAGCTCGTATGGTCGCTTTAAAACCTTCCCACCAGCTCCAGATGGAGGTATCAGTGGGTGTATTATATTTAAAATAGGTCTCAATTTCCCCTGACAGTAGCTGTACAAAGGAGTCATCTGCTAGTAGGGATTTATCAAATGTCCATCTTGGCGGAACATGCTGTGTAACGTTGGTATTCAACACTAGGGAGACAGCGGCGTGATCCGATACCGTTGTAGCATATATCTCTGCGGACAACACTTGGGGCATCAGCTCTGTGGACAGTAGGAAGAAATCGATCCTTGTTTGGGTATTATGTGGGATGGAATAAAATGTGTAGTCTCTTTCTTGGGGATGAAGTAGGCGCCAGGGGTCTACCAAGTGTAGCTCTGTTATGAGGCCTTTAAGAATCGCCTGCGATTTGACTTTGTCTACAGCCCGATAGGGCGTGCGATCTAACAGTGGATCCAAGATGACATTGAAATCGCCCCCTAATATGATATTGGTGTGAGCCGCGGCTGTAACTTCTTTAGCTATCAGTTTGAAAAAGTTAGGGTCATCGAGGTTGGGCGCGTAAATATTGAAGAATGTGTAAAGCTGTTGATTTATTTTCATCGTCACTCTGGCCCATCGACCTAGCGGATCAATCCGTGTGTCGGTAATGGCGGATTGCAGGAATTTACGCACTAATATTATTACCCCCCCTTTGCGTTGAGTGGCAGAGGCCGAGGCCGCCACCAGGAAGTATTTAGAGGTTACTTTCTGCGATTCAGTATCTGTTAAATGTGTCTCTTGTAAGAGGGCAATATCTGCTTTTTTTTGCTGGCAGTACGCTAAAATCTTCTTTCGCTTGACAGGGCCAGTAATACCTTTTACATTTAACGAAAGCATTAAAAGATCTCTAGACATCAACATTGGGATAAGCTGTCTTATAGGTGAAAGCTATCCTATGGATAGGCCTGCCGCGCACTTGCATTTGCGTGTATGTGGAGGGTTTTGTACTGGACTGGACTGACACAAACAACTGCATAACTGGCAAACATTGTATCGCTAAGGTGAACACAATCCACTGAAACAGTAACCAACCCCGACCTCCCGTTGCCACCCCTACATTTCAAGCAGAAATATCTGTTTAATTAAAACTATTTAGAACAACAGAAATACAATCAATGAGGTGTTTAACAAGGCTTAAGGCGTTCTAAAATTTGTGAGAACGCACGGCCGCACCCCCTGAGTATATGCTGAGTTCTCTACACTGCGTGAGAGATCAGAATATTGACCTCAGGTTTCCATACCGCATTTTTCTTGTAGGAAAGTTTTCAGTTTTTCAGCATCAACAAAATTCCTCGTTTCATTATGCAGCGTGACCCGCATGGTTCCTGGGTAGTATAGCCCGTATCTTGCCTGTGCACTTTGTAGCATGGGTCTACAGGCCAGCAACGCTTTTCTCCGATCTACCGTTTGCTTGCTCAAATCCGGATAAAGTGCTACTTTGTGTCCCTGGATTTGCAGTGATCCGGCCTTCCGTGCAGCTTGAAAGATCTGTAGGACCTGTGGGTATCTCAGTACCTTCATTATGAGTGGGCGCGGGTATCGTGTGTTTTCAGCTTTGTGTGTTGGGATTCGATGGGCCCGTTCTAGTTCAAAAGGCCTTGCAAAGACAAGCTGCAGCATCTCCGGTATGGTTTTTTCCAGAAATCCAATCGGATCGGTACCTTCAGCGCCTTCAGGGACTCCAACAAGGCGGATATTATTTCTACGGGAATGGTTATTTTGATCTTCAATCAGATTTTCTATGTGCCGGACTCGTTTGGCCAAAGGGCCCAGCTGTTCTAATGCAACGCCATGCTTCTGGGTTTGTAATTCAACTGCATTAAGTCGAGTGGTGATGGTGAGGAGTTTCTCTTTTACCTCCAGCAAGTCTTCTTGAATCATGTTCAGTGAACTAGAATTGGCTGCAAACATTTCTTTAACGCATTTCAATTCCTGTAGCACTTCACGTAGGCCACCGGCAGTCACTCCCTCCTTCTCTCCCGCGGCCATTTTCTGCGGGGAGCCCACTTCGGGTTTGGATCGTTTCGCTGCTGAGCCGGATCCCTGTGGAAATTCCAGCCGGGCAGGCTTCAGGGATGCCATCCAGCTGTATTGCGGTGTTATTGATGTAGGTATGGGGTACAAACTTCAATGGAATACCGGGATATGTTCAGGATTCTTGGGCAGCAACTGGAGCAAAAATTCAGGCATCCATTCTGTTCAGTGGCTAGCTCCGCCCCTGCTTCCTACGATTCTAATTTGTTCAGATGTAAAGGGCTCGTTTTACTTTATTATGCATAAATATATATCCTAATCTTAGAAAGGTTGGCTTTGGCCTTTTCAAGATTAAAATATATAGATAAGAATTTGCATACATATTTCTTTGAGGACTCTGTAACTTTAAATAGTAAACATAATTTATGGTATTCTACCACCCTCAATCCCATGACTAGCTTTCAAATGCTACAGGATTTTGCATAATCTTCTCTTAGTGCATATTGCAATTCATGTCCTTTGGCACATCCTGTATAGCATATATCTATAGTAGTCAAGGGGTACTTCTATTGCACTATGGTTTACTGTCTGTTCATCCTCTTCTTACTCATAATTTGCTTTCCTGAAAATTAATCATGAAGGTCATGCAGAATATCATTACTTTTACTGTTATTATCATTTGTTAGCTAGTGCTCCTTAGAAGTACTTCTATAATTGCCAATAGGATTAATGATTAATGGACAGAAATCAAAATTCTTAAGAAAAATGAAATAGAACTGAAGGGAACATTGTAATCAAAGGTGTGACAAAACAAAAGTGCAGTACAATGCATGGTTCTTACAGTTTCTTTCTTATAATGATTGAAGGGTTCTGTTACTGTATCATTAGTGAAACATTTGCTTTTAGTTTGGAAAATCTGAAAAAAATGTTTGTCACCTTGTTCTGAGCCTGTCCAACAGGGCTCTCACACTCAGTATTGGGATCTAGGGGCATGTTTACTGAAGTGCATTAGCCTATAGTGTGGGGTTCAGGCACATTTGGACCACAGTAGCAAGGTTCATGCTGCCCAAAGTCGACCATGCTAAAAGTCCCATGCTACCAGTGCAGCACATGAATAGGTAGGGTTATGGTATAGAATGGGCGGAAAGAGAGTGGAGTTAGGGCGCATAGCTGAGGCAGATGTGCTAGTTGTCTGCTAGATAGAAAACCTTGCAGCTAGCATGGGCGCAGCTAATGCCTACATCTGACTAGGCTGTAGCAGCACTTGCCACACTCGCGCATTCCCAACACGTGGTTCATTTGCGAGTGCTAGGAAATATGAAGGGCAGAAGCAGGGCAACCACATAAGAATAAAATAGGGAAAGAAGGTGATGTTAGCAGAAGACTCTGATGACTGCCTATGCCACCACCTGTTTGGTGGGGCTGCAGGCAGTGGACCACAATAGCCTGACTACCACAAAACCAGAGTCTGCAGGAGTGACCCTGATGGGACAATGGGCAAACATCCACAGCTGTCATGATGGACTATTGTTCATGTCTGCATATGCACTGGAGAAGTATCAGAGGGCTACTGGTGTTGTGGGAGTATTAGGACATTTATTTATTTAACATTTCTTATATACCACCTTTCATGATATCAAGGTGGTTTACATTGAACAGACTGAAATTACATTGAACAGGGCATTATAATTTGGAGATAACTATTTTATAGGGAACATGGGCAATGGAGGCTTAAGTAGCTTGCCCAAGACCACAAGGAGCACCTGTGGGACTAGAAACCCCAGTCCTTCTGGCCCAAGGTTGCTGTCCTCTAGAGGGATTTGAACCCCCAACCTTCTGGCTTGAGGCACCTTGCCCCAACCAGTAGGCCACTCCTCCACATAAGGCCTATGCTCTGTGCTGCTGTCAGTACTGGTCTCATAGTTAGAGTTAGAGCCAGCAGAGTACAGTGGAGAGAGGGGCATGCAAATTAGTGATGCACTTACTGCCAACATGACAGTGTGGCAGCAAAAGAGTCGTCTGATCAATGCCTCCCCTGCCGTGGGCAGATGGCCCCTAATCCTGACCAAGGAGGATGTGGTTGAGGCCTACTAGTTCCTAAGGGGCCATGCCACTGCCATGGGTCATGCTCCTGTGGGCAGATGGATCCTCACCCAGGAAGGTTGAGGCTCAGGCTGAGGCCTAGCAACTCTGAGCAGCTTCATGATACTTTTACCACTGAGCTTGGAGCTTCCTGATTGGTGTCCCTTTTTTGGCCACCTAGTCCAGGAGTTGTGGAAATCCATGGCTCTGGGGAGCTCTTGTGATCTTCCCTGGTCTAGTTGGCTGTTGTTTCCATGACAGCTGGGGTGTTCAGCCTGGAGGTAGTTTCAGATTCACCATTTCCATGTGGTATTCTTGAAGAGCTCCTTCCAGAAGGAGGGAGCATGGGGGATGCCTAAAACTTCTTTCCAAACCAAAATGTGAGCTAACATTAAATCTCTTGTCCAAAACCAGGATTCTCAACTAGGATACTAGACTTACTAAATATAAATAAAAAGGAACTTTAAGAGAAAGCTCCTATTAGTGATGTGCCTTCATTAGCATGAATTTGGTTCATTTGGACACCTAAAACATTTTAGTGTGTGCAAATTGATTATATATGATACGCCTAAAATTGATTTTGCACATGTAGAAAATTACTGACATCATCCTCATACGCAATTGTGATCTATGCTCATATAATCTTGTATGAGGATAATGTCCCATCTTCACCTCTGACGGAGAGCTTAGATGTTTCATGAGATGTTTCTTGAAACATCCAAGCTCTCTAACAGAGGGGAAGATGGGAGTCTACAGAAGGAAGAAGGTTAGACAAGAGTCACCAGAGCCTGCAGTATCAACACTCCTACTCCTCCAGCCCTTGAATTGAAGAACTAGTATGCAGCTCTGGAAGTGGAGGAGGTGGAAGCATCTGAAGAAATGGAAGAACCACAGCTCGAGCACTCCAAAATTGCAGAATTAATCACCACAAAGAAGCAAAGGGTAGTGGTGTTTGGTGACTCTCTTCTGAAAGCGTCCATCTGCCAACCAGATTTGATGTCTAGAGAGGTGTGCTGTCTGCCAGGTGCCAAAAGACACAGTCCAAAGACGTGATATAGTGGAAAAACAACAACTTTATTAAATCGCAGACCTATTACCAACCCGACACAGGTCGTGTTTCTTAAACCTTCGTCAGGGGTTGATCAGGTAGGTACTAAATCATAAAACATAAATACTAAGTAAAAACATAATAGTAATAAAACATTGTGTCAGAACAGATGACTAGATCTTAATCAGTAAACCACATATATGTGTACATCAATAACAAAAACATCATAAATAATTAAAAGATACATATAAAATCCATCTACCACCAATAAGAAGGATAAAGGTGCCGATAACAGAGTTAAATAAATAATTAGAAACAGAACTAAATAAATAATTAAAACCAAGTCTTAAGCAACTGATAAAAAGGTGACTAAAAATGCAGAGTGACACCAAATAGATAAATAAATAATTAAAAACATTAGGAAAGTAAGGGGTTTGACAAGCAAACATGTCAAATGATAAATACCTCATTAGAGCAGAAAAAAACAGCAAACAATGGCCTTTTATGGAAGGTTGCACTTGTATGGATAAAATAGAAAATGCACAATTAGATGGATAAAACCTATAATAAATATCCACATAAAACATTAAAATCATACAAAACAACTATACAAAACAACTAAATATACAAGTACAAGAAGCAGCAGGAGCGAAAAAGAGGAATAGACACCTCATACTTGGAACTAATCCCACTAACCTAGTAGTTTCCCCCACATCAAAGCCACATGAAGAGAGAGAGGAACCTAACAATTTTTTGTTGGAACGCACACCTAGAAGGAAGGAAGAGAAACCTCCCCTTCTCGTAGCGTGTTGCTCCGTTTTTATCTTAGAATAAAAGTTAGGGATTTACCCCTAGTAAAGGATCGAGGGACCCACACCCTCAATACCAACCAGCAATTAGTGAGTTGGAAAAGAGTACTTAGCTTGAGGTTATGCTAGCGGATAAATAACTCCCGATGATAAAAACCGGCAAGGCCTTCTCTGTTATTTGTAGACGTCCTTATTCACAGCCGTCCATGCCTTACAGAATGGGCACAGCGATTACAACAGTCGGCATTGGAAAAATCCGGGAGTCGACTCAAGCTAGTTCCCAATACACAGCTTCACAAGAGCAGAACTGGTAACCCAACGTTGTAGCGTTTCGAGCCTCCGTGGTTCCCGGCTCTTCTTCAAACTCTATCGCTCTAAGGCACTACCACCCAACACTGCCTTTTAAACTCGGGTGGTTGTCACCTGACCAATTGGTAACCAATAGGCATGGATCACATTCAGATATTAGTTCAAATAATTGACCACCATTCTATATTAGAATTCAAGCCCTGTGGAATGACAGTATTCAATGAGTAGATCCAGTATTGCTCACGGAGACTCAACCGAGAATGTCGATCACCTCCCCTAACATGAGGGGGGATGTGATCAATCACTCGCCATCTTAAATCTTGAAAACAGTGGTTGTGCTCCTGGCAATGAGGTACAAGTGGGGCTGTAATAACCCCCCTAGTAATTCGAGAATGATGTTCCTGAAGTTGTTTCTTCATGTTCCGGGATGTCTTCCCCACATAAACCAAAGAACATGGGCAAATTATTATGTAAACTACAAAGGGTGTCAGGCAAGTTGTAGCAAATTTATTGTGATACCAACAATGAGATGAAGGATGCTCCCAAGAGGTCCCATCCAGCGTAGAAGCACAAAAATCACATTGTAAACAACCAAAATGCCCAATGGGGGAATCCCCCATTAATGACTGAGATTGGTTTCCATGATGTACTATCCAGTCAGCAATATTTCTACCCCGTTGGAGTCCAATCCTCAATGACTTCCTAAAGACTGAGTGGATGGATAAAACTGGCCAATGAGATTTGATAATTTTCATGATATCAGACGTGCCAGGCATATATGGTAGTACTCCTATAAAAGGAGAGTCAGATTCAGACAAAGAGGCAGCTGGTATCGATATCGGCGTGTCCCACCACTCAGTATAATTAAACCGTGCACGATGGTAGGCACGATTAATGATAAACCGAGGGTAGCCCCGATCCAGCAATCGTTGTTTCAAATGGGTGGCTTGCATCTTAAAGTCATCCAAAGTGGAACATAAACGACGTAGTCGAATAAACTGGCCTATAGGTAAACCCCGTCTCAGGGGGCCAGGATGATAACTCTGGTAGTGGAGAAGTGTGTTTCGCTGAACGCTTTTCCGATAAAGAGTAGATCTAATAGATGACCCCTCCTTGATCAAACGGATATCCAAAAAATTGATTACTTTCTTATCAACCACAGGTGTAAATTGAAGATCTTCTGATAGAGAGTTTAACCAAACAAAAAATTCTTTTAGAGAATCGAGTGTGCCAATCCGGTTTATCATTAATCGTTCTCAAATTACTAGGGGGGTTATTACAGCCCCACTTATACCTCATTGCCAGGAGCACAACCACTGTTTTCAAGATTTAAGATGGCGAGTGATTGATCACATCCCCCCTCATGTTAGGGGAGGTGATCAACATTCTCAGTTGAGTCTCCGTGAGCAATACTGGATCTACTCATTGAATACTGTCATTCCACAGGGCTTGAATTCTAATATAGAATGGTGGTCAATTATTTGAACTAATATCTGAATGTGATCCATGCCTATTGGTTACCAATCGGTCAGGTGACAACCACCCGAGTTTAAAAGGCAGTGTTGGGTGGTAGCGCCTTAGAGCGATAGAGTTTGAAGAAGAATCGGGAACCATGGAGGCTCGAAACGCTACAACGTTGGGTTACCAGTTCTGCTCTTGTGAAGCTGTGTATTGGGAACTAGCTTGAGTCGACTCCCGGATTTTTCCAATGCCGACTGTTGTAATCGCTGTGCCCATTCTGTAAGGCATGGACGGCTGTGAATAAGGACGTCTACAAATAACAGAGAAGGCCTTGCCGGTTTTTATCATCGGGAGTTATTTATCCGCTAGCATAACCTCAAGCTAAGTACTCTTTTCCAACTCACTAATTGCTGGTTGGTATTGAGGGTGTGGGTCCCTCGATCCTTTACTAGGGGTAAATCCCTAACTTTTATTCTAAGATAAAAACAGAGCAACATGCTACGAGAAGGGGAGGTTTCTCTTCCTTCCTTCTAGGTGTGCGTTCCAACAAAAATTTGGTGAATTGTTAGGTTCCTCTCTCTCTTCATGTGACCTCATACTTGGAGGCTTGATAAATCCTGAGAATCTGGATATACCAGCATTATGGCTCACCTAGTATTAAGGACATATCTTACTCAATAACTCACCAAACTATCTGTTATATAAACTAAACAGTAGACTGTATGGGATAAAGGGTATGTGTATGACGTCCCAATTCTAAAACACATCGAAGGCACCGGAGAAAATTAAACTATAGAATAAATTCAATAAATACTCTAAAACCATTAGTGAAGAAATAAAACTGCCTTTTTAAAAATGTGGTTGTCTAGCCCTAGGTAACAACCAAATTTTTAAAAAGGCATAATGTTGGTATATCCAGATTCTCAGGATATTTATTTTAGGTTTTATCCATCTAATTGTGCATTATCTATTTTAGCCATATATGTACAACCTTCCTTAAAAGACCATTGTTTGCTGTTTTTTTCTGCTCTAATGAGGTATTTATCATTTGACATGTTTGCTTGTCACACCCCTTACTTTCCTAACGTTTTTAATTATTTATTTATTTTTTTATCCATTTGGTGTCACTCTGCATTTTTAGTCACCTTTTTATCAGTTGCTTAAGACTTGGTTTTAATTATTTATTTAGTTCTGTTTCTAATTATTTATTTAACTCTGTTATCAGCACCTTTATCCTTCTTATTAGTGGTAGATGGATTTTATATGTATCTTTTAATTATTTATGATGTTTTTGTTATTGATGTACACATATATGTGGTTTACTGATTAAGATCTAGTCGTCTGTTCTGACACAATGTTTTATTACTATTATGTTTAGTTAGTATTTATGTTTTATGTTTTAGTACCTACCTGATCAACCCCTGACGAAGGTTTGCGAAACACGGCCTGTGTCGGGTTGGTAATAGGTCTGCGATTTAATAAAGTTGTTGTTTTTCCACTATATCACGTCTTTGGACTGTGTCTTCGATACATTTATTTTTTATTTATTTATTTATTTAACAACTATTTCTATACCGCTCTTTCACAAGTATCAAGTGCGGTTTACAATGAACAGTGTGTTGTATGGTATGGATAGTATCATACCAAGTCGTTTTACATAGAACAGATGAACTAGATACAGATAACGGTATAAATTTAAACAGTAAATTATTAAACTATTATAACATATATACATAGTAAATATATACAAATTGTATCATATGTCGCGTGTGGTTGTATACTTTATGTAGGCTTCAGGCACGTGGGTATATGTTGTTTGAATTGTAGTAGTTAACCTGCGTCTCTTTGTGTCGTCTGGCCAGTCTCTGATCCTTGGTTGTAATGCAATGAGAATAAATGGGTTTTCAGTTTTTTTCTAAATTCCTTTATGTCTGATAGTGAGCGAATGTTGTCAGGAAGGTTATTCCAGAGGATAGGAGCTGAGTGTGAGAATGCTCTCATGTTGGTTTGTTTTTTTGCTTTTGTGTAGTCTTTTGGTACATACGTGATTTCTTGCCTTGCCTGTGGTTCATGCCAGGTGCCAAAATCCAAGATGTTACAGAGAGTTTGTTGAGACTCATCAAGCCTACTGACTATTATTCAATGTTACTCATCCATGTCGGCACAAATGATACTGCTAGGTATCACTCCAAGCATATCAAATGTGACTTCATGGTTCTGAGACAGAGGGTGAAGCAGACAGGTGCACAGGTGACATTCTCTTCAATTTTCCCTGTTGAGGGTAAATGCCAAGGCAGAGAAACTCATATCTTAGAGATGAATGCATGGATGGTGTCAAGAGGATTTTGGTTTCCTGGACCATGGGATGATGTTCCAAGAGCTGCAGAGCAGAGATGGTGTCCATCTGTCCAAGAAGAGTCAAAATGTCTTCAGCAGCAGACTACTAACCTACTGAAGAGGGCTTTAAACTAGATTCGTTGGGGATGGGTGAAGAGAGCCCCCAGGTAAGTGAAGAAAGCCCCCAGATATGTGAAACATTAAATACCTCGTAGAAATGGGTAATAGGAGCAACATCTGGAAAGTGGTGTGTATAAATGTCCGTAGCATAGGAAATAAGATCCCAGATAGTGAGGCTTTAATGGAAGAGGCTGACTTGGATTTAGTGGCGGTTACTGAGATATGGTTCACGGAAAACCATGAATGGGATGTAATTATAATGGGCTATACTTTATTCAGGAAGGACAAGTTAGTAAGAAGGGGAGATGGAGTGGCACTATATGTCAAAAATAATATTAAAGCTATAGAATTGCAAGACTTAAAAGGAAGAGAAGAGGTACTGTGGGTTAAACTAGAAAGAGGGAAAGAGAAATCCATTTGCATTGGCATGATATATAGACCGCCTCACAGGGAGAGGAAGTGGACAATGATTTAATAGAAGACATACACAGTATTGCCATGAAAGGAGAAATGCTACTGATAGGTGATTTCAATATGCCAGATGTGGATTAGCACATCCCTACTGTGTTGACATCTAGAAGAAGGAGATTCTGGATTCTTTACAAGGAGAACTATTGAGACAACTGGTAACAGAACCCACACGTGATGGGGCCATACTGGACTTAGTGCTTACCAATGGGGAAAGTGTTCTGATGTCATAGTGGGAGATCATCTCGCATCTGGTGGTCACCAGATGGTATGGTTCAGTATTAGTACTAGGGCTGATAAAATCCATTCAAAAGTGAGGGTCTTAGACATTAGGAAAACTAACTTTTCAAAGATGGGGCTATACCTCAGAAAGTCATTAGCGGGATGGGAACAGCTGAGGATGTAGAAAAACAGTGGGTAAAACTGAAAGGGGATATTTTAAGGGCAGCAAAACTTTTTGTTAGAAAGGTAAATGAATGTAAAAGGAAAAAGTGGCTGCTATGGTTTTCAAAAGAACTATCTGAAAAGGTGAAGAAAAATAGGGAGGCCTTCATGAAATACAAGCGATCACAGAGAGAGGAAGACAAGCATCTATATTTAGAAAAAAAACTTAGAGATGCTAGTAAAGCAGTCAGGAAAGCAAAAGTACAAAAAGAAGAAGAAATAGCCAATGCAATAAAATGTTAGTGAGAGGAGGAAGGGCAAAAGTGGTACTGTCAGACTCAAGGTGCAGGGGAAGAATATACTAAAACTGATGAGGATAAAGCAGAATTGCTTAACAAATATTTCTGGTCTGTGTTCACAGATTTATTTATTTTATTTATTTTTTTATTGATTTAATGTCTTTTTTATACCGCGCTCTTTAAAATCAGTGCAGTTTACAGTTAACAAATTTGTGCAGTGCAGGCAGGGCCTACACTGGACTTTCAGAGAACAGGGATTTCTTCATGGGGCTGAAGGGCCAGGAGCAGGACCTCAGAAAACACCCACAAATAGAAACTGACACAATGGGGATCTCGAACGATTTTCAGAAGACTGTGTTCTGTGTTTCAGAAGGATGCTTGGGTGTACAGGGAGAGGAATGGCCAGCAGTAAAAAGGAGGTGATAATGCCTCTGTATAAGTCTCTGGTGTGACCTCATTTGGAGTATTGTGTGCAATACTGGAGACCGCACCTTCAAAAGGATATAAGCAGCTTGGAGTCGGTGCAGAGGGTGGCTACTAAAATGGTTAGAGGTCTTCGTTATGAAGCATATGAGGGTATGTTTACTAAACTGCGTTAGTGTGATTCACGTTAGGAGCCGCGTTAGTGGAAGGAAAGCCAAAAAAGGACATGGGCGGTACATCATTACCGATAACGTGCAATAACACGCGTTGTAAGGCGCCGCGCAGCAACGATCCTTACAGGGCACGTTACTGCGCGTTAAGCGTAAGAAGGTGCGCAGACACCCAAATATAGAAACAGAGCTGTAGCACAATGGTTACTGCACAGACCAATAGTGCAAGGGTCATGGGTTCAATTCCCCAGTGTGCCTAATGAAGAAGGCTGGCTGAGGCATCATGTGTAACCCTTTGAAAGCCTACTATAATATTTTAATCCACATTCTGCAGCCGGGTAATGTTTGCTTATGGCAGGAAAATTGTACCCGTCTTATTCAATATGTTCCAATAGTGACGTACCATCTGCCATGGTCATGTATTATATACCATTTGATAGGAATATTTAGACAGATGTTCAGATCTCGAAAGTTTTGGGCTTGGCCTGGAAAGGGTTAAGTATTGGTCTGTGAGGAAGTTTAGTTGTACGTTAATAGTGCTGCCAGCAAACACACCCTCACAGTGTGTAACCTAAGGTGCCACATAAGGCACCCTAGAAGGCACTCCATAGGGCAGATTATAAAGTGCCAAGGCACCCTATAATGTCCCCCATAGGACACCATATAAGGCACCTTATAAGGCGCTTTATAGGGCGCCGTATAAAGCACCTTATAAGGCGCTTTATAGAGCGCCGTATAAGGTGCCCTATAGGGCGCCCTATGAGCCACCCTAAGGTGACAATACCCTGAGGGTGGTTCTGCTGGCAGCACTAATATACAATACAAACAGACAATGCCTAAGACAGCCCTATCAATGAACCCCACTGTGGGTTTTGAACCCATGACCTCTGGCTCCACGGGCAGTGAAGTAACCAGTGGGCTCGAGCTGCTAACAAACACCTGGCTGGCTACAGGAGAACTGCACGTCCCCACACCCACATTCTGCTGTGGTTACCAGGATAGGGTCAACCCATCCGTACCCAGGATGCACAGCACATGTAAATCAGCAGTCAACAGATGATCACAAGATGGGGTATGCACCCCACAACACCTCAGCCTGGTAGGGGTGCCAACGGTGTGTGTTAGTGGCACAGAGTAGCTACAGACCGTCACAGTGTGCGGGTCCTGTGCTCACCCTGAGGGAGAGGTATGGTGCCCAGCACCATTCTCACAGCACCTGGCTTGGCTGAGATAGGCTATGCTGCAGGTCCCCATCAGTGCCAATGTGTGATAGGTAGTCCTTGCAAACACCCCTAGGATATGCCTGTGGTCATCTGTATGTCACATCTAGCCCTTGTAGACTATGATGCACCCAGAAAAGTGCAAACCCTGTGTGGGTGCCATGGTCACATGATGTAAGTGAATGGGGGTGCTGGGACTCACAGGGAGATTACATACCACCACCCAACACATCCTCTGGGTCTAAGGGTGGGGGACAGGATCCCCTGCCAACAGATCCACTTCCTACCCCCCTGCAATGGTGGCAGTAGAGGGGACCATCACCCCAGTCCTGCTAGGGATCAAACACCCTACAGGGCAGGCAATGCAGAGCAGCACACATCCATAACACAATAGCAGACAGACGGCAGGTCTGGAAATGCTCAGCTACCCCCCCCATTTGACATTCTCCAGCATCAGGCCTCCAGACGCTGCACCCTGCAAGGTGTTCCAGCAAGACACATACTAGCTGCAGACAGGCCGCCAGCTAGTCCATCGTGCATGGTCCTGGAGAAGATGCATGTACCCAGAACGGTGATATCAGCATACACACCAAGCAGATAAGTCAGTGATTGGGCTCCAAAAGGAAACCCATAAATATCACATGAGAAAAATGTTATACAGCACTATGGGGGAACCTAGCCATGCCATGGTCACTGCTCAGTCAGGGTGAGAGTGACCTCCCAGCAGGACATGCTATGGCCTTCCTGTCCGTGCAGGTGGTACCGGGCACTACAATGTCTGAGCCATTGCCCTATGCCCTGTGCAAATGCAGCAAGGCCAGGCCACCCTATCCAGGCTATTCCCATGATAGCTTGCTCCTCATTATGCACATTGGCAGGCCAATACTGGCAACAGTGCTAGCAGTGTGTGCTGTGGAGGGTGTTGGCAGCCACCACACACTGGATAGACAGACACACACTCCCCACACCTATGCCAGCATTGTGCAACTACAGAGGTGTTGGGCAGCCCAGGCCACCACACCAGTCCTGGGCACAGTGCAGGCATGGCTATGGTACGCAATACTGTAGGGGTCACTCCCCAGGTTGGTAAACACTGTGAGACACAAGACCTGTAGCACACTCCACAGACATCAGAAAGGTTGCTATGCTGCAGTTCACTCAGAAAAAAATTGTACGTAACCTAGGAATTGCTATCTGCCAGTAATCATAGCAACCTTTTGATGTGCTAGTATTGGGAGATGCACGCAGAGCCCTAAGTCCTGCCTCTCCAGGAGACTTTGGATAAGGGGGCCTGTGGGTGCGGGTGTGTCTGCCCCTGTTGGCTGCTGCTTTACGGCAGAGGTTCCCAACTCCAGTCCTGCAGTGCCAAACACTGTTCGGGTTTTCATGCTGTCCCTCATGAATATGCATGAGATACATCTGCATACCATGGGGGTGGCGCATAAAAATGCAGCACAGGCATCTTTATCAGAGGCAGCATGGAACTGGAATGGGTGTTTGGCCCTCCAGGACTGCATTTGGGAGGCTCTGCTCTAGGTAATGGGCATGTTTATGGTGTCTGTGCTCTGTAGGGTAAAATGTAGGTGTTTTGGGCATGTTTACGTCATCTGCAAAAAAGGTTCTGTCTGTATTAGCATGTTATAGTAGTGGGTAAAATATGAGGACTGGGTTGGCGGAAACCACAGCTGGGACTTGAACCTTTGACCTTCTGCTTCTGAATACAGTGGTTTTGTGCACTGCACCACCATGTTATCACAGAGATGGTGCATTCCCTGGTGATACCATGACTGTTGGTCAGACAGGGCCTGTCTGTTGCAGTGCATGGCACCCACCTACACAAGGCTAGGCCACGGTCTGCACTGGCCAACTGCCACTGCCCCCTCCACCACCAGTATCCCTCAGCCACCATGCTGACATGCCCTTCTGCTGGTGGAGCTGGTGGTGCGCAGTTTCAGGCAATCCAGTGTGCAGGTAGGCGGCTGCCTATGGTGCGGGTTCTGGGGTAGGGGTGCCTGCATAGACGTCCACGCTCCCCCCCAGCCCTGCCTGCCAATCTTCCGTGCCCTTGGGGGTTGCTGTTGGGTACTATCCCCTGTGACACTTTGGGAAACACACTCGTGCCCATGTTGGGCCTTCAGCAGTTGCTGTCTTGCTGCTCTGCTATTCCAGCATTCGTATGGGCCACCTAGGCATCACCCTAGTCCGCACTGTGGCCCAGCTGCACCACAGCATGTGCCGCCTGCGGCCCTCTGTATCCCCTTCTCCAGCATCTGTCCAGTTGCCATTCCGACATGCCCGCCCTGCTGTTGCGGGACATGTGCATGCCATAGGAACCCTATCTGATGGTGGGGAAAACCCTGAGCAGTGCTATTTCACTGTGGGCCCATTCACCTTGTATGGGGACGCAGTATAGACCCTTCCACGATTTATATCTGTTCTATGGAGCTTACTCGGGGGGGGGGGGAGGGGGGGATGTTTCTCATTGATACCACTATTGACCAGCTTGGTTATTGTTTTTTTCCAGTTTGTGGGGTCATTTTCAGTGTTTATGTGCCCTTTTGTTCTGTGCACATGTATCACACTTATCACTTTTTTTTGTTTCCCTGACTGGGCTGTACATTGCTGACACTTAAATGTTTTCTCTCCACTTTAATGTGCATTTAACGGCATGTTTTCATTCGCGTTGGAATTCAGCTCTGAAAATCAGCGCGTTAGTGTGAGGGGAGCCTCTCCCCACCCACTCTCCGCCCATTGACCCATTCTCTCCACCCTCTCTCCACCTTCCGCGGTGTTTTAGCGCCGCGGGAGTTTATGATCGTTAACTACGGTTAATGCGCGTAATGTAACGTTAACGATCGTTCGCACATCATAACGCGTGTTATGACATGCGAACGATTGATAACGTTACATTACGTGCATTATTCACGATTACCGCAGTTTAGTAAACATACCCCTTAAAGATCTTAATATGCATACTTTAGAGGAAAGGCGGGATAGGGCGATATGATAAAGACCTTTAAATACCTCTGTGGAATAAATGTACAGGAGGGTCTCTTTCAATTGAAGGCAAGCTCTGCTATGAGGGGACATAGCATGAGAATGAAAGGGGTAATATGCAGAAATATTTATTTACGGAAAAAGTAGTAGATGCGTGGAATAGTCTCCCAGTGGAAGTGTTGGAGGACAGTATCTGAATTCAAAAAAGCATGGGACAAACATAGAGGATCTCTAAAGGTAAAAAGTGGACTATTGTATTTGATAGAAACATAGAAACATGATGACAGAAAAAGACCACATGGCCTATCTAGTCTGTCCTTCCATAACAACAACTACAACAGTCCACTTTTTACCTTTAGAGATCCTCTGTGTTGGTCCCATGCTTTTTTGAATTCAGTTACTGTCCTCATCTCTACCACCTCCACTGGGAGACTATTCCATGGATCCACTTCTCTTTCTGTAAAGAAATATTTCCGCATATCACTCCTGAATCTATCTCCCTTCACCCTCATCCCATGTCCCCTCGTAGCAGAACTTGCTTTCAATAGAAAGAGGCTCTCTCCCTGAACATTTATGCCACGGAGGTATTTAAACATCTCAATCATATCACCTCTATCCTGATAGGGAAGGGAAAACTAGATAGGCCATGTGGTCTTTTTCTGACATCATGTTTCTATGTTTCTATGTCAGCACCCATGGTAGATTGTTGTTTACAGTATGGCCATACTTTTGAACAAGTGAGATGGGGCGCGATAAATCAAGACTACATATGTGGAGGGGGGAACAGCAAGCTAAGTTGAATTTTAAAGAGCGGCGATGGATTTTTTCAGTGAATACTGTCACACTCCCCCTGCTGGCCAGGCCAATAGGCAGAAAGGTGGCCTCATTTGCCTTTAAGTAAAGAGTCACAAAATTTTTCTCTCACCAGGGAATTCTGGGAGTTGTATTTTCTCACAGTTACTTGTAGACAAAGTAGTTGCAACCACTCGGTTTGTTTAAGGCAAAACAGAAAATTTATTTTTGATCTGGGTTCCCCTTTCGCATCAAAATTCAAAAACACAAGGCAGTAAAGGATTATTCTCCAAAAGAAAACTCAACAGGAACATAAAGCGTCTGGAACATCAGAACTTGGTAAAACCCCTTTTCACACACAGTAGCTGTTCACAGCCATTCTTCAGCAGTAAGAAAATCACAGCTACTTTCCTCAATTTTAAATCAGGTACAGTTCTTTTCCCTTTATCCAAAACTGTTCAGTTAACACTCAGGATTCCAGGAATGTTCTTTACTTCAAATGGAAGCTTTTGTTTCTCTTCTAGCTAAGAGACACCGGCTATGCAAAGACTTCCCTTCACAGTCTTTCTTCTAGCACATGTGAAAGCTCCCCTTCTTACAATAAGAACAATCCATTGGCATTACATCACACTCAGTTTCAGGCATACACGAATCTACTTGCATATCTTCCTGTATTGCAAGTTGTCTATCCCTCTCTGGACTTTCACTAGCAGAATCAAGCTTACTGTTTGGAAGAAGCTTCTGAAATTCCCTTACAAACTGCTCTCCTGGAGAAAGGTTAGCTGTGCTTTGAGAATAAGCTCCTCTATCCTGCAACAGTTGCCTTAGCTTTTCAATTAGGGTCAGGTCTGTCTCACTGCCCTTGTCTGGGTTCTGGTTATCAGCATTTGTAATAGCTTTCACCCACCTTCTGGCAGCTCGGGTTCCTGGAGCACTCTGCTCTGCACTCTTTCTCAGTTCATTAGCAATGTCCTCAGCTAAGCTTCTGCTGGACTCTGAAGCAGACACACCTTTTACAAAAGGATTGCTTCCTTTGTTGCTGGAGCCAAATTTCCCCATGGAATAAAACCTTCCACATCTCCCTTCTCTGGGCTTCCTTAAACCAGGTTTCTCCTGTGAACCCCCTGGCTTCAGTACTCCCTCTGAACAGGATCCTGGCCATGAGCTTCCTGCTCTCCCTGAGCCTTCTGTCCACTCTGACCTCTCAGCTCTCTCTGAACCTTCTGCTTCCTTTGCTCCTCCAGCTCTTCCAGCTTCCTCTGCCCTCTCTGACTTCAGTGACGCAGGTTTAAAAAGGTGCTTTCCAGCCACCACACCCTGCTCTCTGCACACGTGTTTGTTATCAGAGCTCAAACCTGACCCTATGTTAGGGCTTGGGCGGGGCTCTGCCTCAGCCAAAGCATGCTTCTCTAGTTTGTTTGTAGTTTGAGCTCTCTGGGAACCTTGCCTTTCTTCTGTCTTAAAGGTGTAGTCCCTATTTTCCTCTATTTCCATCTGCTCACTACAGTTCACATTGTCACAATACAGTACAACGGTATAGCTTAAATGCAGAAATTGAGTGGCATACGTTAATTTGAGATTACTTTGGAGGGACCCTATACTTTTAAGGAAACAACACAGAGAACTGTCAATCAGTGGGTTTAAAAGAATGCTGTGACCTTGTTGGATGTTAGTCCAGGATGTCCATATGGAGAAATTGGTGGACACCATATTAAGAATCACTGAATAAAAATGTATAAGATATCAATTGCTACACAATGAGAAATGTAAAGGCTATAAAAGATAAGTAGCCTGTAAAAAAAATCAGTAGCTCAAAACATAATAATCCATATTGTCTTGCTAGATGAGTCCAGACAAGTGGGTTATGTTCCCCTACCAACAGATTAGTAGAGATAAAGAACCAATGATAAGCCCAGGTTTCAATGACATCACTCCCATGCCTCTTTCTACTTCAGCCACCAGATGTCTCTTCAGTATTTATTTATCTCCAGCAGATGGTGGATAGATTTTCTTCTCTCTGAAGAAAATTCTGAAGATTTGAAAGGAAAAGATTGATTAAATGCTTGTGAATGACTACCTTGAGGGTGACTCTCTCACTTGAGTGTGACGTGGGAGGCTCCACTGACTACTGTCTTTTCAGTAGCCATTCAATAATGCAATGTATGCCTTTGAGTCAATGCTGACTTTTGGCAACCCAGCAGCTCCTGGGTTTTCTTGGCAGTGTGACCAGAATTAGATTGCCAGATCTTTCTTCTGAAGCAATGGAGGATTAAGTGACTTGCCCAAGTCCACAAAGAATGCTAGTGGGAATTGAACTCTTCTCTCTTGGTTACCAAGCCAGTCTCTCCTGAAGGCAGCAGTGCCTGTTCCCCCAGACATCTGGGTAAGGGTAGGTATTCCATCTGTTTTGTGGTGCTGATATGGAAGGAGCATTCTGGCCAATTCTGGACCTCAAGAATATCAATGAGCACTTGTGTGTCATGTGCTTCTGGATGGAAACTTACAATCCATGGTTCAAACAGTGTACCGAGGAGAATTCCTGGCATCTCTGGATTTGGCTGGAGTGTATTTTCATATCCAGATCCAGGAGGATTGGCAAAGAATTTGCATTTTGCCATGCTTGGCTCTCCCTTCCAGTTCACCTCATTTCCATTCAGACTCTCCACTGCCTCAAGGACGCTCTCCAAGGTCATGGTGGTAGTGGCTGCAGTGATATGGTGCCCAGGGATTCTGTACACACATATATGGGCTACTGGTTCATCTGAGCCCATTCTCTTTCAGAGGCATCTTGGGTAGCCCCCCGAGTGGTGTTCTTTCTGAACAACCTGGGCTGGGTGATCAAATTGGGAAATAGCCTGTTTTTGCATTCCCAGTCCCTGGAATTCCTGGGAGTGCATTTTGATTCTCGAGTGGGTAGAGTCTTCCTGCCAAAATGGAAAGTCAAAGGATTGTTAGATTGCCTGGTGCTGTTCTGTTCACAGCAGGCCCCCAGAGTCTAGGATTATATTTCGCTCCTTGAATTGATGGCGGCAACCATCAAGAAGGTGCCGTGGACACATACTCTTATGCAGCTGCTCCAATGGTCCTTGCTAACTCAGTGATCCCGAAATTCTTAGCAGTTCAAGCTCAGGTTCCCGCTTTCAATGATGGTGATGGCCAACCTGCGGTGGTGCAGCAGCCTGGTCTTCTGAGGATGGGCATACCGCTGGACGATTGCTCAAGGATCCCTCTGATGATGGATTCAGTCTCTCAGGCTGAGGAGCCCATTGTCAATGCCAAATAGTCCAAGGATGTTGTAACCACAGGGGATCAGTGTAGTCCATCAACTGTCTTGAGGCGAGGGACATTAGGTTGGCTCTACTGCATTTCTGGCCCCCAGTCAAGGGCCGAGCAATTAGAGTTTTCTCAGACAATGCCATGGTGGTGGCTTATGTCAATTGGCAAGGCAGCACAAGAAGTGCTGGGGCAGCCCTGGAGATGGCTCTCCTGCTTGCCTGGGTGGCAAAGAACCTCCTAGTTTATTGGCTCTGAACATTGCCAGAGTGACTACTGTAGAAATAGATTTTCTTAGCTGGCACTCTCTGGTCCCAGGACAGTGAGAGTAGAGTCAGAAGGTGTTTCAGTTTTTTCTGCACTGCTGGGGTCACCCTAAGAGGAATCTGATGGCGACCCACTCTGATGTCAAAGTGTGTTGCTTCTTTTGTCGCTGCATGGAGATGGAGTCTGAGAGCATTGGCGTCCTGGCTGAACCTTGCTGTATGTGTTTCCTGAAACACTTGGCATATGGAGTGCCACATGAGAAGTAGTGTTCTGGTGGCTGTTGAGAGCATGATTCAGAGATTTAATGCTGCTCCTGCAAGTGCCACCTCTTTGTTTGCCTCTATCTCTGGGCCTATTGTATCAGTGACCGCTTGTCCTTGAGGACCCAGATTCCTTTTCGCTTATGGCTTGGCTCTGATAAGGAGAGGGTTAGCACATACAGGCTTTTCTCCGGTGGTAGTTTTCCACTCTGCTCAGAGTCCAGAGGAGGTCTATCAATCTGGCATAAGTGTGGGCCTGGTGCCTTCATTGCTAGTGCAGCATATGTCAGCTGCCTCCTGAGACGGCCAAGGTGCCATCTCTGTTGGCCTTTTCTGCAGAGCAATCTGTAGAAGAGCCTTTTCTCTTAGCTCCTTAAAGGTTGTAATGTCAGCTTTAGCCTGCTTCAGAGGTCTGTTGTCTGGTAAGTCTCTAGCCTTGCACCCAACTATTTTGTGCCTTTGTCAGGGAGTTCAGCATCTGCATCCTCCCCTCCAGTCTGTGGTCCTTTCTTGGGATCTGTGTCTGGTGCTCAGGGCTCTGATGTCAGAGCTCTTGAGACATTGAAGTATTTACTCTGAAGGATTTGGTGCTCAAAACAGTCTTCTTGGTTGTGATTTGTTCTGCAAGGAGAATTTTGAGTTGCTAACTGTCTTGCCAGGATTCTTACTTATCTTTTCCTGGGGAGGCCATTTCAATTTGGCCTGTGCCTTTCTTCTTCCCTGAAGTAATTTCTCCCTTTCATGTGAACCAAGAGGTTTGCCTGTCCTCCTTCTTTAAGGAGCAGTGTCAGGGGAATGGTAAGGATCATTGTCTTGTGGATGTCCAGAGGGTGCCTCTCTGGTTCTTGGAAGTTACAAATTCTTTTCGTAAGGTAGACCATCTTATTGTGTTATTTGCTGGCCTGTGCAAGATGGCATGGTGCCTGAGTCTGCACTGGGGCGCTGGGTTCAGGAGGCCATTGCCTCGGTGGATCTGTTGTGGAACCAGCTGGTTCTGGTGGGTTTGCACACCCATTCTCCCAAGCGCTAACATCCTCATGGGTGGAGCGAAGCTCAGTAGCTCTGCAGACATTTGTTTGGTTGCAATGTGGGTGTCATTTTCCACTTTTGTCAAGCATTTTTGCTTGGATGTCCACACTTGGGCAGACACGGTCTTTGATGCTAAGGTTTTGTGTGCTCTTGTGTTGTTTTTCCACTCCATGGAGGCATAGTTTTGGTCCATCCCGCTTGTCTTAACTGGTCTAGTAGGTCAATATGGAAGATGACAGTTTGCTTACCAAAAATGTCCTTTCCTTGAGTCCTGCTAGACCAGTCCAGGGCCTGCCCCCTGGAACTGTGTTTGCTCTATTCTTTTGTGGCAGTACCTCTGTGTCTGCTATGATTTATATATTTGGTTCTGCAGGCTCATCTTCTACTGTTTGATTACTTACTCATTGTTGCCCATGTTGAGGTTGTGTGAGGCTTGCCATGTTCTCCCATATGCTTTGGGAGGAATACTGAAGAGAGCTCTGGTGACTGAGGCAGATAGAGGCATGGGAGTGATGTCTTTGAAACATGAGCTTTTCATTGGTTCTTTGTTTCCACCAATCTGCTGGTAGGGGAATACAATCCACTTCTCTGGACTGATCTAGCAGGACTCTGGGAAAGAACATTATCTAGTAAACAAAATGTGTCAGTAATGATATAACAGAAAAAGAAAGAATCCATGCAAGAATTTGATGTTATGTTTGAAAAGCAGAGTGATTTGTAGAAAATTTATTTGAGTGAATGTAATGTTATTTCAAAAAGAGCACTAATGTTTTTAAATCATTTATTTCACATAAAATAAAATAAAATGAACCAGTGAGATACTAGCTGAAACTGAACTGGTAGAACGTTTGGTATAAAGGTCCAACAAAATTTATTTTTTCAGCATTGTTGGAATCCTGTCTCTAGAGATTAATACATTTACTAAAGACTTTGAAATTCCTATAGAGAAATATGTAGTGTTTAATATATCCAACTCTTATATGACAAGCATGTTCAGGTGGAACTATCTGTGTGTTTTCCAGATAACTTTAACCATTTATTAAGTGGGAAAATGTATCAAGATAATTTATATACCTGCCAGATTTCTCAACATAAGCTTATTATATTTAGCAAGTATGTGGAGAACAGTTTTCAAAAGTATCTAGCCACTTAACCACAAGGTTAGGTGTCCAGATCACATCTGATGCTGAATGCATAGTTTTACTATGTGGCTTTATTTAGTTGCTCTAAATGTAGATATTTTTGAAAGCATAACTTATTTGTGAAGGAAAAACAAGTTATACATGTATACCCCTGCTAGTCAGTGAGCTCTGCAGTGTCTTTCTGCAACATTCAGCTAACTGGGGCACAGCTTCCAGGAGCCAGCACTTTTCCTACAGGTCTGGAGTTTTAGAGGGTTCTTGGGGTGGGGCCAGTATACACTGGGAAGCCTATTGCGCTCACTGTATACTGTCTCATTCCTTTCACCAACAAATAAGTTAGTCCAGGCCAAAATTTGTCCTGAACCCAGGAAAGCATTCAATAAAAATCATGAACTAGCACAAAGTATCTAAGTTGCAGAATATCACAATCCAACAAGTAGTAGATTTTTGACCCCTACTTTGTGAAACAATCTTACACCGTCTCTTCGTTCCAACCTCTACTAAAAATAATTAAAGAGGAATCTTTGAATGGTTGTTCATTAAAACCTTCACCTTTGGCTAAGCGGGCAGAGGCTTCCAATAACTGGCTGGATCTTCTATGTTACTAACCATTGTGTTCTGGTATTAATTGTTATTATACTCCTCTCTTAATGATAACTCACATGTTTGATGTTCTTTTTTATATAACTGTCATTTTTATTTTATTATTCTTTATTTTAATTTTATTTTTATTGAAATTTGAAAAAAATTAACAAGTTTACACTTGCAACAAGAAACATGAGCACCAGTGATTCAGGAAACAAACAAATAATAAAGAAAATCCTAGGAAAAGGAAATTCCCTTACAATTCTAGAAGGGGAACAACACTATACAAAACTCACTAACAATCCATTAGCCCACAAACAAACGGGGGCAGCACCTGAAAATGGTGGAACAAGCAAAAAGGAAAAGAAATTCAAATTAATGATAAAGTAATAGGTGTCTAACCACTGAAATACCTACAAAATATATGATGTCAGAGGAATTGGAGATGCGGGAGTCTCGAGTTTCTGGATGTCCAAAAAGGCTCTCAATTGTTCCAGCAACATTTTATTTATTTAGCTGCATTTATATCCTGCTTTTCACCAGGTCAAAGCAGTTGGGGGATATAAAACATGGACAATGGAGGGTTAAGTGGCTTGCCCAAGACCACAAGGAGCACTCGTGGGACTAGAAACCCCAGTCCTTCTGGCCCAAGGTTGCTGTCCTCTTGTGGGATTTGAACCACTGACCTTCCAGCCTGTGGCACCTTACCCCGACCACTAGGCCACTACTTCATGCTTAGGAATTTGATAAGGCATTTACAAGGGTATCTAAGCATGAAAGTAGCACCAAAGGATAGTGCCTCTGATCTTAAAGCCAAAAAGGCTTTTTGCCTTTCCCGTATAGACTGTGCTACGTCAGGGAATATTCTTACAGGCTGACCTAAAACATGTTCACTCATTTTCTTAAAATATAAGCATAAAACTAAATTCAAATCCTGCTCAAAAACAAAAGAAACATACAATGTTGCTCTTTCTTTACATTCTAAAATAGGGGTTTCAAGTACTGCAGAAACATTTAAAGCTTGTTGTAGAGCATCAATTCCACGAGTTTTGCCTGATGGTAGAAAATAACCTTACTTAAAGAAAGAATAGCTGCCTCTGGAAGCTTAAGAACTTCCAAAAGATACCTTTTAAGCAACTCTTTTGGCAAAGTATAATTAACTTGAGGAAAATTCAAAATTCTTAAGTTTATATGTCTCATCCAATTCTCATAGACTTCTAATTTTCTGTGAATAATCATTCTATCCTTAACCAAAGTCTCAGTCACTTGATCCGCTACAGTTACTCTTTTATCCAACTCAGACACTTTAGCCTTCATTTCTTGATAGAAAACCTCTTGCTTCTGGGCAATCACACTTACTCTTTGAACCAAGGTATTAAGTTCAACTGCACTTTTAGAGGCGGTCTCCTGGAGTTTACGTAGAAAACTCCATATCAATGCCAAGGAAACTTCTAAAGAGGAACCTGGAACAGTTACCTGAGTATGAGAGCCTGGAACCTCAAATGTCACTGGCTGCACAGCCCCCAACTGCAATGAAAAAGAAACTGAGGAATCATCACATATACTCCCAATCTGACAGCTGGCATGTCCTCCCAGTTAGATGGATGTGAAGTCTTCACCTCTGCTTCCTTCGAACTCCTACTACAGAAAGCCGAAGACCTGAATGCTTTGATTACAACTGCTGGCAAAGCATGTTGCTCCAGCGGGGTTGAGTGCTGTCACGGGCTTAAATTAGCTATAGCTCCAAGTAGAGATTTAGCATCACCATTCAGCCCCACAGCAGAGACGGCACACATGGGTTTTAAATCAGCAGAGATTGTCCGCAGTTCATCGATGACCAATGGCTGCTTGGGGATCTCTGGGATAGCCTTCTCATTCTTGGCCAACCCCTTCCCCTTCTTTTTGGGCACCATAGTGTAAGAAAAAATTAGTTAGAAGGAAAAACGCTGCCACACCAGCTCAACTGTATGCTGCCATCTTGGTCCAGCTGACCCCCCCCCCTTTATTTTATTATTCTACCATTATACTCATCCTTATTGCGGTTTTATTTGGATTGTAAATTTCTCTGACAGCCTTTGGCTAATGGACAATATACCAAATGCTAAAAATAAACATCAACTCAAAAAAAAGTCCATCTTATGGCCTCTTGACTTTTATTCTCCAGTACAAGTCATTGAGCTTTCTCCTAATAGAGAATTATAGCCCAAGTTCTATCCCTCTCTCTTTCTCTTTTTCAGAGAGTAAGCAAATATAATCTTTCTGGTTTAGAACAACTGCAGACACTATCCTCCTTCAGTGTACAGCTTCTCCTTAGCTTAGAATCCCAAAGTTTCTGCATCTTCCTGAAGATCTCTCCTCCTCTTCTTCAGTGGATGCTACTTTTGGCTGCTCCTTTCAGTCAGGCCTGGATTTAAACATACACAACATAGGCATTTGTCTAGGGCACCCAGTTTTGAAGGCACCAAATACATCATCATATCAAGGACACTCCCAGCATTACATCACTGAGACCAGCTGTACAGTCAGAGGCAAGAAAGTTCCCTCCTGGAAACAGACAAAGTACAGAGGAGTTAGAATTTCTCTGATAGAGCCATTAGAGGTCCTGGTGAAATAAAAGTAACAGGACCTTAGGAGTTGCTGCACATGTAAATTAATGTTTTAAATATGCGTATAGTGCATGGTGTACCTAGTTTCCCTATCAAATCTTGTCTTATTAGCTGGGTTGTTTTTCGGCAATACTTTTGACTGTCATCAGATTTGGAAGCATCATCTCAAAGGTCAAAAGTATTGCCGAAAAACAACCAAATTGATTAGTGCCTTAAGTTGGTGTCTCCCGAAGATCAAATGATCACTAAGGGCCTAATATCAGCAAAGTACTTTTAGTTTAAATTTAAAACACAGAAGAGAGCTTTCTGGTTAAATTTAGAACCCAGCAGAGAGCTTGTAGTTTAAATTTCATAATAAGTCAGAGCCTAGTAGCAGAAAAGAGCTGTGATTTAAATCAAATCAGAATATAACTTAGCATAAAAGGCAAAACAGGGTCAGTACTCTTTGAGCAACAAATAAAGTCTTCTAGAGATCTTTACAAAGAGGTCTTCTACCTAGGGGGCAAGAGACCTGTGAAACCTTTTCAATAGGTGTTAACACCAGGTGGCAGGTCAAAAGGCCATTATGAAAGACTCCTTCTATCCAAGCAAGGACTGTTAATCACCCAGGAAGTTGGTCACAGCTTACCTCAGCAGCACAGGAAAGAGTACTGTGTATGAGCCCTCTTTTATTTTTATTTATTTATTTATTTATTTTACATTTCTTATATACCGCACTATTTACGATCAGCGCGGTTTACATAAAACAAAACAGAATCCGACAATGAACAAGAGTCAGGTCATTACAATGAACAGGAGCAATCAACTTGGATAACGGGGGAAACTATGTACATAAATGGAATACTAAAATTGGTAAACTATGTACATAAATGGGATACTGAAATTGGTAACTGTATATATGTGAGATGGGGTCATTGTGTGTTGTTCGTACCTGGTGTTAAGTGTTATTCCCTCCATCTCTCCCCAACACCCACCCACCCCTGGGATAATCATAGCTTTATAGGTACTTACACATCTTAAAGGAAAGGAGGTGCTCTCAGGTGAAGCTCATCCAAATCAGACATACACTAAGGGCCTGAGATTAATTAAGCTTCAGGTGAACAAGGTACATTAAACGTATTAGGTACAGTTTTATTAGTATACATATCCATAGCAACCCTTAGTAAGTAAAGAATTTAAAGATCTAAACACAAGCTTAAAACTAAGATGCAGACAGTGGTCCAGCAGTGAGATGGGGGCTTTCCAGTCTTTTGCATTGTGTCACATGTATGATTTTCTCCCAGTTGGTGAGAGGTCTTACGTGTGCACTAGGTGCAAGGAGCTCCTTGCTCTCAGGGAACGAGTCCGTTCTCTAGAGGCTAGAGTAGCAGACTTGGAAAACATAAGAAAGACAGAGAGGTACATAGATGAGACCTACAGGGATATAGTCCTGAAGTCCCACCTCCAGTCTGGCAGCATCCCTTTTGTCATGGAGGAGAGAGGTAATGTGACAGGAGAGCATCACCCTGGTGTGACAGGAAGTGATCCTGTAACTAGGATCTGTCCTCCAGGTGATGTAAAACCCTCTCCCACTGAGGAAGTTTCTCCAGGGCCATGTGACCATGAGGACAGCGGTTATAGTTGGTGATTCGATCATTAGGCATGTAGATAGCTGGGTGACTGGGTGGACGTGAGGATCGCCTGGTAACATGACTGCCTGGTGCAAAGGTAGCAGACCTCATGCGCCACCTAGATAAGGTCTTAGATAGTGCTGGGGAGGAGTCTGCTGTCTTGGTACATGTCGGTACCAATGACATAGGAAAATGTGGTAGGGAGGTTCTGGAGGCTAAATTTAGGCTTTTAGGTAGGAAGTTGAAATCCAGAACTTCCAAGGGTAGCATTCTCTGAAATGCTTCCGTTCCACGCACAGGACCCAAAAGGCAGGCAGAGCTCCATAGTCTCAATGCGTGGATGAGACAATGGTGCAGAGATGAGGGGTTTGGATTTGTTAGGAACTGAGGACCATTCTGGGGAAAGGAGGGGCTCTTCCGAAGGGATGGGCTTCAGCTTAACCGGGATGCAACCAGGCTGCTGGCATTAACCTTTCAAAGGAGATAGAGCAGGTTTTAAACTAGATAATAGGGGAGAGCCAACAGTCACCCAAGAGTGCATGGTTTGGAGCAATGTATCCTTGAAGGATGCTATCAAAAGAAGGAAGCCGACAGTCGCCCAAGAGTAGATGGTTCGGAAGAATGTATCCTTGAAGGATACTACCAAAAGAAGAGAGGTTCCAAAAAAGAGCAAAGTAGCCCAAATGCCCTCGAGTATGGAGCAGACACAGCTTAAAGATCCCAAATTACCCATGTCTAGCAATAGCCAGATTAATATGAATAAAATACAGTCTCTAAAATGCTTGTATGCAAATGCTAGGAGTCTAAAAATTAAGATGGGAGAGTTGGAATATATAGCACAAAATGAGAGGTTAGATATGATTGGAATATTAGAGACATGGTGGAAGGAGGACAACCAGTGGGACACTGTAATTCCTGGGTACAAACTATATCGTAATGATAGAGCTGATCAAATTGGTGAAGGGGTTGCGCTCTATGTTAGAGAGGGCATTGAGTCAGAAAGGATTAAAGTTTTGCAGCAAACAAAATTTGCTGTAGAATCTCTATGGATTGAAATTCCATGTAAAAAGGGGAAGGTGATGGTAGTGGGGGTGTACTATCGACCGCCTGGCCAGAATGAACAAACAGATGATGAAATGCTCAAAGAAATCAAGGAAGCTAACAAACGTTACAGCACAGTAATAATAATGGGTGATTTTAATTACCCTGGTATTGACTGGGTCAGTGTTAAGGCAGGACATGCTAGGGAGATAAAGGGGCTTGTTTACAAAGCTGCAGCTCCAATAATGATCGGAAACCGCTACCGCGGCTTTGTAAATAAGCCCCAAAGTTCCTAGATGAAATAAATAACTACTTCTTGGAGCAGCTGGTTCATGAACCGACCAGAGGGGAAGCCATATTAGACCTAGTCCTTTGTGGAATACCAGATCTTGTGCAAGAGATAAGGGTGTTGGGGCCACTTGGCAATAGTGATCATATCATGATCACATTTGATTTAATTAGTGGAGGAGGGATAGTAAGGAAATCCACAGTTCTACCTTTTAACTTTCGAAAGGGATACTATGATAAAATGAGGAATATAGTTAAGAAAAAACTAAAAGGAGCAGTTGCAAAGGTTAAAGACTTACATCAAGCTTGGGTGTTGTTGAAAAATACTATCTTGGAAGCCCAGAACAGCTGTATTCCATGCTTTCAGAAAAGTGGAAGGAAGTCCAAAAAACTGCCAGCATGGTTTAAAGATGAGGTCAGAGAGGCTGTTGTTGCCAAAAAAGCATCTTTCAGGAAATGGAAAAAAGAGCCAAACAATGAAACGTGGAAACAGCACAAGCACTGACAAGTCAAATACAAGGCATCGATAAGGCAGGCAAGGGGAAAATTTGAGAAGAAGCTTGCTGTGGAATCAAAAACGTGAAATAAAGACTTTTTCAAGTACATTCGTAGCAAAAAACCTGTAAGAGAGTCAGTTGGTCCATTAGATGATAGAGGGATTAAAGGGGCACTAAGAGGCGACAAGGCGATAGCGGAGAGACTGAATGAATTCTTTGCTTCGGTCTTTACTGAGGAAGATGTAGGGATGTTACCCATGACTAAAGTGGAATTTAAAGGTGCGGAAGGATTGAAGGAAATATCGATACATCGGGAAGATGTATTACGACTATTAGATAAACTGAAGAGTAGCAAATCACCTGGGCCGGATGGTATACATCCAAGGGTGTTGAAAGAACTAAAATATGAGATTGCACACCTGCTATTAGCAATCTGTAAATTTTCATTAAAATCATCTGTAATACCTGAAGATTGGAGGATCGCCAATGTAATGGCAATTTTTAAAAAGGGTTCCATGGGTGATCCGGGAAACTACAGACCGGTGAGCCTGACGTCAGTACCAGGAAAAATGGTAAAAAACCATTATAAAGAACAAAATTGCTCAGCATGTAGATAGTCATGGCCTAATGAGAGACAGCAAACATTGCTTTAGACAAGGAAGATCTTGTCTTACTAATCTGCTATGGTTTTTTGAAGGTGTGAATAAACAGGTGGACAAAGGTGAGTCAGTTGATATAGTGTATCTGGACTTTCAGAAAGCCTTTGACATGGTCCCTCATCAGAGACTTTTGGCAAAACTATAGAGTCATTTATTTATTTATTTTATTTAACAGTTATTTCTATACCGCTCTTTCCCAAGTATCAAGTGTGGTTTATAAGGAACAGTAAATTATATGGTATGTGATAGTGCATACCTAGTTGTTTTACATAGAACAAGTGAACTATTTTACATGAACTATTTTCATGGGATAGGAGGCAGTGTACTATTGATTGGGAACTGGTTAAAAGATAGAAAGCAGAGGGTAGGGCTAAATGGCCAATTTTTCCAATGGAGAAAGGTGAATAGTGGTGTACCCCAGGGATCTGTGCTGGGTCCACTGCTTTTTGACATATTCATAAATGACCTGGAAAAGGGAATAACTAGTGAGGTTATCAATTTTGCAGATGACACAAAACTATTTAAAATTGTTAAAACACAAGAGGATTGTGGAAAATTGCAAGAGGATCTTGATAAATTGGAAGACTGGGCATCAAAATGGCAGATGAAATTTAATGTGGACAAGTGCAAAGTTATGCACCTAGGGAAGAACAACCCAAACTATGGTTACACACACTGTTCCCTCTAAGCTGTGTGCGTGTGCGCGCGCACACACCTCGCCGAGCAAGCGCACACACTTTACAACAGAGCGCACAAAAATTATGGCTCTGATTCTGATAGAAAACCACACAGACGTCTTAAAATTTAAAAGTTATAATTGTAATTACTAGAAATTTCCCGCTTCATTTAGTAATCGTCTATTTTCATTTAATTTGATTAAAATCAATGTGGTGTACATACTGTATTCTGACGTGTAGTCAAATTTTAAAGTATATAACTCAGAGTGTCGTTATGTGGTGCACAAAAATTTAACCTTCCTTCAAAAGCTGCACACAGCTGATATTTTATGCGCACACAGCCTACAGAAAATTAGAGGGAACATTGGTTACACGATGCAAGGTTCCACATTAGGAACCACGACCCAGGAAAAAGATGTAGGCGTCATTGTGGATAACATGTTAAAACCCTCGGCCCACTGTGCAGCGGCGGCCAAGAGAGCAAATAGAATGCTAGGTATCATAAGTAAAGAAATGGAAAATAAAACAAAAGATATTATAATACCTCTATATCATTCCATGGTGAGACCGCACCTTGAATATTGTGTGCAATTCTGGTCGCCGTATCTTAAAAAGGATATAGCTTTATTAGGAAAGGTTCAGAGAAGAGCCACCAAAATGGTAAAGAGGATGGAATGATACTCATATGAAGAAAGGCTAAAAAGGTTAGGGCTCTTTAACCTGGAAAAGAGACGGCTTAGGGGAGATATGATAGAAGTCTATAAATTAACAAACGTAGTAGAACGGGTAAACGTAGATCGATTGTTTATGTTCTCAGAATATAGAAAGACTAGGGGACATGCAGTGAAGCTACAGGGTAAACTATTTAAGACTAATAAAAGAACATATTTTTTCACTCAACATGTAATCAAACTCTAGAATTTGTTACCGGAGGATGTAGTAAAGGCTGTTAGTGTAGCTGGGTTTAAAAAAGGTTTGGACAAGTTCCTGGAGGAAAGGTCCATAAACCGTTATTAAGAAGGGACCCAGGATATCAATGCTTGACCCAGTACAAGCATTGTGCAACCTGGGTCTTTTGGGGAAATTGCTAGTTACGTATGACCTAGATTGGCCACTGTTGAAAACAGGATACTGTGCTTGATGGACCTTGGTCTGACCCAGTATGGCATATCTTATGTTCTTATGTTCTTATGATGGATAGAAATATGGAAACAGACCCCTGCTTTAAATGCCTTTAACACAGACTTTGGACTTCATCTTAGATAGATAGTAGGGTTAAGTAAATCATAGCTTTAATGAAACAGTAGGCAGAAAAGGAAGGAGTTAAATATATTATTATAACCCCCAAAAGGAATGAATATCACAGAAAGCTGCAATGATTTGATTGAATACATTATAACTGACTAAACCCCCTTAAAGGTTTTGGGTTATTTATATGACAGTAATGAATGGATGGCACCAATGCGAGCTATATAAGCCTGAGTGCACACGCTGATGCACCATATGGCCAAACACAGTTCCAGCAAATCAGAGAATATCAAGTGGCTGGCTATAGTCTAAACATGTCTGTTGAAGCTTTTTTTTTTTTTTTTTTAGTAAAGATGGGATTCATGACTTTGTAAAAACATTTTATAAACTTGCAGTCCTGCAAAAAGAATAATTAAACTACTGTCTAATCCACCAATAAGCATTTGCATGTCTGCCTCAAAAGTCATCAGATTGCAAGAGACATTTACAGCTGCTAGCAGAGTTGTGCTTAGACTGAGTTGTGAAAAACAGTGACAGGAATCATTCCTTCAGCAAATTCTCTTGGTTCAGAACGTGATAATTTCTTTAAGACTGGTTCACTGTTCTTGAGCCTGCTTGAAATTCTCCACCTTTACAGGATCAGTGTGACGATCTTACCTTTAAAGAAGATTCATGCTCTCAGTGAAATCCATTTTGGATCTTTGAGAGAGTCAGAAAGAATTCAAGGATATCACACAGATACATTCTTTAGTCTGGTGGGTTTACTTGGTTTTTGGTTGATCTGTTTCAAACCTTTACAAAACTCTCTGGAAAAAGGACGCTGACTGTTGGAAAAATTCATTGATCTTTAAAACAAGGTTGAAATCTGTTTGATTCAGCTTTCAACCATTGCACATTTTTCTCTGGTATTCCTCATGCCAGCAATAGCTTAGCTAAATGACAGCAATTAACACCCTACTCGTCAGCTCATAAAGACCTCTACAGTGTTATTTTTTACTTTTCCACACTCCTTGGGGGTATACATATTTTCTTTTTTCAGCCTTCCTGACATGTGCAAGAAGGACCCGAATGGTCTGGAAGATGATTCATGAAATCAAACTAGGCTAACTCTTAAGTTGGTTTAATAAAAGATATCACAAACCAGCAAAAATCAAGAACCAACAGGACTATTTGGGCTCTGCTGTACAGCAGCTAGCAGAGAAAGCAATTTCAAAACTCTGACATGAGAAATTTAAGTTGCAATTATAAGTGAATTATTTACAATTCATTTGACTTCAGATTAGATATAGTAACTCCAGTGCATGACTAGGATTCTGATCAGTGCCTGGAGTCATCAGAGGAGAGAAAACTGATTTCTCATGCACCACTAAAGGCACAGTCCTACTGTCCCCAGACTGGATTGATTAGCCTTAATAATGCATGCTGTACTGTGCACTGGGCATGGAGTATGATCATAAATGAGGAGATCATAGATGAGATTCCAGGAGATTTGCATGTGTTAAAAAAAACATTTGCATGTGTAAATCAGCTTAGACACATAAGTCACAGTTTATTGTAAATGCCCCGACTTGGATGTTAACCTATATGTTGTATGTAAAATTAATCTTTGCATGTGCTACAGCAGTCAAGAAAGATCTGAAGAATATCAAAGTGTTTCCCTTGTCTATGATTTGAATTGAAAAGGTATCACCTGCTAGTCCATTTTTACTGCATTTTGTTGTTCAAGCTTGCTTATTAAAATAATAGAGTCCTGTATCCAGTCTTTTCTTACTTTTTTAATATATATTTTTTTATTTTAGAACATGGTGTAAAGCTGTTTAGATAAAACAGACATATTCTTTCAGCAGAAAGTTTTCAGTAAACCAACACAATTTGAGGTTCCATTATAAAAAGGGGGCTATTGTAGTTGATATGGAAGGGCAGACTAGATAGGCCATGTGATCTTTTTCTGCCGTCATGTTTCTATGTTTCTGTTATCCCATGGTTTTACAAACTAAAAAATATAAACCTCTGTCTTTTTCCATTTTCCCTTTAACAAGTCTTTATCTTTGCCCATTTCCCTCACCCAACCCATCCCTTCCCCCTCTCCACCTTAACCTCTTGCCACCCACCCTCCTACCACCTCCCAGTCCATCCTACTCTCTACTCCACCTTCTCTCCACCCACCCCATTTCATTCTTTTCTTACTTTTGCCTGGCGGTTCCCTTTTTGGTTCTAGTGCAGTTAAAACTAACAAACAAACAAAAAAGCATAATTATTTTGGTTTCCCCCTTATTATGTGTTTCTTCCGCCTCATAGCACCATTTGTTGGTCACTTTGATCCCTTCTGTAGCCTGGCTAATGTGGACCTTATGGCTGGCTATTGGATGTTGCTATTGTGTAATGTCTATAGTCATAAAGTCATTGGAAAATAAACCAGTAGCTACCACTGGCTACTATTTTCAAAATATTTTCAAACATTTTTTTCGTCGGGATCAACCGACCCGAGCAGGAGGGATGGCAGCCCTCCCCTCACCGATGGAAAAACCCTTTTATTCAGGTGAGCCTCAGCACACCATATTATAAAATAGTGCAAAACACACTTAACTTGGGTAAGGGCAATTCATGTCCTCCACCAATACCGGATTGTCAATATCACCACTTAACTTGAGTGAGGGCGATTCATATCCTCCACCACTACCAGGTTGTCAGATTCACAACATGCATGTTTCGGACCCCGTTAGGGTTCTGTGTCAAGTGGTCCCGTTGAACAAACGAAAGTGGTGTAATGTCTGACATGTTCTATTCCCGATGTTTGTGAGCCTTACCTCCATGGAATTTCCAGTCCAAGCTGGGGTGGGAAGTAGAGGGCATACACTTGGAAATGAGCCCAGGTCCTCTGCTGGGTTGTGCACAGCACTTACCAATGAGTCATCATGCCAGCCCCCAAGATCTGTCCTGATTTGCTTGTGCTATATGCAGCACATGATAATAAAAACGAGCACATATAGCATACTAGCTTAAATTAAAATCTCTGCAGCAAATATTATATTCAATTCCAGCATTAATATGCCAACGCAATACTCCATGGTCTACCACAATCCACTTTGCTTCCATTACAGCTAGCAATGAACTCAGCAGCACGAGTTCTCCAGGGCGCTGCCATGAGGGAACACAGGACACCCATCCTGAAACAATTACACTGGCTCCCTATAAAAGGCAGGATCACATTCAAGACCATACTAATGACCTTCAAGATCATAAACGGACTTGCCCCATCTTCCTTATCCAATCTCATACTGATAACGCCCCCTAATAGATCTAGAAGATCTCATGCCGCCAATAAACTAGTAGCCCCAAAAGAAACGACCAAGTGTTGCCAAAGCACAATGAAGAGAGCTTTTAAGCTCGCCGCACCTAAATGCTGGAACACCCTTCTACATAGTATCCATGATATCACCAATCTAACCCAGTTCAGAAAAGCCGTGAAACATTACCTCTTCCTCTTACACCAAGACACCAAGGACTTCAGGAAACAACTAAAGACTCTGCTATTCCTGGAGCACTTCGGACCGAACACACAATGAGTGCTACAATCATGGACCAATCTTACCTGCACGCTCCCTACACTTACCCTGTATATAGCTCACGCTGTAAAGAGTGCACACTAATCAACCCACCCACATACACACACTTTCATTGTACATGATGCACACACTGAACCCAAGCACCACTCCCACTGATTGTTTGCTGTGTAACCGCCTTGATTGAGGGATAAGGCGGGATAGAAATCCCATTAAATAAATAAAATAAATAAATAAAATACATTACCCGGATGACAGCACCACTGATCACTCACCATTCAGCTAGGCAAATCTACGCAAATGTCCAATCAATTCACATTGTACAGATGTAAATAGTTACCCCTGTTTCTTTCCAAGTTCCTATTCCTGTTATTTGTAAACACAAATCAAGTCATTTGAAATGTGTATGTAAAATGTTCCATGTAAACCGCACTGATGGAAAATAGCGCGGTATATAAGAAAATGTAAATAAAATAAAATAAATAAATAAAATAATAAATAAGAGGAAGACCAGTGGAAAGTAGATGGATAGAAAATATTTATTCATTATGCCCCAACGATCAAGAATATAATCCCATTGGAAATGAATTTGGAAAACAATTACCTTTACTCAAGAAAAAGTTAAAGACCTTTTGCTTAAACATATTACATAAGTTTTAAACACTCTGTAATTCAGCATGGGTCTCAGCTGCATGCTGTCTTTGGAGAATACTTCTAAATCTCCTAGATTTATTGGGCTATTCTGGGACAGTTGTTTACTTACAATGGCTTGTGTTTTTATCAAGATGGTTTACAGGTAGAATTACTAAGATGCGTTAAAATAGTGGCTGATATTTCAACACAAAAATGCATGTTATTTCAGCAGTTAGCACACGAGTTATCAAATCAGGGAGACATTTTCATTTTCATTTATTTAGGCTTGATATACCGCCCAAGACCGAAGTATCAGGGCGGTGTACAATAAAAGGCAGCTACGGAAAAGCAAAGAGAGAAAGGAACGCCATTGGATAATAGGAAAGAACAGGAGAGAGAAAGAGAGAAAAGTGAAATACAGCAAACAGAATTCTCTTGGTTTAAATGTGTAACACCTCTCCACACCCCCACCCCCACCCCCGCCCCAGTCCCTCGAGGGTCAAGACCAGGATTATATAGAGGCCAGGCATAAATAAGGAAACAATCTCATAGAGGACCAAAGAAACATAAATAAAAGGATGACATTCACCACATGGCCTGTCGTGATGAAAATACTTGTCCCCACCAGGTAGCCTTCACTCTTACATGCTTACTGGCAAAAAGCAATGACATTATGGCTACAGGTTTTCCCATTCCAGGCTGACTCTGAGTATTCTGTGAGAAAAAGGTAGATAAACATGCAGCATTTTACAATAAAATCCCTCCTCCGGAGGTTAAATTACATGCTTAACATCCTTAGATCCCTTCAAACACTTTACCATTTTGGTGGCAGTTCTCTGTATTTTTCTAATAATGCTATATCCATTTTAAGATGCGGCGAACAGAATTGCATACAATATTCAAGGTACGGTCGCACCATGGAACAATACAGAGGCATTATAATATCCTTTGTTTTATTTTCCATTCCCTTCCTTATAATACCTAGCATTCTATTTGATCTCTTGGCCGCTGCTGCACACTGGGTGGAGGGTTTTAACATGTTACCCATGATGACGCCTAAATAGAAACATAGAAACATAGAAATATGACGACAGAAAAAGGACACATGGTCTATCTAGTCTGTCCTTCCATATCAACAACAGTCCCCTTTTTTCCTTTACAGATCCTCTGTGTTTGTCCCATGCTTTTTTGAATTCAGTTTCTGTCCTCATCTCTACCACCTCCACTGGGTGACTATTCCACGGAACCAACAGTCTTTCCGAAAAGAAATATTTCCACATATCACTCCTGAATCTAACACCCACCACCGTCACCCCATGTCCACTCGTAGCAGAACTTACTTTCAATTGAAAGAGGCTCTCCCCCTGAACATTTATGCCATGGAGGTATTTAAACATCTCAATCATATCACCTCTATCCCGCCTTACCTCTAAGGTGTACATATTAAGATCCTTAGGTCTGTCCTCATATGCTTTATAATGAAGACCATTAACCATTTTAGTAGCCACCCTCTGCACCGATTCCATTCTGTTCACATCCTTTTGAAGCTGCGGTCTCCAGAATTGCACGCTATACTCCAAATGAGGTCACACCAAAGACTTATACAGAGGCACTATCACCTCCTTTTTTCTGCTAGCCATTCCTCTCCGTATGCACCCAAGCATCCTTCTAGGTTTTGCCATTGCCTTTTCTACCTGTTTAGCTACTTTAAGATCATCAGACACAACCACGCCTAGGTCTCGCTCTTCTTTAGTGGACAAAAGTACTTCACCCCCTATACTATATTGCTCCCTTGGATTGCTGCAGCCCAAATGCATGACCTTACATTTTTTTAACATTAAATCCCAGCTGCCAAATTCTAGACCATTCTTCAAGCTTAGCTAGATCCCTCCTCATGTTATCTACACCTTCCTGGGTGTCTACTCTTTTGCAGATTTTGGTATCATCCGCAAAGAGACAAACCTTACCCGACAGCCCTTCCACCATATCACTAACAAAGATGTTAAAAAGAATCGGACCATGGACAGATCCCTGGGGCACACCACTGATAACATCCTTCTCCTCAGAGTGAGCTCCATTTACCTGTACTCTTTGTCGCCTCCCACCCAAACAATTTCTAAACCAAGCAGTAACTTTGGGGTCCATCCCTATGGTGCTCAGTTTGTTTATGAGTCGCCTGTGAGGAACAGTGTCAAAGGCTTTACTGAAATCTAAATACACCACATCTAGGGCTCTCCCTCGGTCCAACTCCCTGGTCACCCAGTCAAAGAAATCAATCAGATTTGTCTGACAAGACCTGCCTCTGGTGAATCCATGCTGCCTCGGATCCTGTAATTCGCTGGACTCCAGAAACCTCACTATTTTCTCTTTCAGAAGCGTTTCCAATAATTTACTCACCACCGAAGTTAAACTAACTGGCCTGTAGTTTTCAACCTCATCCTTATTTTATTTACATTCTCTTATATACCATGCTATTCTGCATCAGTGTGGTTTACATTCAATGAACTGAAATTACATTGAACAGGGCATTATAACTTGGAGATAACTATTTTGCAGGGAACATGGACTATGGAGGGTTAAGTAGCTTGCCCAAGACCACAAGGAGCACCTGTGGGACTAGAAACCCCAGTCCTTCCGGCCCAAGGTTACTGTTCTCTAGTGGGATTTGAACCCCTGACCTTCTGGCCTGAAGTACCTTGCCCCCAACCACTAGGCCACTCCTCCACTCCACTCCTACTTCTGCTTTTGTGTAAAGGCACCACATGAGCCTCTCTCCAGTCCTTTGGCACTACTCCCAACTCCAATGAGGCATTGAATAGGTCAGTCAGTGGAGCTGCTAGAACGTCCCCAATTTCCCTCAGTATTCTAGGGTGTATCCCTTCCGGTCCCATCGCTTTGTCTACTTTAAGTTGAGCTAGTTTCTCACAAACACAGTCTTCTGAAAATTGTTCAAGATGTCCCTCGCTTCTGTTCCTGTTTGTGGGTGTTTTCTGAGGTCCTGCTCCTGGTTCTTCATCTGTGAACAGAGAACAGAAATATTTGTTAAGCAATTCTGCTTTATCCTCATCAGCTTCTACATATACCTCCCCTTCACCCTTGAGTCTGACAATACCACTTCTGCCCTTCACTAACATATCTGAAAAATGTCTTATCCCCCCATTTTATTGCATTGGCTATTTCCTTCTCTTTTTGAATCTTTGCTTTCCTGACTACTTTGCTAGCTTCACTAAGTTTTTCCAAATATAGATGCCTGTCTTCCTCTCTCTGTGATCTCTTGTATTTCATGAAGGCTTTCCTCTTTTTCTTCACCTTTTCAGCTACTTCTTTCAAAAGCCATAGCAGTCTCCTTTTCCTTTTACCTTTATTTACTATTTTAACAAAAAGGTTTGTTGCCCTTAAAATATCCCCTTTCAGTTTTGCCCACTTTTTTTCTACATCCCTCAGCTGTTCATGTTTATGAATATGTCAAAAAGCAGCGGGCCCAGCACAGATCCCTGGGGTACTCCACTATTCGCTTTTCCCCATTGGCAAAACTGGCTGTTTAGCCCTACCCTCTGCTTTCTATCTTTTAACCAGTTCCTGATCCACAATATTACACTGCCTCCTATCCTATGAATTTTTAGTATTGCCAAAAGTCTCTGATGAGGGACCTTGTCAAAGGCTTTCTGAAAGTCCAGATACACTATATCAACTGACTCACCTTTGTCTACCTGTTTATTCACACCTTCAAAAAAACATAACAGATTAGTAAGACAAGATCTTCCTTGTCTAAAGCCATGTTGCCTGGTTCCTATTAAGCCATGACTATCTACATCTTCAGTAATTTTGTTCTATATGATGGTTTTTACCATTTTTCCCAATAGTTACGTCAGGCTCACTGGTCTATAGTTTCCTGGATCACCCTTGGAACCCTTTTTAAAAACTGGCTTTACATTGGCCATCCTCCAATCTTCAGGTATTACAGATGATTTTAATGATGTTCACAGATTACTAATAGCAGGTCTGCAGTCTCATATTTCAGAGGGTAGGGCTAAATTGCCAATTTTCCCAATGGAAAAAGGTGAATAGTGGAGTACCCCAGGGATCAGAACTGGGTCCGCTGTTTTTTGACATATTCATAAATGACCTGGAAAAGGGAATAACTAGTGAGGTTATCAAATTTGCAGATGACACAAAACTGTTTAAAGTGGTTAAAACCCAAGGGGATTGCGGAAAACTGCAGGAGGATCTGGATAAATTGGAAGACTGGGCATCCAAATGGCAAATGAAATTTAATGTGGAGAAGTGAAAAGTTATGCACCTAGGAAAGAACAACCCGCACTATGGTAAGACAATGCAAGGTTCCACATTGGGAACCACCACCCAGGAAAAAGATTTAGGAGTCATCGTGGATAACATGTTAAAGCTCTCCGCCCAGTGTGCAACGTCGGCCAAGAAAGCAAATAGAATGCTAGGTATCATAAGGAAAGGAATGGAAAATAAAAAAAGGATATTATAATGCCTTTGTATCGTTCCATGGTATGACTGCTCCTTGAATATTGTGTGCAATCTGGTCGCTGTATCTTAAAAAGGATATAGCGTTATTAGAAAAGGTACAGAGAAGAGCCACCAAAATGGTAAAGGGGATGGAAGGCTACTCCTATGAAGAGAGGCTGCAAAGGTTAGGGCTCTTCAACCTAGAAAAGAGACGGTTGAGGGGAGATATGATAGAGGTCTATAAATTAATGAATGAAGTGGAACAGGTAAACATAGATCAATTGTTTACGCTATCAGAATATAGAAAGACTAGGGGATATGTAATGAAGCTACAGGGTAAACTATTTAAGACAAATAAGAGAAAATATGTTTTCACTCAACGTGAAATCAAACTCTGGAATTTGTTACTGGAGGATGTAGTAAAGGCTGTTAGTGTAGCTGGGTTTAAAAAAGATTTGGACAAGTTCCTGGAGGAAAGGTCCATAAACCATTATTAAAAAGGGACCCAGGATATCAATGCTTGACCTAATACAAGCATTGTGGTACCTGTGTCTCTTGGGGATACTGCTAGGTACGTATGACCTAGATTGGCCACTGTTGGAAACATGATACTGGGCTTGATGGACCTTGGTCTGACCCAGAATGTCATATCTTATGTTTGTATCTTCTTATGATCGAGTCACAACTATAACAGCGGTCCTAATCCTTACCTCATGGGTACATGTCCCTGGAGAAACCTCCTCAGAGCGCGAGGGTTTTACATCACCTGGAGGACAGGTCCTAGTTACAGGATCACTTCCTGCCACACCAGGGTAATGCTCTCCCGTCACATGACCTCTCTCCTCCATGGCAACAGGGATGCTGCCAGACTGGACGTGGGACTTCAGGATTATATCCCTGTAGGTCTCATCTATTTACCTCTCTGTCTTCCTTATTTCCTCCAAGTCTGCTACTCTAGCCTCCAGAGATTGGGCTCATTCCCCGAGAGCAAAGAGCTCCTTGCACCTAGTGCACACGTAAGGCTCCTCACCAACTGGGAGAAAATCATACATGTGACACTCAATGAAAAAACTGGAAAGCCCCTATCTCGCTGCTGGACTGCTGCCTGCATCTTCGTTTTAAGGTTGTGTTTAGATTTTTAGGTGCTTTACTTACTAAGGTTTGCTGGGGATACTTACACTAATAAAACTATACCTAATACATTTAATGTACTTTGTTCACCTGAAGTTTAATTAATCTCAGGCCCTTAATGTATGCCTGAAGGGGATAAACAGCTGCACCTGAGAGTGAATATGGCACCTCCATTCCTTTAAGAGTTCTAAGCACCTATAAAGCAACGATTATCCCGGGTGTGGGTGGGTGTCGGGGAGGGAGGGAGGGAAAATGATTTTTTAAAATCTGGCTGCTACACAGTACCCTGTCCTGTTCTTCTAAGATAATCTGTGACCAATTTCCAGGGGCGTCCAACAGCCCTTGCTTGGATAGAAGGAGTCTTTGGGTATAAATTTAACCAGAAAGCTCTCTGCTGTGTTTTAAATTTAAACTGAAAACTCTTTGCTGTTACTAGGCCCTGACAGATTTAAGAAATACACTGGGTTCACAGATTAATCAGCTTTAATCTAAAGAATTCCTTTTTCTCCAAGATTTAGAAAAATTCCCAGAAGTAAATACTTACAATTGCAAATCTCTCTCCAGAAGTAGCAGTCCCCATTTTTAGTCATCTTAACAGGCGTTTGTTAGTTGTGCTCAATCCTGTGACTGCTGAATTCAAGCCAAGAAGTGTGCACTGCTATTTTTGACAGTTCACACTTTCTAACACAGCAATTGCTTGCATGCCATTAGCTTACTGCATTAGGACTAAATGTATTTTTTTGCATGTTCATTAGAAGGCTGTGCACTGAGGCTTAGCACAACATTCTAATGCAGCGCTTACTAGTGTCACCTGGGGATTAAAAGCAATATTTATTCTTTGGGGTTGTTGCAGTCCACTTCAAGGGCTCTTTTATATTTGTGGGATACACTCTGGGACAGAGTTCTTTAAAGGACACTTCAGGAATTGTATGTGTAAGCTGAATAGGGATTTGCTGAATGTGTGGCTGTAGAAGCCCATAGCATGGGATTGGTGTGGACATTATAAGGCAAGAATCTGTCTGTCACTCCTGATTTTATTTAAACTTTCATTTGTTTTTAGTACTATAATTTGTATTATGTTTCGAGTATGTTCCTGTTTGTCTTTCCTCATCTGAATGAGAGATTGTGTTCTTTTATGATTTATTTTTACCCCATTTATGTGATTGTAAACTACTTTGTTGTCCTGTGAATGATAGTACATAAAACCTGTAATAAACCGAAACATAAACACGTTCATATTTTGAGGGTAATTTTATAAACTCCTGTGCAATTTCTGTGTGTTGCCACGTGCATATTTGGGGCCTGTTCTATAAAGTAGCATATGTACATGTGTACTTTATTTTATAGAAAATGGGCATACTGTGCACCTGAACCCAGTCTTGTCAGTTATGCTTCTAGACCACGTGATTAATGAAGAAACATGTGACTATAAGCTTCACCACTACTCTGTGCAAGTGCCACCTCCATGCCCACCCTCTACGGAAAGTACGCATAATGAAATTTACGTATGTGCTTACAGGACAGTGTGACTGCCCATAGCACATGTGTAAGTGCCCATTCAAGTATCAAAGTCCTTGAGATTAGGAACTTAAGCATCTTTATAGTGCATCAGTCCATGTAATACAAGGAATTGACAATACGAAACAAGCCTTCATCCTCATATTTCTAGACATATCCTCAGCATTCGACACCATAAATCACAATTTCCTAATCAACTGCTTGAAGCATCTTAGAATAGGAGGGACCATACCACAATGGTTTAAGAACTACCTCTCCAACCGCATGCAACAAGTAACCTTCAACAACACCTTCTCCAAGCAATTCAACCAGACACAAGGTGTCCCACAGGGCTCAGCGTTATCTGCACTACTCTTCAATATATATCTACAACTCATCTGTGACATTATTAGAGCACACAGTGTGGATTATAGGATATATGCACATGACATTATGTTTTTCACATCAGCCGAAATGACAAATCCCAACTATCAGAAAATCATCAATTGCTTCAACAACGTCTCACATTGGCTTGATACAGTTAATCTCTCAATCAATCTAAAAAAACCTGAAGCCCTAATAATCACCAGAAACAAAACGTTTGATCTACCTCAACACCTACAAATAAATAATGCCCTACTTGAGGTTAAAAAAAAAAATACCTAGGGATCTTCTTGGACCAAAACCTCAATATAACAGAGCACATTAATATGACAATGAGAACAATATACCACAAAACCAGAATGATACAATACTTAAGACCTCTTCTCATTACAGAAGACTTTCACACCATAGCACAAGCATTGACATGCCCCCACTTCGATTAGCAATATCATCCTACAAGGACTACCCAAGCAAACTCTGAAACCTCTCCAATTAGCACAGATAATAGTTGCATGTACAATAATGAAATCTGCCAGGTCAGACCACATAACATCCATACTTTATCACCTCCATTGGCTCCCAGTAATTCAAAGAATTAAGTTCAAGGTGTTGATGACTACCTTCCAAACAATAAACAGCATTGCACCTACATACCTGTGCACATTCATAAAGTTACAGCAAGACACAAGAACAAGAAGGAACAACCAGAAGAATACATTAACCACACCAAGAATGTTCCGCAATGCAACCCAATCAACAACCAACAGAGCATTCTCACTCTTTGCTCCAACATTATGGGGTATGTTTACTAAAGTGCGGTAAACGTGACTAACGCGCGTTATACGACGTTAACGACCGTAAGTGCCGTATAATGCGCGTACCGACACGCTAACGACCGTTAACGTAATACTACGCGCGTTAAGCATAGTTAACGATCGTAAAGTCCAGCGGCGCGTTAAAACAGCGCAGAAGGTGGAGAGTGGGCAGAGAGAAGGGGTCAATGGGCGGAGAGTGGGCGGGGAGAGGCTCCCATCACACTAACGCACTGAATTCCTGAGCTCAATTCCAACGCGAATGAAAACCTGTCGTTAAAGGCATTTAAAGGGAAGAGAAACCATTTACGTCAGCAATGTACACAAAAAACCGGGGAAACCCACAAAACGTGAGCAGTGTGATACATGTGCACAGAACAAAATTTCACATAAAACGTTAAAAATGACCATAAGAAACATTTTAAAAAGCATAATTCAGCTGGAAAACAGTGATAGCAATGGGCAACAAGGAACAACACTCCCTGGAAAACACCAAAAAAAAAAGAAATGATGTGTGGAAGGGTCTACGCGCCGCAGACCCTTTCAAAGATCATTTCATTGTAATGGAGCTGTCCTGGGAGTGTTGTGTAATGTTTCCCAATGATATCATTGTTGCCCAGCTTGGTTATGGGTGTGTGCCCCTTTTGTGAGGTCTTTTCTGAGGTTTATGTGCACCTTTGTCTGCATACAAGGTAAATGAGGCCACAGTAAACCTGTTGCAGAGCAGGATTTCTGACTCGTCAGGCCGGTTTAACTAACTCCAGGGACTGCACTATCTCTGTGGCCACAGTGTGGTGCAACAGACACAGCCAGTGCCTGTAAGACCAGAGAGTCACAGGTTCAAATCCCAGCTGGGGCTCTTGCCAACCCAGTCCCCATAGTTTGACCCACCACTAAACAGTGATAGCAAAGACACTCCTTTATGGCAGAGAACATACGCATGGCCTATATTTTACCACACCAAACACAGACACCAGAAACAGGCACATTACCTAAAGCAGAGTCCCGCAAATGCAGTCCTGGAGGGCCCCACACCATTCCCGTTTCATGCTGCCTCTAATAAAGATGCCTGTGCTGCATAGCTATGCACCACCCCCATGGTATGCAGATGTAGCTCATGCATATTTATGAGGGACAGCATGAAAACCCGAACAGTGTTTGGAACACCAGGACTGGAGTTGGGGAACTCTGCCGTAAAGCAGCCAACAGGGCCACACACACACCCACAGGCCCCATTGGCCAATGCCACCTGGAGAGGCAAGACATTGGGCCCTGCCTGTATCTCCCAATACTAGCAGTTGCATACCTTAGCAATGCCACCCTACACCTGGGTATATGGTACAGAGTTATCAAACGTTTCCTATGATAACCGGCAGATATCAATTCCTACCTTAAGCACATTTTGCTCATTGAGCTCCACCATAACAATCATTCTGATGTCTGCGGTGTGTGCTGCAGGTCTGGTCTCTGACAGTGTTCACCACCCTGGGGAGTGACCCCCCAACAGTCGTGTGTACCATATCCATGCCTGTACCATGCCCATGACAGGTGTGGTGGGTATGGCTGCTGACCACCTCTATAGTAGCACAATGCTGGCATAGGTGTGGGGGTGGCTGTCTGTCTATCCAGTGTGTGGTGGCTGCAAACACCTTCCACAGCCCACACTGCCAGCAATGTTGCCAGTATTTCGCTGCCAATGTGCATAATGAGGAGCAAGGTACCATGGGTATAGGCCGGACAGGGTGGCCTGGCCAGGGTGCATCTGCACAGGGCATAGGGCAGTGACAGGCACATTGTAGTGCCTGGCCACCACCTACACAGACAGGGTGACCTCAGTATATCCTGCTGAGAGATCACTCTCACCCTGACTGTGCAGTGACCACAGCATGGCTAGGCACTCCCATAGTGCTATCTAGTATTTTCCTCATGTGATAAATATGGGTTTCCTTTTGGGGCAGAGTCACTGATGTATCTGCTTGCTGTGTATGCTGACATCCCAGTTCTGGGTGCAGGCATCTCCACTGGGCACTAGCAGACTGTTTGCAGCTGGTAGGTGTTGTGATGGAGTGGCTTGCAGGGTGCAGTGGCTGATGGCTTGCACCAGGGGAATATCAGATAGTGGTGGGGTGCAATATACCATAGCCAGGCCTAATGTCTGTCTGCTATTGTGTTATGGCTGTGTACAGAGCTGCATTGACTGCCCTGTGGGGTGTCTGTTCCCCAGCAGGACTAGGGTTAATGTTCCCCTCTACTGCCAAAGTTGCAGGAAGGTAGACTGTGGATCTTTTGATAGGAGACCCTGTTTGCCACCCTCAGCCCTGGGGGAGGGGTGGTGCATGGGGGCTACACCTGACTGAAATAGACAGAGATGTCCAAGGTGTTCCTGCAGAAACTACCTATCTCATACATATAACACTGCTTTGGACCTGCACCATGGACGGTGCTGTGGACCTAGTGCTGGGCGCCTCACTGCACCCTCAGGGTGAGCACAGTACCCGCACAATGTGACAGTGTGTAGCTACTCTGTGCCAGTACAACACACGGTCAGTACCCCCTATCAGGCCGAGGTGCTGTGGGGGTGCACATGGTCAGTTCCCCCTACCAGGCCGAGGTGCTGTGGGGGTGCATTCCCCATGGTGTGTATCTGTGGACAGCTGATTTGCATGTGCAGTGCATCATGGGTGTGACTGGCACAATCCAACCCTGTGAAACTCCAGCACCTGCTCACAGGCTCTGATAAACCATAGGCCATCACACGTACATCTGTTAGCATAATGCATAGGTGCAAGACACCCTACAGAGTCTGTAATATAAGATGCCCACACTGGTAAAAACACACGTACCCACGCACGTAAAAACACACGTACCCACGGATGTACGATTGTACGTGCGCAGCTACGCACGTACCAATGCACGCAACCTCGCACGTACCAACGTACGTGGATAGGCACACTCCGAGGGTGTTTTTCTGACACCAATACTCAACGTAACGAAAAACATGCCTCCTCTTTCCCTCTATAATGTACAGGGTGATGCCTGGGACAGCCTTCTGCGTTAGGCACACTGGGGACTCAAACCCATGCTGCCTGTAACAGCGGTCAGTACCGTAACCATTGTGCTACAGCTCTGTTTCAGTGCTTTGTGTCTGTACGTCTTCTTACGTTTAATGCTCAGTAACGTGCCACGGCGCCCGGTAACGCTCGTTAATTTTTTTAACGCGCGTTAGTGGTGACGATGTACCGCCCATGTCCTTATTTGGGGTTTCTGTCACTACCGCGGCTCCTAACGCGAATTGCACTAACGCAGTTTAGTAAACATACCCCTATGAAACAACCTACCCAACAACCTGAGGGAAATCAGGGAAAACACCTAAAGACATTCCTTTTTACGGACTTCTACATTCATGAACAACCCACCGAGAACCATGAAACATTACCTTCTCTCTCCACAACCAGAATTTCCTTGAAAGAACCTACACCATCTGATTAATGGATCAAGGAACCCAACACTCGTAATCTACCGGTACATACTCACACACGATACAAAAACGACATAGCGCAATCCTTATGTAAATAATTCTAAATCAACATTTCAACCTGTATATAGTTGGGTAAAATAATTCTTGTAATTGCTAACTGTAAATTTGTAAAATATTCATTATAACTGCCCTGTGCAGAGTTTGTAAGATGTTCCCTATAAACCACCTTGATTACCCAGACAAAGCGGTATATAAATTGGATAAATAAATAAATAAATAAATGTGCACTATATAGAATCAGCTCCCCTGTGTGTTTTTCTATTTCACCAGACATGCTTATCCAGCGGTCCCACTGTTTTTAAAGACTCTCCAGGAGCTGCCTGTTGACTCTTCCTTTTCTTTGGTACTATTTTAAAATGGGCATACCTAAGAGCTTCCTCAAAGTGTTCACGTCACTGCCCAGTAACAAATTAAAGTCAGATTTACACCACAGCAGATGTCCACTGGCATCCACCAGTGCTCCTAAGTGGCTTCCAAGGGGTGTAACCTGTCCCTTTGGGCCACATCCTGCTGCCATGTGGCATGGCCATGCATCCATGAGGATGCCAACTTTTAAAGCCCTCAGCTGGAAAGAGGGATGACAACAGGGCAGGCTCTGTGGCTGCCTGCAGTGCCCCATATTCCTCAGACTCAGGAAAGATGACACAGCTTGATTTTGCTGCTTGCACCTTGTCAGACGGCTGCCTAGGGTGAGAACTTACACAATCTTGACGATGCATATATTCATATGATTCTTGCAAGGTATTGTGGGTATTGTAGTTCATTCACTCCCAAACACAGCTGATGACAATAATTGAGTTGTGAAACCAAGTGGTAAGGTCAATAAAATACTTCTTTTATTGATGGGGTTTAATTCACCCAGCACATGTATGCTTGATAGCAATATAAAGGAGGTTACTTGCTTGCAGTGTTTAAATGGATAACAAAAAGTCACAAAGCAAATCAAAAAACAACCTTCAGCTTGTCAGGCAATTAGCTAATGTTTTCTTAGCAAATAATTACCAACTAAAAAGGCACAAAGAAATAAATGAACTTTGCTTGTTAGGTTAACTTCTGCTTATTTTCCACACAGATCCTAACAGTGATTCTCCCTTGCTCACACACACAATCAGGTGCAGCTTTAATTACTATCAATTGTCCAGCTGGAAGCCTTTAGCTGGCTGGCTGCTACTGTGTGAACCCAAATCCTGCTTTAAGAGCTGTTTGCAGTGGAAATAAAGAACAAAGTTAGGTTTCTTTGTGATGGCTGATGTGTTTGCTCACAGAAAGCTAGCAATAGCAATTAGATAGAGAACAGTCCATGTAAGTAATAGTTTCATCTGCTGTATCTCCCCCTTCATCAATCAGCATAGGGTCACTATCATACATTGGCACAGACGAGTCTTTCATTAAGGCACTATCATGAGAATGCTTATTCCCTTGCTGCCATTCTCTATTATAGATAGGGTCTGGATCAGTGTTCATACCTGAGCCTCTCCTGCTATCATTATTCCTCTCTGTATAGCCTGGCCAGTATGTAATCCAATTCTGATGTCCAGCCTTCCAATCTTGATCCCTGGACACTGGATCTCTTCTCACATACCTTCTGGCCTTGGTCTGAAAGTCCCTTCCACATGCAGTCTTCTCTCTTCCAGGTAGCCACTGGTGATTCCTATCTCTGCCACTCCATTCCTCTGGCTGAATCCAGTCCAATGGACTCTGCTGGCATTTGGAATACCTCCCAGTATGGGTACTGCCTTGAAATCTCCCAGACCTTCCAATGGCCTTTCTTCTCTTCCTTCCAGAGAGTTTCCTTCTCTCTCTATCCGCTTGGCTTGGCTTCTGTTTCTCCAGGTGATACTGGGGCTTGAGCTTGTAGCCGTTGCTGTCTCTGTCTCTGAAGCTCTTTCTGTAGCATTTGCTGAAGCTGTTCTTGAAGCTGTTATCTGAAGAATAAGCTCTATTCTTATTCTTTCCTAATGTGTGCTCCTCCCTAACATAGCGCAGCTGTGTTGAATCAGGCCCTGCCCTTTGAGATGAGTGCTTAGGGATTACCTCATAGCTCTCTTGATTGCACACACATTTTCTCACTTCAGCCCCTCTCATGGCTGCTGGAAACCTGGTGCATTCTGGGACTGGTAGTCTTTTATGTGAAAACTCTGTTTTCTTACTTCTACCAGAACTGACAGGTTGCTTGTTCAGAGTCACATCATCTTTTCTATAGCTCCTAACAACCTCTATGTTCTTTCTCTTCCCCATGCACTAGTATTTTATAAGGGGTCATGTATGTGCGTATGTGCCCACATATGTGCAGGAATGACAATAAAATATTACTTCCAGAACATGGAAAGTGGTTGCAAAGACAGATTTTTACAGATAAGTCATTTGTAATTCTTTTTGATGGACTTTGATTAATATTTTTTGGGCGGCAAATTGCACTGTATAAGGACATGAACTTTGCAGCATCTGTTGAATCCTGCACATCTCTCACAGTCATGCCCTCTCCTTAGTGTTTCATGTCATTGTCTCCCAATGTGGTTATCTACAAAAGCTTATTTTTGTGGTACAATACATGTATCCTTTGGGCCTGCTCCCCAGCCCAGCCTCCAGGCCCGTCAGTCATTGTCCAAGTGTGGAGGGGCAACCACTGTCCATGCCTGCAACTCTGTAGCTATGCATCTACAGTCCCCAAATGCCACTACTATGTTTCCCATCCCACCCAAATCCATACATGGAGTGACAGTGAACTGCATCAAGTCACCATCAAGGTTTCATAGCTGCATGGGATGTAGGTCACCATGCTCAGTTTGCACCTGCTTTTCTTTGATGGTGATCGTCTGGCTCCCATAGCTGTTCCTTGTCTACTCAGTATCACCCTATCCATAAAGTCCCAATCCAAGACAACTATTTCCTCCTGCAGATGGGCCTACAGATGTTGAATGTGGAGCTGCATCAGGAAATGAATGTACAGGGCCCTCCAATGCACAGTCAGGCCACCATCATCCACTCTCAGAGCAAGAGAGTCAGTGGAAGTCATATAGGCAGGAAGCTGCAACTAGGAAACAGGACACCATGGACGCAGATGTCATTGGAAACTCCAGTCAAGAGGCAGAAAATGACATTATAGAGAATGTCAATCCAAACAAGAAACACTGTTTCACTCCAAAATGAAACACAGTAAATGTTACTTTCACAAAACAACATTGTAATTTACTGCTGCTCCAAGCTCATTAAACATTGTTCTTTATTGCCTTGCACATATGAGGAAATACAGTCAATGTCAAACCATTGTAGTTCTTGCCATGCGTGTGTTCAATCAAGGCAAGGTTGGGCCATGGGAGCTGTTCAGACATGTGTTCAGACAAGTGCATCTTCACCATACAGCATGACCAGGTGGTGCGGCAATTAATGACATGTTGGAGGTGAAATTCCTTGCCTGATATAGGATTCATCCATCTCTCCAGAATATAGGAATTCATACACATCACACAGTAGCCGTTTGGAGTATGACCACCAATTGAGGGCTGCAAGGACTCAAGCGAGGTGAAATCAGAGTGCACCACATAATCACATATATTTCCATCTCTGATATAAGCTATACAAAGTCCTTCTTTAAATTCCTGATGTAAGGCTAGGACATGCCAATGGGGTCAATTCTATAACATGAATAGTGGAGATGGACATCCATCCCTGCTATTCACCCCCTTCCATCCCCGGCAGAAGCATCCCCGTACGAACAAGGAGTTTGTATGGGGATGCTTAGTTGGGGGTGGAGGGTGCATTCTGGAGGTGGAGTGAGGGTGGGGATGGGAGGTTCAAGACTCCAGACATACAGGGTTGATTCTGAGGTTGGCCCTTTATGTCCGGGGTCAGCAGTCTGGATGGGGGGACTTATTCCACTTTGGAGGTGGAATAAGTCCCCCTGACATCAGGGACCAGGCAGCGGCAGAAAGGTGAGGGAGCACAGGGGTTCCCTGCAACCCGACCCTGGCCATAGAAGGCCAGATCAGGGGTTGGGCTGTGAGGAAAGGAGAAAGTGGCCAGGAATCGTGGCTCATAAATAGAGCCACACTGCCATGGCATATGGACACCATGGCACCTCGGCTCTATTCAGGCTCTATTCAGGCGTTGGGCTCTATTCAGGCGTTGGGACTCTATATAAAGATAAGCCTGACTTGTTTGTCCTTTTTTTAAAGAAAATTTTTTGAATACAAAGAAAAATAAGTACTGATTAAAAAAAAGGGTCATTGATGCAAATTGGAGCATTTGGTTGAAAAGTTATTACCATAGCTCCTGTAAGTCTGAGACCCGTTTGACAAAGTAAAATAGTTTTTGATAAAATATTTAAGCTCATTGTTATTTGGGAAGTTGAGACGACCTGTGAAGAATTCTCATGATGGTGGAGTAATTGTGTTACTTAAAGGCTTAACTGTGCTATTACTCTGACGAAAAAGACCAATTTTGACTATTCTGGAGCCTGACTGAGTTAGCCGGGCAAAGGTCTGTACATGCAGGCAGATCAGAATTGGGTCCCAGCCTGCACGTACAGGCCAAGACCCAATTCCGATCTTGCAGAGCACGTCTAGCCCCCGTGGGATCTGCATTAGGTCTGCCTCTGTGCGTCCCAATTCCAATCGGGCATATAGGGGCTTGGACGTACATATTAGAATGTGCCTCCAGGTGTATAGATACTCTGTACCAACTTAGAGGCCTCCTCTAAATAGCGAATTACACAAATTTGCTGTAGTAGTAATGTCCCCATTTTGATGCTTGACTAAAACATCTAAAAAAGTAATTTGTTTCCTGGAAAAAGTCATACTAAAGCTCAAATTAATATCTTGTAAATTTAACCACTGTGCAAAAAGTTGCAATTGCTCTTCGGTGCTCCCTCAAATATAAAAAATATCATCAATAAAATGGAACCAAGACAAAATGTAGGGTAACCAATCTGAGGTATAGAAGAGATGTTCTTCAAATGCTGCTATGTATAAGTTGGCTATGCTGGGGGCTACTGTCACCCCCATGGCCATTTCATATATCTGAAGAAAAAATTGGAGCCCGCAATATACAAACGTAATGATATCATAAAGCCGAAAACCAATTCTTCATTGAGCCTAGCTAGTTATATGCAGTCCAAATTGAAAACCATCCATTCATATACTGCGGGCTCCTTTTAAAAGGCTCTTTAATGCTGAGGAGATTATTGTCCTTGACGTTTACTCTCCTGAAGCAGCCTTTTTAATTTATCAAGGCAAAACTTGAGTTGAGCTATGTTTATTCTCACAGTGGCTTAGATTATTTTTCTGTTCTCTGGGAACTCACATTTCAGCTAAGTATCATTTTAAGTTTTTATATTCATTAAAATTTTAAATAATATTACTGTTTGTGAGTTGGACCAATGGATGATTCATAGTAGTGAGCAATTCTTACGGTATCAATATATAAAGATGTCAAGGCTTCCGTACTGAGGTCCCTTCTTTGCCCAAGAGATCACTGTGCATTACAATGTTGTTTTCTGAGAGCAACATTCACTGAGTTTCATCTTGGAGTTAAACAGTGTTTCTTGTTTGGATTGATGTTTTGTTTGGAACACTGGGTGTTGAGATTTTCTTTTTTTGTGTAGTGTAGATAATGTGCATGGAGATACAGAGGTGGATAACCTGGGCTTGCAGCCAGATGTTGTGGATGAACTGGACCTGATGCCCACTCAGCAAGAGTGGTGGGATCTTGAGGAGGAGGATGTCTAGGATGAGCATCTAGAGATGGGTAAAGGGAAGTTAGAATATTGCTATGTCTGTGGAGAGAGAAGACTTTTTACTATATGTGTCCCTGTGAATGAATCAGCAGTAGGATGAGTTGAGTGAGGAGTCACAAAAATCCAAGGTGATCGCTGAGAGTTCTGTACCAGCATTGTCCAGGGCTTTGATGGACTCCAGCTGGGTCTCAGTGGCTTCCAGTCAGAGCTCTGGTCCCTAACCAACACCTTGGACTCCTTCCTGGACCAGATAGTGGAGTAGCCCCCAGCACCTGGCACTCCACTGAGCAGAGCTTCTCTGTCACATCGCTCATCTCTCATCTTCAGCCTACCTTTACCTACCCCTGTATCTAGCCAGGCCAGAGCTACGGAACCTTGCCAGTTCTTACCAGACTTCCATGGGAAGGCCAGGAATGAGCTAGGATGAACTGAGCCAGCCTGTAGCACACACTGATCCTTGTCCTGCCCAGCACAGGAGTGACTGTTTGTACCCGCCTTGTCATCACACTCAAAGCGAGGGTGAGGAAGGAGACATAGGTGATAGTACATGCATACAATATATTTGATCACATCCTCACTTATCTTCCCTCACTGTGAGCATGTTGGAGGGCTTGTAGGAGGTTCAAGTCTTGGAGAGCTGATGCATCACCCTTATTATCACTGTCCATGTGGAGTGGTCAGGCATCCTGCAGTTGAGTGGCAGTTTATGCAGTATGCGCAAAGATGTCACAGCATTTCACTGGTTTGTAGAGCAACTCTCCCCCTGACCTATCCATGCACCTGAATCTGCTCTTCAGGTTTCCCATTATTTGCTGAATGACAGTCCTGGACCTCATGTATCCCTGTTGTAGTTCAGCTCTGCTTGTTCCTCAGAGTAGGCAATGGCAATCATAAACCAGGTCAATAGAGAGTTGGATCATGGGGTTAGTGAGTGGATAAATGCAACATGGGTCAATAATTGTCAGTGGTTATAATGAGCTGGTAATGTATCCTGTAGGCCTCTTTGTAATTTCTCAGGAGGGACTTAAAATCAGCATTTGACCTCTGCTTTCAGTAGTGTGGTGTCCCTCCTATCCTCACATCTCATTATGTGGTGTGTGCTCACCTAGCAGCTATCTATAATACATCCAGCCACTAGGAAAGCAGTCCTGAATGCCAGACTGTGACAGAATGTATGAGTCGTGACATGATCTAGTGTAGCTGACACACACATCTGCATTTTGAGGGAGTGAAAGGATTTCATATAAACAGTTTTCCCTGCAGGAAGTCTGCACAGGTGCAATAATATCCTGTTTGTTTTTTAGTACTTCTATATTGCCACCCTATCCCAGGTGACTTCATCCTACATTACAAAACTCTCAGTCACTCTGTCTCCTCCTTCCTCTCCTCTTCTATTCACGCACCTTATACCTTCTCACTCACCCCACACCCCACACACACCCTTCTATCAGTCTCCACCCAGAACACACCTTGTACCTCTTCATCAACCCCAACTGGCTAAATGTTTGCATCCAAGACAGAGTGTCCTAAGACTAGTCAGTTAGGACCTGATTCCATCCTGAACCTCCTAGCCCTCTGTGTGCCCAGCCAGAACCGGACACACAGAAGGAGCTGTGATTCTGATCCTGCAGGGCATGTCTAGTCCTGCGGGATCAGAATTTCAACAGGCCTGAACATGTGGGCTGGGACCCCGATTCTGTGCAGCCTGCACGTGCAGGCCGTCCCCAGCTAACTCAGTCAGGGCTGTTCAATGGAGCCGTGGCACCATGGCGTCCGGTTGCCATGGCACCATGGCTCCATTGAAAAGCCACAATCCCGGCCGCCAGTTGCAAAAGTGTATCCTGAATCCTTCAGTCTCCACATTGTAAAAGATGCTCTGTTTTTAAACCTCTAGGACATGTAAATTCACAATCCATTTCTACCAGGGTTGGATTTTGGTGTTCATAGGACCTAGGTACTTTCACGCTGAAACATGGACTTAGAGGACATCATTAAAGATTTTGTTGAAAAGGGAAGCCAGAGAAAAACAGGAAATGCCTATACTTCCTGGAATTAGGATTTTTAAATGTAATTTTAATTGCATTAAATTTCTGCCTCACAATCTTTTCCCCTTCCTTTTGCCTTTATTCTTCCTTATTTTTTCTGCTTTTAAAATGTTTAACTCCTTGTAACTTTCATTAATGTATCCAACTTTATCTTCCTCTAATAGGAATGCTTTGTGACCATTTCTCAGTTATGCCTATATTCTATTTCTTTCCTCAACATCAATTTATGACCTCATATGTTTACACTTACTTTTGGTCTACTGGCATCAACCTATTTATTTCATTTCAGAATTGTATTACTTCTTGGATTTCTCATCACTTGTGTTGTTTTTTTTCCAACACACAGGTCAACTATTCTTTCCTCATATCCTTGAAGCCCACAATTATTTTGTAGGTCTAATGTATAACCTTTCAACCCTAGCAGTGTCCTTTCTTTAATACAGTGACACAATTATCACATGGTCTTCAAACGTGACCTTAGAAGAGTTCCCTTATACAGTAAAGAATAAATTCTGCTGATTTACATAGAGCACACCTTCAAAACTTAGGGGTATGTTTACTAAACCGCGCAATTGTGCGGGGTGCACTTGAGCGTGCGCTAAGGTACCTTAGCACACGCTAATAGTGTGTTTTTGGGCCCCACACACGTGCGCGCTGCACTAAACGGGCCCGCACAAGTGCCCGGTGCGCTCAAGTGTGATAGAGGCGTGGAAAGGCAATCCGAGGGAGGAGGAAGGCTCCCGAGGGGCGGGGGGATGGGGTCAATGGGTGGGGAGTGGGAGGGGAGAGGCTCCCCGCACAGGAGCGGGGATGAAATTCCATCCAAAAAATACCGCGAGTGAAAACCTCGCGTTAGAGCTGAATTAAAGGGAAGAGAAACCATTTCCGTCAGCAATGTACAGCAAAACCAGGGAAACCTGAAAAACGTGAGCAGTGTGATTCATGTGCACAGAACAAAATAGCAAATAAAACATGAAAATGACCACAACAAAATTCTAAAACATTATAAACCAGCTGGCCAATAGTGATATCAATGGGAAACATTAAAAAAGACTCCCAGGAAAGCTCCAGAAAAAAAGAAATGATTTTTGGAAGGGTCTACGCTCCGTAGACCCTTCCAAAAATCATTTCTTTTTTTTGGAGCTTTCCTGGGATTGTTTTTTAATGTTGCCCATTGATATCACTATTGGCCAGCTTGGTTATGTTTTTTTCCCCTTTTTTCGAGGTCATTTTTGAGGTTTATTTGCCCTTTTGTCACCATACAAGGTGAATGAGCCCACAGTCAAATTGTGCAGAGCAGGGTTTCTGACTCATTCGGCCAGGTTTCCTATCTCCAGGAACTACACTGTCTCTGTGGCCCCAGTGTGGTGCAGCAGACACAGCCAGTGCCTGTCAGACCAGAGAATCACAGGTTCAAATCCCAGCTGGGGCTCCTGCCAACCCAGTCCCCATATTTTACCCACCACGAAACAGAGATAGCAAAGACACTCCTTTATTGCAGAGAACATAAGCATGGTTCAAAAACCTATATTTTACCCTACACTGCACACACACCATAACAATGGGCATTGCCCACAGCCGAGTCCCCCAAATGCAGTCCTGGAGTGCCACAACTCAATCAGGTCATATGCTTTTTCCAAGATGAGGACATGTCAGCATGTGGGCGGAAGGGTACAGGTGGTGGAGGGGGCATTGGCTGCTAGCCACAGCAGACAGTGGCCTAGCCGTGTGCAGGCTGGCACCATCCACTGCAACAGACAGGCTCTGTCAGATGTACAGTCATGGGCTCCCCAGGGAATGCAGCCTATTGGTAGCAACATGGTGGTGCAGTGCACACAGACAGTGTGTGTGCAAGAACAGAAGGTCACAGGTTCAAAGCCCAGCTGGGGCTACTGCCAATCCAGTCCACATATTTTTCCCACAACTAAACCGTGATAGTAAGGACAAACCTTTATTGCTGAGAACATACACATGGTTAATATGCCTATATTTTACCCCACCGAGCACAGATACCATAAACAGGCACATTACCTAGAGCAGAGTCTCCCAATTGCAGTCCTGGAGGGCCATACACCATTCAGGTTCCATGCTGCCTCTAATAAAGATGCCTGTGCTGCATATCTATGCACCACCCCCATGGTATGCAGATGTAGCTCATGCATATTCATGAGGGACAGCATGAAAACCCGAACAGTGTTTGGCACACCAGGACTGGAGTTGGGAACCTCTGCCGTAAAGCAGCAGCCAACAGGGGCAGACACACCCACACACACATCCACAGGCCCCATTGGCCAATGCCTCCTGGAGAGGCAGGACATTGGGCCCTGCGTGCATCTCCCAATACTAGCACTTGCATACCTTAGCAATGCCACCCTACACCTGGGTATACGGTACACAGCTCTCAAACGTTTGCTTATGAGTACTGGCAGATAGAAAATCCTACGTTAAGCACAGTTTGCTGATTGAGCTCCATCATAACAATCATTCTGATGTCTGCGGTATGTGCTTCAGGTCTGGTCTCTGACAGTGTTTACCACCCTGGGGAGTGACCCCCAACAGTATTGCGTACCATATCCATGCCTGTACTGTGCCCAGGACTGGTGTAGTGGGCATAGCTGCTGAACTCCTCTATAGTAGAACAATGCTGGCATAGGTGTCGGAGTGTGTGTCTGTCTAGACCAGTGGTTCTTAACCAGTCCTCCTTGAACCCCTAGGCCAGTCGGGTGTTCAGGATAGCCCTAATGAATATGCATGAGATATATATGCATTAGAGATATCCTGCCAACCTGACTGGTTTGTGGCCCTCTAGGGCTGGATTTGGAGACCCCTGCCTTACACCTCTGTCATTTAAGATTGTGAGTGGGCAAGGTACAGATGTCCTAGACATCAAAAGGGTAGATAGAATGTGTCACATGCCTCCTCAATTCTCACCACCACCAAAATGTTGTCTAATAGACAATATTTTGGTGGTGGTGAGAAGCAAAGAGGCATGTGACAAATTCTATCTAACCTTTTGATGTCTTGGATATCTGTACTTTGCCCACTCACATTCATAAATGACAGAGATGTAAGGCACGGGTTTCCGAATCCAGCCCTAGAGGGCCACAAACCAGTCAGGTTGGCAGGATATCTCTAATGCATATATATCTCATGCATATTCATTAGGGCTATTCTGAACACCCGACTGACCTAGGGGTTCAAGGAGGACTGGTTAAGAACCACTGGTCTAGACAGTGTGTGGTGGCTGCAAACACCTTCCACAGCCCACACTGCCAGCACTGTTGCCAGTATTGGCCTGCCAATGTGCATAATGAGGAGCAAGGTACCATGGGTATAGCCCGGACAGGGTGGCCTGGCTAGGGTGCATCTGCACAGGGCATAGGGCACTGACTGGGACATTTTAGTGCCCGGCCACCACCTACACAAACAGGGTGACCTCAGTATGTCCTGCTGGGAGATCACTCTCACCCTGACTGTGTAGTGACCACAGCATGGCTAGGCACCACCATAGTGCTATATAGTATTTCTCTCATGTGATATTTATGGGATTCCTTTTGGGGCCTAGTCACTGATTTATCTGCTTATTGTGTATGCTGACATCCCAGTTCTGGGTGCATGCATTTCCACCAGGAACATGCACTATGGACTAGTGAGCAGGCTGTTTGCAGCTGGTATGTGTCTTGATAGAGTGGCTTGCAGGGTGCAGTGGTTGAAGGCTTGCTGCATGACAATATCAGATAGTGGTGGGGTGCAGCTTAGCATATCCAGGTCTAAAGTCTGTCTGCTATTGTGTTATGGATGTGTAGAGAGCTGCATTTACTGACCTGTAGGGTGTCTGTTCCCCAGCAGGACTGGGGTTGATGGTCCCCTCTACTGCCACCATTGCAGGGAGGTAGAATGTGGACCTGTTGATGGGAGACCCTGTTTGCCACCCTTGGCCGGGGGTGGGGTGGTGGATGGCCCACCTGGGGGCTGCACCTGACTGAGACAGACAGAGATATCCAGGGTGTTTCTGCAGAAACTACTTATCTCACAGTTTAACACTGCTTTGGACCTCCAGCATGGCCTCATTCCGCCTTGGAAGATGCTGTGGACCTGGTGCTGGGCACAGTACCCGCACAATGTGACGGTGTGTAGCTACTCTGTGCCAGTAAAACACACGGTCAGTACCCCCTACCAGGTCGAGGTGCTGTGGGGGTGCACATGGTCACTTCCCCCTACCAGGCCGAGGTTCTGTGGGGGTGCATTCCCCATCTTGTGTTTATCTGTGGACAGCTGATTTGCATGTGCAGTGCATCATGGGTACGGGTGTGCTAACCCTATCCTGGTGACCACAACAGACTGTCTGTGTGGTGACGTGCAGGCTCTCTGCAGCCAGCCTGGGGCTGGCTAGTAGTTGTAGAACTGTAGCCCAATGGTTACTTCACTGCCTGTGAAGCCAGAGGTCATGGGTTCAAACCCACAGTGGGGTTATTTGATAGGGCTGCCCAAAGCATTATCTCTTTTTAATGTACATTTTTGCTGCCAGCAAAAACACCCTCAGCATACTGTACCCATAAGGTGCCTCTGAGGGCGCTTTATAGGACGCCCTTTAGGGCACCTTATGGTTCCCGTCCATGTAAGGTGCACTATACATTATCCTGTGACGCAAGTTCTTGGGTGCCCTGTAGGGGACATTTTAGGGTGCCGTGGCGGACAGTGCACTTTATAATGTGCCCTATGGAGTGTCTTATAGGGTGCCTTATACGGCACCTTCAATTAAGGCATGTGAGGGCGTGTTTGCTGGCAGCAATTTATAAAATAAAAATAAAGTGCTGCAGGAAACAAAATGTACATTACAAAGCTGATGCCTCAGCCAGCCTTACATTTTAGGCACCCTGGGGAGCAAACTCATGACCCCTGTATCAGCCGTCAGTGCCTTAACCAGTGTGCTCCACTGCTGCTCCTCCTTGCATGTCAGTGCACCTACTTATGCTTTTCATTCCTTAAACTGCACAGTGCTGCCATCAGAACCAGTACTCTGACCTTGCGGTACCTCATACGGCACCCTATAAAGCGCCCTATAAGCAACATTCTAGGGTGCCTTGGTGGACAGTGCACTTTAAAATGTGCCTTATGGGGCGCCTTATGTTAACACGCTTTGAGAGTGCGTTTGCTAGTAGTGATAATTAAAATAAAAATATAATATGCCTCCTAAAGCAATCTTCCCCATAATATGCAATGCCTCAGGCAGCCTTGTTCATTGGGAACTTTGGGGGATTGAACCCCTGATCCCTGCACCATTGATAAGTGCCTTAATCATTGTGCTGTGGCTCTGCTTGTCTGCTTGCACATTAGCGCGCCACTTATGCTGCCCCATATTACAAACCCTCCTAAAACATTAGTGCACTGCCTTATGCTGCCCATCATTTAAATGCCTCAGCCAGCTGTCTTCATTGGCCTCTGTGGGGGATTGAACCCCTGATCCCTGCACCATTGGTAAGTGCCTTAACCATTGTGCTGTGGCTCTGCTCTTTGGTTTGCACATCAGCGCGCCACTTATGCCTCCCGCACAGCTTTCTCATGCGCTAATGTGCGGGGCGCACCTGGGCGCCGCGCACCTTAGCGCATATGTAAATTCCGGTTTTTCTTTTTCAGCACGAAATGCCCACTCCTTATATGGCATCCGCACACTACTGCGGCCCGCACATTAGCGGGGTTTTAGTAAACATGCCCCTTAGCATCTATTTGTAGTGTTACTGTTCACAACAAAAGCTTAACAGTAGAGATGCTAATAAATTACTGGTACTGTATATGGGGCAAGTCACTGGTAACTTTGCCCTTTTCCTTCAATGCCAGCTCCAGACTCTGAGCTTTCTCCATGGACAAGCAGTCCATGCTATTACCTCCACCTCCTGCCTCTGTGGTTGCTGCTTGCAAGTTATCTGATTGCTGTCTGCTGCTTAGGCTACTTTGTTTGTTGTTCTCCATAGCTCCTGTACTGTCCTCTGTGCCTGTTCCAGCTCCAACCCTGGAAGTGATGCAACCACGTGCAATGCGGTCACATTTCTGCCAGGTACTGCACATTTAAACCAAGGTACCTGCGGCATCCCGTGCCACAGGAGCGTGCCCAAGGAGCAGGACGTGGTCTTTGGCAATCTCCTTGGGTCGACGATGGGGACTTTGGGCGTTTACACTTGCCTCTATCTCCTCCTGGCCAGTCCTGGACACACTGTCACTGTTCTCTTCTGCCTTTTCTGTCTCTCTCCACATGTCCTGCTTGGCTCCTCCTATCTTTGCTCCTTGCTGTACCCCTCCTGGCCACTGTTGCAATGGCTGCTATTCCAATCTTCTGGGGCCACTGCCCACCCTCTCTTCGCCTCCCCCTCTCAGGGCATGCCACTTGTAACCCAGCTAATCTTTCGCCCTGCTTATCTACCCAGCCCAATGCCCCTGCCTCAATATACTCCCTACTTTTCCTCTCCCTCGCCCTGTTTAATTGCTGTTAGCTTTGCACTAAGACACGCCTTGTTCATTACCTGAACGTCCAGTATTCCCTGGATGTCCTGTTCCTCACAGAATCCTGGCTCCGTGAGGGCAAAGATGCCCTTCTACACCACTGTCTCCCTCCTGGATACTCTGCCCTCCATATGCCGCATCTTAATCGTAACAGTGGGGGCATGGCAGTTATTCATCCCTTCTGATAAGAGAGGTTACCCCCTCTCCCTGTTACCCTGAGTCCCTCCTCCTTCGTTTTGGCTCCTCGCCACTTGTCTACTTTCTTCTTCTCTACGCCCCCCCTTCACTTTGTCCCAACCTATGGGATACTTTCCTGCTTTCCCTCTCTGAGGTGTCCCTCTTATCCTCGCATCTCATTATCCTGGCTGACGTCAATACCCTCCCCTTCCTCTTATGATTAGAGCTTTGTATCCTTTTTTCTCTCTTTGTCTCCCTGTCTGTCACTTTCCTATCTGAACACTGGCATTCTTTTCTTTCTTTGTTTTCAACTATAGCCTGTTTTAATTGTACACCGCCCTGACGCTTGTGCCTGGGTGGTATATCAAGCACAAAAATAAAGATAAAGATAAAGGTGTGCATCCCCAGGGACCGGATTAGCTCTCCCTTAGCTCAGAGGAATCCCTTTTTTTTTTTAAAATTCCTCTGAGCCTGTCCCCTTCCCTCCTGTTCCTGCTCCTGGCCTTCCTTCCTTAGTTTTTTTCATCTGCCTTTCAGGACAGATGGACATCCAGCACTCTCTCAAAAAAAAACCCAAGAAAGAAATTTTTAAAATAGAAGAATTACCTGTAGTCATGGAAGGAAGGACATCTAAAAAATGCCTCTGCTGCAACAAGAACCTCAGCCATCAGGATCACTGCCAGCCATGTCTCCACCACGTGCAGCCCTGCACCAGAGAGCGCACAGACACTGAGGAAGAAAGCCACAAGGAAGATCGGAGGAGGAAGGAAAATGGGCAAAAACAGCATTCACAATTATTGCCTTTGATAATTCAGCATTCCTCTGCCTCAGGACCTGGAAGTCCGCTTCCCCTTTCTCTCTCTGGAATTCACCCTTCCTGTGGAGCTTCTGCACGTAAATATCTCCTCCTTCTAGCGGTGCATGAACTCCTCGCCTCCTCTGGACAAACAAAACTCTCCTGTGCCTCCAGCCATGCACTGACTGGACAGCAACAAGGGCTCCGAATGCCGGTGCCATGCTTCTCTCAGGCGCTGGCGTCACAGTTCCTTCCCCCGCCATCGCCGGCATGACTCCGCTGCCGTGGGAAAGCACCATAGCAGGAGATATTCCTGCAGATCCTCCTCCTCTCCAGCAGGGGCTCCCCACAAGTGCAGTGCAGGAGAACTTCCAGATGTGGATCCTCCACTTCAAAGTGCAGCCACAGCTACAGCCAGGGCCTGAGGCCAAAAGGGGTGCAGAGTGTCAGGGAGTGCCCTCTACCCTGCCAACCACCAGCAGCACAGCAAGGGACCATGATGGAACTCTGGGCCAAGTTCCTAGCCCAGCAGCTCCCCATAACGTCTCTGCAGACCCTAGCCCAGCAACCTCTGAGAACGCAACTGCAGCATTCAGCTATGACAGACAATCTCACCCATAGCGCCACGGCAGATGACTTCACCCATGGCGCCACTCTGACTGCACCACCACAAGAGGAAGGTGAGACCCAGACTCAGAGGAGTCCTTCTGGAGCTCAGGGGATGAGGGCAGCACCCGATCAATGCAACGCGCCATGGAAAACACACCACCCACCATGACGCTTGCCCCTCCCCCTATGGACCTTACATACCCAAAGTTTCTACAGAAACTCTCCATGAACCTTGGTCTATCACTCACTGGCACCACTGACCCAAGAAATGAAGTCCTGGGGATTCTGAAATACCTCGATTCACTCAAAACCCTCATGGTCCTACCAATCCACCAGGTACTTTTGGACTGTAGGGACAAGGCATGACAGGCACCCTTCGCCACTCCCACGGTCACCAAGAGACTAGAACTCAAGTATCACATCCAGCCTGCACCTGATTTCAAAGTGACTCAACTCCCACACCAATCCATTGTGGTGGAATCCGCCTTGAAAAGATCCAAGATCTCACACCAAAAAATAAATACACCTCCAGGTTCATCAAGAAAGTTTTCTTGGGTGCCATGCTGAATGCAAGGATTGCCTCTCACCAGTTTCAAATCTTTGCGTACCTCGACCACCTACTAAAGTGAGTCAAGAACACAGTTACGCCTCTCCCCCAGGAGACAAAGGAACCCTTGGCCCCCTTACTGTTCAACATGGCGGACTTCAGCAAACATCTGACCAGGGCAATCTTCGATGCTTTCGAGTCCACAGCCCTCACTGTGGGCATGGCCATCACTGCTCATCGCAAGGCATGGTTCAATGCTTCCAGTCTGAGGGATGACATCCACAACCACATAGCCAATGCGCCCTGCCCTGGGGACAACCTATTAGGAAGTAAAGTGAAGAAAACAGTGGAGGGCATCAAAGACGAATGCACAACCATACAAACCCTGGCAAACGACAGTCTGCACCATCAGAACCAGAGGCCCTCAAAACTCTATGGCAGCCAAAAGTCTAATCACTCGTGCAAGTACAACAATTCCTACAGCTGCAATCATGCAGGCTACCAGAATCCCCAATGCTACAAGAACAACTATCAGCACAAGTCTCGCCCACGTGAGAGGAAACCACAAAAGGCCCAAACCCCATCCTCAACTGGAAACAACCAGGGGTTTTGACTATCACTCTCCACTGGATACCCCTGTGGGGGGCCACCTGTCTCTCTTCTGAGAGGCATGACCAGACATTTCAACCGATCGCTGGGCCATCAACATAATCTTCAAGGGCCTCCACATCCGCTTCAGAGAACCCTCTTCCCCCAGACCCCCCCCTCTTCCCACCTCAAGGCGTCAGCAGGGACTACTTCACACCTCCTCGAAGAAATGCTGAAACTCCTGCAAATAGGAGCCATAGAACCAGTGCCAGACTCAGAACACAAACAAGGCTTCTATTCACGCTACTTCCTCATTCTCAAGAAATCAGGGGACTGGTATCCTGTTCTCAACCTCAGACAACTCAACAAGTACATCTTTAAAGAAAAATTCTGCATGTACTCTCTTGGCACCATCCTGCCCCTGATAATGGGAAATGACTGGATCGCCTCACTTGACCTCCAGGATGCATATACTCACATTACCCTGCATCCTTCCCAGAAGAAGTATCTATGCTTCAGAGTGGACAACACTACCAATACAAGGCCCTGCCTTTTGGCCTATCTTCAGCTCCAAGAGTCTTCACAAAGTGTGTCGCGGTTGCGGCAGCCCAAATGCACAAGGTGGGTATACGTGTCTTCTCTTATCTTGACAACTGGCTGATCACTGTTAAATCTCAGGAAGCAGCACAGGAAGCTGTATAAACCACAGCCTCCTTACTCCAGACCCTGGGCTTCCTTACCAACCATGCATGCAAAATAAATCACTCATGCAATCTGCTCAAGTGTTGGAGTTCATAGGAGCCCTCATCAACACAATACAAGAAAAAGCATACCTCCCAGCATGTAGAGTGGACAAGATCGTCATGCTGGTCGGTCAAAATCACCTCATCATAACAGACGTTGGCTCAGACCTTCCTCTGGAGCTCCTAGGTCATCTAGCTGCAGCAGTGCATGTCATCCAAATGCCACACTGCACATGCGCCAGCTCCAGTGGCACCTCTGGAGGGCTTGGGACCTGCACAGACAGTTCCTATCCACCAAGATCAGAATCGACCATCACACCCGCAAGTCCTTCAGCTGGTGGATAACACTTGAAAACCTACAGGGTGGAAAACTGCTCAGGCCACCCCAAATGCAGCTCACCTTGAACACGGACGCATCAAAATGTGGATGATAGGCACACCTACTCGACTGCTGCATGAATGGGAAATGGTCCCCAGCTGAGATGCACCTACACATCAACCTTCTCGAGCTATAGGCCATAAGGAATGCCCTAAGAGCTTTTCACCCCTGGACCCAGAAGAAGGCCACTCTGGTACAGACAACCAGGTAGCAATATTCTACATCAACAAACAAGGCGGCACAGACTCCCGCGCACTAAGCAGGGAGGCCCACCTGATCTGGGCCACTGCCAACTCCCTGAGGTCCCACCTGCAAGTGAAATGCCTGCCAGGATACAACAACTTCCTAGTGGACTCCCTGAGATGGCAGCTTGCCCCATACGAGTGGTCGCTCAAATACTGTGTTGCCTCCAGTTTCTTCCGGAGGTGGGGAACACCAAAAATCAACCTTTTCGCCTGCGAGGACAATGCAAAGTTCAGCCACTTCTGCTCCATAAATCCCTCCACCTGCAGCATTGCGGCAGATCTATTCTTTATCAGCTGGGGTTCTCAGATGTGCTATGCCTACCATCCAACCCCCCTCATCTCCAGATTGCTCCAGAAGATGGCACATGATGGGGCTAACATCATCTTCATCGCACTGTTCTGGCCGAGACAGCCCTGGTTCTCATACCTCCAGCAGCTATCCAGCCAGCCACACCACCACCTACCCATTTGTCTAGGCCTCAGCACACAGGACAGCGGTCAGACACTACATCCCGACCGTTCTCCGAAATGCTTCCTGTTCCACACACAGGACCAAAAAGGCAGGCAGAGCTCCGGAGTCTCAAGGCGTGGATGAGACAATGGTGCAGAGATGAGGGTTTTGGATTTGTTAGGAACTGGGGAACATTCTGGGGAAAGGAGGGGCTCATCCGAAGGGATGGGCTTCACCTTAACCGGGATGGAACCAGGCTGCTGGCATTAACCTTTAAAAAGGAGATAGAGCAGCTTTTAAACTAGATATTAGGAGAAAGCCGACAGTCGCCCAAGAGCAGATGGTTCGGAAGAATGTATCTTTGAAGGATACTACCAAAAGCAGAGAGGTTCCACAAAAGAGTAAACTAGCCCAAATGCCCTCAAGTATGGAGCAGACAGAGCTTAAAGATCCCAAATTACCCATGTCTAACAATAGCCAAATTAATATGAATAAAATACATTCTCTAAAATGCTTGTATGCAAATGCTAGAAGTCTAAAAAATAAGATGGGAGAGTTAGAATATATAGCACTAAATGAAAGGTTAGATATGATTGGAATATCAGAGACATGGTGGAAGGAGGACAACCAGTGGGACACTGTGATACCTGCGTACAAACTATATCGTAATGATAGAGCTGATCAAATTGGTGGAGGAGTTGCTCTCTATGTCAGAGAGGGCATTGAGTCAGAAAGGATTAAAGTTTTGCAGGAAACAAAATCTGCTGTAGAATCCATATGGATTGAAATTCTATGTAAAAGGGGGAAGGCGATGGCAGTGGGGGTGTACTATCGACCGCCTGGCCAGAATGACCAAATGGATGATGAAATGTTCAAAGAAATCAAGGAAGCTAACAAAAGTTACAGCCAGTAATAATAATGGGTGATTTCAACTACCCCGGTATCGACTGGGTCAGTGTCACGTCAGGACATGCTAGGGAGATAAAGTTCCTAGATGAAATAAATGACTGCTTCTTGGAGCAGCTGGTTCATGAACCGACCAGAGGGGAAGCCATATTAGACCTAGTCCTTAGTGGAACACCAGATCTAGTGCAAGAAATAAGGTTGTTGGGGCCACTTGGCAATAGTGATCATAGCATGATTGCCTTTGATTTAATTAGTGGAGGAGGGATAGTAAGGAAATCCACAGTACTACCTTTTAACTTTCGAAAGGGAGACTATGATAAAATGAGGAAAACAGTTAAGAAAAAACTAAAAGGAGCAGTTGCAAAGTTTAAAGACGTACATCAGGCTTGGCTGTTGTTGAAAAATACTATCTTGGAAGCCCAGACCAGCTGTATTCCACGCTTTAAGAAAAGTGGAAGGAAGTCCAAAAAACTGCCAGCATAGCTTAAAGGTGAGGTCAGAGAGGCTGTTGTTGCCAAAAAAGCATCTTTCAGGAAATGGAAAAAAGAGCCAAACGACGAAACCTGAAAACAGCACAAGCACTGGCAAGTCAAATGCAAGGCATTGATAAGGCAGGCAAAGGGAGAATTTGAGAAGAAGCTTGCTGCGGAAGCAAAAACGCGAAGTAAAGACCTTTTCAAGTACATTCGTAGCAAAAAACCTGTGAGAGAGTCAGTTGGTCCATTAGATGATAAAGGGATTAAAGGAGCACTAAGAGGCGACAAGGCGATAGCGGAGAGACTGAATGAATTCTTTGCTTCGGTCTTTACTGAGGAAGATGTAGGGATGTTAACCATGACTGAAGTGGTATTTAAAGGTGCGGAAGAATTGAAGGAAATATCGATACATCGGGAAGATGTCTTACAACTATTAGATAAACTGAAGAGTAGCAAATCACCTCGGCCGGATGGTATACATCCAAGGGTGTTGAAAGAACTGAAATATGAGATTGCAGACCTGCTATTAGTAATCTGTGAACTATCATTAAAATCATCTCTTATACCTGAAGATTGGAGGATCGCCAATGTAACACCAATTTTTAAAAAGGGTTCCAGGGGTGATCCGGGAAACTACAGACCGGTGAGCCTGACGTCAGTACTGGGAAAAATGGTAGAAACCATCATAAAGAATAAAATTACTCAGCATGTAGATAGTCATGACCTAATGGGAGACAGCCAACATGGCTTTAGACAAGGAAGATCTTGTCTTACTAATCTGTTATGTTTTTTTGAAAGAGTGAATAATCAGGTGGTCAAAGGTGAGTCGGTTGATATTGTGTATCTGGACTTTCAGAAAGCCTTTGACAAGAGTCATGGGATAGGAAGCAGTGTACTATTGTGGATCAGGAACTGGTTAAAAGATAGAAAGCAGAGGGTAGGGCTAAATGGCCAATTTTCCCAATGGAGAAAGGTGAATAGTGGTGTACCCCAGGGATCTGTGCTGGGTCCGCTGCTTTTTGACATTTTCATAAATGACCTGGAAAGTGGAATAACAAGTGAGGTTATCAAATTTGCAGATGACACAAAACTATTTAAAGTTGTTAAAACCCAAGAGGATTGTGGAAAATTGCAAGAGGATCTTGATAAATTGGAAGACTGGGCATCAAAATGGCAGATGAAATTTAATGTGGACAAGTGCAAGGTTATGCACCTAGGGAAGAACAACCCAAACTATGGTTACACGATGCAAGGTTCCACATTAGGAACTACCACCCAGGAAAAAAATTTAGGCGTCATTGTGGATACCATGTTAAAACCCTCGGCCCAGTGTGCAGCAGCGGCCAAGAGAGCAAATAGAATGCTAGGTATGATAAGGATAGGAATGGAAAATAAAACAAAAGATATTATAATGCCTCTATATCGTTCCATGGTGAGACCGCACCTTGAATATTGTGTACAATTCTGGTCGCCGTATCTTAAAAAGGATATAGCGATTTTAGAAAAGGTTCAGAGAAGAGCCACCAAAATGGTAAAGGGGATGGAAGGATACTCCTATGAAGTAAGGCTAAAAAGGTTAGGGCTCTTTAACCTGGAAAGAGATGGCTGAGGGGAGATATGATAGAAGTGTATAAATTAATGAACGGAGTGGAACGGGTAAACGTAGATCGATTGTTTACCTTATCAGAATATAGAAAGACTAGGGGACATACAATGAAGCTACAGGGTAAACTATTTAAGACTAATAAAAGAAAATATTTTTTCACTCAATGTGTAATCAAACTCTGGAATTTGTTACCGGAGGATGTAGTAAAGGCTGTTAGTGTAGCTGGGTTTAAAAAAGGTTTGGACAAGTTCCTGGAGGAAAGGTCCATAAACCATTATTAAGAAGGGACCCAGGATATCAATGCTTGAACTAATACAAGCATTGTGGAACATGTGTCCCTTTGGGAAACTGCTAGGTACATATGACCTAGGTTGGCCACTGTTGGAAACAGAATACTGGGCTTGATGGACCTTGGTCTGACCCAGTATGGGATATCTTATGTTCTTATGACCTCAAAACCTTGTTGTGACTGCATGGCTGTTGAATGGTCGACCTTGAGACTTTTCCACCTCTTCCAGGACATTCTTCTGGCGGCCAAACCCCAAACCACACAGCAGTCCTATGTGACAAAATGGGACAGGTTCCGCAAATGGTGCAATAATGAAAAGCTGAACCCCTTTGACTGCCCCATACCTGCACTACTACAGTACCTGCTCATGCTCTCAAACATCAGACTAAAGCCCTCAACCATCAGGACCCAACTGAGTGCTATATCAGGTTATTATGACAGGTTGGAGGAAAAATTCATATCAGCCCAACCTCTAGGCTCACAATTCATGAGGGGCCTCAACCTCCTTTACCCCCCAGTCAAACCCCTGGCCCCGGTTTGGGACCTCCACATAGTCCTAAACCAGCTTATGGAGCACAACTTCGAACCACTGGAACAGGCTCATCAAAAATTTCTCATGCGGAAGACCATTTTCCTCATGGCAATTACCTCAGCATGCTGTATTAGTGAACTACAAGCCCTCATTGTTTACCTCCCATATACGCAGATACATCACGACCGGGCCATTCTCAGGACCTACCCGAAATTCATCCCCAAGGTCGCATCATCCTTCCAAATCAACTAAGCCATCATCCTTCCCAGCTTCTACCCTGAAATGCATAGATCACAGGAGGAACACTGTCTGCACACCCCGGACTGTACTCGCGTCCTGAAGACCTACATTGACAGAACCGGGTCCGGAAGGAAGGCATCTCAGCTCTTCTTCTCCTTCGACCCAAACAGCTCGGGCCGCCCAGTGACCAAACAGACCATATCCAGATGACTGGTGCACTGCATCGCCTACTGCTATGTGAAGACTGACCTGCCCCAAGAGGGTAGGGCACACGCCCTTCACTACGGGCAATGGCTGCCTCGCTGGCCAACCTGCACATGGCAACTCCCACTGACATTTGCAATGCTGCCACGTAGTTATCGATCCACACCTTCGCAAAGCACTACTGCCTTGACCGCACAATGGACACAGACACCGCATGCTTTGGCAGGGCAGTACTGCAAGTGGCCATGGCGGCACCACCTGGCAACTCAGCAAACCCACAGCCTGTAGACACACTTACCTAAGATCGAAATGTTTTCTGTACTGCCTTAGGACTGAAAATATTCAAAACTGCACTATTTTGCACACTGCCTTTTAGCTGCTCAGACCATTTGCACTGTTTTGTTTTGCACACTGCCTCATAGTTCCGCAGACTGCTTGCACTGTCTCATCACTACTCTGTCATGCACTGTTTTATTGTGTTGCACTGATGGTTGCACATGTTACACTGTTTTATTTTATCCTGACTTTATTGCAGTGCCCTGTCCTGTGCCTGCCAATAATGTTTTCCCCTATTTTCAGACCTCACGGACTATGGGCTCTGTTCACCTATTCTCTTACTAGCCTCATTCTACCACAGCACTGGGGCCATCAGAGGGGTAAAGGGGCCCTAGAGGCCTTTTTTTGTCCTCCTCCCCCCCTCACACTCCAGCTTGGGAGTCACCTACCCGTGGCTGACTCATACTGCTTGTCCAAGGAGAAAGTAAGGATACTTACCATAACGGGGGTTCTCCGTGGACAGCAGGATGAGTCAGCCACGCCATCCCACCCACCTTCCCATTCAAGATGAGCCTCCAGGCTAGGGAAACACTGAGGAAGGAAGGCCAGGAGCAGAAACAGGAAGGGGAGGGAACAGGCTCAGAGGTAAAAAAAAGTGATTCCTCTGAGCTAAGGAAGAGCTTATCTGGTCTCTGGGGATGGCACACCTAAGCGTGGCTGACTCATCCTGCTGTCCATGGAGAACCCCCGTTACGGTACGTAACCTCACTTTCTACCTTGCTGCACCATACACTTGGAATAGATTTCCTAAGTCAATGCATTATGCTTCTCTAACTATATTCAAATCCAAGCCAAAACCCATCTTTTCAGGGCTGTCGGGTAAGGTTTGCCTCTTTGCAGATTATACCAAAATCTGCAATAGAGTATACACCCAGGAAGGAGTAGATAACATGAGGAGGGATCTAGCTAAGCTTGAAGAATGGTTGATAATTATAATTTGGCAGCTGAGATTTAATGCTAACAAAATGCAGGGTTATGTATTAGGGCTGCAATTATCCAAGAGAACAGTACAGTGTAGGGGGTGAAATACTTCTGTCCACAAAAGAAGAGCAGGACCTACTATAGGCAAGATGGTGTCTGACAATCTTAAAGTAGCTAAACAGGTAGAAAGGGTGATGGTGAAAGCTAGAAGGATGCTTTGGTGCATAGGGAGAGGAATGACCAGCAGAAAAAAAGGAGGTGATAGTGCCTCTGAATAAGTCTTTGATGTAACCTCATTTGGAGTATTGTGTGCAATTCTGGAGACCACACCTTCAAAAGGATATAAACAGGTTGGAGTCGGTGCAGAGGGTGGCTACTAAAATAGTTAGTGGTCTTCATTATAAAGCATATGAGGATAGACTTAAGGATCTCAATATGTATACATCAGAGGAAAGGCAAGATAAAGAAGATATGATAGAGACATTGAAATACCTCCATGGCATAAATGCACAGGAAGAGAACCTTTTTTGATTGAAGGCAAGCTCTACTATGAGGTGACATAGGATGAGGATGAAAGGGGATAGACTCAGGAGTAATATGCAGAAATATTTCTTTACAGAAAGAGAGGTAGAGGCGTGGAGTGGTCTCCCAGTGGAGTTGGTAGAGATGAGGTCAGTATCTGAATTCAAAAAAACATGGGATAATCACAGATTATCTCAAAAGGAAAAAAGGGGACAATTTTAGTAGTTGATATGGAAGGGCAGACTAGATAGGCCATGTGGTCTTTCTGCTGTCATGTTTCTATGTTTCTATATTTAAATGCCTTTCAAAAATTGGGTCCATAGAGTATAGTGCAGGCTGAAACATCAATCAGGGTTTTAACCCTTTTAGTACCAAATTTTTTTATTTCAGTTAAAAAATTCCAGAAAGCAGAACTTTGCTTAGGGATAGTAGAAAACAGATATGTTCACTTGCATTACACTGTAGTTAATAATTAGAAGAGTTGTTTATCATGATTCCATTTCGCACCAATGGGACTTAACGGAACTCAATATAAAGAATAAAAGTAAGGCAAGATATATAAAACTGAAAGTTCTTAACATTTTTATTCAAACTGCTGAAGTGTGATAATTGAGGAAGCAATTTCTTTCCTTTGTAATGCAAAGGAAAACATTGCATTTCATGCATTTCATCCTGACATGAACTTTGCAAACCCTGCACCTTTGTTTAGGGTCTGAATGAGATGGAAAGTGTCCTACACCGTCATTTCTGATGCTGGCGTTTGGATCAGACTCAACAGATGATTTCTGTTTTGGTGGTGCAGGGGAGTCATCAGGATCATTCTCTTCAGAAGAATCCAGCACATTTGACAGTCACCCTCTTTTTCTTTACACAGATGATGGCACCTTGTTTTCTTTGATCAGCGACTCACTAATGCTGATAACAAACTGAAGGAGTGAGAACACTGCTCACAGTGATGTCTATAAAGCAACCATCCATTCACAACTGCAAGATGAAGGCCTCAGTAAAATATTCTGCGGTACCATTTCTTACTGTGATGGTCAGTGCGATATAGGGGTATGTTACCTGCGTAAGGTTCCGCCGCAATGGTACAGATGTCCATATAAAGGCATGGGCGTTGCATGGTTACGGCAAGCCGTATCAGCTAACACGCATTACAAGGCACCTTACAAGGCACCTTGTAAGGTGCCTTATAAGGTGCCTTGTAAAGAGCCTTGTAAGTAAGGTGCTTTATAAGGTGCCTTGTTAGGTGCCTTATGAGGTGCTTTGTAAGGTGCCTTGTAAGTAAGGTGCCTTACAAGGTGCCTCATAAGGCGCTTTGTAAGGCGCCCAATAGGGCTCCTTAGGCTAAGTGTCATATTAGGCACCCCTGGACAAGGCACCTTAGAAGGCACCCTGGGTTATGGAATCATAGGTTAAGGTGGCCTAACAAGGTTATGGTGCCCTAGGTTAGTGTGCCCTAAGGGCTGCAAGGTGCTGCAGGATGACATGCATGACCTGTGAGGCATAGAAACAGATGTAGCCCTAACACTAGATAGAGCACCGAGGAAAGGCAATGAACAGGTGAGTGAAGGAGGGAGAGCTGGGAGCTGCTAAACCTGCCATATCTGCAGGCATCCCATGTGGCTACCAGTACTTTTGACAAAACATGGTGGGAACAACTGAACCACAGCACAGGGTGTTGGCAATTTAAAGTACTGGAAAGACAGTGGGTGGCAGACGATGGGAATACGTGTCACCCAGTGGAGGCGGAGGTAGCAGGATAGTTACAATGATGGGTGGATAGAGGAGTGGTGGTGCCATGCAAATCAGGCACAGGTGAGGCAAGCATGAAGAGGGTAGCAGTGCAGGACATGGAGTGACAGCCTGCACAGGCAGACAGGACTCTACACAACTGACAGACACAGATAGATGGACTGAAGGAATGTTGGTAACTGTGGCGAGGGTATTATGGGCTGTCAGCACAACTCTGCAAAAATATGACTGTTAAAGACATGCAAACTATTTGAGTAGGACAGGCATGAAAGGAGGGAACAATGAGGAACTGAACCCATGAGCACTTGCAGAAAGGCATTGTGCTAACCAGTAGGCTATAACTCTGTGGTGTATTGCATAGCAATGGCTGGGTACAGAAGGACTGCAGGTCACTGCACAAACTGTCTGCTCTGAGTGCCAGGATAGGGTAACCCCACCAGTACCCATGATGCAATGCACATGCGGAATAGCAGTCTACAGCTGATCACCAAATGGGGTCTGCACCTTTCCGGTACCTCAGCTTGGAAAGACGAACTGACAGTGTGTGATGTTGGCACAGAGTAGCTACAGACCATGCCATTGTGCAGGTTCTGTGTTCACCCTGAGGGATAGGATGGGTGCCCAGCACTAGTTCCGCAGTACAGGTGGTGCTAGAGATCGGTTCTGCTGTACATCCCCATCACTACTAGTGTGTGATGGGTGTTCCTTGCACTGTGTCTGACGGTAGTTTGGTGTCCATCTGTATTCTACTATCACATGTGGTCCTCTGGGATCAGACACCAGCCAGATTAGTGTGTACCCAGTGTTAGGGTCTGGCTGACATGGGCACCTGTTATCAGGGCAGAGCAGTTCCTAGACTGCATGAGGTTTGTGTAGCCTCTACAGGTCAAAGTGCCCACAATCACCCTTTTTGTAGGTAAGGGACCGGAGCCTGTGCCTCTGTGAAGCAACCTCTATCTTGCTGGTATAAGACAGCCCTCCAGGGTTGGTGGGCCAGAGCCATACTTGTGACTATGGCAGTGGCTGATCAGCAGTAATGCTGGGGTTATGTCAGGAAAACCCCAACTGCCTCACACCACTGTCTGCCATTCACCAGCAGATGGCACAGTCAGACCACACCTGAAGCACCCTACAAGGCATTCCCACCATGCACAGTCTAACTGTAGACAATCCACTAGCCAGTCCATAGTGTATGCTTACAGAAGAACTAGGTGCGCCAAGCAGGCATCTCAGTGATTTGGCCCAGATCTGGAAGCACACAAATATTACTGAAGGCATATAATATAGAGTGCTAGGTGGTAACCTAGACATGCCATGGTCACTGCTCGGTCAGAGTGAGTGCCCTCCCAGCATGCCATGCTGTGGCCACCCTGTCCATACAGGTGGTGGTCGGGTACTACAGTGTCCCAGCCATTCCCCCACACCCTATGAAGATGCATCCTGGCCAATCTACCCTGTCCGGGCCATACCCATGATACCTTTCTCCTCGTTATGCACATATTCAGGCTAATGCTTGTAACAGTGGGACTTTGTGTGCCCAGTGAGGTGTGGGCAGCCACAGAACAATGGATAGACATACACACACACACACAAACACACACTCTCTCCTATTGCAGCATTGTGCAAAGATAGAGGTAGTTGGCAACCCTGCCTGCCACACTGGTCCTGATCACAGTGCCGACAATGATAAACTGTGCAGGAGTTAGTAGTAGTGCTCTGGTGGTAACTGCAGCTCCATGCTGGGGCCAACAGCCTGACATGCTGACATGACCATATGCTGTCAGTGCTGGTAGTGCGCAGTCCCAGGCCATCTGCTGTGTGGCTAGGCGGTTGCCTAGGGAGCAGGATCTTGGGTGGGGAGGCATACATGGGCATCCTCACATCCGCCCCATCACCGCCTACCAATATTATGTCCCTTCCACTTGGGGGAGGGTTGGCTGGGTGGATATCAGGTCAGTGCCCTAGCAACTGTTAGCTAGAGTGGACCTGGTAGATGTAGGTGGATTGTGTTTGGCCTTGGTCAGCTGTTGTCTTGCTGATGTCCGGTTTCTATTTTCCTATGTGCCACCTAGGCGACTGCCTAGCCCACCCTGTACCCCAGCTGCCCCACTACATGTCGCGCTTGCTACCCCCTATGCCTCATTTGCACCATCACCATAGTGGCCTTTCATACTTCGGCACATGCTGTTGCTGCAAATGGAGCACTACTATAACTTTTCTTGGGCTCCCTGCCTATGCTGTTCATTGCTGACACTTAAATGGTTTCTCTCACTTGCAAATGTGTGTTAACACCAGGTTTTCAGTCACGGTAAGATTCAGCCCTTCAGTTCCCCGTGTTAGTGTGGAAGGAGCCTCTCTCCGCCCACTCCCCGCCCATTGACCCGTTCACTCCGCCCTCTCTCCACCCTCTGCGGGACTTACCATGGCCGGGAACGCTAACACGCGTTATGTTACGTTAACGCGCGTTAGGTAACGTTAACGCGCGTTAGGTAACGTTAACGCGCGTTAGGTAACGTTAACGCGCATTAACTACACACATTAACGTTACCTAACGTGCATTAACGTAGCATCTGCTACGTTAATGCGGTTTAGTAAACATACCCCATAGAGTCATAAGCATATCAAAGAGATCTACACCTTCTATATCCTGACTGTAGTCTCGAACAGCAGTTGGGCAGGGCACATCAACATAGGCATGCAGTTTCTTGCCCCAGTGCTTGATCATAGAAATTGGATCAACTGATCTCAGTGTTGATGAAAGCTGAACAGCTGAATTATCATACCAATGAACTACAGACAAACCAGAGTTTGCATCAACCATAAAATCTAATCCTGTTGCACCGTATTGTCCCAGTAGACAGGATGCTCTGTTCCTTTAGCACAGAGCTACTCAATTCCGGTCCTGGAGGTCTGCAACCCTGCAGGTTTTCGGGATATCCCTAATGATATGCATGAGATATATATGCATTAGAGATAGCCTGCCAACCTGACTGGTTTGTGGCCCTCCAGGGCTGGATTTGGAGACTCCTGCCTTACACCTCTGTCATTTAAGATTGTGAGTGGGCAAGGTACAGATGTTCTAGACATCAAAAGGGTAGATAGAATGTGTCACATTCCTCCTAGATTCTCAACACCACCAAAAAGTTGTCTAATAGACAATATTTTGGTGGTGGTGAGAAGCAAGGAGGAATGTGACAAATTCTAACCTTTTTGATGTCTTGGAGATCTGCACCTTGCCCACTTACAATCTTAAATGACAGAGGTGTAAGGCAGGGGTCTCCAAATCCAGCCCTGGAGGGCCAAAAACCAGTCAGGTTGTCAGGCTATCTCTAATGCATATATATCTCATGCATATCATTAGGGATATCCCAAAAACCTGCAGGGTTGCGGACCTCCAGGACTGGAATTGAGTAGCTCTGCTTTAGCATCAGCTGAAGCTCCAGAAAAGTGAAGTAGTTATCAAAGTACAGTTTGAAATTCTAAGGGGTATGTTTACTAAACTGCGGTAATCGTACATAACGCACGTTAACCGTAGTTAACGATCGCAAACTCCCGCGGAGTGGTAAAACACCGCAGAAGGTGGAGGGAGGGCGGAGAGAAGGGGTCAATGAGCGGAGAGTGGGCGGGGAGAGGCTCCCTTCACACTAACGCGCTGATCTGAAGAGCTCAATTCCAACGCGAATGAAAACCTGCCGTTAAATGCACATTACAGGGGAGAGAAACCAATTCAGTGTCTGCAATGTACAGCCCAGGCAGGGAAACCCAAAAAAAGTGATAAGTGTGATACATGTGCACAGAACAAAAGGGCACATAAACACTGAAAATGACCTCAACAAACTGGAAAAAAACCATAACCAAGCTGGCCAATAGTGGTATCAATGAGAAACATCAACCCCTCCCCCCCCCCCCGAGTAAGCTCCATAGAACAGATATAAATCGTGGAAGGGTCTATACTCCGTCCCCATACAAGGTGAATGAGCCCACAGTGAAATAGCGCTGCTCAGGGTTTTCCCCACCATTGAACAGGGTTCCTATGGTGTGCACATGTCCCGCAACATAAGGGCGGGCATGTCGGAACGGCAACTGGACAGATGCCGGAGAAGGGGATACAGAGGGCCGCAGGCGGCACATGCTGTGGTGCAGCTGGGCCACAGTGTGGACTAGGGCGATGCCTAGGTGGCCCATACGAATGCTGAAGCAGCAGAGTAGCCAGACAGCAACTGCTGAAGGCCCAACATGGGCATGACTGTGTTTCCCACAGTGTCACAGGGGATAGTACCCAGAGGCTACCCCCAAGGGCACGGAACATTGGCAGGTGGTGCTGGGGGGAAGCGTGGACACCTATGCAGGCACCCCTACCCCAGAACCCACACCATAGGCAGCCGCCTACCTGCACACTGGATGGCCTGAGACTGCACACCACCAGCACCACCAGCAGAAGGGCATGTCAGCATGGTGACTGAGGGATACTGGTGGTGGAGGGGGCAGTGGCAGCGGCCCAGAGCAGACCGTGGCCTAGCCCTGTGTAGGTGGGTGCCGTGTACTGCAACAGATGGGCCCTGTCTGACGAACAGTCATGGTATCACCAAGGAATATGATGACTCTGTGACAACAAGGTGGTGCAGTGCAGAAAACCAGTGTATTCAGAAGCAGAGGGTCACAGGTTCAAGCCCCAGCTGTGGTTCCTGCCAACCCAGTCCCCATATTTTACCCACTACTAAAACGTGCTAATACAGACAGCACCTGTATTGCAGATGACGTAAACATGCCCAAGACACCTACATTTTACCCTACAGAGCACAGACACCATAAACATGCACATTACCTAGAGCAGAGCCTCCCAAATGCAGTCCTGGAGGGCCAAACACTATTCCGATTCCATGCTGCCTCTGATAAAGATGCCTGTGCTGCATTTCTATGTGTCACCCCCATGGTATGCAGATGTATCTCATGCATATTCATGAGGGACAGCATAAAAACCCAAACAGTGTTTGGCACTGCAGGACTGTAGTTGGGAACCTCTGCTGTAAAGCAGCAGCCAACAGGGGCAGACACACCCGCACCCACAGGCCCCATTATCCAAAGCCTCCTGGAGAGGCAGGACTTTGGGCTCTGCGTGCATCTCCCAATACTAGCACTTGCATACCTTAGTAATGCCACCCTAAACCAGGGAATATGGTACACATCTATCAAAACGTTGCTATGAGTACTGGCAGATAGCAATTCCTAGGTTAAGTACACTTTTCTGAGTGAGATGCATCATAGCAACCTTTCTGATGTCTGTGGAGTGTGCTACAGGTCTTGTGTCTGACAGTGTTTACAAACCTGGGGAGTGACTCCTACAGTATTGCGTACCATATCCATGCCTGCACTGTGCTTAGGACTGGTGTGGTAGCCTGGGCTGCCCAACACCTCTATAGTTGCACAATGCTGGCATAGGTGTGGGGAGTGTGTGTCTGTCTATCCAGTGTGTGGTGGCTGCCAACACCCTCCACAGCCCACACTGCTAGCACTGTTGCCAGTATTGGCCTGCCAATGTGCATAATGAGGAGCAAGGTACCGTGGGAATAGCCTGGATAGGGTGGCCTGGCCTGGATGCATCTGCACATGGCATAGGGCAATGGCTCAGACATTGTAGTGCCTGACCACCACCTGCACAGACAGGGTGGCCATAGCATGTCCTGCTGGGAGGTCACTCTCACCCTGACTGAAGAGTGACCATGGCATGGCTAGGTTCCCCCATAGTGCTGTATAGCATTTTTTTAAGTGGTATTTATGGGTTTGTTTTTGGGGTCCAATCACTGACTTATCTGCTTGTTGTGTATGCTGACATTCCTGTTCTGGGTACATGCATCTCGTCCAGGACCATGCACTATGGACTAGCTGGCGGACTGTCTGCAGCTAGTATGTGTCTTGCTGGAACACCTTGCAGGGTGCAGCCGCTGGAGGCTTGCTGCTGGAGAATGTCAGATAATGGTGGGGGGAAGCTGAGCATTTCCAGGCCTGCCATCTGTCTGCTATTGTGTTATGGATGTGTACCGCTCTGTCTGTTCCCCAGCAGGACTGGGGTTGCTGGTCCCTTCTACTGCTGCCATTGCAGGGAGGTAGACTGTGGATCTATTGGTGGGTGATCCTGTTTCCCACCCTGAGCCCCAGAGGGTGGGTTGTGTGGTGGTACATAATCTGCCTATGGGTTCATACACCCCTCCTCCTCCACCTACAGCAGGTAACAATGGCACCAAACACAGGATATGCACTATTCTGGGTGCAGCATCACCCATAGGGACTAGACATGACCGAGACATACAGCAGGACACTGATGTATCCTAGGTTTTGTCTAACGGAACTACCTATCACACACTGATGGGGACCTGCAGCATGGCGCATTTCAGCCACGAAAGGTGCTGTGGACCTGGTGCTGGGCGCCCCACCTCAACCTCAGGGTGGGCACTGTACCCGCACAATGTGACTGTCTGTGGCTACTCTGTGGCAGTGCCACACACGGTCTGTTCCCCCTACAAGGCCGAGGTGCTGTGGGGATGCATACCCGATCTTGTGCCCATCTCTCCACTGCTGATTTGCATGTGCAGTGCATCATGGGTACAGGTGGGTTACCCCTATCCTGGTAACCACAGCAGACAGTTTGTGTGGTGACGTGCAGTCCTGCAGCCAGCCAGGGCTTTGTTCACATCCTTATAAGGTGTCCTATAAGGGACATTATAGGGTGCCTTGTCGGACAGTACACTTTATAATGTGCCCTATGGAGTGCGTTATGGGGTGCCTTATGCGGCACCTTAGATTATGCCACTGTGAGGGTGTGTTTGCTGGCAGCACTAATTAAAATACACGTCAAATGCCTCACCAATCGCTACTTAAATGTAAAGGGTGCCTTAGCCAGCCCTATACATTAGGCTCACTGGGGAATCAAACCCATGACGCCTGTACCATCAGTCATTGTTGTACCCATTGTGCTACAGCTCTGTTGCTGTGCTTGTATGCCTGCGCGCCTTCTTAAGATTAATGCTCGGTAATGTGCCCTGTAGCGCTCGTTTATTTATGGCGCCTTGTAACTCGCGTTCTCGGCGCGTTCTCGGAAATGATGTATCGCCCATGTCCTTATTTGGGGTTTCTGTCTCTACCGCGGCTCCTAACGCGAATCGCACTAACGCAGTTTAGTAAACATACCCCTAAGTGTTAGGCAGTGTCTCGCATAATTTCATAACAAAGTCTTCTGGTTGAAATCCACAGCTTTTCTGCACAACAGGAGCCTTGCCGTTATAGAAATGAAAGTCATATGTCACACCACTGACCCCGCATCTAGCAAATGCAGTACTTTGAAGCCCCATTTCTTAGGCTTCTTTGGAAGGTATTGCCTCGAGGTTTTTTTTCCTTTGTATGGTATCATCTGCTTATCAATGCTCTGCTTTTCTTCTGGTTCAACCTTTAGGCAAGCCTTTCGAATGAAATCCAGAAGAGGGCAAACTTTACAATATCTATCATACAAAGGGTCATTTCTGTCAGTGACGTTGAAGTGCAAAAACTTGTTGATGTCAGTAAAACGATTTTGACTCATAATGTCTGCAACAGGTGGAAAACAGAGTTCTTCTGGCCAGTAGCATTTATAACTGTGCATTGGAACCAGGCCCATCTTCCACAACATTCCACAGTATTGTTCGATTTATCTTTATCTTTATATCTTTATTAGCAGAGTTTGATAAACCGCCCATGCCAGAGCGTCAGGGGGGTGTACAATACAAATTAGATAGAGGCTACTGAAAAATAAAGTCAGAAAGGAACGCCATCAGTAGACAGGACAGGGATAGACAAGACAGAAAAAGATAGAGAACAGAGACAGGTCTGGAGAGAGAACATGGTGACAAGGGACAGGAAGGGGGAAGGGGGCAGAGGAGCAAATGAAAATATGAGGGGAAAATATTATGAAAGGTGGGGGGCACGGCTGGGGGAGGTGGCACCATAGGTGGAAGAGGGGAGATCGAAGGCCTGGCAGAAAAGATGAGTTTTAAGGAGAACTTTGAAGCAGGGGAGGGATAGTTCAGTGCAAAGCGATTGTGGGAGCGAATTCCATAAAGTGGGACCTAGAAAGAAAAATGCAGAGTGACGGGTGAGTTCAAGGTGGGCCTGAGATGGTGAGGGGAGGAAGAGGTGATTACCGTGAACAGAGTGAAGAAGACGTGGGGAAGGTTGAAGGTGGAAAATATCAGCCAAATACTGAGGGGTGCTGACATGGAGAGCCCTATGTGCAATGATGAGCAATTTATAAATGAATCTGACCTTAACCGGAAGCCAGTGGAGGGTGAAAAGGCAGGGAGTGATGTGAGAGCGAGCGGGGGAACAAGTGATGAGATGAGCAGCTGCATTTTGGACTATTTGGAGACGACAAAGCTGATAAGGCAGGGGTGGGGAACCCTGGTCCTGGAAAGCTGCAGACCAGTCAGGTTTTCGGGATATCTCTAATGAATATGCATGAGATATATATGCATTAGAGATATCCTGCCAACCTGACTGGTTTGTGGCCCTCCAGGTCTGGATTTGGAGACTCCTGCCTTACACCTCTGTCATTTAAGATTGTGAGTGGGCAAGGTGCAGATGTCCTAGACATTGACATCTATTAGACAACTTTTTGGTGGTGGTGAGAATCGAGGAGGAATGTGACACATTCTATATACCCTTTCGATGTCTAGGACATCTGCACCTTGCCCACTCACAATCTTAAATGACAGAGGTGTAAGGCAGGGGTCTCCAAATCCAGCCCTGGAGGGCCACAAACCAGTCAGGTTGGCAGGATATCTCTAATGCATATATATCTCATGCATATTCATTAGGGATATCCCGAAAACCTGACTGGTCTGCGGCTCTCCAGGACCAGGGTTCCCCACCCCTGTGATAAGGGAAGGCCTGCAAAGATGGCTTTGCAGTAATCTAAACGTGTGATTTCTACTGTTGTTGTTCTAAATGAGGACACACACTGAACTGCAAGTAAATTGGTCTGAATCACAATGTGCTCAATAAGTTCAGTGGAAAAAAATCTGTGAAATTATTTTATTGGAGGCTCTTCCTCCTCGGGTGGATCAGAAAGATTTCCCGACCAGATAGGATCGGAGGTGACTTTTGGCTTTATTCTCCACCATCGAAACATTACTGCATCTTTTGATTTTGATTTCTTTTTGAATAATCTGTTCAATGGAACATTATCCTCATCATCATCTACACCAGCAACATCAGGATCTTTCTGCTTTGCATGATCCCTAACTGTAGATAATGGAAGATCATCTTCTGATTCGTTCAGTACATCATCACTCAACTCATCCATATTATTTTATATCTCTGGATCCTCTACATCACACTCAGGTTCAGAAATGTCAGCATCTGGTTACAGGACAAGCTGAGATTTCATTTTTCCTCTTCTATTTTGTCTGCGATGCATATCACAATCCATCATTTTGCCTGCATCAAACATTCAACAAATTTCAGAATATAACTGAATTACTACTAGATTACTACTTAATTAGCAGATAACATATAAATTTCAAATTTAAATCTTAATAACTGCTATGTGGTAAAATTCACTAAGGTGTATGTTTACTAAACATCGATAACGTAGCAGTGGCTACGTTATCGCGCGAAATGTAATGTTATCACGCGATAAAGTAACATTATCGTGCGATAACGTCTCCAGTGGCGTTGTCACACAGAGGGTGGAGAGAGGGCGGAGAGAAGGGGTCAATGGGTGGGGAGTGGGCGGGGAGAGAACCCTGCTACACTAACGCCGAGATCTTAAGGCCCGAACATTACCACGAGTGAAAACCTGGCGTTAGATGCACATTTGCAGGAGAGAGAAACCATTTCAGTCAGCAATGTACAGCAAAGGCAGGGAGACCAAGAAAAGTGATAGTAGTGATACGTGTGCAGCAACAGCATAGTGCCCAAGTATGAAAGGGCACTATGGTGATGCTGTAAATGGGGTACAGGGGGTTGCAGGTGGGACATGCAGTGGGGCACAGGGTGGACAAGGCAGATGCCTAGGTGGCACATAGGAAGGCAGAAACTGAAAATCAGCAAGACAGCAACTGACCAAGGTCAAACATGACCAGTGTGTGTCCCACAGTTTCCCAAGGGACAGTACCCAGCAGGTACCCCAAAGGGCACATAACATTGGCAGGCAGTGCCGGGGGAAGCATGGATGTTTATGTAGGCACCACTACCCCAGACCCCACACCATAGGCAGCCGCCTACCAGCACACTGTATGGCCTGGGACTGCGTACCACCAGCACCACTGGCATAAGGGCATGTCAGCATGGTGGTAGAGGGTTGCTGGTGGTGGAGGGGCAGTGGCATCTGCCCACAGCAGACCAAGGCCAAGCCCTATTTAGGTGGTTGGTGTGCAGTGCAACAGACAAGGTCTGTCTGAAGAACAGTCATGGTATCCCCAGGGAATGACCTGCCTCTGTAGCAACAGTTTGGTGCAGTACACACAGCCAGTGTGTTCAGGGGCAGAAGGTCACAGGTTTAAGTCTCAGCTGTGGCTCCTGCTGACCATGTCCCTGTATTTTACCCTACAGAGCACTTACAACATAAACATGTGCATAGAGCATCGGCCAACAGGGGCACAAACACCCACACCCAGAGGCTCCACTATCCAAAGCCTCATGGAGAGTCAGATTTTTGGGCCCCGGTGTGGAGCAGCAGTTACCACTACTAGCACCTGCATACCTTAGCACCATCATAAACATGGAAACACACTCCACATATATCAAAAAGTTCCTATGATTGATTTAAGATAACAAATCCTAAATTAAACACAATTTGTTAACAGAGATTCATCATAGCAACCTTTCTGATATATGTGGAGTGTGTTTCCTTTTTTTCTGACAGTGTTTACCACCCCGGAGAGTGACCCTAACAGTATTGAATACCTTAGCAATGCCTGTACTGTGCTCAGGACTGGTGTGGCGGGCAGGGCTGCCAACCACCTCTATCTTTGCACAATGCTGAAATAGGTGTGGGAGTGTGTGTATGTCTATCCAGTGTTTTGTGGCTGCCTACACCTTACTGAGCCCACAATGCTTACACTGTTTCCAGTGTTAGCCTGCCAATGTGCATAATGAGGAGCAAGGTATTGTGGTTATGGCCCGGACAGGGCGGTCTGGGCAGGATGCATCTTCACAGGGCATAGGGCAATGGCTGGGACTTTGTAGTGCCCGACCACCACCTGCACGGACAGGGTGGCCACATCATGTCATGCTGGGAGGTCAGTCTCACCCAGACTGAGCAGTGACCATGGCATGTCTAGGTTCCCACATAGTGCTATACCCTATTTCTATCATGTGGTGTCTGTGAGTTCTCTTTTGTGGGTCCCAATTAGTGACATACCTGCTTGGTGTTTGTGCTTACATCCCCTTCTGGGTGCACACAGTGGATCAGAGGGGGTGAAAAACAGATATCCTAAAGAACCTGCTTTCCTCTCAACAGTTGCATGCTACTGCAGTAGATTTATATTTTATCTGCCATCAGGTCAAAAGTAATTCCCTTATGAGTATTGTTATATAGCAATCAAATGATCTCTACCCTTCCACTGAGAACTAGATCCAAATGATTTCCTTCTTTTATCATTTCCATGAGCTGCTTCATAAAACAGGCCTTTATAACATCTAGAAACTTTGCCTCCCTACCATGTCCCAAAGTAACATTTACAAAATGAATATTAGGGTATTTTTTACTATTATTATGATTATTATTATTGCTACTGACTTACCAACTTTCTTAGTCTTTTTAATCTCTGTTTGTGTTCTACATTCTGTTTCTTCATCCTGACTAGGCAGGCATTGTATACCCCCATTACTATACTCTTTTCAGGTCTTCCACAATGAATGAGATATATTTTCCTATACTGTGTCTCCAATGTATATAAATGCATCTCATGTATATTCATTGTTGTGAAAACCCAGTTATCAATAGTACAGGTTTGGGAACCAGTGCTGTTTTCTTTTTTAATGCAGTCTACACAAAATAAAATATTAGACTTGTTGCCAGGTAACACATCTGGGAATTTATTCAACAAAAACAAATAACAAAGACAAAGGGTATGTTTTCTAAACTGCGGTAACATTACATACCACGCGTTATGTAACGTTAACGATCGTTAGGTAATGTTAACGCGCGGTATGTAACGTTAACACGTGTTAACGTTACTTAATGATAATTAACGTCCCCGGTCGCAGTAAACACCACAGAAGGTGGAGAGAGGGTGGAGAGAAGGGGTCAATGGGGGGAGAGTGGGCGGGGAGAGGCCCCTTTCACACTAACGTGCTGAACTGAAGGGCTGAATCCTACCGCGAATGAAAACCTGGTGTTAGATGCACATTTGCAGGAGAAAGAAACAATTTAAGTGTCAGCAATGTACAGCCTAGGCAGGAGCCCAAGAAATGTGATAGTAGTGCTCCATTTTCAGCAACACCATAGTGTCAAAGTATGAATGGCCACTATGGCAATGGTACAAATGCGGCATAGGGGGCCGCAGGCGGGACATATAGCATGGGCAGCTGGGGCACAGGGTGGACCAGGCGGGCTCCTAGGTGGCACATAGGAACATAGAAACCGGAAATCATCAAGACAGCAGCTGACCAAGGCCAAATGTCACACTAGCCAATAGTTGCTAGGGCACTGACCTGACATCCCCCCAGCCATCCCGCCCCCATGTGGAAGGGACATAATATTATTAGGCAGTGATGGGGGGGATGTGAGGATGTCCACGTATGCCCCCCCCCCACCCCGGGATCCGCTCCCTAGGCATGCGCCTACCTACACAGTGGATGGCCTGGGACTGTGCATTACCAGCACCGACAGCAAATGGCCATGTTAGCTTGGCAGGGAGGGATGTGCCCGGGCTGGATAGGGCAGTGCCATCTCCCTGCAGTGGACCTAGGTCATGCCCTGCATCAGTACATGCTATGCAGTGCAACATACAAAGTCTGGCTGAGGAAAAGTACAGGTAGCCCCAGGGACTATTGTGCATCTGTGGCAACAGTGTGGTGCAGTACACCCAGCCAGTGTGTCCAGAAGCAGAGGGTCACAGGTTCAAGCCCCAGCTGTGGTTCCTGCAGAGCATGTCCTTGTGTTTTACCCTACAATGCAGATACAACAGCAACATGTGCAAAGCCCAAAGCAGCGGCGAACAGGGGTACAAACACACACCCACACAGGCTCCACAATACAAAGATGCATGGAGAGTCAGGCTGTTGGCCCCAGCATTGAGATGAAGTTATCACCAGAGCACTACTACTACCCCCTGCACAGTTTAGCAATGTCGGCACTGTGATCAGGACCAGTGTGGTGGGCAGGGTTGCCAACCACCCCTATCTTTGTACAATGCTGCAATAGGAGTGAGCGTGTGTGTATGTCTCTCCATTGTTCTGTGGCTGCCCACCCTTCACTGGGCCCAAAATGTCCCACTGTTACCAGCGTTAGCCTGAATAGGTGCATAATGAGGAGCAAGGTATTTTGGGTATGGCCCGGACAGGGCAGATTGGCCAGGATGCATCTTCACAGGGTGTGGGGCAATGGCTGGGACACTGTAGTGCCTGACCACCACCTGCATGGACAGGGTGGCCACAGCATGGCATGCTGGGAGGGCACTCACTCTGACCGAGCAGTGACCATGGCAGGTCTAGGTTCCCACATAGCGCTCTACACTATTTTCCTCCAGTGTTATATTTGTGTTCCCCAGTGCTGGGGTCCCAATCACTGAAATGCCTGCTTGGTACATATAGTTTCTCTGTAAGCATGCACAATGGACTGGCTGGTGGACTATCTGCAGTTAGACTGTGCATGGTCAGAACACCTATAAGGTACAGTCTGACTGATTTTTGCTGGTGACTGGCAGACAGTGGGGGGAGGCAGTTGGGGCTTTCCAGACCTAACCACAGTATTGCTGCTGGTCTGCCACTGCCCCAATCATCGTTATGGCTCTGGCCCACTAAATGTGAAGGACTGTCTCATACAAACAGGATGGAGGTTGCTTCCCTGGGGCAGGGGCACCTGTTCTTTACCTATAAAAAGGGTGATGTGGGCCTTTTGGGGTAGGTAGTGTATACCACTGTGACCTATAAAGGCACTGCTACACACACCTCATGCAATTCTAGGAACTCCTCTGCCCTGATAACAGCTGCCCATATCAGCCAGACCCTAACACAGAGTACACACAAATCTGGCTGGTGTCTGGTCCCACAGGGCCACATGTAACTTCGGGATACAGATGGACACCAAATTACCTTCAGCTGCATTGCAAGGACCAGCTATCATACACTGGTAATGATGGGGATGTACAGCAGCATTTATCCCAAGCACAACATGTACTGCGGACCTAGTGCTGGGCACCCATCCTATCCCTCAGGGTGAACACAGAACCTGCACAATGGCATGGTCTGTAGCTACTCTGTGCCAGTATCACGCACTGTCAGTTCGTCTTTCCAAGCTGAGGTACCGGAGAGGTGCAGACCCCATTTGGTGATCAGCTGTAGACTGCTATTCAGCATGTGCATTGCATCATGGGTACTGGTGGGGTTACCCTATCCTGGCACTCAGAACAGACAGTTTGTGCGGTGACCTGCAGTCCTTCTGTACCCAGACATTGCTGTGACCATGGAGGTATAGCCTACTGGTTAATACAATGCCATTCTTGGCAGTGTTCATGGGTTCAGTTCCTCATCGTTCCCTCCTCTCATGCCTGTCCTACTCAAATAGTGTGCATGCCTGTAGAGGTCATATTTTTGCAGATCTGTGCTTCCAGCCCATAATATCCTCGCCACAATTGCCAACATTCCTCGGTCCGTCTATCTGCTTCTGTCAGCTGTGTAGAGTCCTATCTGCCAGTACAGCCTGCCACCCTATGTCATGCACTGCTACCCTTTCCTGCATTGCGCCTCTTCATGCTTGCCTCGCCTGTGCCTGATCTGCATGGCACCACCACTCCTCTGTCCACCCATCATTGTAACTATCCTGCCATCTCCGCCACCACCAGGGGACATGTATTCCCATCATCTGCCACCAACTGTTTTTCCGGTACTTTACATTGCCAACACCCTGTGCTGTGGTACAGTTGCCCCACCATGTTTGTCATCAGTACTGGCAGGCACATGGGATGCCCACAGATATGGCAGGTCCAGCGGCTCCCACCTCTCCCTCCTTCACTCACCTGTTCATTGCCTTTCCTGAGTGCTCTATCTAGTGTTAGGGCTACATCTGTCTCTGTTCCACACAGGTCATGCATGTCATCCTGAGGCACCTTGCAGTCCCTAAGGCACACTAACCTAGGACACCATAACCTTGTTAGACCACCTTAACCTATGCTGTGCCTTGTCCAAGGGTGCCTAATATGGCACTTAGCCAAGGAGGCCCTATAGGGTGCCTTATGAGGCACCTTACAGGGCACCTTACTGGGCACCTTACAAGGCGCCTTACAAGGTGCCTTAGAAGGCGCCTTACAAGGTGCCTTACCAGGCGCCTTGTAACGCTTGTTAGTGTAAGGCACCTTGTAACACACATTAGCTGCTACAGCTTGCTGTAACGATGCAACGCCCACGCCTTTATATGGGCATCTCTACCTTTACCGCGGAACCTAACACGAATGATATTACCACAGTTTAGTAAACATACCCCAAAGACTGTAAGAAATTCACGTTCATTGCCCAGAATCTAAAGTCCAAACAAAAGAAAGAGAAGATGGCATCATATTATAGCAAAAAAAGAAATAAGAAAAGGGAAAAGGCAAACCCAAACCTAAAATAAACAATAAATCTATGCCATTCTCAACAAAATCATGTAACTCAATCAGCAATAAGGTAGGTTAGCAGTCAGTTCCTCATGAGACACTAATGGTTCCTTTTACTAAAGTATGCTAAGCAGTTAACACATGTTTTATCTCATGGGGGCATGACAGTCACTGCAATCTGATTCATGCGCTAGCTGCAACTTGTGTGCTGAGGTGCTGAATGGATAGGGTAGGGATGGAGAGTGCTGAACAAATTGCAGTTACTGCAGGGGGCACACTGTGCACTGTCCGTGTTGCCATTAGTGTGAGTATACCTAACACTACCACAATAGGAGTTAGATGTACTTGCAGTACATAGGAGGAGTTAGATGTACTTGCAGTACATCATGGGGTATGTTTACTAAATTGAGGTAATGTTACCCGCGTTAGGTTCCACGGTAATGGTACGGATGCCCATATAAAGGAGTGTGCGGTGCATCGTTAAAGCAAGACATGTGAGGTAACGCGCGTTACAAGGCGCCTTAGACTAACACGTGTTACAAGGCACCTTACAAGGCACATTACAAGGCGCCTTGTAAGGCGCCTCATAAGGTGCCTTATAAGTAAGGTGCCTTGTAAGGTTCCCTATAAGGTGCCTTATAAGGTGCCTTGTTAGGTGCCTTATAAGGTGCCTTGTAATGTGCCTTATAAGATGCCTTGTAGGTGCCTTATAAAGTGCCTTGTTAGGTGCCTTATAAGGTGCCTTATAAGGTGCCCTGTCATGTGCCCTATAAGGTGCCTGGTTAGGTGTCCTATAAGGTGCCTTATAAGGTGCCCTGTCACGTGCCCTATAAGGTGCCTTGTTAGGTGCCTTATCATGTGCCCTATAAGGTGCCTTGTTAGGTGCCTTATAAGGTGCCTTGTAATGTGCCTTATAAGGTGCCATGTTAGGTGCCTTATAAGTGCCCTGTCATATGCCCTATAAGGTGCCTTATAACGTGTCTTATAAGGTGCCTTGTTAGGTGCCTTGTCATGTGCCCTATAAGGTGCCTTATAAGGTGCCATGTTAGGTGCCTTATAAGGTGCCTTATAATGCACTTTGTAAGGCGCCCTATAGGGCTCCTTAGGCTAAGTGCCATATCAGGCACCCCTGGACAAGGCACCTTAGAAGGCACCCTGGGTTATGGAACCATAGGTTAAGGTGGCATAACAAGGTTATGGTGCCCTAGGTTAGTGTGCCCTAAGGGCTGCAAGGTGCTTCAGGATGACATGCATGACCTGTGAGGCATAGAAACAGATGTAGCCCTAACACTAGATAGAAAACCGAGGAAAGGCAATGAACAGGTGAGTGAAGGAGGGAGAACTGGTTGCTGCTGGACCTGTCATATCTGCAGGCATCCCATGTGGCTGCCAGTACTATTGACAAACATGGTGGGGGCAACTGTACCACAGCACAGGGTGTTGGCAATGTAAAGTACTGGAAAGACAGTGGGTGGTAGATGATGGAAATACGTGTCCCCCAGTGGAGGTGGAGGTGGCAGGATAGTTACAATGATGGGTGGACAGAGGAGTGGTGGTGCCATACAGATCAGGCACAGGCGAGGCAAGCAAGAAGAGGCACCATGCAGGAAAGTGTAGCAGTGCAGGAAATGGGATGGCAGCCTGCACAGGCAGTCAGGGCTCTACACAGCTGACAGACACATATAGATGGACCGAAGGAATGTTGGCAGCTGTGGTGAGGGTATTATGGGCTGGCAGCACAGATCTGCAAAAATATGACTGTTAAAGACATGCAAACTATTTGAGTAGGACAAGCATGAAAGGAGGGAACCATGAGGAATTGAACCCATGACCACTGCTGAGAAAGGCATTGTACTAACCAGTATGCTATACCTCTATGGCATATCCCACAGTAATGGATGGGTACTGAAGGACTGCAGGTCACCACACAAACTGCCTGCTCTGAGTGCCAGGATAGGATAACCCCACCAGTACCCATGATGCAATGCACATGCTGAATAGCTGTCTACAGCTGATCACCAAATGCGGTCTGCACCTCTCCGGTACCTCAGCTTGGAAAGACAAACTGAAAGTGTGTGATACTGGCACAGAGTAGCTGCAGACCATGACATTGTGCAGGTCTGTGTTCACCCTGAGGGATAGGATGGGTGCCCAGCACTAGGTCTGAAGTACATTTGGTGCTAATGATAGGTCCTGCTGTACATCCCCATCAGCATGTGACAAGTAGGCCTTGCAGTGCATCTGAGTGAAATTTGGTGTTCATTTGTATTCTGCAGTCAGATGTGGTTCTCTGGGACTGGACACCACCCAAATTAGTGTGTACCCAATATCAGGGTCTGGCTGACATTGGCATCGGTTATCAGACTTGCATGAGGTTTGTGTACCAGTGCCTCTACAAGTTGGAATGGTATACACTATATAACCCCAAAAGGTCCACAATCACCCATTTTGTAGGTAAAGGACAGGTGCATGTCCCCTGGTGAAGCAACCTTCATCCTGCAGGTATTAGACAGCCCTCCAGTGTTGGTGGGCCAGAGCCATACCTGCGACTGCAGCAGTAGCAGACCAGCAGTAATGCTAGGGTAGGTCTGGAAAAACCTCAACCACCTCACACCATGAGTCAGACTGCACCTGCAGCCCCCTACAAGGTGTTCCAATCATGCAAAGACTAACTGCAGACAGTCCACTAGCCAGTCCATAGTGCATGTTCACAGAGAAGCTATGTGCACCAAGCAAGTATCTCAGTGATGGGGGCCCCAGCACTAAAAACACACATATATCACTGGAGGCATATAGTATAGAGCGCTAGGTGGGAACCTAGACATGCCATGGTCACTGCTCAGTCAGAGAGAGAGTGTCCTCCGAGCATGACATGCTGTGGCCATCCTGTCCATGCAGGCAGTGGTCAGGCACAACAGTGTCCCAGCCATTGCCCCACACCCTGTGAAGATGCATCCCAGCCAATTCACCCTGTCTGGGACATACCCACAATGCCTTGCTCCTCATTATGCACATATTCAGGCTAACGCTGGTAACAGTGGGATATTTTGGGCCCAGTGAGGTGTGGGCAGCCACAAAACAATGGATAGACAGACAGACACACACACACACACACACACACACACACTCTCTCTCCTATTGCAGCATTGTGCAAAGATAGGGATGGTTAGCAACCCTGCCAGCCACACTCGTCCTGATCATAGTGCCGACAATGATAAACTGTGCAGGAGGTAGTAGTAGTGCTCTGGTGATAACTGCAGCTCTGTGCTGGTGCCAACAGCCTGACTCTCCATGCAGCTTTGGATTGTGGAGCCTGTGTGAGTGGGCATTTGTACCCCTGTTTGCCACTGCTTTGGGCTTTGTACATGTTGCTGTTGTATCTGCATTGTAGGGTAAAATATAAGGACATGCTCTGCTGGATCTACAGCTGGGACTTGAACCTGTGTTTCTCTGCTTCTGAACACACAGGCTGTGTGTAGTGCACCACAATGTTGCCACAGATACATAGGAGTCCCTGGAGCTACCTGTATGTTTCCTCAGCCAGACCTTTTATGTTGCACTGCACACCACGTACTGGTACAGGTCATGGCCTAGGGCCACTGCAGACAGGTGCCCCTGCCCTCTCCAGCACAGGCACACCCCCCCCCCCTGCCATGCTGACATGTCCATATGCTGTCGGTGCTGGTAGTGCGCAGTCCCAGGCCATCCACTGTGTGGGTAGGTGGTTGCCTAGGGAGCGGGGTCTTGGGTGGGGAGGCATACATGGGCATCCGCACATCCCCCCATCACCACCTATCAATATTATGTCCCTTCCGCTTGGGGGTGGGTTGGCTGGGTGGATGTCAGGTCAGTGCCCTGGCAACTATTAGCTAGGGTGGATCAAGTAGATGTAGGTAGATTTTGTTTGGCCTTTGTCAGCTGCTGTCTTGCTGATTTACGGTTTCTATGTTCCTATGTGACACCTAGGCAACTGCCTAGTCCACCCCGTGCCACAGCTGCCCCCACTGCATGTCCCGCCTGCAGCCCCCTATGCCCCATTTATACCATCGCCATAGTGGCCTTTCATACTTCAGCACTATGCTGTTGCTGCAAATGGAGCACTACTATCACCTTTTTCGGGCTCTCTGCCTATGCTGTAGATTTCTGACACCAAATGGTTTCTCCTTCTTGCAAATGTATGCTAACGCCAGGTTTTCAGTCATGGTAAGATTCAGCCCTTCAGTTCCCCGCATTAGTGTAGAAGGAACCTCTCCCTGCCCACTCCCCGAGCACTGACCCCTTCTCTCCGCCTTCTCTCCACCCTCTGTGGGACATAATGCGGCCGATGACGTTCCAGAACATTAAGTAACGTTAACGCGCATTAACGTTACTTAACGTGCGTTAACGTAGCCACTGCTACATTACTGCAGTTTAGTAAACATACCCCTATGTGTTAGGGTATGCATCCATGCTGGGCATGCCCCTAATAGCTGCCACAGGCCCTTTGCACTTAGCGCATTTTAATTTTGGGCTAAATTTGTGTTAAGTGCACAGTCCTAGCACACTTTAGTAAAAGGGCCCCTAAGAATTTCTTCATCTGCTGTAAGTGAAAAAGAAAAATCTGTTATCACCAAGTTGCTCAATTCACTTAGCAGGAACTTTTAAAAAGAAATTAGCACCCAAATGAAACACACACTGTGAAATACTCAGGACACCTCTGAGTTTAAGCTCTGGTTGATTTATTAAAACCCAGATAACCCCTATCGTTACAGAACAGTGAATCTACTGTACAGTATGATGAAAGAAGGACCTTGTTACTCAGCCTCTGTCATTTGCCTCTTTTAGCTTGTAATTATCTCTATGGACGTTTCAAAGCTGCAGTCAGTTCTGAACAGTCCACTGTCAAATTCTTTATGAACTTCTATTCCAGCAGGCACGCTCCTATTTGCTGGAACCTAGTAAAGGCTAGAGCAGGGTTGAGAGTGAGGTTTCCCTGACTGGCCGACTTGATTCCCCTTCCGGAGTGTAGGAACGGGATTGACTGGGGTGGGGCAGCAGATGAATCTTGTTGGGCTGTCAGGGGCTTCAGGGTATGCAAGACTGATGTGGCGGCATATATTCATGTGATGATGCCAGTTCACTATGTGATCCGTGCTGTCCTGTCCATTCAATTAGCATCTGTGATTATAAATGGTAGCTGATGGTTCATCGGTTCAGTACAACCCATCAAGCCATCCACATAGGATGCGAGTTTGGGCATTTACCTGCCAGCCTGTGTCCAATGAGCACTAGTGACAGCAGCCATCAAAACCATTGTTGCATGATTTGGAGGGCCTATGTTCTTTCGACACTTTGAGGGTCACAATGGGACAGTTGGAGCTCCCTTGTAAGCCCAAGTCATGATGGCCTGGGAGTGGTATCGTGTCAGGGGTCCCTTGCTTTGTGAGGCATCAGATTACTGAGAGCGTGGGGTGCATGGAAAGCCGTAACATTTGAGGAAGATGTGATGGGCTGTCATAGAGGATTGTTAAACAGACGTGAACTTCAGTAGGGCAGAGGGGACAGTCTTGTCCTGCAGTCATCAGTCGTATGGGGAATAATACCATGTCCCTGCTGCAGTATTCTCCTTTATTGGATTTTTTTTTTTTGTATCCCAAGGCAAGTTCATGGAGGGACTCGAGCATGGGCCTCCAAGTTCAAAATACTTACTTAGGAGGTGCACCATGGGCCAGGTTTGATAGACCTGGAGATCCTGGGCCATGATCAATGTGAGTGCAGTTTCACTGCGCATTAGGGAAAGGATGGACTACCTTGTTGCAGAATGGAACATCTGGGTTGTTGTAAGCCTCTTCTCTGCCCCTGATATTGAGTGGACATACCCAATTCATACCCCCTCCCCGTACCCTAAGGTGGGAGGATAGGGAAGGCATGGGAAGATTTGGGATCTGAGACTGAGATAGGTGCTGGCTCCGAATGACTTCTTGTCAAGTTGTAGAAAGCTGTGATGAAATCAGCAGCAGTATGATTTGGACCTGACTGTGGTGGTTTGTAACCCACCATTCTAACCCTCAGGCTACATCTTCACCCTGATTGGTTCTCAGAGATTGGCTGCTCTGGACGTGGATTATATTGCGCCTGACACTGAGGCCAGTGGAGAACACCTCAGAGCTAGGATGAGCAGCAGCTGCACTTGCAGCCCTGCCTCTCTACAGTCAGGGATTAGGACAGGCAGGCAATAGTGTGACAATAATGCTGGGGGAGACGGATCCACCTGGTGACGGCCCCAAACCGTAATTGATTATTGTATGTTCCACCGCTTTGACCCGGTGAAAAGCGGGATATAAATACAGCTAAATAAATAAATAAATAAATCCTGTGTTTGATGCTCTTGGTCCCTGTTCCCCAGAGCTTACTGTTATCCCCAGGGCTCCAAGAGAGGGAGCTGTGAGAGCCCCACACCCTTGAAGGGTGGATAGGTGTGAGTGAGGTTATTACCTTGGTGCTATGCGTTGGTGCCCAGTTCCACACAGTGGCATAAAGTTGCTGCAGAGGAAGGCCCCAGGGGCAGGGGGATACTGAAGTCTTCCCCAATCCTGTGGAATGTTGCAGGCTTGATCGGACAGATCAGACTGAATCTCTCTGAGCATTCAGCCTATACTCTCTAAGATGGTTATCTTTGGCCCGATGCTATTGCTACTTTGAGAACAAAGTGGGAACTCCATGCTGGTTCAGTCGAGAGAATGAGCCCAATCCAGTACTGTTGGCTGAGGAGGCAAGTGCCCCATCGGAGAAGCAGTTGCATCCCCAAAGAGGTTCCAGGTAGTCTAGACATAGCCCAAACCTATCCCCATTGAGGAGGGAGGAGGGAGGAGGGAGGGAGGAGGGAGGGAGGAGGGAGGGCTCCCCCCCCCCTGCACTCAGGGTTCTTGAGACTACCATGAGTTCTGGATAGCTACCTGGACTCATCAATTCTGAGTAATAGCAGCACCTTCAGACTGGAGAATGAGGTTAGTTTGACGAAGGCTAATGGCTATCACTGTGGAAGCTGCATCAGTGTGTGGTTGGTATAATGGCCAAACCACAGAGCAGGCCAGGCAGTCACCTAGGTCCATTACTTCTGGAGGATGGCCAAGAGAAATTAAGGGTTTGCCTAGTGTGCCTACCTTGAACCAACTGTGGAGACAATTCTGGGTATCAGGTTGCTTTGTTACATCTTCCCAGAACTGCAGTGACTGTGGGAAGTATGTTTTGATCCCTGCTTGACCAGAAATTCAATAGAGGCTGGGAGGGCAAATTAGAAGCCCCTGTTCATGTAGGGTCTGCTTGGATGGACAGTGAGAATGGAGGATTCAGAATGAATGCTGTAGAGTTGCATAGGTGTTCAGTTGGTACCCAGAGTCTTCAGTGCTTTGCCTGAAAAACATATCTCTTTGGGTATGTAGTCAGGGAACTGGGATGTGTCCAGTTGGCTGAGGCCCTGTCAGGGCCCCTCACCTTAGATCCTGGGCTGACACAAAGATGGAGAACGCAGAGGTTCCTTTATATTCTTCCTCTTTCTGGAGCTGGAGAGGGATTAGAGCCCTAGCTGCCCTTGTGCACCACCAACCTGTAAGAAACTAATGTATGTCCCTCAGTGTGGACTCTGGATCAACATAGAGAGATTAGGGTCCTCCCTTCAGTGTCGGGAACTCCAGAGGGAAGCTCTCTTTGGCACGATGCAAGTACTGTATTAGCAATGGATCCTGAGGTCATGTTCCATGCACTCCAGTGTGAGGTTGATGGATGTGATGGTATGCACAAGGCTCACCATTTTGAAAGAACAGCTGCTAGGACCCTGAAGCCTTTGCACCCCGAACAAAGTATGGGGCATGCACGACTGAGACACCTGCAGATGCAGTGCCATCAGCACTGTGCATCTTTCCTCCAGGATGTTTTTTTTTTGGAACAGAGGCAGTTTCCCCTTAGACCGTCAGCCTCCTGCTAGGAGGGGGCATAGTGGACTGTGGCACAGAGTTCCTTTGGACCAGCATCATCCTCCTGTTATGAGGGTGCAGTGACCCACAGGCCCACCTATATTGATGTTACCTCTGGCGCTGTGCTCCGCGGGCTCCTGGCCCAGTGGCTTTGGGCTTGGCACAGGGGATCCAATGGTCTGTGCCAATGGTCTGCTTGGGGCACTTCTTTCTTCTGCAGGAGCAAGATTTGAACCCCGAATCTCTGGTGGCCCACACTTTACAAACAGGGGAAGAACCTGCAGGTAGGTGCTGACAGACTGTGTCAGGAGTGATGATGCCAGAGCACTCCAAGATGATATGCTGAAGAGCGTGTCCCACTGCCATGGTGCCATCCAATGGCAGTGAGGTGGGTGGTGCCAGCATCATCCAATGGCAGTGAGGTGGGTGAGCCGAGTGGGAGGAATTTTGTTGCCATCTGTCAGTCTTTGCCGCTGAGGGTGCTCCTAATGAGCAGAGCCGGAGGCAATTCTGCTGCATTTTCCGTGCCCATCTGGCCTATTGTAGGAATGGGGTATGGACAGACCATGCAGGATTGCAGGAGCAGGGATTGCAGGGTGAGAGGTAGTGGAGGCTTTCCCTGGCTGTTTAGCTCACAGCTGCATTCAATAAATTCCACTGCAAGCATGTGCAGGGTACCAAAGCAGGTCGAGCACTCAGCATGGAGGGTTTTTTTTCTGTATGGCCTAAGGCCAGTTGAGTTCTTCCAGCAGCTGGGCTATCTATGTAGTCAGCATACCAGGGTCCCAGGACTGTAGATTTAGGTGAGGTTTGCCTTCCCAGCCTTTACAGGGAGGCCACTCAGAAGGGCGTAGTAGATCGAACATGTGACAGATGGCAGAGAGCTCTCATGGGAGGGTCCTGTTGCTGCAGATCCACATGGTCCTGTGGGCTGGCTGCAGCAAGAGGAGATGTCTCGCATCAGAAACAGCTCTGGCCAAATGATCCTGGGAAGATAAAAAACAGAAACTGTTTAACAGGGAGATTGAAGAAGATTGAAGAAACATGAAGAGCATGAGGATCTGTCCACATGGCCGGAATGAAAGAATAAAACTGAGCAAGGTAGGGGAAGGGCCGGGGGTAGAGGCAACAGGGTGAATGTTCAGAAAGGCTTTGCTTTTCTGAGTTATAGGAGAGCACTCCATCCATGGCGCCATTGGATGACATCACCAGGTGTGGTTAACGCATCCTGCTTGTCCTTGGAGAAGCAAAGCTATTTCAAGCATATTCATTGCCGTTAGGTGTGTCCCGAGGACTAAGTTGTAAATCCTTGAGCCTGGAGTCACTGCCTTAACTCAGTATTTTCTGGTCCATATCCAGCAGGGATGGCAAACATGTTTTACAAATGCCACCTGCAGCATTTAAAATGCATATTCAATGTGGCTATATGGATACACGGTTGTCTCCACAAACTATACATACAGTATAGAGGGCAATGTTATAATCTCTTGTGCAGTTAAGGCATGTTACCACGGGTGTATGTGAAGTATGCACATACTTTATTTATAAAATAGGAGAATAGTGATGCTCCTTAACCTAGGTGCAGCAGTTATGCCTGCCACAGAGAAGATATAAATGTTCCTGCCTAGATATGTAGAAAACATGTTTAAGCTATAATATTTTATACCTTATACATGCAAATTTAGGACCTGTCTATGCGCTGCCCAAGCACCACCCCTGATAACACCAAACTGAAAGTATGCACTATGGGATTTATGCACACCCTTACAGAATAGTGACTGCATACAGTGCAATCACTAGCATACGTCCTTTAAAATAAGGATGCACATGCATTTCCAGCAGGTAGCTTTTACACATACTCCATTGCAGGTGTAGATGAATGCACATTAAATATGTAAATATGTGCGTACATTAATTTATTTTATAATCTCCTTGAGTGTTTGCAAACCTTGTCCATATTTTGCTCAGACTGCACTCCTGGCTATGCCTACAGGCCAAGTATGCACCTTTATGTCAATGCACATACGTTTATACCACTTAGGGGTATGTTTACTAAACCGTCTTAATGTTACCGGCGTTAGTTGCAGTCTTAGGGGTATGTTTACTAAAGAGCGCTAACGTCGCAGTGGCAGAATTAGTGCGCGATAAGGTACGTTACCGGGCGATCAAGGCGCGTTATCGTGCGATAACGTGCCTGCGGCATTAAGGCACCCTAACGCCGTGAAATCCGATGCTGAAGGGCGGAGGAAGGCTGGGACTTGAACCTGTGACCGTCTGCTCCTGAACACACTGGCTGTGTGTACCACACCACACTGTTGTCACAGGGACAGCTCATTCCCTGGGGATACCATAACTGTTCGTCAGACAGAGCCTGTCTGTTGCAGTGCACGGCACCCACCTAAACAGGACTAGGCCATGGTCTGCTGTGGGCAGATGTCACTGCCCCCTCCACCACCAGTACCCCTCCGCCACCATGCTGACATGCCCTTATGCTGGTGGTGCGCAGTCTCAGGCCATCCAGTGTGCCAGTAGGTGGCTGCTTATGGTACGGGATCTGGGGTAGGGGTGCCTGCATAGACGTCCACGCTTCCCCCCCCACCACCGCCTGCCAATGTTCTGTGCTCTTGGGGGTACCTGCTGGGTACTGTCCCCTGTGACACTGTGAGAAGCACACTCGTGCCCATGTTGGGCACTCATCAGTTGCTGTCTGGCTGCTGTACAGTTTCAACATTCCTATGTGTCACCTAGGCATCTCCCTAGTCCGCACTGTGCCCCAGCTGCACCACAGCATGTGCCGCCTGCAGCCCTCTGTATCCCATTTTCCAGCATCTGTACAGCTGCCCTTTCCGACATGCTCACCCTGCTGTTGCTGCACATGTGCATGCCATAATAAACCTGTCCAATAAAAAGGGAAAACCTTGATCAGCGCTATTTCAATGTGGGATCATTCACCTTGTAGGGGGACAGAGCATAGACCCTTCCAACAATGATATCTTTTTTTTTGGAGCTTTCTCAGTAGTGTTTTTTTTATTTTCCCATTAATATCATTATTGTCCAGCTTGGTTATTGTGATTTTAAATTTTGTTCAGGTCATTTTCCATGTTTATTTGCCCTTTTGTTCCGTGCACATGTATCACAACTATCACTTTTTTTAGGTTTCCCTTGCTTTGCTGTACATTGCTGACGGAAATGGTTTCTCTTTCCTGCAAATGTGCCTTAACGCGAGGGTTTCACTGGCATTAGTGATCAGACCCAGATTCCTCAGCGTTAGTGTGCCTGGAGCATCTCCCCTCCCACTCTCCACCCATTGACCCCTTTCTCTCCGCCCTCTGGGGAGCCTTCCTCCGCCCTTCAGTGCCGGATTTCACGGCGTTAGGGTGCCTTAACACCGCAGGCGTGTTATCGCGCGATAAGGTATGTTATCGTGCGATAACGCGCCTTGATCGCCCGGTAACGTACCTTATTGCACCCTAATTCCAGCCACTGCGATGTTAGCACCCTTTAGTAAACATACCCCTTAGTATTTTATGAGGTCATTAACATGCCTAAACTACCACATTTGTGCGTTAATGACTATATACTGTACTGTAAAATTGCCTCCTAATGTGTGTCCTTTTGAATATTGACCCATTTCCTTTTTTACCTCTTTTGAGCCTGGTGCAGCTTTATATTCTCATTTCAACTTGGATTTTCATGTTGAATTCTTTGTTTCCACAAAAAAAGCAAAGAGATGATTTCATTTTTTTTGGGGGGGGGGGGGCTGAGGCACAGTGGTCATATAGATTTCTCAATTGACAGGTGGGACATTTTATTATTTTGTGATTAGTGAAATCAAATCCACTGTGAAGAGATGAGCTGAAGATTAACAGACAATTTTAACCAACTGTGCCACACAAAATTACTTCTAATCGTACCCATATTTTGTGCAACCCTCCCAACTACAGAGCTCGGGAAGAGTCAAATTGGCTCTCTGTGGGTTTTAAAACATGTCAGTATGAAAACCAGATCAGCTGAAAAGAATCATCTATTCTTTTTAAAGTTGTGGATATATCCATCATAGGAAAAGCAGCTTATTGTGACTGCTGGAGAATGAGACGTGGTTTCTGAGAAAGTCTTGCATTTGATTTATTTCTATTTATTCTTTTTTCTCTTTCTTGTATACCATTCTCTTTACCCATGCCATTTTAATGGAACACATTTACACAGATTTTAGGGATCATTTTCTGACTTCACTAGTTTGATAGGAAGACATATTTCAGATCACTATTCACACCCAGGTACTTCCAATTATTACCTAGGTGGTTTGACAATCACAAACCCTCATTACACCACTGCTAATGAATGGACCAACACCTCATTCATCCTTGAACTACTGCACAATACAAGAATATTAATTTATTTTATTTTATAAAACATATTTTGTGAATTCCAAAATAATAGTCAATGTGTATTGCAAAACAAACAATTTAAAGACAACATAATGAAGAGAAACATGACAATAATATATAAGTATCTGCAAAGCATTATAAAATTTATTTGCAATATACTGTATACTACTGTATATAAAGTGGCATTTTATAATGGGCATCTAGTTAAAATCTGGAACATCAAGAACAGAATGCTCAAAAATTGGAGGGAGTGGTAGCAGTGAAGGGAGACATGTATAAGTGCCTTCTGAAATCATTCAGTCTCCACCCCAAAAAAGGAACACACCTGTAACCGGTTACAAAAGCGGGCCCCATGCAGGTTGCAGGGCCAGGTATGTGCATGAGTATGGGCTATTTCACAAATGTGGACATCCCAAAATTGCACAGCCTCAGAACTGGGTCCATGGATGTCATAGAAGGGGAATTTCAGAAGGTGGGGCAACTATGATATGAGACTTGCATATCCTGGCCTGCCATTTCGGATGTTTAGACATGTGGTGGCAGGCAAGTAATATGTTTGGTGTTTGTATTTACACTCACTTTTCTTTGGACAGGAAATAATAACTGGCGATGTACGGTTAAATCCATGAAACAAGCACTTTTTTCACCTTATTCATGAGCAGGAGCAGGTTTAGGCATGGATGTCTCACCAATCAGGGCCATATATGCTTTTACCATTCTGAAATCATGCTATGATGTTTATCTCCTTTGCTCTGCCCAAGCCATGCCTCCACCATGCCCCCAGGTTATAGGATGCTCTCACAGTGGGGAAGTCTATATAGCTTCAGAAATATTTGATACATTTATGTGTCTGTTTTTAGACATCCAACCCATGACTAGGGCATCTAAAATACCCTGGCTTATGAATACACAAATTAACTAACAGGATCAAAAGCTTATTTAAAAAAAATAAGCCTTTAATGTCTTATTAAAAGTCAAATAATCAGATCCCTCATGAATGTAAACAGGTAGAGAGTTCTACAGTCTAGAAACAGAAACAGACAATGCATGATTGCATATCTCGGTAAGCCTGGCCAACTTTACTGAGGAAATGGATAGTAAAGTGAGTGAGCAGGTACATTAATAAACAGGGGCTCTACAGGACAACCAACAGTAAGGATTTGAGGGTTTATTTTTATTAAGTTGCTAGCTCTCTGACTGGGAGCTCTTAAAAGGGTTTTTGTATATTTTTAAAGCAAGGCTACTTTCTTTTTGGTGCTTTAGTGGAAATTTCCTTGAGCAGGGTAGGTTGTTGAACTCTAGTAACCTCCTCAGCTTTGAGAAGTGCTAACACCTAATCAGGTGTTAGTTCCCTCCCTATCCACCCCGACTCCCACCCACCCCTAGTGAGCAGTCTTGCTTTATAGAGCACCTCCCAATTTAACAAAGCACAGAGACTTGGACTAGCACATTTTGAATATAATTAAAGAGATTTAACTGCTTTTTCTCTGAAAGGACAGCTGGGAAACTGGCTGGTACTTGGTAGATCTCTCTCTTTTGCTTTAACAGATACCTAAGCTCCACGAACAGAACAATGGCTTGGAAAAATCGTATTGGTAAAGCTGTTGCCCCCGTTACAGCTTCTGCCTCGGTCCAGACAGATGTCCTAATGCCAGTTGAAGGACTAGTTCCATGTGCAGGGTGCCTGCATGCTGAAGCTCTGAGGAAACTAGTGGAGGAACTCAGAGAGGAGGTGGCGAGGCTGAGGAGCATTCAAGACAGTGAGAAGTACATTGATGAGATGCTTCTTGCAGCAACCAAGCTCTCCAGCAGAGGAGAAGATGGGTGCCAACAGAATGTTCGTGGTTGGACACAAGTTACCAGGGCCTGAAAAATCAGCAATCCAACTTCTTCAGCCCTTGAATTCAAGAACCATTATGCAGCTCAGGAAGTGGAGGAGGTGAAAGCATCCCTGGAAAGGGATGAACCAGAGCTTAAGTACCCCAAAGTTGCAGAATCAGTGACCACAAGGAAACAAAGGGTAGTGGTGGTTGGAGACTCTTCTGAGGGGTACTGATGCATCCATCTGCCGACCAGACTTGATGTCCAGAGAGGTATGCTGTCTGCCTGGTGCCAAAATCCAAGATGTTAAGGAGAGTTTGCCGAGACTCATCAAGCCCACTGACTATTACCCAATGTTGCTAATCCATGTTGGTACAAATGATACTGCCAGGTATACCTCGGAACATATCAAAAGTGACTTCATGGCTCTGGGACAGAGGGTGAAGCAGTTAGGTGCACAGGTGGTGTTCTCTTCAATCCTCCCTGTTGAGGGTAAAGGCCAAGGCAGAGAGGCTTGCATCCTAGAGATGAATGCATGGCTGTGTGGATGGTGTCATCAAGAGCATTTTGGTTTCCTAGACCATGGGATGCTGTTCCAAGGGTTTCAGAGCAGAGATGGCATCCATCTGTCCAAGAAAGGTCGATGTGTCTTCAGTAGTAGACTGGCTAATCTACTGAAGAGGGCTTTAAACTAGATTCATTGGGGATGGGTGAAGAAAGCCCCCAGGTAGGTGAAAGCCCCCATGTAGCTGATACATTAAATACCTTTATGGAAATGGGTAACAGGGGTAACATATGGAAAGCAGTGTGTATAAATGCCCATAGCATGGGAAATAAGATCCCTGATGTTGAAGCTTTGGTGGGAGTGGCTGACTTGGATTTAGTGGCAGTTACAGAAACATGGTTCACATAAAACCATGATTGGGATGTAACTATACCTGGCTATACTTTATTCAGAAAGGACAGGGTAGGAAGAAGGGGAAGAGGAGTGGCACTATATGTAAAAAACTACTATTAAAGTTTTGGAATTACAGAGCTTAAAAGGGAGAGAGGAGGCATTGTGGGTTAAACTAGAAAGAGGGAAAGAGAAATCTATTTGCATTGGTGTGATATACAGACCTCCCTCACAAGAGGAAGAGGTGGACAGAGAGTTAATTGAAGACATACGCAGCATTGCTAGGAAAGGGGAAGTGCTACTGATTGGAGATTTCAATAGGACAGATGTTCACTGGCACATTCCTGCTGCAGTATCATCTGGAGCGGAGGAGTGGCCTAGTGGTTGGGGCAAGGTAATTCAGGCCTGAAGGACGGGGGTTCAAATCCCACTAGAGAACAGCAACCTTGGGCCGGAAGGACTGGGGTTTCTAGTCCCACAGGTGCTCCTTGTGGTCTTGGGCAAGCCACTTAACCCTCCATTGCCCTTGTTCCCTGTAAAATAGTTATCTCCAAGTTATAATGTCCTGTTCAATGTAATTTCAGTTTGTTCAATGTAAACCGCACTGATGCAGAATAGCACGGTATATAAGAGAATGTAAATAAATAAATAATCTAGAAGTAAAGAGATCCTGGATTCCCTACAGGGAGAACTAGTCAGGCAATTGGTAACAGACCCCACACGTGAAGGGGCCATACTGGACTTGGTGCTTACCAATGGTGAAAGTGTTTCTGATTTTGTAGTGAGAGATCATTTTGCATCATGTGATCACCAGATGGTGTGGTTCAGTATTAGGACTAGGGCTATTAGAATCCATTCAAAGGTAAGAATCTTAGACTTTAAGAAGACTAACTTTGCCAAGATGGGCCAATACCTCAGGGAGTCATTAGTGGGATTGGAACAGCTGGGGGATGTAGAAAAACAGTGGGCAAAACTGAAAGGGGATATTTTAAGGGCAACCAACCTTTTTGTTAAAATGGTAAATAAAGGTAAAAGGAAAAGGAGACCACTATGGTTTTCGAAAGAAGTAGCTGAAAAAGTGAAGAAAAAGAGGAAGGCCTTCATGAAATACAAGAGATCACAGAGAGAGGAAGACAGGCATCTGTATTTGGAAAAACGTAGAGAAGCTAGCAAAGTAGCCAGGAAGGCAAAGATTCCAAAGGAGAAGGAAATAGCCAATGCAATAAAATGGGTGTATAAGACATTTTTCAGATATATTAGTGAGAAGAGGAAGGGCAAAAGTGGTATTATCAGACTCAAGGATGCAGGGGAGGAATATGTAGAAGCTGCTAAGGATAAAGCGGAATAGCTTAACAAATATTTCTGTTCTGTGTTCACAGATGAAGAACCAGGAGCAGGACCTCATAAAACACCCACAAACAGGAACAGAAGCGAGGGACATCTTGAACAATTTTCAGAAGACTGTGTTCGTGAGACACTAGCTCAACTTAAAATAGACAAAGTGATGGGACCGGATGGGATACACCCTAGAATACTGATGGAACTTGGGGATGTTCTAGCAGCTCCACTGACTGACCTATTCAATGCTTCATTGGAGACGGGAGTAGTGCCAAAGGACTGGAGAGAGGCTCATGTGGTGCCTTTACACAAAAGCGGAAGTAAGGATGTGGTTGAAAACTATAGGCCGGTTAGTATAACTTCGGTGGTGAGTAAATTATTGGAAACGCTGCTGAAAGAGAAAATGGAGAGGTTTCTGGAGTCCAGCAGATTACAGAACATAAGAACATAAGTTATGCCATACTGTGTCAGACCAAGGTCCATCAAGCCCAGTATCCTGTTTCCAACAGTGGCCAAGCTAGGTCATATGTACCTAGCAGTTTCCTCAAAAGACACAGGTTCCACAATGCTTGTACTGGGTCAAGCATTGATATCCTGGGTCCCTTCTTAATAATGGTTTATGGACCTTTCCTCCAGGAACTTGTCCAAACCTTTTTTAAACCCAGCTACACTAACAGCCTGCTACAGAATCCGAGGCAGCATGGTTTCACCAGAGGCAGGAATTGTCAGACAAATCTGATTGATTTCTTTGACTGGGTGACCAGGGAGTTGGACCGAAGGAGAGCCCTAGATGTGGTGTATTTAGATTTCAGTAAAGCCTTTGACACTGTTCCTCACAGGCAACTTATAAACAAACTGAGCACCCTAGGGATGGACCCTAAAGTTACTGCTTGGGTTAGAAATTGGTTGGGTGGGAGGCGACAAAGAGTACAGGTAAATGGAGCTCACTCTGAGGAGAAGGATGTTACCAGTGGTGTGCCCCAGGGATCTTTCCTTGCTCCGATTCTTTTTAACATCTTTGTTAGTGATATAGCGGAAGGCTGTCGGGTAAGATTTGCCTCTTTGCAGATGATACCAAAATCTGCAATAGAGTAGACACCCAGGAAGGTGTAGATAACATGAGGAGGGATCTAGCTAAGCTTGAAGAATGGTCTAGAATTTGGCAGCTGGGATTTAATGTTAAAAAATGTAAGGTCATGCATTTGGGCTGCAGCAATCCAAGGGAGCAATATAGTATTGGGAGTGAAGTACTTTTGTCCACTAAAGAAGAGCGGGACCTAGGCGTGGTTGTGTCTGATGATCTTAAAGTAGCTAAACAGGTAGAAAAGGCAACGGCAAAAGCTAGAAGGATGCTTGGGTACATACGGAGAGGAATGGCTAGCAGAAAAAAGGAGGTGAAAATGCCTCTGTATAAGTCTTTGGTGTGACCTCATTTGGAGTATAGTGTGCAATTCTGGAGACCGCACCTTCAAAAGGATGTGAACAGGATGGAGTCAGTGCAGAGGGTGGCTACTAAAATGATTAGTGGTCTTCATTTTAAAGCATATGAGAACAGACTGAAGGATCTTAATATGTACACTTTAGAGGAAAGGCGGGATAGAGGTGATATGATTGAATTGTTTAAATACCTCCGTGGCATAAAGGTTCAGGGAGAGAGCCTCTTTCAATTGAAGGCAAGTTCTGCTACGAGGGGACATGGGATGAGGGTGAAGAGAGATAAATTCAGGAGTGATATGCGGAAATATTATGTTTATGGAAAGAGTGGTGGATCCATGGAATAGTCTCCCAGTGGAGGTGGTAGAGATGAGGACAGTAACTAAATTCAAAAAAGCATGGGACAAACACAGAGGATCTCTAAAGGTAAAAAGGGGACTGTTTTAGTTGTTGATATGGAAGGACAGACTAGATAGGCCATTTGGTCTTTTTCTGTCGTCATATTTCTATGTTTCTAATAAACAATTCTCCAAGAGGCCCGCCATGTAATTTCTGGCTTTCCCTTTCAATATCCTGGACACAAGAGTAAGAATCTTGAATTTATTTATTTATTTTTTTTTTATTGAAATTTCAACCAACTTACAAAGCAAGCATAAAGAAACCACAGATGTATTCATAAAGGCAAAATCAAACAGACATTAAGCAATACACACAATCAATAGCAATACATCATCATAGCCCACAATCCGGGGAGATACTTAGAGAGAAAACAAATCACCACAAAGAATAAATAGAGCAAACTCTAAATTATCAGGCAGCATTACTAACTTAACCCACCCACCTCCAGTTACTAATTACCCTGTCGTTCCTTGTCAGCAAGAAATACCTCAAGCTGAGAAGGATCAAGAAAAACAAACTTTGAACCTTGATACAAGACCAAACATTTGCAATGATATCTAAGAAAGAAAGTAGCAGAGATAGCGAGCAGTCTAGGTTTTAGGGCCAAAAAGGCCTGTCTCCTAGTCTGAGTTGCTCTACTAATATCTGGGAACATTTGAACCCTAGCACCACAGAACAGAGCTGACTTATTTTTGAAATAACTACGAAAAACAAGCATTCTATCCTGGTCTGAGAGAAAAGATACCACCGAGGTGGCTCGAGGAAATATTATCCCTTGAGTCCTCTAGGAACTTGGTAAGGTCCAGGGCATCCATGCCCTTAACCTCATCAAACCCAACCAGAGAGCCCATAACCAACTTCTTACTAGTAAGGTAATATAACTTAGAGAGAGCAATGGAGTCAGCCGAAGCCAGCCCCAAAAACTCTTTGAAATACTTTCTCAGCAAAATTTCAGCAGAAAGCAAATGAGAAAAGGGGAAATTCAACAATCAAACATTTTTTGCTCGAAACATATTGTCATACTGTTCCATCTTATTGTGCATATACAAACTTTCCTTTATATGAGAAGAATTAACAGCTGCAAGGGCCTGACACTGGGTTTCACACTTAGCAACCTGTATAGAAATGGTCTCAACCTTATTATCCACTTCAGACAGCCTAGTGGTAATCTCAGAAGAGAAACCACAAAGCTGTATTACAGTGGGCACCAAGGTGTTTTCAATACGGGTTACCACTTTCCAAATATCTGCCAGGGTGACCTGATCATCCGGGACCACCCTGGCTTCATCTGGAACGGGCGCCCATATCACTGGTTTCAGCTTTTCCCCAGCATCTATCGGGGTACTCTGCTGAAACTGAGTGCCCGACAAAGCGGGCAAAGGTGGAGATACATATACTGGAGGAGATGGTGGTGACCGGTCCGGGGAGATAAGAGATACCGGGGACGAACGCAGAACAAGAAAGTCAGGGTCAAGTGATACATTGGTGTTAGTCACTACCTTAACATATTTGTCCATGGGTCCAACAGCAACCTCCAGTTGCTCCGCCGGCAGGATCTTCTTTTTTCTTTTACCCATCTATCTGGCAGCTACAAAAAACGCAGCACTTGAACCAGCTCTCCTGCTCTCCTTCGTGGCTCCAAGGGGCTCCCAAGGGGCCTAATATGCCCCTTGTATCTAGCCCCTTATATTGTTGCCCCGACTAGTGCCTCCGGCTGCGCCTGGCCTACCAAGCTGTTAAAGGGGCCCCTGATAACGTCGGGGCCGGCGGGAAAGGAAGCCTGATGTCTCCGGACCTCAGCGCTGCCTCCAACCTCTCTCCCAAAGCTGCAAATCAGCTGTGCAGCTTAATGAAAGACCCCCAGATGAAGTCGGGGCTGGCGGGAAAGGAAGCCCGATGTCTCCGGACCTCAGCGCTGCCTCCAACCTCTCTCCCCTGAATTTATTTTAATCTTTATTAATTTTACATTTTCCTAACATTCCAGATAGAAAAACAAAAGAGAGGAGATACAATGAAATATAATCATAAGTCAATAGAAATGAAAACCCGATCAAATACTGGCAACAATAAAATGTAAATGCTCAAATGAGACTTGAAAAAGAAAGAAAGAGGACAAGATAGGGAAAAGCAGGGGAGAAAAAGAATGAGTCAAAAAGTGGTTTAAAAAAACGAAAATAATATGGCCAGAATACCAAGAAATCATAAAAAACACACTTTTTAATTACAATATGTGCATGTCTGGCCCAACATTGTTCTAATTAAACAGAGTCCATCTTAGCATCTAGAAAATGTTTTAATTTCTCAGGCTCATAGAATATACAGTTGTGGTCAACTTTACTGGCACCTTTGCATTTTAGGTATGTTGTGTACAATATCTTGAGAAATAATTGGAAATATTCCAACTGTATGTCATCATAATATTTTAACAGTATGTTCAAAGGTATACAACAAAGACAGATGTATGCAACTTAGATGTAGTAATTTTTGAGAAAGAAACAAAATTTGACCTGGACAGGATTAATGGCACTCTTCACTAATATTTTCTTGCATAACTCTTGGCAGTGATGACAGCCTCCAAACGTTTCTTGTAGCCATCTATGGGGTATGTTTACTAAACCATCCTAATGTTACCGACACTTGTTGCAGCATTAATGTGAGGAATTCCATATAAGGTAGTGGGTGTTCCGGCAGCAAGGTAGCAATTAATCTTTATCATGCGATATAGGGCGCCTTGGCTCGTTAATGTGCGTTAACCTTAATTCCATGCCAGCGCTGTGTTAAAAGCTGTAGAGATGTAGCCCATTGGTTATTACAATAACTGTGAAGGCAGAGGTCATGAGTTTGATCCTGCAGTGGTGCTATTTAATAAGGCTGTCTGAGGGATTTCCTTTTAGTTTAAATCAGTGCTGCCAGCAAAAACACCCTCACAGTGCCGTAACCTAAGGTGCCTCATAAGGCACCCTATAAGGTGCCCCATAGGGCACCTTTTAAAGTGTCCTGTCTGCCAAGGCACCTTATAATGTGCCCTATAGGGCGCTTTATAGGGCAACTTACAGGGCACCTTATCAGGCACCTTAGGTTACGGCACTGTGAGGGTGTTTTTGCTGGCAGCACTGATTTAAATTAAAAGGAAATCCCTCAGACAGCCTTATTAAAAAATACCACTGTGGGATTGAACTCATGACCTCTGTCTCCACAGTCATTGCAGTAACCAGTGGACTACATCTCTATAGCCGCCAACACAGCGCTGGATGGCTACAGAAAGATTGCAGGTCACTGCACAAACTGTCTGCTGTGGTTAACAGGATAGGGTAAACCCACCTGTACCCATGATGCACTGCATATGCAGATCAGCAGTCTACATCTGATCACAAGATGGGGTATGCGCCTCCACAGCACCTCAAAACTGACTGTGTGTGTTACTGGCACAGAGTAGCTACAAAACATGACATTGTGTGGTTCCTGTGCTCACCCTGAGGGTGAGGTGGGGTGCCCAGCACCAGGTCCGCAGTACCTGGCTTGGGTGAGATAGACTATGCTCCCCATCAGTGCCAGTGTGTGATAGATAGTCCCTGCAGACCCACCTTGGATGCACCTGTGCCCATCTGTATTTCCCAGTCACATCTAACCCTTGTGAACTATGATGCACCCAGAATAGTGCATATCCTGTGTGGTTGCCATGGTCACTTGTTATAGGAGAAGGGTGGTGTTTAGACCCAAAAGCAGATTACGTAGCACCACCCAACCTGCCCTCACTGGGTCAGGGTGGGGGACAGGATTTCCCACCAACAGATCCACACTCTACACTGGAGGCAGCAGAGGGGACCACCACCCCAGTCCTGCTAGGGAATAGACACCCTCCAGAGCAGTCAATGTAAATCTGTACTTATCACAGTGGGCACTGGCAAACAGGCAGTAGGCCTGGAAAAGCACAGCTGCCCCCAACCACAATCTGACATTCTACCCACTGCACTTTCCAAGGTGTTCCAGCCATACACATGCTAACTGCAGACAGTCTGCTAGCTATTACATAGTGCACATTCCTGGAGGAACTATGTGCACCCAAAAGTAGGATGTAAGCACGCGCGCGCGCGCACACACACACACACACCAACCAACCAAACAAGTATTTCAGTGATTGAACCCCAGAAAAAGAAATGCAATATAGCACTATGTGGGAACCTAGACTTGCCATGGTCACTGCTCAGTCAGGGTGAGACTGACCTCCCAGCATAACATGCTGTGGCCACCCTGTCTGTGCAGGTGGTGGTCGGGCACTACAATATCCCAGCCATTGCCATATGCCCTGTGCAGATGCATCCTGCCCAGATCACCCTGTCTGGGCCATACCCACAATACCTTGCTCCTCATTATGCACATTGGTAGGCTAACGTGGGAACAGTGTAAGCATTGTGGGCTCAGTAAGGTATGTAGGCAGCCACAAAACACTGGATAGACATAGGGTTATGTTTACTAAAACTGCGGTAACATTACAGACCACGTGTTATGTAACGTTAACGATCGTTAGGTAATGATAACACTCGGTATGTAACGTTAACGCGCGTTAACGTTACTTAACGATCGTTAACGTCCTCGGCCGTGGTAAACACCGCAGAGGGTGGAGAGAGGGCGGGGGGAAGGGGTCAGTGGGTGGAGAGTGGGTGGGGAGAGGCTCCCTGCACACTAATGCACAGAACTGAAGGGCTGAATCCTACCGCGAATGAAAACCTGCCGTTAGATGCACATTTGCAGGAGAGAGAAACCATTTCACTGTTAGCAATGTACAGCATAGACAGGGAGCCAGGGAAACGTGATAGTAGTGCTCCATTTCCAGCAACAGCATAGTGCCCAAGTATGAAAGGCCACTATGGCGATGGTGCAAGTGGGGCATAGGGGGCTGCAGGCAGGACATGTAGCTAGGGCACAGGGTGGACTAGGCGGGCACCTAGGTGGCAAATAGGAACATAGAAATTGGAAATCAGCATGACAGCAGCTGACAAAGGCCAAACACAATCCACCTATATCTACCTGGTCCACCCGAGCTAACAGTTGCCAGGGCACTGACCTGACATCCCGCCAGCCAACCCTCCCCCAAGCGGAAGGGAGAGACTATTGGTAGGCGGTGATGGGGGGATGTGAGGATGCTCATATATGCCCCATGCCCCAGACCCCGCTCCCTAGGCAACCACCTACCCACACAGTGAATGACCTGGGACTGCGCACTACCAGCACCGACAGCATATGGCCATGTTAGCATGGCAGGGGGGGTGTGCCCATGCTGGAGGGGGCAGTGGCACCTGCCTGCCGTGGACCTAGGCCATGCCCTGTACCAGTTCGTGGTGTACAGTGCAACATAAAAGATCTGGCTAAGGAAAAGTACAGGTAGCCCCAGGAACCACCACACATCTATGGCAACAGTGTGGTGCAGTATACCTAGCCAGTGTGTCCAGAAGCAGAGGATCACAGGTTTAAGCCCCAGCTCTGGTTCCTGCAGAGCATGTCCCTATATTTTACCCTACAATGCAGATACAACAGAAACTCTTCACCCCCGTCAATCTGGCTTTAGGACTGGGCAGAGCACTGAAACTGTACTCCTTGCCTTCTTAGTGAAGTTCACCGCTCTCACGACCGGGGTGACCTATCCATTGCTGTCTCTTTGGACCTCTCCGCCGCCTTTGATGTCATTGACCACCATACCCTCCTCACCCGCCTGTCTGATTTTGGTATCCGAGGCACTGTGTTGCGCTGGTTTCGGTCTTTTCTCTCATTCTGCACCTTTTCCGTTCACTTCACTCCCGCCGCTTCTGCCCCTTTCCCTCTGCACTGCGGTGTTCCACAAGGTTCTATCCTTGCCCCTTTGCTTTTCAATATCTTCCTTGCCCCACTTGCCCTCCTCATTCAACAGTCCGATATTTCCTCCTATTTCTATGCTGACGATATTCTTCTTGTTCATCACACCAGTTCGGTTTCCCCGGATCTCTCTGTTCTCAGTGCTTGTCTTGACCTTATTGCCTCCTGATTCTCTGATAATTTTCTCTGCGTTAATCCTTCTAAGTCCTCAGCTATTTGGTTCTCCTTCACTATTCCTCTTCCCACTCTAGCCCCCACAATGTCCTCCCTCCCCATCCCTGTTGTCCCCTCTCTCCGCTACCTTGGTGTCACCCTTGATTTCTCCCTGTCCTTCCACCCTCATATCTCTTCCCTTGTTCGTAGCTGTTTCTTTCATCTTTGTCACATCAGATCCCTCCGGCCCTACCTTTCTGCCGATTCTCTCACTACTCTTGTTCTCTCCCTGGTGATTTCTTGTTTGGACTATTGTAACTCAATCTTTGCCGGCCTCCCCTCTTACCAATCCGTTGCCTTCAGCTTATCCAAAACACTGCTGCCCGTTTGATCACTTTTTCTTCCCCTTTCGACCACATCACTCCTTGTCTTCTCTCTCTTCACTGGCTTCCTATTAAATACAGGTTTGTTTATAAATATCTCATCACTACCCACAAAGTTCTCCATACTGGTACCTCTCAATATCTCTCTGATCTTATCTATCATCAACCCGTCCCCCGTCTCCTCTGCTCTTCTCACAGCAATCATCTTTTTCTTCCCTCCCCGTCCCAGGCTCATCTCGAACTCACCCGTCACTCCGCTTTCTATTTCCTGAGTCCTGCTCTGTGGAACTCTCTCCCTCACCCGCTCCGTACAGAGTCCTCATTCCCGCATTTCAAGGCTCTCCTTAAAACCCATCTTTTCTCCAAGGCTTTTGACCTCCCCACATCCCCATGATGGTCACGATGGTCCCACTATCCTATGTCACCTCCCCCCCCTCCCTTCTCTTCCCCTCAGTGTTCAGACTACCTAACTGTGTTATTCTGTCCTTCCCTATTTTTCTATCTGTGTATCCTATCTGCATCTCTCTGTTGCTTTCCTGTCAATTAAATGGCGTTCCTTTCCTTAACTCTCCAGCAGCCTGCTTTTATTGTCCACCGCTCTGATACCCTAGGTTTTGGCGGTATATCAAGCTCTGCAAATAAATAAAAGATAAATAAACATGTGCAAAGCCTACAGCAGCGGCGAACAGTGGTACAAACACCCACTCACACAGGCTCCAGAATCCAAAGCTGCATGGAGAGTCAGGCTGCTGTCCCCAGCATTGAGCTGCAGTTCTCACCAGGGCACTACTAATATCTCCTGCACAGTTTAGCAATGTTGGCACTGTGATCAGGACCAGTGTGGCAGGCAGGGTTGCCAACCACCCCTATCTGTGCACAATGCTGCAATAGCAGTGTGTGTGTGCATGTCTACCCATTGTTTTGTGGCTGCCCACACCTCACCTGGCCCACAATGTCCCACTGTTACTAGTGTTAGCCTGAATATGTGCATAATGAGGAGCAAGGTATCATGGGTATGGCCATAAAGGGCAGATTGGCCAGGATGCATCTTCACAGGGTGTGGGGCAATGGCTGGGACACTCTAGTGCCTGACCACCGCCTACAAGGACAGGGTGGCCACAGCATGGCATGCTGGGAGGGCACTCATTCTAACCGGGCAGTGACCATGGCATGTCTAGGCTCCCACATAGTGCTATATTCTATCTGCCTCCAGTGATGCTTTTGTGTTTTCAATGCTGGGGCCCTAATCACTAAGATGCCTGCTTGGTGTATGTAGTTCTTCTGTGAGAATGCACTGTGGACTGTCTGCAATTAGGCTATGCATGGTTGGAACACCTATCAGGTGTAGTCTAACTGTGTTGTCTGCTGGTGACTGGCAGACAGTGTTGTGCAGCAGTTGGAGGGTTCCAGACCTAACCCCAACATTGCTGCTGGTCTGCCACTGTCCCAGGCACAGGTATTGCTCTGGCCCACCAACCCTGGAGGGCTATCTTATGCCAGCAGGATGGAAGTTGCTTCACCATGGCTGGGGCACCCGTCCCTTACCTACAAAAAGGGTGATGTGGGCCCTCTGGGGGAAATAGTGTATACCACTTTGACCTTATAAAGGCTGGGTGTACACACCTCATGCAGGTCTAGAAATCCTGCTGCCCTGATAACAGGTGCCCATGCCAGCCAGCCCCTAACACAGGGTACACACTAATCTGGGTGGTGGCTGGTCACAGAGGGCCACATGTAATTGAAGGATACAGATGGACACCAAATTACCTTCAGCTGTATTGCAAGGAACACCTGTCACACACTGGTAGCGATGGTGATGTACAGCAGGACCTATCTCTAGCACCACATGTACTGCAGACCTAGTACTGGGCGCCCATCCTATCCCTCAGGGTGAACACAAAAACTGCACAATGGCATGGTCTGTTGCTACACTGTGCCATTATCACACACTGTCAGTTCGTCTTTCCAAGCTGAGGTACCGGAGAGGTGCAGACCCCATTTGGTGATCAGCTGTAGACAGCTATTCAGCATGTGCATTGCATCATGGGTACTGGTGGGGTTACCCTATCCTGGCACCACGGAGGTATAGCCTATGGGTTAATACAATGCTATTCTCGGTAGTGTTCCTAGGTTCCATTCCTCATTGTTCTCTCCTCTTATGCTTGTCTTACTCAAATAGTGTCTGTGGGTTAACACTATTATGTATTTGGTCTAGTTACTGAGGGTTACGCTATATGCCAAAAATAATCTAATCCCTCAAATAATTCCTTAGGCTATGACTGATGATAGTATATATCTGTTTTATCAATATTATTACAACATCCTCATAAAGGTCTGTTTGTTTAATGACCACCCAAATTCTATTTCTTGAATATGAACACAAAGGTCTCAGACTGGAATAGGCAGTATAACACAGGCTATAGCCTGAAATTGTGCCTTTTATGCATCAACGACCTGCATGATAGGGATGATTTAGCTCCGATGCACATGGAATTTATAGCACAACTCGCGAATATCATCATGTTCCACAGTTTTTTTGAATTTGAACAAAAACTTTTTCAGCAAATTTCGGGGATAGCCATGGGAGCCACGTGTGCTCCTTCTGTAGCAAATCTCTTTATGAACACTTTTGAAACTCAATGGCTACATAATACCCCATATGCACAACAGATAGTACTTTGGCGGAGATATATTGATGATGTTTTCATGTTATGGCAAGGATCCATCTTTTCGTTACAAAATTTTGTGAGGTGGTTGAATACCTGTGATCCCAACATCCAGTTTACACATGCTTACCATGAAAACCGTATTGTGTTTCTGGATGTTTTGGTGGAAAAAGCCGCGATGGGATGGAACACTTCAGTTTTTAAAAAAACAACAGACCGTAATACATTTCTCCATTACAGCAGTGCCCACCCAAAACAGCTACGAGATAGTCTCCCATTATCACAATTTCTCCGTTATCGGAGAAACTGTTCTGATCAAAGAGATTTTAAAAATAAATCTAAAAGGTTAATGCAAGATTTTAGACAATGAGGCTACCCTGAAAATACCATCAAATTGGCATATAAAAGAGAGCTGAATAATAACCGACAATTACTCTTAAGGACTGGTGCTCATAAAGAGATAGATGATAGGAATATAAATTAAATAACAAAATTTTCCCCATGCAGTGGAATGATAAAACGCATAATAGCTAAACAATTGAATGTCCTTAATATTCTTCCAGGGCTACAACAAAAGAACATTAGGTGCGTATGGACAAGACATAAAAATCTCAAAGAATGACTCAGTCCGACAGTGTTGAGATCACCATCAGCAATAAACCACGGAGAACGAAAGGGCCATAGAAAGTGCGGCGACTGTAACATCTGCTTGATCACTGAAGACAGAGTAGATTTTCAACATAATGGTATAACATATCCGCTAAAACATACAACTTTTTGTGATTCACAGTACGTGGTTTACTGCATCAGATGCCCCTGTGGTCTTATCTATATAGGTAAAACCATAAGATCTTTCAAAACCAGAATGAATGAGCATCGCAGCAGATTGAAATGTAAAGTCATTGAAGCCCCTATAGTGCCACATTGCCTGAACCGCAATCATCGATTTGACGAATTGCGCTGTTTCTGTATAGATGTAGTGGAATATGGCCGAGATGGAAGATCTCGGGAACAGACATTGATAATACAAGAACAACGTTGGATTTACACATTGCAATCTGTCAGTCCGAAGGGTCTGAACAATATGATTGAGTGGGCAGCATGCATTTAAAACGTTAGGTTTTGAAAGAAATCATTCAACCACTGTACTATTGTCACAGTCACCTTAATAACTGGCTGAGGTTTGATTGATTATCCACCTGGAATTAAAGACACAAGGTAGAACATGGAATCATTGGAGAGGACTTTAATGATGAGATCATGGTAAATCCAAAGGTATGACATAGAATACGTTGAATATTTAATTGGCTAAACCACAGCATTATTATCACATTTATAGTCGGCGGAGGTTCGATTGATTACACAGGTACACTACCAAAAAACTGCCTCCAGTTTTGCAACTGATTCCTATAGATTTTGGGGTGCTGAATCCAGGAAAAATAGCCAAAATGTTCCATCACGTCATGTTTTCTTGCAAAATTAGATTTCTTACCCATATAAGGAATGTTCACATAATTTCTTTTTAGCCGATTGCAGTTTATTTTCTTGGCCCAAAATAGAGGTTGTAATGGTTAACTAACTAGAAACACTCCCTCATGATATTTTAGAGTGTTTTGTATTCATTTTATACATTAACAGGACAATTGGGAGGCGGGGGGCTAAATCCAGTACTCGCGCTGGCGCATGTTCTTTCCTGTTCGCCTCGCCTCGTTCGCTCGCTCAAACACGGTGGTTGCGACATGAACGTTCCTGTCAAATTTCAGTTTCTTGCAAGTTCATTATTACCTTTTGTTTGCTCAGTCGTAATCCAGCTTTATTCTGAAGTGGTTCACTACAGTTGTAGTTTGCAGTGCTGTGTATTTGTGATGGCTCACAGAGCCAGAGGTTGCGTCAACTCTCCGGACAGTTTTTGTTTTATTTGTGGGGAATATACCGTGAAAAAGCGGCAGAGGAACATTTCTGCATTTATTAAAAAAGTATATTTCGCCTATTTCGGTTTGAAGTTAGGCGATCAAGACAAACCGTGGGCTCCTGACAAAGTGTGCAAGACATGTGAGGAAGATCTACGCTTATGGATGAAAGATAAAAAACAAGCATTTCGTTTCGGAATACCTATGATGTGGCGTGAACAAAGAGACCACAGCAGTGACTGCTATTTTTGCTCTTGCATTGTGAAGGGATACAACTTAAAAAATAAGAACGTAATAAGTTACCCCAACCTTCCCTCAGCAATTAGGCCTATGCCTCATAGCAACGAAGTACCTGTGCCTGAACCACCAAAATCTTTGGATCATATTTGTGTGGACGGTTCTAATCATGATGAGACTCATCAGATGGCTTTTCCCGATGAGTCCAGTACTTCCGAGTTTGAAACTGAACCAGATCCGAAACCTGAACTTTTCTCTCAAGCTGAATTGAATGATTTAGTCCGGGATTTAGGACTCCCAAAAGATGCTGCCCAACTGCTAGGTTCTCGGCTTAACAGAAAAATCTATTGTCACCAGGAACAACTTTTTATTGGTACCGCAACCGCGAGACACAATTTTTGAAGTATTTCAGCAAAGAGGAAGATTTGGTATTTTGCAACGATATATACGGAGTGATGGAAAAGTTTAAACTCAAGTATGATCTTGCTGAATGGCGGCTGTTCATTGATTCGTCAAAAGACAGCATAAAAGGTGTTCTTCTTCATAATGGCAACACATTCGCTTCAGTTCCTATTGCTCACTCTGTTATTCTCCAAGAAAAATACAAGAATTTGGCCCTGATTCTTCAGAAGATTCGTTATGATGAGCATAAGTGGATGATTTGTGGAGACTTTAAAATTCTATACATGATAGCCGGGCCCGTGACCTACACTGGGGGAAAAAAGACTGGACAATTCGGGAGTATTTGAGACCCGGTGAGAAAAATGTTCTTCATGAGAGCTTGGTACCTCGTGATAAAATTCTATTATCACCTCTCCACATTAAGTTGGGTCTCATTAAGCAATTCATCAAGTCCCTTCCAAAAGATGGTGAGTGCTTTCGGTACCTTTGCTCAAAGTTCCCCCGACTTTCTGAAGCAAAGCTAAAGGAAGGAGTGTTTGTTGGCCCTGATATAAGGAAACTCATTTCAGATGGAGCATTCGCTGAAACGATGTCTGAGAAGGAAAAAGAAGCCTGGGATTCCTTCAAGGATGTTGTTCTCAAATTCTTGGGGAACAGGCGGGATGAGAACTATAAGGATATTGTTGCCAGGATGCTCAATGCCTTCAAAGAACAAGGCTGTAACATGAGCCTGAAAGTCCATTTCTTGCACTCCCATGTGAACTACTTTCCCGAAAACTTGGGGGCGTACAGTGAAGAACAAGGTGAAAGGTTTCACCAGGACATCAAGGATGCAGAGAGAAGGTACCAAGGAAGATGGAACACCACTATGATGGCTGATTTCTGCTGGTTGCTGCTGCGGGAAACCCCAGATGAAAAATACGCCAAGCAGCGCACCAAGAGAAGCATTCGGGGGAAGAAGAAACGGGCTCACCAGGAGATTGATTGACCCAAGAATGACTTTAAAATCTAAACTGTGTTGACAAATATCGTGTTTTTACTAAACTTTGAAATAAAAATTTGCTAGTTATTACCACAGTGTCGGATCTCATTTATTAGATTTTTATTTTCACACCATCGGGTGTTTGTCTTCATGTATTGCAATGGTGCGGTTTGCGTTTTCTATTCTTACATACATACCTGTACAACATTTTTTGCACATTTCTTTGCTTTGCTTTGTGTCTAACCTCGCTCTTATATGTTTGTGCACATGTATGTGGCTGTTTTAAGTGCAGACAATTTTGCTACCATCACAGTGTGTTTTGTTGACATTACTCTATTCTTATGTGCTGCCTTGTTACAATTTTCTTTATTCTTATTTGAATAACTACTAAACAATTAGTATAAAGAATTCATCCAAGAAACTTTTATCTCGATCGCACTCAATCTGAAACGTTCACCTCAAACTGCTAACCCAATGTAGCAAAAAATCTGTACGTGATGGAGCAAATTGGTTACCAGATTTGGATTCAGCGCACCAAAAAACGTAAAAATCAATCGAAACATTAGAGGCAGTTTAAAAAAAAAATTTTTTAGTGTACCTGTGTATCTAATTGGACTCCAAAACATAAGGTGGAATGTGGAATCATTGGAGAGGACTTTACAAGTGAGATCATTGTAAACCCAACGGGATGACGTAGAACACGTCGAATGTTTGATTCGTTAAATGTCAGTAAAATGCACAGTGGACGCATGCGCGGCGTTTTTTTGAAGCCAGCAGGCTCTTTGTAACACGCTAAGCAACGAACATAAGTATTGCTGAGAATTTCTTAATCGGTATGTACATTTTTTGATCGTGTGATAGAGACGTTTAAGAACCTCCATTAGATATTATACATATGAAAAAATAATGAAAATAAAAATATTGTAGGCATGACGTTTTATACCTTAATGAATCTGTTTTTGGCAGAATTTGTCTCATTCAGTAATTAAAAATACCGAGAGGAAAGTTGAATTCAAAAACATCCCCCTGATGAAACCCACTGGCTGTGAAACGCGACACGGTACCAACTGAAGGCGTCGGGGAATGAAGACATAACTTGGGGAAAGAAGAGATTACCTGAGATATTTACCACCCGATCTCTTATTAGTAATAAACAATGCTGATCAATTTTTGAGACATCAATCGAGAAGACCACGAAAGATAAGTTCTACTATTTTGCGAGTTATTTGCTGCATCAAGGTAGTAAAATAGATGTAGTATCTCATTGGGCTGTAAACTGCAAAATAGTGTGCCATTGGATTGAACACATAAAAACTCATTGAAATCAAGGTCGTTGATGCATAAAAGGCACGATTTCAGGCTATAGCCTGTGTTATACTGCCTATTCCAGTCTGAGACCTTTGTGTTCATATTCAAGAAATAGAATTTGGGTGGTCATTAAACAAACAGACCTTTATGAGGATGTTGTAATAATATTGATAAAACAGATATATACTATCATCAGTCATAGCCTAAGGAATTTTTTGAGGGATTAGATTATTTTTGGCATATTACTCAAATAGTGTGCATGCCTGTAACAGTCATATTTTGCAGATCTGTGCTGCCAGCCCATAATACCCTCGCCACAATTGCCAACAGACCCTTTGTCCATCTATATGCATCTGTCAGCTGTGTAGAGTCCTGTCTGACTGTGCAGGCTGCCACCCCATGTCCTGCACTGCTACCCTTTCCTGCATTGCGCCTCATCGTGCTTGCCTCACCTGTGCCTGGTCTGCATGACACCACCACTCTCTCCACCCATCATTGTAACTATCCTGCCACTTCTGCCTCCACTGGGGGACACATATTCCCCTCATCTGCCACCCACTGTCTTTCCAGTACTTTACATTGCCAACACCCTGTGCTGTGGTACAGTTGCCCCACCATGTTTGTCATCAGTACTTGTCACAGCATCTTTTGGCTGTTATATTTTTGCGTTCTATTTTCCCAAATCCAGCACACAGGGTTTGTACTTGCATATTTATTTAGGTGGGCCTGGTCTGTTATAGGGGGTAGATCCCAGTTTTATTTCATTTCATTTTGTTTTGTTTTGCTACATGAGTCACTTTTCTTTTTCTTTTTTTTGTTGTTTTCAGCTTTTTTTGCTCCGGTGCTTCGTTCTATTGAGTCACATAGTTGTACGGTGATGAGTGATTTTTTGCTCCCTGAGGAAGCCATAAAGGCGAAACATCGGATGTCGGAGTTCCTTATCACCTGAAATACCGTATTGAAAACTACAGTTTTTTTTCCACACTTCGATAAGGTTTCTAGACCATCATTGTTTGATCTTCATCATCTTCATCAGATTGTGACTGTTACCATCAAAAGATAAGTGTCCGGAGCTTTCTCTGTTAATGTTATGTGACGGTAGCACTCAACTGCTCGGAAGCCTGCTGGTTGCCACCTGGGTTTTTTTCCAGGTTAGCTGGAGGTTTTTTTATGACCATTGATGTAATTCCTAGTCTGTTTTGTTACCTGAGACGTTTGGGCGTCTGCAGACAGACTTGATTCCTGTCGCTGTTTTGTGCAGGGAGATACTGAGGTCTTTTTTCCTCCTTCACTGGTGGACGGGCAGTTTTCAGTTTTTTTATGTATGTATTTAATTTTGGGGTTTTTTTAGGTTACATTGATTGGGGTTGTATCTGTTTTTTCTGTATCGCTTTTTTGCCCCTTGAGAAGATTTTTGTTATATTGATGATGTCATCAGTACTGGCAGCCACATATTTATTTACATTCTCTTATATACTGTGCTATTCTGCATCAGTGCGGTTTACATTGAACAAACTGAAATTACATTGAACAGGGCATTATAACTTGGAAATAACTATTTTACAGGGAGCATGAGCTATGGAAAGTTAAGTGGCTTGCCCAAGACCACAAGGAGCACCTGTGGGACTAGAAACCCCAGTCCTTCCGGCCCAAGGTTGCTGTCCTCTAGTGGGATTTGAACCCCCGACCTTCCGGCCTGAAGTACCTTGCCCCAACCACTAGGCCACTCCACATGGACTGCCCGCAGATATGGTGGGTCCAGTGTCTCCCAGCTCTCCCTCCTTCACTCACCTGTTCATTGCCTTTCCTGAGTGCTCTATCTAGTATTGGGGCTACATCTGTCTCTGTTCCTCACAGGTCATGCATGCCATCCTGCGACATCTTGCAGCCCTTAGGGCACACTAACCTAGGGCACCGTAACCTTCTTAGGCCACCTTAACCTATGGTTCCATAGCCCAGGGTGCCTTCTAGAGTGCCTTGTCCAGGGGTGCCTACTACGGCGCTTAGCCTAAGGAGCCCTATAGGGTGCCTTATCGGGCACCTTACAAGGCGCCTTACAAGGCAGCTTACAGGGCACCTTACAGGAGGCCTTACAAGGCACCTTATCAGGCACCTTACAAGGCACCTTACAAGGTGCCTTACAAGGTGCCATGTAAGGTGCCTTACAAGGAGGCGCCGTGTAACGCGCAGTAGTTTGTAACATGCGTTAGCTGTTACGGCTTGCTGTAATGATGCACCGCCCACGCCTTTATATAGGCATCTGTACCATTACCGCAGTTTAGTAAGCATACCCCATAGACACACTTCCTCACCTATTTCAGCATTGTGCAAAGATAGAGGTGGTTGGCAGCCCTGGCACCAGTCCTGGGCACAGTGCATGCATTGCTAATGTACTCAATATTGTTATGGTCACTCTCCAGGGTGGTAAACACTGTCAGAAAACAAACAGAAAGGAAACACACTCCACATATATCAGAAAGGTTGCTATGATGAATCTCTGTTAACAATTTGTTTTTAATGTAGGATCTGTTATCTGACATTCATCATAGCAACATTTTGATATATATGGAGCATGTTTCCATGTATATGACGGCATTGCTAAGGTATGAAGGTGGTAGTAGTGGTGGCTGCTGCTCTGCGTAGGGACCAACAGCCTGACATTCCATGAGGATATGGATAGTGGGGCCTGTGATGTGGGTGTTTGTGCCCCTGTTGGCCGCTGCTCTAGGGTGTGCACATGTTTATGGTGTATGTTTTCTGTAGTGTAAAATGTAGGGACAAGGTCTGCTGAAGCCACAGCTGGGACTTGAACCTGTGACTTTCTGCCCCTGAACACACTGGCTGTGTGTACTGCACCAAACTGTTGCCACAGGGGCATGTCATTTCCTGGGGATACCATGACTGTTCTTCAGACAGACCTTGTCTGTTGCAGTGCACGTCACCCACCTAAACAGGGCTTGACCTTGATCTGCTGTGGGCAGCTGCCACTGCCCCCTCCACTACCAGCACCCCTCCCTCACCATGCTGACATGCCCTTATGCCGGTGGTGCTGGAGGTGCGCAGTCCCAGGCCATCCAGTGTGCCTGTAGGTGGCTGCCTATGGTGTGGGATCTGGGGTAGGGGTGCCTACATAGACATCCGCGCTTCCCCCCCCCCCGGCACTGCCTCTCATTGTTATGTGCCCTTTGGGGTACCTGTTCAGTACTGTCCCCTGGGACACTGTGGGACACACACTCATGGGCATGTTTGACCTTGGTCAGTTGCTGGCTTGCTGATTTGCAGTTTCTGCATTCCTATGTGCAACCTAGGCATCTGCCTAGTCCACCTTGTGCCCCAGCTGCCCCACTGCATGTCCCGCCTACAGCCCCGTGTACCCCATTTGCAGCCTCACCATAGTGCCCTTTTGTACTTGGGCACTATGCTGTTGCTGCATATGTATCACTACTATCACTTTTCTTGGTCTCCCTGCTTTTTCTGTACATTGCTGACTGAAATGGTTTCTCTTTCCTGCAATTGTGCCTCTAATGCCAGATTTTCAAGCACGGTAATGTTCTGGTCTTAAAATCCCGGCGTTAGTGTACCTGGAGCCTCTCCCCACACACTCCCTGCCCATTGACCTCCTTCTCTCCGCCCTCTGGAGACACTTACTCCACCCTCTGTGTGCCTTAATGCAGCTGGAGACGTTATCGCGTGAAATGTAACGTTATCAATGTTATGTATCACGTGATAACGTCGCCACCTCAACGTTAGCTCTGTTTAGTAAACATACCCCTATGTGTCTCCTACTCTTCAACTGCAATTTGTTCCAGCTCATGAATGTTTCCAGTATTCCTTTTACCAATGGCAGATTTCAGCTCTTTCCAAAGGTTCTCGATTCAATTAGAAATATAGAAACATGACAGCAGAAAAAGACCACATGGCCTATCTAGACTGCCCTTCCATATCAACTACAATAGTCTCCTTTTTACCTTTAGAGATCCTCTGTATTTGTCCCATGCCTTTTTGAAGTAAGGAATCATTTCTGGCCAGTTTTAAACAGTCTGTTCTTTTTTAACCATTCTTTTATACTTTGGATGTATGCTTTGGGTCACTGTCCTGCTGGAGGACCCATGACCTTCAGCCCAGATCTAGCTTTCTGACACTAGGTAGCACATTTCTCTCCAAAAGACCTTGATAGGCCTCTGACTTCATGATTCCTTTAATACGTTCCAGGCCTCCAGTTCCTGGGGCAGAAAAAGAGCCCTACAATAATATTGAATCTCCACCATATTTAACTGTAGGAAGGATGTTTTTTTTACTTATAAGCTTCATTTCATCGCCTGTAAATGTATGACTGGTCTGCATTGCCAAAAAGCTCAAGTTTGGCTTCATCTGTCCACATAACATTTTCCCAGAAGGCTTGTGGTTTCTCAAGGTGGGTTTGAGCAAAGTTCAGACATGCCTTTTTGTGTCTGTCTTTGGGTAGTGGGGTCCTCTTTGCCCTTCACCCATGAAGTTCTTCTTTGCTTAGTGCATGGCATATGGTGCAAGTTGAAACCACCACTCCAGATTGTCCATGTCAGCCTTAAGATCTTTGGATGTTGTACATAGTGTTCTTCACGGTAAAAAGAAGGAGAAGAAGGTCTTCCACAGAAGAAACAAATGGAGGAGAGCGGAAGCTAAGGACCACGGCCAAACACAAGGGGGTAGTGTAAAAACTCTTTATTAACAGACCCAACTCAACGGTTTCGGCCAGAGGCCTTCTTCAGGGGTCTAAAAACGGACAGACACAAACATCAATATTAAAAACATATTTTAAAATTAAATGCACAAGCATAAAAAACAGTAGTGTTCTTCAAACAGTTTGCACCAACCTTCAAAGACTTCTTGGATTAATTTTCTTCTTCCCACCATGTTCTGGGAGGTTCTTGACAGTTCCATGAGCAGAAAACTTCTTAATAACACTGCAAACTGTAAACATAGGAATCTCAAGGTCTTTGGAGATGGCCTGTACCCCTTTGAAGTTTGATATTTGGGGATAATGGCTTTTTGATGGTCTCAGACAGATCTCTTGCCTTCACTTTTGTGAAAATAGAACAAGGAGTGAATGTGGCCATTTTAAACATTAGAGCCATCATTCAATGGTTGATTCAAATCATGTGCATCTAATTTTATTTCAATGGGAATGTCATTCTTCTGTTCAAACCAATTTTAAATATTTATAAAGGTGCCAATAATCATGTCCTAGTAATGTCCCAGTTTTTATACTATTTCCTATTATTTCCTTTTTTAATTGGTCTTGTGTATTTGATTCTTTTATGTGTCAAATATGTGTGTATATTTAGTCCAAAGCCATTTCACTGGCCATTTTTTTTTTTTAGGAGATATTGGACATTAAGGGTCAAACTGCAAGGGTGCCAAAAATTTAAACCACAACTGTGGAAATATTTTCAAGAAATTTAATCACATGCTTACAAGGAAATCTCATTGGGATATTGGCACCAAGGGCAACTACTCTTGGCCTCGTACTCAATAATATTTTTAAAGGATATGTTTACTAAAGCACGTTAAGGGAGAAAGTGTGTCATTAATGCACGTTATTGGCACCCTTCCACCCTTAATGCAGCAAAAATGTCACTTTAGCGTGTGTTAAAGGCTCCAGTAGCATTAAATGCCCTGAGTGGAGAGCGAGTGTTAATGGGGCGGAGAGAGGGCATTAATAACGGGTGCACCCTAATGCGTGTAATGCACTTTAATGCTGGGAACCCTAACGCAAAGTAAAACCATGCGGAAAGGGTGTATTTTGAGGAGAGAGAGCCTATTTTAATGTCTGCAATGTGCTGCACAGACAGGTGAACCCAAGAAAGTAATAGTAGTGCTCCATTAGCAGTAACAGCATAGTGCCCAAGTATGAAAGGGCCCTATGTTGATGGTGCAAATGGGGCAAAGGAGGTGGCACATGGGTCATGCAGTGGGGGATTGCTGGTGCACAGGGTGGACCAGGTGGCACATAACAACATAAGATTATAAAATATGCCAGACTGTGTCAGACCAAGGTCCATCATGCCCAGTATCCTGTGTCTAACAGTGGCCGATCTAGATCACAATTATCTAGCAGTTTCCCCAAAAGACACACAGAATCCACAATGCTTATATTGGGGCAAGCAGTGGATATCCCGGGTCCTCTCTAACAATGGTATATGGATCTTTCCTCAGGAACCAGTCCAAACCTTTTCTAAAGCCAGCTATACTAACAGTTTTTAATACATTCTCCAGTAATGAATTCCAGGGTTTGATCACGCATTGACTGAAAAAATATTTTCACCTAGTAGTCCTAAATGGGTTATATGGTAGCCTCATTGCATGTCCCTTAGTCTTCCTACATTTTGATGGCATAACCAATCGACCTACATTTACCGATTCCACTCCAGTCAGTCATTTATAGACCTCTATCATATCTCCCCTCGGCCGTCTCTTCCTGAGGTTGAAGAACCCCAATCTTTTTAGCCTCTCCACATAGGGGTATCCTGCCATCCGCATTACCATCTGTGATGTCTGTCATGGTCCCACAGTGACTGTGGCAGCACACAGATATGCTAATGCTGCAGAAAGGAGATGTGCCACATGGGGCAGTCGAAGTTTCCTGGCACCCCAGGGAGAGATCCCAGCTGCCCACCCTGCTGCCACTGAACCCAGCTGTGGGGGAATTGGCAGATAGAGCCAGCAGCTGTAGCCCTCCAGATAGCTGCAACATGCAGGTGCCCAGGGGACTACCACAGCAGTGGCTGTCATCCTCCCCCAAGAGGTATCATTGGCAGGCGGTGATGGGATCCCTGCAGAGGCAGATAGTTGGGTCGGTGCTGTGTGGCCATCCATATATACCTCTGCCCTCCCCATCTGAACCTTTTGCCCTAGGCACCGGCCAACCCACATGTTGGATGGCCTGGGACGGAACACCTCCAACACTGACAGCATATGGGCATGTCAGTATGGTGTGGGGGGTGTTGGTGGAAGGGGCAGTGGCATGCGCCTGCACAGACCAAAGCCATGTCCTGGACCTGTGCACCGTGCACATTGCAACATGTGTCAAGCTCTGTTGTAACCATATGGCAGCACTGTGGCTCAATGCATGCAGTTGCTGTGTATATGAGAAGAGGATTGCTGGTTCAAGCCCCAACTCTGCAGAATGAGCACAAATTAACAATGCTTAAGCTGAAACTGAGACCAAGGTAGCAGGCAGGAATGCCAACCATCCCCATTTTTATACAGCACGGACGTATGAGTGTGTATGTCTCTCCATTGTTATGTGGCTTTCTACACCTTACTGAGCCTTGCATTGCCTAAGCTGTTTCCAGCATTACTCAGCAAATGTGCATGATGAGGAGCAGAGTATTGTGGGTATGGCCTGAAACAGGATGGATAGGCCATGATGTGTCTGCATCAGAGGTAGGGTCAATGGCTGAGATGTCGTAGTGTCTATCTGCCATGTGCATGGACTGGGTGGTCACAGCATGACATGCTGGAAGGGCACTCTCACTCTGACCGAGCAGTGACCATGGCATGGCTATGTATTCACACTGCTGTATAGTGCCTGGTTTCAGGGATATTGGTGCATTTTCTGTTGTTGAGACTCATGCTTTTTATCCCAAGCCTGGGTATACATGGTCATTCTGTACACATATGCAATGTGTGCTGACCAGAGGACTATCAGCAGTTGGTATGTACATGACTGGAAAACCCAATTTGGGGGGGGGGGGGTAGCATGTACCTCTAAAATATGGTGTGCCAATCTACTTACATATTAGAGGCACTTAATGAAAAAGTAACCTTTCAGTGGGGATGGGGCTTCTGAGTGGTGACTCCTCCTCCTGACCCTTTGATTGGTTGAATGTCAGCTGCCTACCTTAGTGGTTGTTACTGAACAGCGGTGCAAGCGTCCTTGGTATTGGGATATTTAAACCGTTCTCGTCAGAACGCTCCTTTGATGGCAGATGACTGTCCATGCAGTGCTTGACCGGAAGCAGGGTGTTTAGTTGAAGAACATGAAACGTGACACGTCGATTTGACTGCGGTGGTGCAGGGTACAGCCTTGTGACAAGTTATTTTTCAGCTAAGTACAAGCTGCTTTACAAAAGTTCCTTTATTAAAATGGATGGGCCACAGAGGTGAAAGGGTTCTCCTTTCTTACTGTGCTGGCATTTCCGACAAAAAAAAGAATTATTGTTAGGCTTACCTGATGAGTTGGTTATTCTAATAGATCGGGTAATTGTTTTTTGATTTTATATTCTTGACCCAGGTCTCTGTTTTTTTTCTAACTCCAGGAGTGCCTGGACCTGATTACAGAGGTCCAGTAGACATCCTGGTGTCAGGGTACCTGCATCTCTTTTATTCTCACAGCTCTGCCCTAACTCCAGGAGGTCCTGGACCTGATGACAGAGGTCTATTATAGATCCTGGTGTCAGGGTAACTGCATCACTTGGGGTTTCACAGCTCTGCCCTAACCCCAGGAGGCCATGGACCTGATGGCAGAGGTCCAGTAGAGATCCTGGTTTCAGGGTACCTGCATCTGTTTCATTCTCACAGCTCTGCCCTAACTCCCGGAGTGCCTGGACCTGAATACAGAGGTCCATTGGAGATCCTGGTGTCAGAGTACCTTCATACTCACAGCTCTGCCCTAACTCCAGGAGTGACTGGACCTGATGACAGAGGTCTATTATAGATCCTGGTGTTAGGTTAAGTGCATCAGTTGGGGTTTCACAGCTCTGCCCTAACTCCAGTAGTGCCTGGACCTGATGACAGAGGTCTATTATAGATCTTGGTGTTAGGATAAGTGCATCAGTTGGGGTTTCACATCTCTGCCCTAAAGCCAGGAGGCCCTGAACCTGATTACAGAGGTCCAGTAAAGATCCTAGTGTCAGGGTACCTGCATCTGATTCATTCTCACAGCTCTGCCCTAACTCCAGGAGTGCCTGGACCTGATTACAGAGCTTCAGTAGAGATCCTGGTGTCAGGGTACCTGCATCTGTTTCACTCTCACAGCTCTACCCTAACTCCAGGAGGCCCTGGATCTGATTACAGAGGTCTATTATAGATCCTGGTGTTAGGTTAAGTGTATCAGTTGGGGTCTCACAGCTCTGCCCTAACCCCAGCAGGCCCTGGACCTGATGGCAGAGGTCTATTATAGATCCTGGTGTTAGATTAAGTGTATCAGTTGGGGTTTCACAGCTCTGCCCTAACCCCAGGAGGCCCTGGACCTGATTACCGAGGTCTATTATAGATCCTGGTGTTAGGCTAACTGCATCAGTTGGGGCTTCACAGCTCTGCCCTAACCCCAGAGGCCTATTATAGATCATGGTGTCAGGGTTCCTGCATCTGCTTCATTTTCTCAGCTTTGTCATAACCCCAGGAGGCCCTGGGCCTGATGACAGAGGTTCATTAGAGATCCTGGTGTCAGGGTACATGTATCTGTTTCATTCTCACAGCTCTGCCCTAACTCCGGGAGTGCCTGGACCCGAATACAGAGGTCTATTAGAGATCCTGGTGTCAGGGTAACTGCATCTGTTTCATTCTCACAGCCCTGACCTAACCCCAGGAGGCCCTGAACCTGATTAAAGAGGTCCATTAGAGATCCTGGTGTCAGGGTACCTGCATCTATTTCATTCTCACAGCTCTGCCCTAAATCCAGGAGTGCAGGGACCTGATGACAGAGGTCTATTATATATCCTGGTGTCAGGATAACTGCATCAGTTGGGGTTTCAGAGCTCTGCCCTAACCCCAGGAGGCCCTGGAGATGATGACAGAGGTCTATCATAAATCCTTGTGTCAGGGTAACAGCATCAGTTGGGGTTTCACAGCTCTGCCCTAACCCCAGGAGGCCCTGGACCGGATTACAGAGGTCCAGTAGAGATCCTGGTTTCAGGGTACCTGCATCTGTTTCATTCTCACAGATCTGCCCTAACTCCAGGAGTGTCTGGACCTGATTACAGAGGCCCATGGAGATCCTGGTGTCAGAGTACCTGCATCTGATTCATTCTCACAGCTCTGCCCTAACTCCAGGAGTGCCTGGACCTGATTACAGAGGTCCATTGGAGATCCTGGTGTTAGGTTAAATGCATCAGTTGGGCTTTCACAGCTCTGCCCTAACTTAAGGAGGCCCTGGACCTGATTACAGAGGTCTATTATAGAGCCTGGTGTCAGGGTAATTGCATCAGTTGGGGTTTCACAGCTCTGCCCTAACCCCAGGAGGCCCTGGACCTGATTACAGAGGTCCAGCAGAGATCCTGGTGTCAGGGTACCTGCATCTGATTCATTCTCACAGCTCTGCCCTAACTCCAGGAGTGCCTGGACCTGACTGCAGAGGTCCAGTAGAGATCCTGGTGTCAGCGTAACTGCATCTGTTTCACTCTCACAGCTCTACCCTAACTCCAGGAGGCCCTGGACCTGATTACAGAGGTCTATTATAGATCCTGGTGTTTGGTTAAGTGTATCAGTTGGGGTCTCACAGCTCTGCCCTAACCCCAGCAGACCCTGGACCTGATGACAGAGGTCTATTATAGATCCTGGTGTTAGGTTAAGTGCATCAGTTGGGGCTTTACAGCTCTGCCCTAACCTCAGGAGGCCCTGGACCTGATTACAGAGGCCAATTATAATTCCTGTTGTCAGGGTAACTGCATCAGTTGGGATTTTACAGCTCTGCCCAAACCCCAGGAGGCCCTGGACCTGATCATGGAGGTCTGTTATAGATCCTGGTGTTAGGTTAACTGCATCAGTTGGGGTTTCACAGCTCTGCCCTAACCCCAGGAGGTCCTGGACCTGATCATGGAGGTCTGTTATAGATCCTGGTGTTAGGTTAACTGCATCAGTTGGGGCTTCACATCTCTGCCCTAACCCCAGAGGCCTATTATAGATCATGGTGTCAGGGTACCTGCATCTGCTTTATTTTCTCAGCTCTGCCATAACCCCAGGAGGCCCTGGGTCTGATGACAGAGGTTCATTAGAGATCCTGGTATCAGGGTACCTTAATCTGTTTCATTCTCACAGCTCTGCCCTAACTCTGGGAGTGCCTGGACCTGAATACAGAGGTCCATTAGAGATCCTGGTGTCAGGGTACCTTAATCTGTTTCATTCTCACAGCTCTGCCCTAACTCCAGGAGTGCCTGGACCTGATTACAGAGGTCCATTAGAGATCCTGGTGTCAGGGTAGCTGCATAAGTTTCATTCTTACAGCCCTGACCTAACCCCATGAGGCCCTGAACCTGATTACAGTGGTCCTTAAGAGATCCTAGTGTCAGGGTAGCTGCATCTGTTTCATTCTCACAGCTCTGCCCTAACTCCAGCAGTGTCTGGACCTGATTGCAGAGGTCCAGTATAGTTCCTGTTGTCAGGGTACCTGCATCTGTTTCATTCTTACAGCTCTGCCCTAACTCCAGGAGGCCCTGGACCTGATGACAGAGGTCTATCATAAATTCTGGTGTCAGGGTAACAGCATCAGTTGGGGTTTCACAGCTCTGCCCTAACCCCAGGAGGCCCTGGACCTGATTACAGAGGTCCAGTAGAGATCCGGTTTCAGGGTACCTGCATCTGTTTCATTCTCACAGCTCTGCCCTAACTCCAGGAGTGCCTGGACCTGATTACAGAGGCCCATGTAGATCCTGGTGTCAGGGTACCTGCATCTCTTTCATTCTCACAGCCCTGACCTAACTCTAGGAGTGCCTGGACCTGATTATGTAGCGGCAGAGCGCAAACAATCCAATAATACCAGGAGTCTGTTCAGAAGGTCCAAATCATTTATTGTGCACAAGACTCAAGCAGAATCACATTCAAAATGGCTGAGCAATGGTTTCTAGCAAAACAACAACTTTTATACCTTTCTTCTCCATTCTGTACATAGGCAAACTTTTCATTGGTCCCAGTAACCCCTTCTATCCCATCTATTGGTCCCGGTACCATTACGTAGTCATCCAATGAGGACCTTGGTCTGGGCTCAGCACCTGGTTGCCCCCCTTACAGTCCCCATTACAATGGACAGTTCTTAGACTCTTGATACAATTCTCCTCCAAGGTCACTAGCTGACTAGAACATGTGGGAAAGCAGGGCACTGTAACCCTTCTCTCAGCAGAATTAATTAGTTCACAGAAGCTTTCACATTCTTATCAGTACCAATTAAAGCTTGTTTTTCTATCTTTTCTAAGTTTCGATTCTGCTTAGCTATGCTTGGTTATGCTTAGTTAAGTTTCGATTCTATGGAGGCAGCATTCAGGGGGGTTTTCATTCCTCTGGGCCTAACCACAGGCTTCATTTACAGGTCAAGCTGCTTAGATCTGTCTGTTTAGTTCAAGCAGCATGGATCATAGGCCTTCGCCTACCACATTCCCCCCTTTGATTATTCTCACCCGCAAGTGAGAAAGGGTGAGAATCAAATCACATAATACTAGGTAAAGGTATCACTCTATGGTATAGGGTGGTAGTTTCACATAGCTAATATCTTTGTAGCTGCCTTGCGCTCTACAGTGTTATTAATAACGGAAGTTATCATTCGCAAGAAAAGTGGCAAGAAACAAGGGAGCAACAAGCAGATAGTCAGAGTCCATAGTTTGGCAAGAGTGGGAAAAAGAACTAAAGGAATAGAAGGTTCAGGAGCATTTATGCCGGACCACCAAGATGTCTTCTTTGTTGTGCTGTTGTAAAACTTCTGATTTAGACAGTCCAGCTGTCCAATCTTCATAGCAAATTGTGGTCCGGTGCGAACAAAACACAAACTGTCAACAATGGGGTGGGCCAATACCCACTCACTAGTAGTATTATGTAAATCAGTCTGATTGTAGGGGATGGAATAATTCAGTTCTTGAGCCTCCCAAGGCCACTGATCTCCCATCTTGGTTCCTCCACAAAGAAACAGTCATAAATGTGGAGACTAGATGCTACTGCTTCGGCAAGTTCAAGAAACAAGTTCTGGGAGGCATGAGGAACCTTCAGCCCAGTTCGTGTGGTACTTATACAGGCTGCACAGGGAGGTAAAGCAAAAGTCATTTCAAAGCACCCCAAGGCTGCTGCCAAAATAAAGCAATAATAAGAATTCATAATGGGCATAGTCTCTGGAAAATTGGTGGAACTGTCGGCATCCACAACAGATAACAGATGTAGAGTTGATTGTAGATCCTCGAGCTTCTGCCGTACGTAGACCTACCAGCTTTGTGGCAGGAGTAGGGCTGTAGATTCCAAAGTATCACTGTCCTCTGGGATGTCTCAGGTTCTTAAAATATCATAGTACAGTCTCTCAGGCTATTATTGCCTCCTTAGAGCAGTTCACTTTTTAGGAGATCAAAACAGTTTTGTTCTCAGAGCATTTGAACACAGTCTCTTAGAAGACTCAATTTCTTAACACAACACAGTCTATTTCTGATGATTGCAGCTTTCTCCAGATGCGAGGCTTACCTTCAGATAAACGGACAGTCTTGAAATAGTGCAGTTTCCGAGGGACCAATAAGTCTTAGGTCCGTGGCTGTTGTCGTAGGGTGAGGCGCAATGGAGTCTCAGGATGCTGTACAGTAGTCCAGTGATCAGGTTCAGAAACAGTTGTTGGCTTTACTCGACTATGATGGATCCAAAGTTCGAATTCTGCAACTTTTACTGCAGTTGGAGTTGACAGAATGACAACATAGGGTCCCTTCCAATGCAGGGCTAACGGTATCCTTCTCCACTCTGTGATCCACACCGAGACTCCAGGCTTGAAAGGATGCAGGGGTTCAGGCAAATTGATGGGTAATCGATTGTGTACCCAGGTATGAAGACTCTGCAAAACAGAACTTAAAACCAATAGTTCATGCCTAGTAATTTCAGATCCTATCTGTCTCACATCTCCTTTTATTCCCTATAAATAGGCTACAGATTCTCAGAATCTCAAAAAGGGGGAACTTCTAAAGACTTAGCAGGGGCTAAGTATATCCTAGGAAGGGCTATAGGAAGAACCTGGGGCCACTTCAGGTAAACCTCTTGGCAAAGTTTGGACAACTGAGATTTCAAGGTTCTATTCATACATTCTACTTTTCCTAGAGTTTTGAAAGCTGTAGGTAGTATGCACCTGATAATGTCAATATCTTGGGGGCCATACTTAATGGACTTGCTTCCTAAGGTTATCCACCCTCATTATTTGTACAGGGTCCCATGTGCACGCAAGGTTGTAAGGGCATACTTAGAATCTGGGTACACATTTAGACAGAGCCCTTTTCCTATTGTTAGTGCTCTAGTGAGGGCTATCAGTTCAGCTTTCTGTGGTCAAGTTTCTGGGGCCAGGGCTGAGGACTCAACTACCAAATCAGGGGTCACCACTGCATATCTAGCACAACAATGTCCATTGATGATGAAACTGCCTTCAGCCACAAAGAAAGTCTGTTCAGGGTTCTCCAGAGGGACATCAGTCAAATCCAGGCGGCTTGAGAATACAGTGTCCATAATTTCTAAACAGTCATGATCAGGGGATCAAGACCAACTGGTAACAACATAGCAGGATTCAAAGCTTGACTGACCTTCAGTTGTATCTGGGGGTTTTCACGCAACATACTCTGATACTTCAACATTCGTAGATTTGTTAGCTAGTAGTTTCCTTTGTGTTTCATATTGGTTAGAACAGAGTGTGGTACAGTAACTGGAAGATTCTGTCTCAAAGTGATCTTGTTAGTTTTGCTCACTAGGAAGGCTGTAGCTGTAACAGCTTCTCAAATAAGGTCCAAGAGATTGAGTCAATGCTCCTAGAACATTTCCTTGTGACTCATGAACATAGAGACTGAAAGGTTTTCTGGACATCTGGTAGACCCAGAATTGGTGACAACATCAGAGTGGTTTTCAAAGATCAAAAGGCTGCATCCTGTTCAAGTCCCCATTCCAATGGAGACTTTTCCATTCCTTTGGTAGCTTGATACAATGGTTTTGCTAGCAGCGCAAAATTGGGGATCCATATACAACATACTCTGTGGCACCCAAGAAGGCTCTCACTTGCCTCCTGGTGGTTGGAGTAGGAATACTGCATACAGCTTCTTTGCGTTCTGGTAAGGGTCCCAGGCATCAAATTCCATTGGACAACAGGAATCCTAGGTATTTAACTGGTTTGACATAATTGTGCCTTGGCTCTTGAGACTTTGTATCCAGCCTCATTAAAAAGGTGCAAGAGTTCACTGGTGGCCTGTAGACATTCACTTTCTGAGTTGGTGGTTATGAGCAAATTGTCCACATATTGAAGTAGAATTCTTTCTCCTGGAATTACTGGATAACTTGTCAAATCTTTTGCTGAGTGAGGCGAGTTCTTGAATCCTTGAGGTAATCTTGTCCAGGTGAGTTGGCCCCGCCTTCCTGTAGTGGGGTCTTGGGCTAAGCGTATGCAGAAAAAAAAACATCTTTTGAGTCCAGAATGGTGAAATGTGTGTAGCTTCAGCAGAGATCAGTCCCATGAGAATATAAGGATTTTGGTACCACTGGGTGTATAGTTTCAGCCGCATCATTCATTCTTCTTAGATCCTGCACTGGGTGGTAATCACCTGTCCCAGGCTTCTTAACAGGAAGAAGGGGAGTGTTCCAAGGTGACTGACATTCCTTGAGAAGTCCATACTTCAGCAGTTTCATTAAATGACATTGGATTCCTGCAATGGCTGGTCAGGGAAGAGGATATTGCTTCACATGCACTAGTTCCGCTTCTGGCTTGAGGGTGACGATGACAGGGGAGCCCTCTCCGGCTGCCACTTACTCTATAGCTACTTCCCTTTCTTGCTAGAACACTGTGCTCGGTTTAATATTATTTTTTAAATCAAGTACTCCCTCCTCCCCCCTGGGGTGGAGTCAAGATACGGGCATTCACTTCTCTAATGTCCTTCTCTTCAATGGGCGCACTGACTCGCACCCAGTTTTTACTTCCTCTGCTCCTTCGATCAGGATAACCTCCTCCACATCATTCAACTAAAGTATCAGCAAGAAGATCTGTTCTCTTCTCCATCTTTACACTTACTTTCTCTGTCACATTCAACAATTCACATACTTTCTGATCAACTTCCATTAACTATCATGCCCGCAAATCCATCCAGTTTCTGTAATTTCTGTTTTATATCTCTCTGGGACTGACTGACAAAAATACAAATTCTCCTGGGCTGCTGGATCCATTGGGGCATATAGTGAGGGCTGCCTGCACTATTTGGATTCCACTTGGGGTTATCAAGACTGATGGGTTTGAATAATACTGTTCATTAGTTCAATTAAATCCTAAAGCTTTCAGTTCAGTAAATCAGTGGCAGAGGGAAAGGCACCTAAACAAGTCTGGTCAGCTGACTGGCTGGCAAATTACTTGGGAATCTGCAGGGAGGAGTTCCCCCCCCCCCCTGCCCTAGGCCCACACTGTTTCTCCTAGCAACGCTCTATCCGGGAGGGTTTTTTTTTCTCTACTTCTCTGCTGTGGGCACATTAGTTCACGCCTACTGGGGGGTGGCATCATCGGTGGACTGGGCCCCCTCCCCCCCCCCTTAAGCACTCTGAATGGAGCCGGGGCTTCTTAGGGAGCTGCTTTTTGATCATACTTGAAAAGAAACATTAAAAAAACCTTATTATTACTGTAAACATAGGGCAGGCAGAAAACATAAGCTTAGATTGAGCACAGACATCCATTATGCTTATTACAACTTTTTTCCCAAACAGGGACAATTTAGATACAGTTCTTAAAATATAAAACTATTATTTTGCAACATGTTATAACATCTATTCTTATAGAGAGAACTATAGCTATCTGTTACGTATAACTGGAATGAAATTACTTAGCATGGAAACTAACTGCCAGCCGTAGTCTGCATGTCTCTGCAAAAGAAGTTATTATTTTATTTTTATTAAATCTTACAGTTCAGAAAGCAGATATTCAAGAGACATGAAATGGATACTTTTCCATAGCGTTGGTGGATATCTAGAATGCATATATACCCTCTTTTTTAACAATAAATATGTCTTCTATCAGGTACTTGCCACAGTATATCAGGAAATAACGTCTTGAAATTTAAAAGACTTTAAAAAAAACAAAATACCCCCTTTTCCTCTGGACACGGACACACAAAATTCAAATACAGAAAAACAAATGAATTTATCTTGAATTGTAAAGATCTTCATTAGTCACTAGTACAGAGTTTAACAATTCAAAGTAATCACCTTAAATCTTACAGTATGGGGAAGCATGCATTCAAATGACTTATACTTGTTCATAAAAAGGTTGGTGAATATCTGGAATGCAAACACGACGCAAGATAAACTCTTCTCTTTTTATTTTTTAAAAACTTTCAGATTTCAAAGATAAAATCCTAACACAATTTCTTATTCACTCAGAATTTAAACCATTCATTCTCAGGTTGCAATCTGGTACACTTCCAACCCAGAAGGCTGCACCGTCCCCCAAGGTTCTTAACCTCTACTTTAAGGGTCAAAGGAAAAACACTTTATTTGCTCTCTCTTGTCCGTGTCAGTTAGTTTTTGAAACGACAGATATACTTCAAAAACAAAAGAACTTCTGAGTCACTGTAGTTATCACAGCTGTAAAGTAATAACTAGAAAACTAATTATAAATTCATCTCCTATCACACTTTGATTGAATGAGTCCTTTATTTTAAACAAGCAAGAGACTGTTCAATTGGGAGCTGCTGTCTCATTTTTTTCCTCCTAGCAAGCTGTGTGAAAGCCACACCCCTTCGCTCACTGGAAACGAAATGAAACAACTTAGTTTCACAGGCACACAGAGACATGCTAGCAAGAATAATTTAAATCAGTGTCAAGTCGTGATCTAATAATTACTTTGTAGGTCAAAGGAAAAAAAACCCAAAAAACAGTTTGCTTAGTTTCTCTATCATTTCTGTTCGAACCATAAAACACAGGGCAAAGCTAAGCCCACAAATGTATGAATGATACCTAGCAGCCTATCTGACCAGAGTAAGTAATCTCACCCTGCACACTAAAACTGAACTAGACCCTTCACCTCCTGGATAGTTCTGAAAGGTAACAATAATATAACAGGAGCAGTTGACGTAAAAATACAGACAGAGCAGAGAATATAACTAAAAACAGTTTACGGAGCTCCGATGAGGTTAATACGACCTTCAAAACTAAACTTCTGACTAAATATTCCTATCGAATGGAATATAATACATGACCATAGTAGAATGAACATCACTATTAAAACAAAGTGAATAAAATCAGGTATAATTGTCCTAAAATAAGCTCCAATTAGCCCAGCAGCAGAACGTTGAAAACATGCCTTCATAGGGTTAAAAAGCACCTCTGCACGGACACGCCCCTTGTCAGGCTCACTCTGTGCTGTAGGAAGGCTGGATGAGTGAGACATGTTCTTGATTTTACAGTGACTCTAGGCGTTTACCCAACTGAATATAATCTTACATTATACTAGAAGGGAAACTCGTGGTTTCAACAAATAGCAAAAAACAAAGACACACAGAACGACAAACATGCTAGCATTTCCCAAATAGCCCAATCCTGTCTTTTCTGACTAGGCTATACCAAAATTATACAAGTTATGCCGGCTTTTCCAAGTTATTCCAAGAAGATGGTGGGTTCACCCCGCGAATACACTATGCAAGGTTAATTGGACCGCCTTTGAGAGGTGATCATGCTCTCTTACCAAAATTCCAAGTTCCAAGTTCCAAGTTACAAGTTACAAATTCCAAGCTACAAACTGCAGTTCTGACTCATCTGTCTAGACATTCCAAACACTATACTCACCGGATCCGGTCCCCGTTCACAAGCAAGCGCATGAGTTGGACCTCGGACTCCCCTCACGGGTTCGAGGTGTTGGCTCCGACTGGGTCCAGCACCCGCCAAGGCCTGGCCCAGCTCCCTCCGATGCAACTGGACTGGTGGCGCCTGGGAGCCGAGCCCACGTCGGAAGGGCACGAACCCGGCAGGACCAAACCTATAGAGGCGGAAAGTCGTGGTATATCAGCTCGTATACCCTCTACTCACCACACGTTCCGGGCCAACGCACAAAGAATATGTAGCGGCAGATCGCAAACAATCCAATAATACCAGGAGTCTGTTCAGAAGGTCCAAATCATTTATTATGCACAAGACTCAAGCAGAATCACATTCAAAATGGCTGAGCAATGGTTTCTAGCAAAACAACAACTTTTATACCTTTCTTCTCCATTCTGTACATAGGCAAACGTTTCATTGGTCCCAGTAACCCCTTCTATCCCATCTATTGGTCCCGGTACCATTACATAGTCATCCAATGAGGACCTTGGTCTGGGCTCAGCACCTGGTTGCCCCCCTTACAGTCCCCATTACAATGGACAGTTCTTAGACTCTTGATACAATTCTCCTCCAAGGTCACTAGCTGACTAGAACATGTGGGAAAGCAGGGCACTGTAACCCTTCTCTCAGCAGAATTAATTAGTTCACAGAAGCTTTCACACTCTTATCAGTACCAATTAAAGCTTGTTTTTCTATCTTTTCTAAGTTTCGATTCTGCTTAGCTATGCTTGGTTATGCTTAGTTAAGTTTTGATTCTATGGAGGCAGCATTCATTAGATAAACTGAAGAGTAGCAAATCACCTGGGCCGGATGGTATACATCCAAGGGTGTTGAAAGAACTGAAATTTGAGATTGCAGACCTGCTATCAGTAATCTGTGAACTATCATTAAAATCATCTCTAATACCTGAGGTTTGGAGGATCGCCAATGTAACACCAATTTTTAAAAAGGGTTCGAGGGGTGATCCGGGAAACTACAGACCGGTGAGCCTGACATCAGTACCGGGAAAAATGGTAGAAACCATCATAAAGAATAAAATTACTCAGCATATAGATAGTCATGACCTAATGGGAGACAGCCAACATGGCTTTAGACAAGGAAGATCTTGTCTTACTAATCTGTTATGTTTTTTTGAAGGAGTGAATAAACAGGTGGACAAAGGTGAGTCGGTTGATATTCTGTATCTGGACTTCCAGAAAGCCTTTGACAAGGTCCCTCATGAGAGACTTTTGGCAAAACTAAAGAGTCATGGGATAGGAGGCAGTGTACTACTGTGGATCAGGAACTGGTTAAAAGATATAAAGCAGAGGGTAGGGCTAAATGGCCAAATTTCCCAATGGAGAAAGGTGAATAGTGGTGTACCCCAGGGATCTGTGCTGGGTCCGCTGCTTTTTGACATATTCATAAATGACCTGGAAAGTGGAATAACGAGTGAGGTTATCAAATTCGCTGATGACACAAAACTATTTAAAATTGTTAAAACCCAGGAGGATTGTGGAAAATTGCAAGAGGATCTTGATAAATTGGAAGACTGGGCATCAAAATGGCAGATGAAATTTAATGTGGAGAAGTGCAAGGTTATGCACCTAGGGAAGAACAACCCAAACTATGGTTACACGATGCAAGGTTCCACATTAGGAACCACCACCCAAGAAAAAGATTTAGGCGTCCTTGTGGATACCATGTTAAAACCCTCGGCCCAGTGTGCAGCGGCGGCCAAGAGAGCAAATAGAATGCTAGGTATGATAAGGAAAGGAATGGAAAATAAAACAAAAGATATTATAATGCCTCTATATCGTTCCATGGTGAGACCGCACCTTGAATATTGTGTGCAATTCTGGTCGCCATATCTTAAAAAGGATATAGCAATTTTAGAAAAGGTTCAGAGAAGAGCCACCAAAATGATAAAGGGGATGGAAGGCTACTCCTATGAAGAAAGGCTAAAAAGGTTGGGGCTCTTTAACCTGGAAAAGAGACGGCTGAGGGGAGATATGATAGAAGTCTATAAATTAATGAACGGAGTGGAACGGGTAAACGTAGATCGATTGTTTACCTTATCAGAATATAGAAAGACTAGGGGACATGCAATGAAGCTACAGGGTAAACTATTTAAGACTAATAAAAGAAATATTTTTTCACTCAACGTGTAATCAAACTCTGGAATTTGTTACCGGAGGATGTAGTAAAGGCTGTTAGTGTAGCTGGGTTTAAAAAAGGTTTGGACAAGTTCCTGGAGGAAAGGTCCATAAACCATTATTAAGAAGGGACCCAGGATATCAATGCTTGAACCAATACAAGCATTGTGGAACCTGTGTCCCTTGGGGAAACTGCTAGGTACGTATGACCTAGATTGGCCACTGTTGGAAACAGAATACTGGGCTTGATGGACCTTGGTCTGACCCAGTATGGCATATCTTATGTTCTTATGTTCTCTGGGCCTAACCACAGGCTTCATTTACAGGTCAAGCTGCTTAGACCTGTCTGTTTAGTTCAAGCAGCATGGATCATAGGCCTTCGCCTACCACAATTACAGTGGTCCAGTAGAGTTCCTGTTGTCAGGGTACCTGCATCTGTTTCATTCTTACAGCTCTGCCCTAACTCCAGAAGGCCCTGGACCTGATGACAGTCGTCTATTATGGATCCTGGTGTCAGGGTAACTGCATCAGTTGGGGTTTCACATCTCTGCCCTAACCTCAGGAGCCCCTTGACCTGATTACAGAGGTCTATTATAGATCCTGGTGTTAGGTTAAGTGTTTAAGTTGGGGTCTCACAGCTCTGCCCTAACCCCAGCAGGCCCTGGACCTGATTACAGAAGTCTATTATAGATCCTGGTATTAGGTTAACTGCATCAGTTGGCGTTTTACAGCTCTGCCCTAACCTCAGGAGGCCCTGGACCTGCTCATGGAGGTCTATTATAGATCCTGGTGTTAGGTTAACTGCATCAGTTGTGGTTTCACAGCTCTGCCCTAAACCCAGAGGCCTATTATAGATCCTGGTGTCAGGGTACCTGCATCTGCTTCATTTTCTCAGCTCTGCCCTAACCCCAGGAGGCCCTGGACCTGATGACAGAGGTCTATTATAGATCCTGGTGTCAGAGTAACTGCATCAGTTGGGGTTTCACAGCTGTGCCCTAACCCCAGGAGACCCTGGACCTGATCACGGAGGTCTATTATAGATCCTGGTGTTAGGTTAACTGCATCAGTTGTGGTTTCACAGCTCTGCCCTAACCCCAGGAGGCCCTGGACCTGATTACAGAGGTGCATTAGAGATCCTGGTGTCAGGGTACCTGTATCTGTTTCATTCTCACAGCTCTGCCCTAACCCCAGGAGGCCCTGGACCTGATTACAGAGGTGCATTAGAGATCCTGGTTTCAGGGTACCTGTATCTGTTTCATTCAAACAGCTCTGCCCTAACTCCAGGAGTGCCTGGATCTGATTACAGAGGTACATTAGAGATCCTGGTGTCAGGGCACCTGCATCTGTTTCATTCTCACAGCTCTGTCCTATCTCCAGGAGGCCCTGGACCTGAAGACAGAGGTCTATTATAGATCCTGGTGTCAGGGTAACTGCATCAGTTGGGGTTTCACAGCTCTGCCCTAACCCCAGGATGTCCTGGACCTGATTACAGAGGTGCATTAGAGATCCTGGTGTCAGGGTACCTGTATCTGTTTCATTCTCACAGCTCTGCCCTAACTCCAGGAGGCCTTGGACCTAATTACAGAGGTCTTTTATAGATCCTGGTGTTACGTTAAGTATATCAGTTGGGGTCTCACAGCTCTGCCCTTACCCCAGCAGGCCCTGGACCTGATCACGGAGGTCTATTATAGATCCTGGTGTTAGGTTAACTGCATCAGTTGGGGATTCACAGCTGTGCCCTAACTCCAGTGGCCTATTATAGATCCTGGTGTCAGGGTACCTGCATCTGCTTCATTTTCTCACTTCTGCCCTAACCCCAGGAGGCCCTGGACCTGATGACAGAGGTTCATTAGAGATCCTTATGGCAGGATACCTGCATCTGTTTCATTCCCACATCTCTGCCCTAACCCCAGGAGTGCCTGGACCTGATTCCAGAGTTCCAGTAGAGATCCTGGTGTGAGGGTACCTGCATCTGTTTCATTCTCACAGCTCTGCCCTAACTCCAGTAGTGCCTGGACCTGATTACAGAGTTTCAGTATAGATCCTGGTGTTAGGTTAAGTGCATCTGTTTCAGTCTCACAGCTCTGCCCTAACTCCAGGAGGCCCTGGACCTGGTGACAGAGGTCTATTATAGATCCTGGTGTCAGGGTAACTGCATCAGTTGGGGTTTCACAGCTCTGCCCTAACCCCAGGAGGCCCTGGACCTGGTGACAGAGGTCTATTATAGATCTTGGTGTCAGGGTAACTGAATCAGTTGGGGTTTCACAGCTCTGCCCTAACCCCAGGAGGCCCTGGACCTGATTACAGAGGTCTATTATAGATCTTGGTGTCAGGGTAACTGAATCAGTTGGGGTTTCACAGCTCTGCCCTAACCCCAGGAGGCCCTGGACCTGATTACAGAGGTCCATTAGAGATCCTGGTGTCAGTGTACCTGCATCTGTTTCATTCTCACAGCTCTGCCCTAAATCCAGGAGTGCCTGTACATGATTACTGAGGTCCATTAGAGATCCTTGTGTCAGTGTTCCTGCATCAGTTTCATTCTCACAGCCCTGACCTAACCCCAGGAGTACCTGGACCTGATTACAGAGGTCCAGTAGAGATCCTGGTGTCAGGGTACCTGCATCTGTTTTATTCTCTCAGCTGTGCCCTAACTCCAGGAGACCGTGGACCTGATTACAGAGGTCTATTATAGATCCTGGTGTTAGGTTAAGTGCATCAGTTGGGGTCTCACAGCTCTGCCCTAACCCCAGGAGCCCTGCACCTGATCATGGAGGTCTATTATAGATCCTGGTGTTAGGTTAACTGCATCAGTTGGGGTTTCTCAGATCTGCCCTAACCCCAGGAGGCCCTGGACCTGATTACCGAGGTCTATTATAGATCCTGGTGTTAGGTTAACTGCATCAGTTGGGGTTTCGCAGCTCTGCCCTAACCCCAGAGGTCTATTATAGATCCTGGTGTCAGGGTACCTGCATCTGTTTCATTCTCACAGCTCTACCCTAACTCCAGGCGTGTCTGGACCTGATTACAGAGGTCCAGTAGAGATCCTGGTGTCAGGGTAACTGCATCTGCTTCATTTTCTGAGCTCTGCCCTAACTCCAGGAGGCCCTGGACCTGATGATAGAGGTCTGTTATAGATCCTGGTGTTAGGTTAAGTGCATTAGTTGGGGTTTCACAGCTCTGCCCTAAGCCCAGGAGGCCCAGGACCTAATCACAGTGGTCTATAGCCCAGCTAGGTGTGTTGGTGCATGCGCCTGTTGTATTCGGCCACAAATGCCCTATTCACAGGAGGCCCTTGTTGTGAGCACAGAGGAAGAGTAGACATCCTGGTGTTATGGTAGTGGCTCCTGGTGATGTGTTCAGGGCCACCCAATCCCCGCGCGACGCAAGAACACATCACACATGTTCTAATACAGATATCATGGTGACATGGCATGTGTGTCTGCGGATGTGTGTAGGTCAGGCAAATGCACAGGTGTGTGCCAGACCACACAGGGGGTCAAGAAACACCTTCCCTGTAGACCAGCATACCTAACTCCCACATGGCATGGTGCTGCCATGTAATGCAAGAAGAGCATAGGAGCTGGGTAAGGGTGGTCTGGGGGGTTGCCCAAAGGGCACGTAGGTGGCACCCCACACATGCCCAGATCCACAGCCACACTTGCAGGCGGCGCTGGCAACAGGTAGTAGAGGACCCACTGGCATGAGCAGCAGCAGCACCCTGCTGCTCGCAGTGATGTGTGATATGCGTTGGGCACCCACCAGAGATATCTGTCCCTTAATGTTCCCACCCATTGCATTCCCCCCCAGGTGGAGGAACTACGGAAAAAGGGATGGGTGTTGCAGCTGCAGTGCCTGGATGTCCTCGACCGGCTACAAAGGAGGGCGCTGCAGCAACGTGGCGGTGAGTGTTGCAGCCCCTGAAACGCAGTACAGCATGTCACAGTGGCCCAATGGCCTGTGGGAGGCCACACTATGTTTATGTGGTGTAGTAAATGCATGATGGTGTGCTAATGACTGTTTTCCCCTACAGAGGATGCTGCTGCTGGTGAGGGGACATCATCCTCAAGGCCCCCCACAACACGCCCCACAGCTGCAGTACAGCCGGTCGAGGAGGAGGAAGAGGAGGCGGCAGAGGAGGAGGAAGTGGCAGAGGCGGAAGAGAACGACGGGGACATGGAGGGGGTGGAGGGTGGGGTGGGGCGGGAGGGAGGGGAGGGTGAGGGTGCGTGTGACGTTTTGGGGGGTGAGGAGGAGGAAGAGAACGGGGAGGGGGTGAGGTTGGGTGGGAGGTGCCAGGGGGGAGGAGGGGAGGTGGAGGGGGGAGGGGGGAGGGAACACAGGACAGCACAGGGCACTGTGGGTCCCTGCCAGGTGCCACATGTGTGCAGCGATGGTGCCTGTCTGGGTGTAGCTACGCCACCCATTGCCACAGACAGGGCCCACGCACATGCCACCACACAGACACCGGGCATCTTGTGTGTATGTGGTGGCAGGTGCGTCTTGGACCTGTATGTGGCAATGGATGGCGTGCTGCAACTTCAGCGGGCCCAGGACCGCACCATCAGGTGGCTGGCAGGCACCATTCAGTGGATGGCTACCGAGATACACATGCAGCGTGTGGCTAGTATGAGCGGTGCATCTCAACAGCCATCCTCTGATGGGCGTCCCAGGAGCATGTGATAGTCCCTGTGGTGCCCACACACATGCCCTGTGCTGTCTTGTCTCCTGGGACTCAACATGTGTGTTGCATATGACGTTTTATTTTCTTTTTAGTGCCATCAAGTCAATGTTGACGCATAGCGACTCAGCTACCTCTGGGTTTTCTGGGCAATATTTTACCGGAAGTATATTGCCAGCCTTTTCTTCCAAGGCAATGGAGGGTAAAGTGACTTGCCCAAAGTCACAAGGAGTTGCAGTGGGAATCAAACACTTGATCTTCTGGGTACTAGGCAGTTGCTCTAAACACTAAGCTACTCCTCCAACAGATGACTGGACCTGATCTAATGTATGATTTAAATACAGTTTGGTTATTACATCCCAATGGTCATGTGTCTCCCTTACAGACAGACTGGTGAAGTGAGCATGGGACATGTGTGTAGATCCCTATGTGTATGTGTGGTAGACATAGGTAACATACATGGACTGTCTCCACACTCAGGTATGGGGGCTGGCCATGTGCTTAGGTGTCTGTGTCCCCTGGTGCCCCTGTGATGTACCGCTGTGCTGTGTGTCCCAGCAGCTATGGTCACATGCATGCTGCCTGTGATGTGTAGGCTGCATATCTGATGCATCATACTCGTAGGGAGATGAAGGGAAAGCTTAGCAGTAGGTATGCGGCAGGAAGGATAAGACGGACTGCTGTACTTAGGAGCTGCCCAGGGGGATAGCTGGTGAGGCCAAGACAGGTGGATGTTGCTCTGGAGGGGGAGCAGCGGCTCACTACAGGCGCAGGGGGAGAGTGAACAACTGACTGTAGCTAGTTACCTTTGTCGGCCTGTGTCTTCCTCAAGCATCTGTGGCTAAACAGCCACGTAGGCCCTGGTGTGGGTCAGAGGAAATGGTCACACATGTGGGTGGACCACTGGAGGGGATATGGGGTGTGAGAGAGTGACAGATCCATAAAACATACATGTACCACCATAAACATATTCCTGCTTGATGGGAGAGGTAGGGTATACCCCCACGCATAGGTAGAAGGGTGCACACATGGCATGGTGCATGGCACACAGGGCTGTGGGTGAGACACAAGGTGATGTGTGAGACATGTGTTGCACCCCCCCACCGTGACTCATGCACTTGTCTGGGGTATCCCAAAAGACCGGTCCGCAGAGCAATCATGTATGCAACGACTAGCAACGCAGTACCATGTTTACATCTGTGTGTCCCATGATCCATCCTCAAGCCAGGAAATTATGCTGCTGAGGGGTTGTGGAAATCAAAGATATGACACATGGTACTGTGTTGCAGTTCATTGTGTCACTGCTTGATCTGCGCACTGGTCGTATGGGATAGGTCAGATAACGTGGGGATTCATGGCACACAGATAGATATCTGGGGGGGGGGGCGCTGTTCACTCTAAACCTGACGCACAGTACTGATTACCCCGACTATCTATGCTACGTACCATTACCCATGGAGAGGGGTCCACCGAGTAAGCTGTATAGGTGATCTGGGGTAGGTGTGTACCACTGTATGTCTCCTTGGGGTATTTGGTGGTGAATAGTAGGCAGATGTATGAGCTCATTAACATGATGACACCAGACGACACATGCTACAAGGGGGGGGGAGTGCACATGGCACAGACCCCCACTAAACATACAAAACTATGTGCTATGGTGTCATAATATTAGGGGACACATGGAATGTCATTGTGGATGTTACGTCAACCCCCAGGGGGCTTGTTGTGTATTCTGTTAGCCACCTTCCGCATCATGCCTTGATGAGGCAGTATGAGCCCATAGCTTCGCAAGGATGACATCCATGCTGGTGTGTGGGGTGCCTGATGACCCCAGCGCCTGCATTGTGTGGTGACTCCCCTCCGACTCTGCATCCTCCACAGCCCGTGTGCTGCTGCTATTGGCCCCACTTGTGCATCAGCATCCGCTGCCCTGTCCTCTGCCTCGGGCACCACATTGTTTCCTTGGGTCTCCCCACCAGTGCTGACTGCATCCCCGGACTCGCCGGCCTCTGGCCCCTCAGCATCCTTTGGCACTGGCACATCCTCCTCCTCATATGCCTCCATGGCCTGGATATCACCTGGGGGGTAGAACAGGGTACACAGGAAAGATGAGTTTGCGCAGGTCACGTTTGTACACCTGTGTAGTACATCCCCACCAACAGCAATGTGGTGTCCACCTGTACATGCTGTTCTCTAGGACCAAGCAGGAAGTCAGTCCTCACATATGGGTGACGTCGGCGCCGACGGAGCCCCCGTGTGGAGCATTTCCCCAGCTTTCAAAGAAAGCCTTTGGGAATGCAGCGTGCATGCGTGGTCCCCTTCCCACCCAAGGGTGCTATCTTGCTCAGTCTTTCTTTTTCTGTGGAGCCCAATGGACGTGAGTTCGTGTCACCCGGGAAAAGTACATTTTTTTCAGCTATTTTGGCTTTTTTCTGTTCCGGTTCGATGCCGGTTCCCCTTCCTGCCTGGGCTCGGTACACTGGTATCGAGTCCGGAGTTTTGATTTTCATTTTTTGTCCGTTTTAGTCACTAGTGTTCGCGCTCTTTTTGTGTTTTCACTGGCAGCCCGATCTTTTGACCTTGCAGGGGCCCTTTTTCCCCTGATGGCTGCCAGCGGGTTCAAAAAGTGTGATCGGTGCAAGAAACTTGTCTCTCACCGACACACATGACTGCTCCTCCATTGCCTAGGGCCCGACCATGACCCGCTGGCCTGTGGCCTGTGCGGCAAAATGTTGTCGAAGGCGCTTCGGAGCCGTCAGCATCAACATGAGAGAATATTCTCTGACTCCGCATCTGGCTGGGCACGGACTTCATCAGAGGCCTCAACATCTCGGGAGTCGGGGTTCCTCTGAGGGAGTCTCCCACCCAGGAGCACAGAAGGAAGAAGAAGCTCACGAGGGCGGCGTCGGTGGAGGCTCTTGGATCCTCGAGGGCCAGGTCGCGTAGCCCTGACCGCCGCCCCGGGCTCTCAGAGTCAGAGAGGCTGTCCAAGTTACCTCGTGTGGAGCCGGAGTCCCCGAGTCACGTAAGTGCAGTTGTCCTCATGGACTCTTCTCCGGGGGAACAGACGTTGTGCCTGATGCCGTCGGGGCCCGAGTCGGGGACTGCTGCGTCTCTTAAGCTTGGACTCAGGTTGACGACCTTGGAGACCAGATTGGCTGCCTTCATGGAACAGCAGCGGGTGCTGATCGCTGGTCTGACCAGTGCATCTGCCCCGACCACCGGGACCTAGGTGTCCAAGTCGACCCCGGATACCGAGCCAATCCTCAAGTCAAAGACGTCACAAGTCGATCCTCGGACAGGTCCCCCTCGACCTACCATGCGGGGCCGAGGTCATCGACATTGATACCCTCGGCATTGGGGTGGGTGACACCGAAGCCCACATGTCCGGAGCTGCTCAATTCCTCCTCGGAGGAGTCAGAGTGGGAGACGGAGGACGAGGAGTCCACGGACACCTTCTGGACCCGGTGCATCCCTTCGGACTCACCGGAGTCCAAGCCTCGGAGACGGTCCGCCCGGAGGACACCCGGTTCTTGGACTTCGTGAGGGACATGGACAAAGTCTTGGCCTTCCCTGCAGATGCCGAGGAGGAGCCTCGAGCCGAAGAGCTCAATGCCCTCCAGTATGACTTTCCTCCGAAGGAAGCCTTTACTGTACCGGTTCCTCCAATGCTGGAACGGCTGCACTTCCGTATGTGGGAGGCACCGGTCTCGGCGCTGGTTCTTAGCAAACGGGTCGATTCCATTTATCGAGTCTGTAAGAGCCCTGGGTTCCAAAAGGCGCAGCTACCGCACAACGCCATGGTTGTGGAATTGGTCATGCACCGCCTGAAGAGTCAGAAGATGCACTCCTCGGTGCCCCCCGGTTGGGAGGCCCGGAACCTGGATGCCCTCGGTAGAAAGTGCTTCCAGGGCTTTATGCTATCTTGCCGTGTCCAGACCTACCAGCTGTACATGGGCATGTACCTACGAGACCTGGCAAAGGAGATTGCCAGGTTCTTAGCTGGCCTCTCTGAAGAACCTTTGCAGAGGTTAAAGGCTTTATCAACAGGTATTTGAGAGTGCTCAAAGTTTATCTCTCGGGCAGTCTATGATGGCTTCGAGGCTTCGGCCCGGGTAGCCGCAGCTGGCATCGGTGCATGCCATCAGGCCTGGCTACAGTCATCAGACCTGGAGTCATGGGTGCAGGACAAGTTGGTCGATGTCCCCTGCCGAGGTGAAAACCTTTTCGGTAAGCCCATGACTGAAAAGTCTGCGGAAATCAAGACTGAGACTCTCACCAGGACAAGGCTGTCCAGGAAGACTTCTGACCCTTCTCAGAAAAAGAAGGGCTCGGGAAAGAAGCCCTTTTTCCCAAAGAAGGGTGCTGCCTACAAATCCTACCCTCAATATCAGGCCTCTCCAGCTCCCCAACAGGGCCAACAGGCCAAGGAACAGGGGCATGGGCCCCGTAGGCAGAACACTCCCAAGCCGCCATCTCCGGCTCCTGCACAGCAGGGAGCGGGGTTTTGACTCCCACAGCATAGCCTCTTCTCCACAGCTGGCTTCACTCAGCACAGGAGGTCGGCTGACCCTGTACGCCTACAGGTGGCCAGCCATCACAGGGGATACCTGGGTCCTCAGCATAGTCCAGAAGGGCTACATGCTCCAGTTCCACCAGCTACCCCCTTCCTACTTTCCAGGGGCGCCTCCAAGACTCCCTCTGCACAGAAACCTACTCCTTCAGGAGTTGGCAAGTCTTCTAAAGGAACAGGCAGTGGAACCGGTGCCTCACCACCTGGAAGAGTAAGGTTTCTACTCCAGGTACTTCCTGGTACCAAAAAGGACAGGAGGCCTCCAGCCTATCCTAGACTTGCAAAACCTAAACAAGTTTCTGGAGAGGGAAAAGTTCAAGATGCTTACTCTTGGGATACTGCTGCCCTAACTCCAGCATGGAGACTGGCTGTGCTCCTTAGACCTAAAGGATGCTTATACTCACATCCTCATTCAGCCAGACCACCGACAATATCTCAGATTTGTGGTGGGAGGAATTAGGGAATTTTTGTCTTCCCATACCTGGACGACTGGCTCATCAGGGACCAGTCTCTCCAGGAGGCCAGACAAGCCACTCTTCGCACTGTCTCTCTTCTTCGGTATCTGGGCTTTGTCATAAACTATGCAAAGTCCACTTTGATCCCCTCACATAACCTAGAGTTTATAGGGGCAAGATTAGACACTCTGCAGGCAAGAGCTTAGTTGCCCGAAGACAGGGCCCACAGACTGATGGACTTGGCCAACCAGTTCCACAGCAATTCTCAGGTCTCTGCCAGACACTTTCTGAGGCTCCTGGGCCACATGGCAGCCACGGTACATGTGACTCCGAATGCCCATCTTCACATGCCGGCTGCTCAGTGGTGCCTCAGAGCTCAGTGAGCGCAGGCCACAGGCGACCTCCGAGACAGAGTAAAGGTGTCCAAACCACTTTTGGACTCCCTGCAGTGGTGGCTACATCTCCCAAATCTTCTCAGGGGGGTACCTTTTCAGGCCGCAGCACACACAAGGGTGCTGAGGACCGATGTTTACTTGAAGGGCTGGGGTGCATATTGCCAGGGCACGTGCACTCAAGGCCTCTGGTCTCCTCACGAGGCCACACAGCAGATCCATCTTTTGGAGCTGCGAGCAATCCGCTTGGCTCTACAGATTTTTTCTCATGCCCTCTCTCACCAGTCTGTCTTAGTTCAGACAGACAATCAGGTAGCAATGTTCTATGTGAACAAGCAAGGGGGCACAGGGTCCAGGATCCTATGTAAGGAGATGCAGGCCCTTTGTTCATTTGCAGTCAAACAAGGCATGTTTCTCAAAGTAGTTTATCTACCTGGTCAGGAGAACTTCTTAGCAGACAAGCTAAGCAGGATTTTCCATCCCCACGAATGGCAGTTGAATCCATTGGTGGTCCAGCATATCTTTCTATGATGGGGACTTCCATCCATAGATCTCTTTGCAAGTCTACTGAGCCGTCAGCTGCCCTGGTTTTGCTCCAGACAGCCGCATCCCCTGAGAATGGCAGCAGATGCTTTTCTGATCTCTTGGTCTACGGGCCTCCTGTATGCATTTCCTCCCACGCCCCGGTGGCCCAAACTCTGTTCAAGATTCTCCGGGACAAGGCCTCAGTGATTCTGGTAGCCCCCAGATGGCCGAGGCAACTGCGGTTTCCACTTCTGCTACAGTTGGCGGTGGAAACTCCTTTCCCTCTGGGGTTGCAACACAATCTCCTGTCTCAAGATCAGGGTTCCCTTCTGCACCCCAATCTCAGGTCCCTCAATCTGATGGCCTGGCTGCTGAAAGGATAGTGCTAGCTCCCTTGCTTCTACCTAGGGAAGTTGAGGAGGTGGTCTTGGCCTCTAGGAGGCAGTCCACCAGAAAGTCCTATGCCCTCAAGTGGCGTAGATTCACAATATGGTGTGCTCAGCGCAATGAAGATCCTTTCTCCTGCCTTGTACCAGTAGTACTGCAGTATCTACTTCACCTGTCAGACCTAGGCCTTAAGTCTAACTCTGTCCGGGTCCACCTCAGTGCTCTATCAGGGCACCACTCACCAGTGGAGGGACAGTTTCTGTCAGTTCACCCCTTGGTGTCCTGCTTCCTCAGAGGTCTGCTTCTTCTCAAGCCTCTGGTTTGTCCACCGGCGACTGAGTGGGATTTGAATGCCGTCTTGCAGCAACTTACTCGCCCACCGTTTGAGACGATGGCTACTTGCTATTTGCACTTCCTTTCTTGGAAAGCGCTCTTCCTGGTAGCTCTTTCCTTGGCCAGACGTGTGCAGGAACTACAAGCTCTGGTTTATGATAGACCATATACGCAGTTCTATAGGAATAGTGTGGTCCTATGGACCCACCCGAAAATCCTTCCAAAAGTCGTCTCTTCTTTCCACCTCAACCAGGAGGTGGTTCTTCCGACCTTCTTTCCCAGGCCGCATACCAGCCGGGCTGAAACAGTCTTGCATACCCTGGACTGTAAGAGGGCATTGTCTTTTTACATAGAACGTACGCGGGGGCATCGAAGGGCTACTCAGCTCTCCGTCTCCTTTGGCCCTAATAAACTGGGGTTACCTGTCTCCAAGTGTACGTTGTCCACTTGGGTAGCAGATTTTATCGCCTGGGCGTACAAGGCAGCCGACCTCCCCTTGCAGGGTCGAGTCACAGCCTACCGTGTCAGGGCGAAAGTCACATCAGTAGCTCATCTCCGCTCTGTTCCATTGGCAGACATCTGCAGGGCCGCTACTTGGCTTCAAGTAAGACTTTTGCAGCCCACTACTGCCTCGAGAGAGAGAGTCCCGAAGGGACAGTGCTTTCGGACAGGCGGTACTCCATAATCTCTTTGAGGATTAGGCAACTCCTACCCCCTGGCCCTTGTGTTGGGCTACCCTATGGGGGCGTTCTCAGAGAATATTCTTATCATGAATGCTGAGGCTTATGAGAGGGAGTCATTTTTCAGCTTCGGGTTCCCGGTAGCCTGGAGTTGGGGAGTCCCATATGTGAGGACTGACTTCCTGCTTTGTCTTGGAGAAAGAGTAGTTACTCACCTGTAACAGATGTTCTCCAGGAGCAGCAGGAATCAGTCCTCATGACCCTCCCTCCTCCCCTGGAGTTGCAGTCATATACTTGTGGCAAGATCATCTATCCTGAGTATGGGAGAGGTGAGAAACGTAAAGAATTCACCCTAGTAAAGGGTCCCCTTTTAGGAGTACAGGGTGTGAAAACCGCAGCCACACCTAAAAACCAGAAAAACCCCAGCTGGAACAGGTTTCATGCAGTGTCTAATAGAATAAGAGAGAGAGATTACGGGCACGAGGTCCAAAACCCTTACTTCAACAAGTTCCCTGATTACTCAAATACCAGAAGGCAGGGGGATTGCCAACACCTGGGAAGGAAGGAGGTGGGGCTAGAACCCTGGAGGCATAAGCCTATGCTAGAGTATACAGAGAGGAAGAAAGGAGGAGAGGGAGGAGAAGGCAGAGACCGGAGAAGAGAAGGAGGTAGAGAAGGTGCTGACTCATGCAGAAGAGCCGAGCTACCAGGAGCTGAGAGGGCTGAATTCCCTGCAACAGGTTGGCAGCAGAGGTTGGAGCCAGGAAGTGGAGAAGCTCTCAGAGCACCGGAGATGTTGTCAGCTGAGCAGTCTGACCGGGTGGGTGAGTCAGAACCCATGCAGCTGGGAGAGCCAGTGGCAGAGTTGGGGGAAGAAGATATCCTTATGGATTGCTCTCTGTGCCAAGCTTTAGATATGGAGTCTTGAGGAAGAGCCAGCCCTGAAAGAATTATCCTCCCTGAAAAGGTAACCATAAGAAACAGGCAGTGTGGTGGTAAATTCCCATATGTTTTTAAAAGGGAAGTTTACTGAAATTTAAGGATAAGCAGGAAGCTATGATTCATGCTTGTTATCCACCTGTGGTTTGAACTGTGAAACGGCAAGAAGCCACTTTACCTGTGAGAAGAGTTTTTCTTTGCTCCTCTGTTATGTGAAAAGCCTGTTGAGAGTTTTTGATGGCTTCCTGAATGTTTGCTTCTTTTTTTGAGTTCTGTTGTACCTGAAATGCAGCCTAGATGGAATTAAGGCTGATAGAAGCCAAACTGCCATAGAAGATTAAGCTTGTTTGGACTTTATGCTGTAATTAGCAAGGACAAAAAGGAAGGTGGCAACTTTGCTATCAAAGGCTGTGCTTCTGAAAGTAAGAAGACTTTAAACAGCCATTTTTGGGTTCTTTTGTTTACTTTGCCAACCATCTGCTGTACCTTGAGCAAATCCTACAGAAATAATCCTGTATTTGGTACTTTGAATCTTTTTGTGCGAAATAAAATTTTCTGTTATATGCCTTACCTCAGTGGCCTTAACTACAACTTTCTACCTGAAGCACAAACACATCTTAGCAGTACTACATTTTACCACACCTCTCTAAAACGAGAGGCGAGTGGTGAGGGCATTTGACATACTTCATTTTCTTTTTTGCTGTCTTTTAGCTATGTCATCAGACTGAGCAAGATGGCACCCTTGGGTGGAAAGGGGACCGCGCATGCGCGCTGCATTCCCAAAGGCTTTCCTTGAAAGCTGGGGAAATGCTCCGCACGGGGGCTCCGTCGGCGCCGACGTCACCCATTTTTGAGGACTGATTCCTGCTGCTCCTGAAGAACACCTGTTACAGGTGAGTGACTACTCTTTACTGCACCTACAATGGGGACAGCACATGTGCGTACAGTGTGCTGTACCTGACGGGGTGGGGGGGGGATGGATGGCCTCTCGTACTGGTGGAGCTGTGTCATATTTGCTGTTATGTGTGGGGGATGGGGTGGCAACTGCCGGGCCCACTATATGCAGCACTAGGTATGCACTGTGCGTGTGACCTTGGATGTGGGCTCAGCGCTACATGTGGCCAGGGTGCATGTGGGAGCCCTGAGTGGGATTGTGGCCTCTCATAGTGGGTGTGAGCAATGTGTATGCATTAGCCTGAGTGGTATGGACAGTAGGTGTTGCAGCATTCGTCCAGGTCAGCCAGATGTGTGTGGGGACTGCCGCCTTGGTAGCCACTGTGCGGTGTGTGTGGACAGCTATCACATACTCAGTGTTTGTGGTGGGTTGTTTTGGGGGATGGGTGGAGCGATGCTGGGCTTGTGGTTGCACCGTGGGTGGGGGTCATGGGAATGTGTCTGTGACACTGCGGTACTTGTATAGATGCTGACCTCAGGTGGTGTGGGGTTTTGGCTAGGTGCAGTTGGTACGGCTGTGGCAATGTGCACCCCAATGTCTTGTGAGGGTGGGTGGGGGATCCCCACTGTATGTTGGCCAATGACAGAGTGTGATGTGTCTGACATCTGTGTGATGTGGTCATTGGGGTTTGTTTGTGTCTACCTTGCCATCACAGTGTGATAGGCCTTCCTCTGTCACTGGTCTGGGATATGTCCCTGGACAGGTAATCTCATACACACGTCATAGCTGTTATAGGTGGTGTGTGTGGGTCCCCCCAGGTCAATGTTTTCTGGCCTAGTTGTATGTCCCTCTCGTCTGTGTCCCCCTGTCATATAGTGGTGCATGCCTGGCTGCAGATGTATGCTGTTCTGTGTGACCTATATGCCAGGTATGAATAGCTGCTGCATGTGCTGGGTTCATGGGGTGGAGGGTGTTGGGCCCTCCCTATATGTACGATCATCCTCCCCACTCATGCACAGTGAAGGGGGGGTGGCACTCCGCCTGGCTGGGGAAATGTCCCCCCCCCCCCAGTTCTGTACACCTGTGCATTGCTCTACGACGTCCTGGACTGTGGCTGTCGTGCACACAGCCCCAGGTACCTGTCACACCCACCCTGTACCTACCCAGCCATGTTTTGCTGGATATGTGGCCCCCAGTTGCTTGTGTTAGGGCACACGTGTTCTCAGGACATAGGCCCCCCCTTCCTGTCCATGTTCGGCATGTGCTGGGCCATGAGCTGTACATTTGCGGAATATCTCTGACCTACCTGCCTGTGGATGGGCGGTGTCCAGCGCTTCAGGCAGTCCATGCAGGTAGATGGGGCCAAGATGGTCTGCGAGTTCCTTCTCCAGGGGTGTCAGGGTTGGGGCAAAGGGGCCATCCCCTCAGGTGCCCATAAATAAATAAATAAATAAATGTCGCCTCTCCGCCACCATGTGTGCACGGACACCACGCTTAATGTCATTAAACCTTTTCCTCAGGCTATCCAGGTTCCTGGATGGCCCCCCTGCCTGGGCTATGGCCTCCTGGATCTCCTCCCACAAGTGTATCTGTGTGCCCACAGTGGTGCTGGTTCTCAGCCGGCCGTAGAGTACCTCATACCGCTCCAAAACACTGGCCAGCAGGATGTTGTTTTCCTGCTGGCTGAATCAAACAGCCCTCCTCCGTTCCTCGGCTGGCACCGGTATATGCCTACATTTGGCGCTGGGTGGCCCCTGGATGGGCTGCAACACACCCGATTGGCCTGAAGCCACCACCCCAGGCCCACCTCTCCCTGCTGGCTCTGGGTCCTGCTGAACATGTGTCCCCCCCCCCTTCTCCCCTCCTGCCATGTCATGTCGCTCCCTCTCCCTGCCCTCTGAGCTCTCTCCCTCCCTGTCACACATGTTCACCCCTCCTATTCCTTGCCTAATCTCCCCTCCCCTCCCCTGCCCCTTGGCTCCTCTGCTCCACCTCATGCCTGCTCCTCACCTCACCTCCACTCCTCTCCCTGCCGCCTGCTCCTCAGATCACCTCCTGTTTCTCTTACCTGCTCCTCGCCTCACCTCCTCTCACTCTCTCTCGCCTGCTCCGCAACACACCTCTCCTCACCTGCTATAGTCCTGATCTCACCCTCGCCTGCTCCACAACTCGCCTTCTGTCTCTGTCGCCTACACAAACCCCTCAGCGTGTACCACGTGTGCTTGTGTATTTATGTGTTTTTTTACGTGTACGCACAGACATAAAAAATAAACATAACTACACATTGTGATACAGTGGCCAGCACAGAACCCATGGATACAGGAGAAAAGGAAGAGCTTACCTTACAGTCACCTGGGCAGAAAGCATATTCAGGTTATAAGGAGCCAGAGAATAGTGGAACAAACTTTCCCTACACTGGGTGTGACGCAGTAGAAAGCCAGAAAGCCAATCACGTTCACCTGGGCAAGGAAGCACGTACAACGTGCAGGAGCCAGGAGGATAAAAGTGGCTGGAAAATCCCAGTAGGGGTGGAGCAGCAAAGGAAGGAGCAGCAAAGAGAGGTGCCACAGAGGGAGGTGCAGCAAAGGGAAGAGCAGCTGACACAGAGAGAGCTGGAAGTGCTCGTGCACAAGTCTCCCAAGCCAGAGGGGGCATCGTCCCGAGGAGAGTGAGTAAGCAGCTGGAGGGCAGAGGTCACATGCAGGAGAGCTTTCCGGGTCCAGGAAGCACAAGCTGGGTCCCAACAGCAAGTTGCAGTAGAAGGGAAACCTTTCCTGGAAGTTACTACAGCCCAGACCAGACAACTGCTGAGTGGAACTCTTGGGGAAAAGCAGGCTACAGCCCAAATAAAGGAGCCTGGTTTACAGAGGAAGGAATGGAAGCCAGCCACCCCAGAAGCAGAGCTAAGTACACCCATTTCTCTAGAGGGCAAGAGGTGGGCTCGGCTAGGAAAGTAAAAGCTAATACTTGGGAGGATAATCCTTGGTGGAGAGAAAGGGGAAGCCTCAGAGAAACAGGCTTCGGTACAGGTCTCCAGGACCCTCCTTATGCAGAACAGTTTCCTGCCTTAAGAACTGCTGCCTCTCGAGAGAGTTGTGTAAATAATAGCTGTGGTGAATGTTACCCATTTACAATTTCTGATGGTGAGCAAATGCAATGGGAAAACACTACCCAGGACATTGATTCCAGTGCTATGGATTGCACGCTGTGTATCTCGGATGAGATTATGTCTCTTTGTTAATTAAGGAAGCAAGAGCCTTGTTATACCTGTTTGAAAAAGGTACATTTCTTTTTGCTGTGAAGAAACAGTTTTGTTTAAGTTCTTTGTTGCTGTATGAGAAAAACAGAAATCCACAAGGGAAGGGGAATAAAACCTCATCATTATATTTTGCCTTTAACACATGGCTACAGACTATTCTTTATAAAGGCAACCCGCACCTCACGGCCCTAGGCAACCGCCTAATAGGGACGGTGGTAGCAGGACCTTTTGACAACATGCACATGTGGTACACACTGAGGGGTTTGTGTAGGTGAGGGAGATGAGGCGTGCGGTGTTGGTTGTTGGTGGAACAAGGGAGGTGTCAGAGGCAGATTTGGTGTGGAGAGTGGCTGAGTTGGTGAGTGCTGGTGGAGTTGTGTGGCTGGCTTGGTGAGTATTGGGTGAGGTGAGTGGCTGGGTTTGTGTGAGTTAGAGGAGGTGAGGGGAGTTGAGTGTATGGTGGGCTTTGTGGTTGCTGCATGGGCACTGGGAGGTGTGCAGGGGCTGCGGTTGCCTGACGGGGGAGATGGTGTCCATGGGGCTGAGGCACAGGGCATGGGTGCAGTCTGCTGCAACATAGCCCTGGAGTTGTGGGGGTGAGCCAGGCAGGGGCTGTGCCGGCACGGCACTGGAGGCATGCAAGTTGCAAGCTCGCCAGCCTCATCTCTACAGGCCCAGGGCCCAGCTCCAGGACATGCGTGAGGACCAGGGGCTATTAGGGAGCTCTATGAGGATCTAAGACCTGACCTCAAGCCCCTGACTGGTCGGTCACATGCCATACTTGGTTTGGTCAAGCTCCTTTGTGCCCTACATTTCTTTGCCTCTGGCTGTTTCCAGTCATCTGTGGCCGCAGTGGGTGGCATGAGCCGCCCCACCTTCTCACGCTGTCTCCACCAGGTACTGTATGCCATGATTAGCTGGGTGGGGAATTACATTGCTACTCCCAACACTAGGCAACAGTGGGGGACCCTGAACCAGGCCTTTGAGGCATTTTCCGGGATACCACACGTGATGGGAGCTATTGATTATACACATGTTGCCCTGGTCCCGCCCAGAGACAGGGAGGCAGTGTTCCGCAACTGCAAACACTACCATTCCCTGAATGTTCAGGTTGTATGTGATGCAGATATGCATATTCTGAATGTGGTTGCAGGGTCCACCCATGACTCCTATATCCTGCATCACTCGGCACTATTTAGACAATTTGAGGTGGGACAGAATGAGGACTGTATACTGCTGGGTGGGTATTTCACATCTCTGACATGTACATGGTGATCCTCTGACTGACCATAAGAACATAAGAACATAAGATATGCCATACTGGGTCAGACCAAGATCCATCAAGCCCAGTATCCTGTTTCCAACAGTGGCCAATCTAGATCATACGTACCTATCAGTTTCCCCAAAAGACACAGGTTCCACAATGCTTGTACTGGGTCAAGCATTGATATCCTGGGTCCCTTCTCACAGGTCTGCAAATTTTTTTTTTCGAGAGCTGTTTTGGTTATTCCACATAATCTTTATGTTTTTTGGTGCGCTGAATCCGAAAATGACCTCCATTTTGTCATAGGACATCACGTTTCCTGACAATTTAGGTAACTATGTTAAATAAGGCAATACCTAAAAATAAATGGAAATAGACTTATAAAATTAAAGTTTTTGAGAGATTGGGGAAAAAGTCAAGATGGCTGACTGACGGAAGTGCTTAGCGGCGGCTTTTTCTTCATGGGGAAAAGGAAAGCAAAGGGGGTGAAGAAGCCCTCGTCTACCCCGGCGACCTCGACCCCTTTACCTGAGCAGACGGTTGGACCGATCGATTCCTTTTTGGTGCCGCGGCGGCAGTCGGAGATTCCGGTGATTGGCGGCCCTAGGGACACCTCGGCTGATTTAAGCTCGGCGGGTGGTTCTGGGCCTGAGATCTCCTCGCCGGAGCAGTGGCGCCCTCCGAAGGAACCCTTGTTGGCTGAGAGGCTGAAGCAGGTGGCGATTCCTCCCCGAGAGGTTTCTAGGGGAGAGGAAAGCGGAGGGACGTCTGCTTTGGGGCTCGGCTGTGTTGCCGCACCTGCTTCTCTTGTTGCCACATTTCCATCTGTGGTTCCGTGTGGGTCTTCTATAGAGTCGGAGCTAACTGGCGGAAATATGGAGGCTGGAGCTGTGGGTTCTCAGGCTTTGAGGCCCTTTTCTTTTGAGAGACCGACTGAATTTACCCTGGAGACTATCTGGTCGGCGATAGTGAAGCTTGCAGAACTTTTGGTTCCTCAGGTCTCCACTTTGTCATCTCAGATTCAGTCACATCATGGCCTTCTTCAACAGCATACAGTGGAGATTTCTATGCTGCAGACATCAGCTACTGAGCTTAAACAAGAAGTTACTCAAGTTGGGACATCAATTTCAGGATACCAAAAAGATGTTATGGCTATTCAATTTAGGGTTGAGCAATCTTCGTTTGGTTAATTTTCCCAAGGCTCAGTCTATAGGTGCTAAAGAAATGTTTAAGAAATATTTGATTGATGTGTTGGGGGTTTCTGGGGAGTCACACCCCCCCTTGGTAAAAGCTTACTATCTGTATAATAACAAGAAGGTTGAGGGTGGGGGTAATATACCTGGGGTTGAGGTTGCTGATTCTCTGAATGTATCTGCTTTATTGGAAACTTCTTTAAGTGATACTGTAACCCCTGCTACTTTAATTGTTACCTTTGCTTTGATTTCTGATCGGGATTGGTTTCTTAAGGTGTTTTTTCGGAAGCGTGACTCTTTGTTTCTTGGTTTAAGTACTAGGGTTTTTCCAGATTTCTCTAAATCTACTCAGAAGCGTAGACGTGAGTTTCTTCTACTACGCCCAGGCGTTTTGCTGTTAGGAGATCAGTTCTTTCTTAAATTTCCATCAAAGTGTTTGGTTAAACTAAATTCTGCTAAGTATATTTTCTATGACCCGTCTCAGCTTCTTGCCTTCATTAATGCCCGTCGTTCCTCTGATGTAATATAGATTCACTGCATAGTATAATATTCTGGCTATATTCCTACAGTTTATTTCTTGTATTTCTCGTATGACATGTATGACATGTATAGGTTTCTCCTCCCTATATTGTGGGCTTTAGAAGGAGCTGGTATGTTGTATTTCCTGTATTGTTTTCTTGCGCTGGATGACTTGGTTATCTGTGTTACCAGTATTCTTATTTCCATTCAAGTAATTTTTTCTGCTTGGATTTATTGTAAAATTCATAAATAAAAAAAATAAATTAATTAATTAAAGTTTTATTACAATATTTTCCTGAAAATCCTTTTTTGAACTGAAATGAGCTCACCTACACACACTAAACTCAATTCTTCTTCCTTGTGAGGCTCCTCTTGGTGCATTTACGCTTGTGAGTAGCATCTGGAATGTCTCTCTGAAGCATCCAACAGTAGTCTGCCATCATTGTAATGCTCCATTTTCCCTGGTATCTCCTTTCCATCTCTTTAATGTCTTGGTGGAATCGTTCACCTTGTTCCTCACTCACAGCTCCCAAATTTTCAGGAAAGTAGTCAAGGTGGGACTGGAGGAAATGCACTTTCAAACTCATCAGGCAACCTAAAGCTTGAAATACTTTCAGCATTCATCTGACAATCTTTTTGTAGTGAGGATCTTTGTTATTGCCTAAAAATTTCTGTACGACTTCTTTAAATGCAGTCCACCCTTATTTTTGAGGATCCGTCATGGTATTGACAAACTCTTGATCAACTATAAGCCTTCAAATTTCTGGTCCGACGAACACACCTTCCTTCAATTTTGCCTCCGACAGGCCTGGAAACTTGGTGACCAAGGATTTGAAGCATTCTCCATCTCTTGGAAGTGATTTTACGAATTGCTTCATCAATCCCAATTTTATGTGGAGAGGTGGTAGAAGAACTTTATGGGAAGGTACCAAAGTTTCTCGGAGGACATTTTTTTCACCGACTGTTAGCACCCTCGGCTGACAACTCTTCTTGGTCTAGTGATTTTGTCGGTCTCGACTGTCCCATAGACACAGAAAACAAGGATATTTGGTATACCTAGCTTGTTGCCCGAGCAGCATGCACAAGATCTTCAAGTCCCCACACACTTGCCAACCATGGTCTTCATATTTAAGTTTACGAAGAACCAATTCCAAGTTCTCGTAGGTTTCCTTAAAGTGTACGGAATGACCTACAGGTATGGAAGCGTAAAAACCATTGTGGAGTAAAACTGCTTTGAGACTTCTTTTTGAAGAATCTATAAAAAGACGCCATTGCTCTGAATCATATTGGATTTTAAATTGACCCATCAGACCTTCGACATCGATGCAATAAACCAACTTGTCTTCCTGGGCGAAGTAAGGAACGAACTCCTTTTCACGATGTCTGAAACATGAAGATGACACTCCCGACAATAATAAATTCCTGCTTTTCAGCCTTGATCCGAGTAACTCAGCGGCATCTTTGGGAAGATTCAAGTCTCTTACCAAATCATTCATCTCCTCCTGAGAAAACAATTTTGGTCTTGTATCATCTTCAAAGTCAGAACTTGATTCGTCATCTGGTTCAGGTATGACTTCACCTTCATCGGAGCTAGGTATTTCTTCCAAGGTAGCAGGGGGCTTGGGTACTGGTATATCTGTGCCATGGGGGATGGGACAAATTGCCGAGTGAAGATTGGGGTATGAAATGGAATGCTTCCATTTGGAATTAAACCCTTTCACATTGCATGAACAAAAGTAACAGTCGTCACTGTGGTTCTTTTGCTCTTGCCATACCATAGGAATCCCATAACGGAAAGATTTTTTCTTACCCTTGAACCAGTTTCGGAGGTCCTCAACACACCATTTGCACACTTTATGAGGCGCCCAGACTTTATCTTGATCTCCAATTTTTAGTCCAAAGTATACAAAGTATACTTTTTTCACAAAGTCTGTAATGTTCTGCTGTTGCTTCAACACTGTATATTCACCACAGATGGAACAGAAACTGTCTGGCGAATTAATACACTTTCGCGGAGCCATAACATAACAGTTGAAGAAAGACGAGCTAACACGAATTGCGATGAAAAAGTGTGAACAGCCTAAGAACATAAGAACATAAGAACATAAGACATGCCATACTGGGTCAGACCGAGGTCCATCAAGCCCAGTATCCTGTTTCCAACAGTGGCCAATCTAGGTCCTACACACCTAGCAATATCCCCAAAAGACCACAGGTTCCACAATGCTTGTACTGGGTCAAGCATTGATATCCTGGGTCCCTTTTTAATAGTGGTTTATGGACCTTTCCTCCAGGAACTTGTCCAAACCTTTTTTAAACCCAGCTATACTAACAGCCCTTACTACATCCTCCGGTAACAGATTCCAGAGTTTGATTACACGTTGAGTGAAAAAATATTTTCTCTTATTTGTCTTAAATAGTTTACCCTGTAGTTTCATTACATGTCCCCTAGTCCCCTAGTCCCCTAGTCCCCTAGAACCAAGAACCTGATGATGATTCGTGCAGAAGTGTGGCATGCAGGAGAGAGCAGCTCTGTGTCTGTACACGAGACGTCACAGTGCTGGCCACGCCCCCCTGCACTGACCGGAGCTGCTGCTATCTGCCCTGTGTCTCCCTCCCACTGGATTCTTCAGGAAAGATTAACCCCTTCTACCATTAGAAGCACGGACTTAAAACTTGCTTAGCTTATGTATATATTGCTGACCATCAGATTTACAGTGCTATATTTTTTTTTACATAACTCGGACAGCCCCTTTAACGTTTTTTTGGCATTTTATATCTTAAATGCACTTATGTGAATTAATTAATAGTAATTTGAATTATTTAATAGTAATTTGAAAAAATTTGATAAATTTGAAGACAATTTTGCATGTTGTGGCAAATCATGATGTCTGGGAGTTGTTTCAATATTTTATTTGTTTTCAGCACACCTAAATACACCTAAATACATGGAAATTAGATGAAAATAATCAAACAGCTTTTTAGTCGCAGACCTGTGTTATGGACCTTTTCTCCAGGAACTTGTCCAAACTTTTTTTAAACCCAACTACATTAACAGCCTTTACTACATCCTCCGGTAACAAATTCCAGAGTTTGATTACACGTTGAGTGAAAAAATATTTTCTTTTAGAACTACCTGAAGTGCAAGCAGGGTTCAGGAAAGGGCGAGGAACGAGAGACATCATTGTGAATGTGAGTTGGATCCTTGAAAAGACTTAAGAATACCAAAAGGATATCTATTTGTGCTTTATCGACTATAGCAAGGCTTTTGACTGTGTAAACCATGAGAAACTCTGGGCCACATTAAGAAGCATGGGTATATCAGAACACCTGATCGTACTCTTGCACAATCTGTACATTGATCAAGAAGCAGCAGTTCGAACGGAACAAGGAGAAACAGAATGGTTTAAAATAAGCAAAAGTGTAAGACAAGGCTGCATACTTTCCCCCACCTGTTTAATTTATATGCAGAACAAATCATCAGAGAAGCAGGATTGTATGAAGACAACAGAGGTGTGAAGATTGGTGGAAGACTCATCAACAACCTTCGATATGATGATGATACCACATTACTGGCTGAAAGTGAAGATGATTTGAAACATTTGCTTCTCACAATCAAAGAACATAGTCTCAAAATGGGCCTGCACCTTAATGTAAAGAAGACAAAGATCATGACAACTGGCATAATCAACAGGTTCATCGTTGAAGGAGAAGAAATTGAAATCGTGAACAACTTTAATCTACTTGGATCAACTAGCAATAAAGAAGCAACAAGTAGTCAAGAAATCAGACGACTCATTGCTCTTGGCAGAATGGCTTTGAAAGACCTAGATAAGATTCTCAAGAGCAGAGATGTCTCTCTCCATACAAAGATTTGACTTGTTCAAGCCATGGTATTTTCAATAACATCATATGGATGTGAAAGCTGGACAGTGAAAAAGATAGATAGGAAGAAAATTGATGCCTTTGAATTATGGTGCTGGCGGCGAATACTGTGTATACCATGGACTGCCCGAAGAACAAACCAGTCGGTACTAGAGGAGATCAAACCTAAGCTTTCTTTAGAAGCTCAGATGACAAGACTTCGACTTTCATACTTTGGACACATCATGCAAAGAGAGAGATCATTAGAGAAAGACATCATGCTTGGCAAGATAGAAGGTCAGCGCAAAAGAGGAAGGCCAGCAATGAGATGGATTTATACAATAACAGCAGCTATGGGTACCAGTCTGTCAACAATGAGCCGCCTGACTCAAGACCGAACACAATTTAGAATAGCTATCCAGAGGGTCGCCATGAGTCGACTCCGACTCGACCACACTTAACAACAACAACAAAGTCTTAAATAGTTTACCCTGTAGCTTCATTGCACTTATTAAAAGAGGGCTGCTACACAGTACCCTGTCCTGTGCTGCTGAGGTAAGCTATATTCTGATTTGATTTAAATTACAGCTCTTTGCTGCTGCTAGGCTCTAACTTATTATGAAATTTAAACTACAAACTCTCTGCTGGGTTCTAAATTTAACCAGAAAGCTCTCTTCTGTGTTTTAAATTTAAATAAAAGTACTTTGCTGATGCTAGGCCCTGAGTGACTATTAAATTTAAACTGCAAGCTCTCTGCTGGGTATGAAATTTAACCACTCTCTTCTGTGTTTTAAATTTAAACTTAAACTACTGCTACTAGGCCCTGATTGATTTAACAAAAAACAGTGGGTGCACAGATTAAATAACTTTAATACAAAGAATTCCTTTCAGAAAATTCCCAGAAGTATATACTCACCGTATGTGCACGTCTGTCTACATCCATCTGACATTGTTTTGGTGTGTTTTGCCCATGTGTGTGACCTGCAAAGCAGGATACCCTCATCTGTTTAGTTCAGCAGGAGCATACAGCCATGCATGTGGCACAGGGGGCACATTGGAGAAGTCCTCTTGTCCATGTCGGCCTACCCTCCACTTGGACATGAGACAGTATTTGCCACCACACCCCTTTACTGCACACCAACATCTTGGATTGATGTTTGCCCTCACCAAGGGTGTTACAGTGCATGTGTGGCATCACTGTATCATGTTTCCACATACACGGTGCATGTGACTGAATATGTTGGTGCAACACAGCATGTGACAATATGGCTTCTGTGTGGTTTACTGGAACATGTTTGACCTTTCTTTCAATCTCTATAGACAGGTTATTGTGTTTGTTTACTGTACAGACGTGTCGCTCTACATTGATTTACAAACCTAGTATTGCATGTCTGCACAGTCCTATTTCTCCCCTGAGGTTCCAGCACTCACATTGCCCCATTATATTTGGAGTGTGGCAGTGTGGATGTCCATTATCTTCCTCATTTGTGCATTCCATGTACCGTGATATATGTGTACAGACACTGTATCCACACCACCCATTGCAGGGGACATTCTGCATAGGGCTATCTCTGCATGTGTCTGTGGTTCGTTTTATTTGAATTCTCTGTATTCATGTGCCTCTTGTATCTGTTACCATACCCTCATTTTGCATTTGGCGATTGTTTTGGGTTACATTGTTGCTGCTTTGATTCCTATATCAGGCATTATGTGACAGCTGTAACATATATTTTGATATCTGTGTTTACCCTTGCTTACTTTTAACAACGTATGCTGTTTCATTTTTGTGCCTCCTGTATTTGCACACAGATGTGTTTTTGGGGAAGAAGCATGACTGATGTGTGTTGGGCCCTCATCATGCACCGCCTACTGTCTACATGCACACATATGTGACTTAGGCATTTGGGGTGTGCAGCAGCATGTGGGGGGTGGGGGGCTGATGCATAGTGCACACCATGCACCTACTGCACATTGTCTCTCCAGCCCATCATCTGTAAATGGCCCAGTGACCTTTCTGTGACATGTGGGTTGCTGCCCTGCCAAATGGGTTTTCACTTTTTTCGCTGTTATCCATACACCTTGATATTATGTAAGGCGGTATCTATGCTATGTCTCATGGCTAAGCAAAATAAAAATATGTGTTGGATGTACATTTGTCTCTGCTGATGCTTGACCACACTAACACACGTATTTAGTGATTTCCTGGTCAGGTACATGGCCCACCTGTACTCACATCCTTGTACGGTGCCAGCTGTCTATCTGCCAGCCATCTGCCACATCACTGGGTGTTATGGGTTCCCCTACACACATTCCCTTTGAGGTAATATATTTGCATTGTGCTTGCAGTGGTTGTTTGGGATAGTGGTTACAGACATGTGTTGGAACACCATAGGTTGCAGGCTTGATTCCCACATCTTTTTTTTTTTTTGGGGGGGGTTGTGCTAACCTGACCATGAGCTGCCTGCAGGTTCATCACCTCTCCACACACCCTTCCATTTCTTCAGTGTACACCACAGTATGTCCTCTGTGCTGCCCATCCATCACATATTAGCTGTTACATATGTCTCTTTGTTTATACTGTCTATGTAGGCAGTCCACTTTGGGGGCTTGGCATTGCTGTTGTTCAGCTGATCTGGGCCACACCCATTTGCAGGTTCAATTCTCACCTTTTTCTGTTCTGTTTCCTATTTAGCCCTGCTCCACAGAGCATCCCCTGCCAACCTTTGGGTTTAGGTTCTTTCCTCTTTTGCATGCTGTATCCACTGCATAACATTTCATTGTGTGTGTGCATGTAGCTATATGTGGCTCTCGTCCCAATTACAGACTGTGATCTGAGCTGTACACACCAGTTCTGCATGTACATTCCATCATGGTTACTGTTGGGGGTTGCCCTATCCTGGCAGACAGCAGGCCTTTTGTGTGATTCCCTGCAGTGTTCTTGTATGCAGCCTTTGCTAATGAACTCATGTTGGTGGTGTAGCCTACCAGCTTATGCATTGACATTTGTGCTGATGGTCATGGGTTTGATTGCTCTCTTTCATTTGTATGCCTGTCCTACACAGCTACTTTTAATTCTTGTAACAGTCATATCTGTGCAGATCTGTGCTGTTGGCACATTATACCCTTGTCACAGTTGCCAAACATGCTTCTGTCCATCTATGTGTATCTGCCAGCTGTGTGGCGTTCTGCCCTGATGTGCAGGCTGCTACCCCATGTCCTGCACTGGTACACATTTCTGTATTGTGGCTCTACCTGCTTGCTTCTCCTGTGTCTGCTCTGCATGGCACTGCTACTCCTCTGTCCTCCTGTCATTGCACCTATCTTGCCACCTCTACCTCCTCTGCTGGACACGTCTTCCCATCCTCTGCCACACACTTTCATTGTTTCACGGTACATTACCATCACTCTGTGCATCGGTACAGCTGCCCCCGATATGTTTGTACACTTTACCAGCTGCCACATGGGCTGGACGCAGAACTGTCTGGGCCATCAGCTCTGATCTACTTCCTTCCATCACTTGTGCATTGCCTTTCCTTGTTTCTCGATGCAGTGTTAGGGTTACATCTGTGTTTAGGCCATAACCTTCTGGCTTGTCAACTTGGGGCACCTTACAGCCCTTGGCCACCATTTCTGGAGTCACCTATACATCCTTGGGGCATCTTTAGCAGCACCATAGATTCTGACAGATTATGTGGCGCCTTGGGGGGTTGCCAACCTTTCGTGCCACCCTCTGGGGCACATTATGACCCAACTTGGCTGACGTGGTGGTTTATGATGTGTCTTCTGGTGCACTTAGTTAGGGCACTGGGGTGTGGGTATTTTTAACTGGCAGCACAGATTGTTGGAATGTGTCTGACTGTTACAAGCAGGAAAAGGAATTGCTTTGGGCACCTTTATTCATTGAGCCCACTGGGGAATCAAACTCATGACCCCTGTCTCAGCAGTCATTGCATTAACCAATGTGCTACACCTCTGTTGCTGTGATTGCAGGTCAGCGTGCGAAGTTAAGGTTAACGCGCGGTAACGTGCCATGGCTCCCCCTATCACGCGATAATGGACATGCGCCCTCTATCCCGCAATAACCCACCATTGCTACCTTAAGACTGGAATGCCCACTACCTTATATGGCATTCGTCACAGTAACGCTGCAACTAGCGCCGGTAACATTAAGACGGTTTAGTAAACATACCCCTAAGTCTTTTCTGTGTGGATCTACATAAGTCTGCAAACAACCAAATTTTATTACCCAAAAAGGATACATCTGTAGCAGAAATGAATCTTAAGCACCAAATATTTATGAAATTCCAGGGCAAAAATTTCAATTAAAGTCAAACAGCTAATAAGTTCTTCTTGGAAACTCTCCAAGAAATCTGTTAAATTCAGACTGTCCATAAATAATTAGCTTTCTTCCCTATGCACACCTTGTTCACCTTGAGTTTCTCCTGCCTTTTCAGATGCTAGATAAAAAACAACAGGAGGTGTTTTCTCTGAAGGGCTCTTAAGCACCTCAAAAAATATTTCTTTAACATAACTCTAGGTGAAATAATTGATGATTTAGGGAAGTTCAAAAGTCTTACATTACACCTTTGCCCATGGTTTTCCAAAGCTTCTAATTTTCTATTCAGCACATATTGATTTTTCATCACTGCATTCACAGTTTTTTTTCACTCCATCCAACTAAGTGACCACTTTATCCATGTTAGTTTCCTGGGCATTTAGCCTCTGAGGATGACCATAAATTTGGGACTTAAGTTCAGTAGTTACCCCAATACCTGGTCCATATGAGAGGACAATGAATGTTCCATTGACATAATTATCTTTCTTATGGAGTCCATTGTTACCATTTCAGGCATTGCTGAGAAGATCTCAAGTGTCTCAAATGCCATCTTTGCTGGCATCACAAGCTCACTGGAGATGGTGAAAGCCTCTTCTTATTCAAGACATTCTTCCCGTCATCATGCCTGATCAAGGCTTGCCAAGAGATTTCCCGCCGTCTTCAAAGCCATTTTGGGTGATGCTCCCTCAAGCTTGTCACCAAAGCCCAAACCTCCAGATGTTTAAATCATCTGTAAATTCACTCTTTGGGGGGTGAATAAAAAGAAAACTGAGGCACTCAATATGCTTCGTCTTCAATAGCTAATCATCTTCAATTGGATGGAATTAGTATTATTCAGGACTTGCAGTTGCCTATGAAGTCCCAGATTAGAGAAGTAATCAGAAGATATTTTAATTAGCTTTTAAGTTAAGCCATTTTAAATTATTTATTTTTGGGGTCAAGACTGTACTTCCTTTATGGATGGGCATTCATTAGAATGCATTTGATTCATAAGCATACTTTTAAAAATGGTTGTATGTAAAATTGATTTAAAAGTGTGTTAACATAATAACTACTATTCCTAAAGTTGATTTGCATCTGTTAAAAAGTTCTAAGGGGCACTACATTTTTATTAATAAAAAATATAAAACAAACAGAAGAAAGCATCTAAAATTGGGGAAAAGTCCAAAAATGACTCAAAATGAATGAAAACTTTACTAGTAACCTAGGATAAATCGATTGTGGATGCATGTTGTAAATGTCGGGGCATTCGCTCACCAATCACCCTCGCCTTAAAGATTTCACCCATCATGAGAATGTATGACTCATGCTTTTACAGGGATGTGTGAAGAAGGTTACAGATGGGACACAGCCCCCTGTGGAGTCTTACTGGCATGCTATGATGTTGTCTCAACTTCTTGTAGATGAACTGCCCTGGGAAGTTCCTCTCCATTTTGTATTGTGTGTTGAGCCTCAGTGGTAAGGCAATTCCCAGGAAAGCACCCTATAACACATAATGTGCATTCATGTGTGTGTGTGTGTGGTGATTGGATGTGTGCATGAAACACCTCCTGACCCTCTGCCCTAGCAGCGTACATGTCCATTGTGGAATGGGGAACATGTGGCTTTCTACAGGCATGAACTGTATGTGACACCAGAGGAAACAGTTTCAGATCCTTCCTGTGGTGGATCACTTGTATGGCATCAATAGGCAAGGATAGCGCTGCTGCTATAGGGGCACTGGGGATGCCATTCTCAGTCACACACTGTGCACATCTGCACCAGAAGGGATATCTTTGTGATAGTGGGCATGCTTCCATTATCTCACAATGTGCGGGGATATACAACTTGTACATAGTGAATGAATGTGTTTCATGACTTACAGAAGAGGATGAGCCTTGAGATTTTCAGGAGGGAAGCAGCACTGCTGTTAGCTGATAGAGGGGACACCAACATATTCTGTGGCAGCCAGAGAAGAAGGTGTCATCAATGCTGAGGTGGGCTGCCAGGTGATCAGACCAGTGGAACATCAGGATGCAGAGGAAGAGTACCATTCCAGTGTTCCAATTGAGGGAAAAGATGAAGTTGAAGAGGATGACATTTAGCTTCCACTTCCATTTCCCTTCAATGATAGTCAAAACACAAAAGCAGCTATGGAACCAGATGTTCCTAGTGCCAGTCAACAAAATCATCAGCTTCTGTGCTGTGGTGAATGCAAAGCTAGCCGAGGCTTACAGTGTGCTTGAGCATGAGGTTCCTTGATGGATTAATTTTCTTTTTCAATGTTCATACTGTCAGAAAAGCAAGGAAGAAAGAAACTTTAAAACACCCCCACCCAGAGGGGGAAGAGGAACTCATCCTGCAGCATTTGAGAGGTAGTAGCATGGCTGAGTAGGCTATTTCCTTCTGTCACTGCTCCTTTGGTGTTGTGCTGTGGCTATTTCTCCTAACATTTTGCTACCTTTAGCAAATACCTAGTTTGCCTGGTGGAAGGGCCAGCCCTGGGTGAATATCTGCTATAGCACAATGCACAGCTCCATGTGCAGCAAGCAGAGAACTGATGATAAGATTGTTGATTCTCAAGGAGTGACATATTCACCTAGAAGTGAGATAGCTAGAGGCAACAGAGACCCTCATTGAGGAAATCTAGGGGCTACAGAGACTTGTGCCAATTCATGGAGCTACATGCCATGGCCCACTCTGCAGCTCTACAAATTGCCACAGCGCCATCAGCATCCCGGATGTCCCAGTCTATACATGCACCAAAGAGAAGGGCACTTCCACTCTCACAGGCTTAGTCACATCAGCACAGCTACCTGTACAAGCAATGCTAATCTCTTCCCACAATTTAGGCCCTGTCTTCATGGAAGGGGGACCTCTTCAATTTCCTTCTCCCTGGAGATCTCCCATTGTTCTAGTAGGCTGGATTATGTATCCAAAAGCTTTTCAAAGAGCAGTTAGAATCACCCAGCACATCATTGCCCCACTATATTCAGGGTCAAGAGCAGGAGGAAGTAAGTAAGGAACTGAGGAACAGGGATGGGGGAGAGGATGTAAGAAGAAATATTCTTCTCTTCATATATGCACACTTAGAGGGGGGAGAGAGCTGGTGCTGTGAGAGGATGGGAAAGAGTGGAGGACTGCCTTGGGGGGAGGAAGGTTGGGGGCAACATTCATTGTGGAACGGGGTTTATGGTTGTGCTATTGGGCTAGTGATGGGGTGATGAAGGTTATTGCACAAGTCAGCTGCTGAGAGATGGGGGTTGGGATGGTCTTTGGGATAGAGATGACCATGGAGGGAGGTGATAGTGGATGGGGTACTCATATGTACATACTTTCTATACAAACAAATAAACACTTAGCTTTACATGAAGTGTTTGTGTATGAGTTTGTTTCTTGCAGACACTCCCATTCAGTGCAGATGGCCAGTATCCTCCTGCCTCTGGCCTTAGGCATTTTCTTCTATATCTGGGTCTGCTGTTTTCTGTTCTTTAGGTAGGGATTGTCACAGTCTCAATGCCAGATTGTGGACCATGCAGTAGGCCATGAATGTCTGACATACCCTGGATGGGAGTTCACCTCTAGATCAGTCAACAGGGCCAGCGCATCACATTAAGCGAGGGAAGCATGGCAGGGAGGCACTACATTTGGAGGCACCAAAATGCAAAAAAAAAGGAGGAAATCAAAAATGAAAAAACAGAAAAATAAAACTGCAAAAAGTGAATGAAATATTAAAAATGAAGGGGTTATAAAAAACAACATTGTGGGTGCAGCCAAACGTCATCTGCTAATGAGAGAGTAGGGTGCCAATTTATAGATTGCAGAGGGGCATTAGAAACCGAGCACTGGCCTGTCAGTCAGGGCAAAAGAAGTGGCTCCTGAGCTGGCCAAATGTCCTCTTGATGATGGTGAATGTGTGTTGTGGGCCTTGTTGTACCGCTGCTCTGCATCTATATGTAGTCCCGCGATGAGGTCAAGAGACACCTCCTTGGAGGTTAACTTCTATCACCTGGGTGGATAATAACATAAGATATGCCATACTGGGTCAGACCAAGGTCCATCAAGGCCAGTATCCTGTTTGCAACAGTGGCCAATCTAGGTCACAAGTACCTAGCAGGTTCCCAAAAAGACACACACTTTCCACAATGCTTGTATTGGGGC